>JAGDQO010000335.1:2400000-3000000 GCA_018342035.1 Solanum appendiculatum
AAAAAGTGTTTTATTTTTTTTAGAAAAAAAAAAACATTTTTTTAAAAAAAATTAAGTGTTTGACAAACCCTTAAAAGTGCTTTTAAATAGAAGCAGAAGCAGTTTTTCTGTTGTTAGAAAAAAGCTAAAAAATTTTGTTTTTTAAAAAAAGAAGAAGCAGAAAATTATTTTCTTAAAGACTAAAATATCTCTCACATATCTTATAAGTTTGGTTAAGTTTCATTCAAGAATTTTATTTTTTATTTTTATATGATAAACCTTTTATTTTATTTTATGTTTATATATTATTATTTATATTTTATATATTATTTTACGTATTATTAGAAATAGATAACAACAATATTTTTGTAGAATTTTTTTTAAAAAAATAATTATATTTTTTGTATGTAGTGATTTAATTTGTGGAATGGTTTTTAAATTTATTTTGCTTGATATTTTTAATTATTTTTAAATCATCATGTTAATATTTTATTTATTTATTTATCTATGTATAATATTGATTAAAAATTTGAATTTGTACATTTTAATTTAATTAAAATAAAATTTTAATTAAAGTTCTGTATTAGATATTTAAAATAGTTTCTCTCTATAAAATAATCTTAATATTAAAAGCACATTGACACTTGTCCTTTTTCGTAATTTGACTTTCAAAAACACTTTTTAAAAGAAATTAGTCAAACACAAACTGCTTATTAAAAGCACTTTTCAAATTAACTTGCCAAACACAAATTGCTTTTTTTAAAAAACACTTCTAAAAATAAGCAGTTTGTAGCAGCAATGCCAAACAGACTCTTAGTCAAGTAGAAAGGTGTTTCTAAGACTGTCAATAGTTTAAGATGAAACTAATAATTAACGTCGAGTTTATAGATGTTTTCAGAGTCCGGAACCTATTTGAGCTACAAAGAGATAAAATTGACCAAAATAAATCAATATTCTAATAAGTAACTAAAATAGGTTTAGTGTAGATTTTTTTTTTCCGTTTTAACCAATATTTCAAACGGCTTCCGTTAGTCTCTTAACGTCTATATTTTAATATAAAACGGAACTTTTTTTCCCACTTTATAAAGCGTAAGTTTTTCTTACACTTCGTAAAGCGTAAGTTTTTCTTACACTTAGTAAGAAAAGTTTGCTTTACCAAAATTTTCATCTTCCTTTCATCTTCCCCTTCCCCTTTCACTTTCAACTTTCTAAAGTAGGCGAGCCATGGAAATTTGAGAATATCCCAACATTTTCTGTCATTTCAAAGTTTAAGGGCTGATCAAAATAATTATCTAGTTCATAACTTGGAGCAATATTCCTCTCTTGCTGAGGTAAACCGCTACAAAATCTATAATAATAATAAATCATATAAATTAATAAATACAATAGACAAAATCAACAAATAATAATAAAAGTATAATTATTGAGCATTACCAGTCACTTTCATTGATAGTTTCGTTCAAATCAAAATCATATCCATTGGTAAGAATATTTTGGTAGTGGGTCGTGTTAGGAAAATCACTAGATTGAGTTATCGGAAATCCATCAGGGCTATTACGATTTTCTAATTGAGGATGGACATCGGCCGATAAAGAAAAACATTGTTGACTAGTCTTAGGCTCCTTCCTAAAATAGATTTCAAGTACTGTTAACTTGATTTGATATCGAACATTAATTGAATATTTAGCGTAATGCTTGAGAGGATAATTATAATAAACGGTATTTTCTTCATGTATAATTTCGCCATTCCAATAAATCGAAACTCTAACTTTTGGTTCAAAAGACATTTTTTTGTGATTGAAACGAAGAAAAATAGAAGATTAAAGATGTTGAAGGTGCTATGTTTGAACGTCCTTAAATAGAGTTTGGTGTTCAGATTTAAAAAAATAAAAATACATAGTGTAATAATTTCTTTCGTTTTTATGATATGCCAAATCAATATAATTTTTCCTTTTATAGACACAATTTAATGTAAAACGGAAAAAAATATTCCTTTTTGTATAACATAATTTTTTCTTTCACTTTATAAAGTGTCAGAAAAAGTTACACTTTACAAAGTGTAAGAAAAACTTACACTTTATAAAGTGAAAAAAATATTTCGTTTTATATTAAAATACAGACGTTAAGAGACTAACGGAAGCCGTTTGGCATATTGGATAAAACAAAAAAAAATCTACATTAAGCCTATTTTAGTTACTTACTAGAGTTGTAGGTTATTTTGGTCAATTTTATCTCTATGTGGCTCAAATAGGTTCCGGACTAGATGTTTTCAATACTCCTCTATTTTTTTTTATATCAGATTACATTTCCACATAGAGGGATGTTTTTGTCTTTTCAAAAACATTTCATAAAAAATGTGTTTGCTGCCATAACAGTATAAGATGCACATCCATTATTTAAGTTCCTTCAAAAATTAAAGGCGAAATCAAAATATTCCCTAATTAGCTCCAATATGTTTCTTCATCTTCTTCTTCTTGCTCTACTATTAGTGATACAAATAAGCCCCCTGCAAGTACAAGCTGCTGCAACAGTTAAATTTCTTCCTGGATTTGACGGTCCTCTTCCTTTTCATCTCGAAACTGGGTTAGTTACTTTCTTCTTTTACTTATTTAACAATAGTATAGCTTAGAACAAGCATCATAATTGGGTCAAATTTGAACGGATCAAAATCTAATCTAATTAAAATTTGCTCGTGTTGAATCCCAACTTTAGCTCTCACATTACCAGAAAAGACGATAGATCTAACAATTTCTTCTACTGATTGCAAAAAGTGGGCTCTAGTTTCATTTTGAGCTTGGCATGGCGCACACAATGGATCCACTTGATTGATAGCTCAACAAATCTAGAGAAACAGTCAACTGTAGTTCACGGTGGACCTCAAGGGCACGTGAACATGTGGTTTCTCCGTAAAATTATATATTTTTTAAAATTGATATAATATTATGGACCCTAATCCTTCTAAAGGTTGAATAATGCTCTTAGAGTCCGTTTGGATGAGATTTTAAATCGATCAAATTAACTTTTAAATCAGTTTTTTACTTATTAGAGCGTGACAATTATAAAAATAACTTAAAATAAGTTAAAAGTAGGGTGTCTCTACTTTTTTTTTTTTAACTTATAGATTATTCCTTTTTTACCCTTAATTCTTTTATAATGTTAACAACTTTAAGGGTATTTCAGACATTTTGATAAAAAAAAGTGATTTTCAACATTTTTTTGCCAAACACATCAATAAACACATAACTACTTATTTTTAAAATAACTTTTTAAAAATTATTTATTTTCATATCATTAGGTTATTTTTAGTTGTAGTACGAATAAGATCTCAAATCTCATATTTGTTACTCTCTCCGTCCATTTTAGGTGACATCCTTTCCTTTTAATCTATCTCAAAAAAATGTTATCTTATTATAATTAGAAATTATTTAATTTTAAAATATTATTTTTGCCCTTAATAAAATGATTATCAACCACACAAATATTTATGAATTGTTTAAGACAAAAAATTTCAAAAATCTTCCTTTTTTTTTTTTCTTAAACACTATGTCAAGTCAAACGGTGCCACATAAAATAGGACGAAGAGAGTATTATTTTTTCTAGTTTTAAAAATATTATGATATATTTAAAATCACAAAATCTTCTATTTTTTAAAACTTTGTGCGGAATTAAATTAAAATGCCAAATAAATTGAAATATGGAAGACTATTGTATTATTGTACACCATCTAACTGCAATCACATTATATATTCTCTATTAATTTAACTTTCTATATCTAATTAAAACTTCTAAAAAGGTTTAGTTGAAATAATTATTTACATGATTCAGGTATGTAGGTGTGGGTAAAGAAGAGAAACATCAGCTATTTTATTATTTTATTAAATCGGAATCAGACCCTGCAAATGATCCTCTTATATTGTGGCTCACTGGAGGACCTGGTTGCTCTTCTTTCAATGGAGTTGTCTATGAAATTGGTAAGTATAATTGGATCTTTTAAAGGCGAATTTAAGTTTTACGGGTTCAATCTCTAAGGTTCTTAGCATGTTACAGTTTTAAAAAAAAAAGTTTACGATTCTTAGTAGTTATGTGTTCATATTTATTGTTTATTGCCATTTCCATGAATGGCTATAAATTTATGTTGTGCGTCACACTAATTGGTTCAGATGAATCTGATATCAATAGTACTCTGTTTCCACCTATCTTTATCATAAAGAATTATATGTGGCTATCTATCTTATAAGTGACCATTTTACACTATCCATGCATAAAAACTAAATTCTTTTGAGATTTATTAATGTTTGATACAAGCATTTCTTTTTTATGCAATTTATATGATTTTATTGCTAATAATTTCAGGTTGATGATTTTTTTTTTGCCTAAATCATAATAATGCAGGGCCATTATATTACAAAGAAAAAAAGTACAATGGGAGCCTACCAACACTTGGAGTGACTCCAAACTCATGGACCAAGGTAATTACATTGTCTATGATTATTGTATATTTTAAATATAATTTAAGATGAATTTGAATTCTATTTAATTGTTGGAATATTTTCTAAATTATTAGGTTGCAAACATAATTTTCTTAGAACAACCGGTAAATACTGGATTTTCATATGCAACAACACCAGAAGCAATGCATGTCATTGATGTTGATGCATGTACTCACGTCTATGAATTTTTACTTAAGGTATGTTATTTTATACAACTTGCTCTCCTATCGCTTGTTGGTTATTTTAATAATAAAATGCATATAGACCAACAGTTGTTAATCCGCGTCACTTTTGAGAGAACAAATCAACTAGTACTATAATTCCGAGTCACCTATTTAGTATGTGAGTGAGCTCATCCTAATTGTTTTTAGGAAAAATTATTAAAGTACATACCTTTAAGTATTTTATTTTCTATTTGTCGCTATATCTTTTAAAAATAACTAAAATCCCTTATTTTAATAATGTATCCGTGCTTGTATTAATGTCATTTCATTAATGTATCCGAATTGAGTTAATTTTTATTTTAATAATGTATCCGTATTAATGTATTAATGTATCCGTGCTTGTATTAATGTATTTGCGCCTTCATTAATGTATCCGGATTGAGTTAATTTTTATTTTAATAATGTATCCGTATTAATGTATTAATGTATCTGTGCTTGTATTAATGTATCTGCGCTTTCATTAATGTATCCGGATTGAGTTAATTTTAAGGGATTATTGTTATTAGAAAAAAAGTAGGGATCGATAGTAATTTCATATTTACACTATGTGATTTATGTAACATATCCTTGTTTTTAACCATTATTTTTAATTGCAGTGGCTCGTTGATCATCCAGAATTCAGTTCAAATAATTTTTATTTGGGCGGAGATTCATATTCCGGTATCGTTCTTCCACGCATTGTCCAACTGATATCAGATGGTAATTATTACTAATTAACTTCATATAATTGATCCTAATTTTATGTATATCTTATTACAGAGTTTTCAAGTTATTTTACTGTTTATTAGTAGCATTGTTTGTCCATATACTTGAAGAGTTACATGATCTTAATTGTAGGAATTGAAGCAGGCAACAAGCCTTTGATTAATCTTAAGGTTTCTATTTGAATATATTCATTTTTTTCTTAATTTTTTTTATTAGTAGTGTAATTAACAGCTTAATTAATCTAATCTCAATTGTTTTGGTTAATTTCAGGGTTATATGCTCGGAAATCCTTTGACGTTTCCAGAAGAAAAAAATTTTTTGATTCCATTTCTTCATGGCATGGCAATCATTCCTAATGAACTTTATCAGGTAATTTCCACCAATAGAGGGCGGTTTGCCGGGATTTTTTGAAAAAAATAGTGATTTTGAATAGTAACAGAAGCCGTTTTTTAATTATTATTTTTTCTTCAAGAAATTTTAGTACCTCAATTCGTTAGCTACATGAACTTTCACCCGATTGGTAAGTGTTCGATTCTCTACCTTCTAATTCTCTCCCTCATTACTTATATACCCCCAATTTTTTATTTTTAAAAAAATATCGTTTTTCAGAAGTTGAAAAAAGTAGTTTCTCCCCTGGAACACTTTTTAAAAGTTTGACGAAGTGAAACTGATGCTATCATATAAACAAAAGTACTTTTCAAATTGATTAGTTTTATATGAAAGTTCTTTAAGCATGTATGATAAAAAGTATTTTTAAAATAAACCGATTTTGAAAGTTTGGTTAAACATGCATAGTACAATATTAATATTTTTCCATAACAGTCAATGGTGCAAAATTGCAAAGGAGAATACAGAGAGGACTTTGCTCCCAGTAATGCTCAATGCACCCAAGATCTAGATATTTTGGATGAGGTTAATAATTTCTTAAGTACAAATATTATTTCATATTTCCTTAATTAATTGGGGTTAGTAATAATTAATTTGTTGAATTTGCAAATATTGTAGCTGTTGACCAATATTAATGATCAACATGTTTTAGAACCCTCGTGTGGATCAGAAACTGAATTGAAAAGCCCATTTCCATCTATATTTAGAGGGAGAAGGAGATCTATTCAAGAGACTGCCGTCTCACCCAGCTGTTATGGAAGGCTTGTAAGTATTTCTTGGGTAAAAATTTATCGGGATGCATTCGATGTTCACATAAAATTTCATAATTAAGTAATAAATTAAGTGAATAAGTAAAAATTTCTTTAAATTATTGTTTGTTTGCGAGTTTCATACTTAAATCGTTAGGTGTTCCTGTTACCTCCCAGACTATAACTTTCCTTAGATTAATAATCTCCTGATTGAATATGTGATTAAATATTTGAATAACTCGTTGAGAAGTGCACAAGAAATGAAAAAAATAGACTATCAGTTCACCTGGCACGATTAACGGATCATAATAAGATCATAAAAGAATTTGGTGAATACAAATATATTGTTATTGATTTGGTGAAAACATCGAATATAAATATAATGTTATTATTGTTGCAGGTTGATAGACATGACCTCTCAAATCATTGGGCAAATGATCCTCGTGTCCAGGAAGCTCTCCATGTTCGAAAGGTTTGCGATTATATAACAATTTGTGCTTGACCAAATTATTTTATATTTATTAGTAATTTATATTTTGAATACTATTTCTAACATTTAAGTATCAAATTGCGACAAATGATAAATATAATTTTTTTGGTATGGATAATTTTGTCCCAAAAAAAAAATACAATTGTTTTTGGGAGAAATCACTATTTGTGATTTAATAAAAAAATTCCGTTTTCTAGATTAAGTATTTTTTTTATTTTTCAAAAGTTTGACCAAATAAAATATATGTCATGAATTTAAGTTTCATAAATTGAAAAGAAACTAATTGTCGTAGTACTATTAATGTAATTTAATTTGTTACAATATGTTCTAGTCTAATTTTTAGATCATCATAAGAGTAATCATTGGTATAGATCAATTTTCAAAAAATATATACATTGTTTATGTTATCAGTACATTGTTTAATTAATCTCAAATTAGATATCATTAAAACTTAAAGATGCATATAACTACCAAAAAATTGACATATTATTTTTCCTTAATTTTTTTTTCCAATTCCTTACCAGGGAACTATAGATCACTGGGCAAGATGCAGGCAGAATGGTATTAAAAAATACTATACATTTACCTATATGGACAGTATTTCTTATCATGTAAATCTTAGCTCTAAAGGTTATCGATCACTTATATACAGGTAATTAATTTTTTTATTTAATTAAGTTTTAGTTTGTTTATATTATTAAGTCTTGAAATAAATAAAAAATTGTGATTAAATAAATTTATATTCTTTGCTGTTGAAACAGTGGTGATCATGACATGGGTGTACCATTTCAATCTACAGAAGCATGGATTAAATCACTGAATTATTCCATTGTTGAAAATTGGCGTCAATGGACAGTTGACGGTCAAGTTGCCGGGTATTTTTTTAAATTTTATTCAAGTGTAAATTGTTACTCTCGTATCTTTAAAAATATTTTTCAAATTGATTAGTCAGACATAACTTGATATTTGCCGAAAGTATATTTTTACAAAAAACTTTAGACAATTTTTTTTCTCTCTTCAAAATAAGTAGATTTTAAAAGTTTGAGTAGATGAACTATTAGTTTAATTTTGTTCCTTATCACTATAGATACTAAATCTGATTTGTTTATTTATTTATTCATTTATTCATTTTGTTTTTAGATACACAAGATCTTATGCCAATAAGATGACATTTGCAACAGTAAAGGTAAGAACTTTATTTGTTCAACATTATTATTTTCCTTCCCATTGTTTTTTTTATTTTTATTTTTGAGTTTTGTTTTTCCCTCTTAATTAATAAGTTTATGTTTTTGTTATTTATTTATTTTTAAAAACAGGGAGCAGGACATGTAGCTCCTGAGTACAAAAGGGAAGAGTGCTTTAATATGTTCAAAAGATGGATATCTCATAATCCTTTATAGACTATTGAAGCTATTAGCCGGTAGTTGAAATTTGGCACCTGCTTTGAAATAATTTACCTGTATCGAGAGTTTATCAAAAATAATTTTTAAATTTTTTAAGGTGGGAATAAGGTCTACGGACACATTAATTTCTTTAGATTCTATTTGTATAATTACATTTATATATTGTTGTTTTATAATTATTAATTAAGACACAATTATTAACTCTCCTTTTCCTAATATTGTGCATTGTAGAACATATGCAATTACCCCACATTGGAGGAGTTTACAAGCAATTAAATCTTTTACTTCTGTCCAAATTGTATATACATTAGTTTTTGAATTATCTAGTTAATTGTTTATTTATATGGATTAGTAGAATTAGCATTTCATAGATCAAAAAGCATCACAAAAGCGAAACACTTTTGATCTTTAATAATATAGACAAACCTATAAGTTTTTTAGGATTGACAAAGAACCTGTTAAAAGAAAGTGAATCTTTTTCTTATATAATCTATTATATAATAATAATAAATAGAAAGAAACTTCTTATCTATAGATGCCAGCTTGATAAGCAACTTTTCCTTAATTTTTTCGTTCTCTAGCAGTTGCGTTTCCTAAATCACTACTAAATAACTGCTCATATATGTTTACTAAAAGACTTATTTTCATTCATTGTCATTAATCCAACATGAAACTAAAAAAAAGAAATGTGCTTCAGCGGACATGTAAACAAATTGTGCATGTTAAGAGAAGAGGATAGATATTCACAATAACGACCACAAGAAAGTTCTTCCCTATCTTCCATCTAAAATTAATAATTGCTGAAAATAAATAAATAATTTTTTTGAAATAAACTACAAAAAAAAAACCAAGACAATTAAATCAAAACGAATAAGAGCTCAATAAAATTTGTTTAATTTAAAAATATGTATATATTTTTTTCTAAAATTCCATGCCTAATCGAAGTTATAAGTCATAAGAGCTTGACTGACCCGTTTCTTCCAAACGGATCCAGTATGATACCCGACCGATCCGTTGGCGCTTAAACCCTCGGCAAAAACCTAGCTTGTACGGGGGGCGCTGATGTCCTATTGTCTTCTCTTTTCCCCTTGTACTTCACATCTTCTTCACTGCCCCTTCACCAATCAGTTGGAAAAATTCTTCACAAAAGCTGTAATCTTTAGCTCCGGAGATGCTCGAAGTTCATCGGAGCAGCTCAGTTGAGTGGAAGCCATCACCGGTGGTAGCCTTAGCTACCAGCGCCGACGATTCTCAAGTCGCCGCCGCACGTGAGGACGGTTCTCTTGAGATTTGGCTTGTTTCTCCTGGATCAGTCGGCTGGCACTGTCAGCTTGTACGTACTTATATTTTGCTTATATTTGTGTTCTTACTTCTGGTTATTATGAGAATTGAAGTTTTGGATTTGTTTTTGTGGTTAGACAATACACGGGAATCCAAATTCTAGGGTTTCTTCGCTGGTTTGGTGTCGGTCGGGCTCTGGTGGTTCGCCTGCTGGACGGTTGTTTTCTTCCAGCATTGATGGATCAGTTTCTGAATGGGACCTTTTTGATTTGAGACAGGTGTGTGAAAAAATAATAATTTGGTTTTATTGTTTTTGTTGAATGGCATTGCAAATGTTGAGCTGAATATTGCTGTACTATGGAGATTACTTACTATTCTAAGTTATTTTTATTACCAATAAGTAGCTTATGCTTGGATAGAGTTGCAATTGCAATGCTTACCAGAAATCTTAGGGACCATTGTAAGGGAATGGGGTGGAATTGATTATTAGCTCCGGTGTAGGTGGTGGGATGAAAAGAATGTACCTTTTAACCTATGTAGTAGCTAACATAGAAATGAAGGCCAAGTGAAAGTTGACTACCACGAAAGACAGACATTTTTGCATTTTGTTGTGCTGTTTGTCGTTATTTAATCACTTTATGCTTTGTTTGATGTGAATCAAGTAATGTTATTGTTGCTATGATTGTTTGCAGATTGCGCTAGATTCTATTGGTGTTGCAATATGGCAGATGGCTGTGGAGCCATGCAGTAATTCACAGCTTAATCAAAAGCAGTCTCCCAAGCATTATGAGAATGGTCACGTTAATCATAGAAATAGTGAGAGCAGTGATAGTGAGAGTAGTGAAAGCGAAGATGGTGATGACTCAGTAGAGCTTCACGAGGATCATGCTAGTGATAATAGCCGAATAGCATTTGCTTGTGATGATGGCCGTGTAAGAATTTATATAGTCAATGATGATGGAAATTTAACTTACAAAAGATCATCGCCAAGTGTCACTGGTGAGACAGCTACCCTTAAGAGTCGCAGCACATACATGAATGTCACTTGGTATTATAGAGTTGTATTTTTTTTTTTGCAGGACGTACTTTGAGTGTCACTTGGAGTTCTGATGCAAATAGGATATTTTCTGGGAGTAGTGATGGGTATGTTTCAGTTTTTGAATATAGCCTACCAGTTGATTTCTTATGAAAACTCGAAAAAAGACAAAGGTTGAGGCATGAAATTACATTTTTATATTATGTCCACAGTGAATTTTCTGATGGAAGTTGTTTCTTTGCAGGGTTATAAGATGCTGGGATGCCAAATTAGCTCATGAAATCTACAGGATATCAGTTGGTCTTGGAGGGCTGGGTAGTGGATCTGAATTATGCGTATGGTCGCTACTTGCATTGAGGTGAAAATTCAATTGAAAATGCTTGCATTAAATATATGTGAAGAAAAGAAGTTCATTTCCCCCCTTTTTAAAGGATGTTCTGTATGATGGTCCAATTTTTCCTTAATTTCATATTGTTTCCAGATGTGGTACCCTCGTCAGTGCCGATAGTACCGGGAGTGTTCAGTTCTGGGACACCCAACATGGGACTCTTGTGAATGCACTTTCCAATCATAAAGGCGACGTAAATGCTTTAGCAGCATCTCCCAGCCATACTAGGGTGTTTTCTGCTGGCTCTGATGGTCAGGTATATAAATGTCAACCCCTAGAAAAAGAAAACTTTCTGTTGGAGTTGTAGGGGTTTGTCCCCCTGCTATTTTAAAAGTTGAGACAATAATGGTGCAGTGCGTCTTTTATTTTAGCCCATTGAATGGTCAAAATGGCTAGTCCGAGACTCTTGGGTTGGTGTTTGTTCCGGAAAACGACTGGTTTGTTTTTGAAATAAGCACTACTGGTACTGTTTACTGGAGTGTGCTTTGTATGGAAAAAGTGACCCCACCCTCCATCAATAGTGGAGCACGCATTTGCAGCTTTTGTTCACTTGCACTTTTTCGACAAAAAGATTCACCGTCAACCTAGTATTCTTATTTGAAGTAGGTTTGGTGATATTTTGTAGGTTTTCTCTTGTTAATTTCACATGTTTAAGAGTTTCAAAGAATGTTTTCAGGCTTAAGTTTTTGTCCCAAAATACATACTCAAAATCAATTCTGCCTACACAACCCAACAACAACAACATACCAAATTTAGTCCACAAAGTGGGTCTGGGGAGGGTGTACGCAGACCATACCTCTGACCTCAGAGGTAGAGAAGCTGTTTCCGATATCCCCTTGACTCTAGACAAAAACAATCTATGAAAAGAAGGGAGGTACAAGAAACAACAAACAGTAACCAAAACAACAGATATTAGCAGAATAATACTACAACAAAATAATACTATAATCAAACTACACGAAACAACAGATAGTAACAGAAATCAAAGAACAAGAAACTACAAGAGTAATGCTACGACTACTAGTATTGACAGCAAGACGATACCATCCTACCTACTTGTGTGGATGCACTTCTACCTACTACCATTTTACCCCAATTCGTGTCCTCAATAACTTCCTATCTAAGGTCACGAAGGATGATGCATTTTTGCTTTATAGTATGCATTTTCCCCTTACCCCGTGAAAGATGAAGAGAAAGAACACAAATTAGGTCTAACAATAAAAAATATTTAGATTTTATAGTTTTTTAACTTCGCAAAATTTAATAACAAGTTGAATTTCATGTTTTTTGGTATTAATTTTAACTTGTTCAACAATTTTAATTAGGAGAGATATTTTGGGCTTACGCCCCAAAACATAAACTCACCCAACGCCTAAGCGTATGCTCAGATTGATGGGGCTTATGCCTCACGATACTTTCACTCCCACAGATCTCCCCAGTGCGTTTTGTACTACGCTCTACCCTGAGGCTCGCCCAGGAATGCCTTTTGAGACACTGGTGTTACCATGCTTCAATAATTATGCAGTAATCTGTAGTTACCTTTTTTCCCAGTGTATAATCTTTTCAACTAAATATTTTACTGAGGAATATTGTACTCCCCCTCCGTTCACTTTTACTTGTCACATTCGGAATTGGCTGACATTAAGAAAACAATGATTGACATGATTATTTTACCACACTACCCCTATTAATTAATGTTTCGTATTAGGTGTGGGCAAGTGATTTGGGGAATAAGTAATTAATGCTAAGGGTAAAACATGGAAAAATAATTTTCTTTTCTTGATATGTTAAAAGTGACGAGTAATAGTAAAAATCTATTTGGATAGTGGACAAGTAAAAGTGAACAGAGGGAGTAGTTTATAACTGTTCAGAGATGACAGGCAAACATGCTCTCCCATAGCTGCTGACAATACACTACTGATTTTTAGGTTATACTTTATAAGCTCTCTGTGGATTTTGCTGGGGCTAACGAAGGAAATATAACCTCTAGAATCATGAAGAGATGGGTTTATATTAGTCATGTGAGGGCCCATACGCATGATGTGAGGGCCTTGACTATTGCTGTGCCCATCACGCACGAAGGTTAGTTCATTTGTATCCTCTGATAGTAAAATTGATCCTTTGCCCCTTTTTCTAACTGAATTTTTAATTCTCGCAGAGTTGTCTTCATACAGTCTGTTTGGGTTTTGTTATTCTGTTCTATTGTTAATCATCTTCATTTTCCTTTCAGATACCATAGTTGAACGGGACTTAAAGATACCTCGATCTAGGTCGAAGCCCCTTGATTCCAGTTACCATAAATGGGCACATTTAGGCGTGCCGATGCTTATCTCAGGTGGTGATGACACTAAACTTTTTGCATACTCTGCGAGGGAGTTTACCAAGTTTTCTCCACATGATATTTGCCCTGTACCGCAGAGGCCGCATATACAACTTGCAGTAAATACAATATTTAATCAGGCTGCGTTACTCTTAATCCAAGCTTCCTACTGGATTGATGTTTTGTTTGTTCGAGCTGTGTCTGGTGGAGCTGCTAAGACAGATCTGGTGGCCCGAGTTAAGTGTAAAGCTTCAAGGAAAATAACATGTAGTGCAATTTCTCCTTCTGGTGCCCTTTTTGCTTTTTCTGATCATGTAAAATCCTGCCTTTTTGAGCTTAAGAGAATTGCTTCCAGTAAGAGTCCATGGGCAGTCAACAAAAGGCATCTTCCTTTGGATCTGCCATTTGCCCATTCAATTGTTTTCAGTGCTGATTCTTCTCGATTGATGATAGCAGGGTGTGACAGAAGGGTCTATGTCAGTACCTTGTCCAGTTTACCTTCTTCTCTCTTTTATTTCTACTGTACTTTTAAATAAAAGTAAATGGACATTTTGAGTCTTACCGTACTCCTAAGTTGCAGGGGGTTAGCTTGCCATCTTCTTTTTGGCTTTACTAAGAAATTCATAGTAGTAAGTTTTAGGACAGTAGGGATCGATAAACAAAAGTTTAGGACAGTAGGGATCGATAAACAAAAGTTTAGGACAGTAGGGTTCTCATGGTTAAGGATCACTATAGAACTAACCACCTTTGCTGCTGTTGAATCCCGCCTTCCTGAACTCTCACCACATAACTTGTCATGGTTCTTCCTGCTGGTGCAATCCTACCACCAAACTGCATCATAAGAGATGATGAAGGGAGTAGATCTAGAATCAGGAAGTGAGAGTTGGTGGTATGGCAGTGATAGGCACTGCAAAGAGGCTGAGGGAGTGGGTAAATAGACAGAAGAAGGGGGAGCAAGCGTGAGATGTGAGGATAAGGGAGGGTAGGGTGGGTGTGGTTGGTGGGTAGGGGTCATAGTCAGCAGTTCTGAAGACCGACATCTTTGGGAGGGACTCCTATGACCACTGCTTGCAGGAATTGTTCGATATTTAGGCTACGGATAAATCTGAAACATTAAACTCACTATTTTTATTTAGGCTATGAATTTATTCTGAGCCATTTTCTGAAGTTTTAGCCTTGTCTCTAGGTGGTGGAGGTAGGAAGCTCAAAACTAGTTCATGTTTTTACACCTTTTCGTGAGGAGCATGTTGAAGAACTATTCCCTGCTGAACCTCCCATAACTAGAATGTTCATCAGCACTGACGGGCAATGGCTAGCTACTATAAACTGCTTTGGAGATGTGTATATATTTAATCTAGAGACACAGAGGTATTAACATGTTTTTTTATCGTTTTTGCTATTGTTCTTAGATCTCTTTTTCATTTCCATGGGACACCTCAACTATCTAAGAAACCATTTACTTATCCTTTCAACGATCATTTTGTATTCTCGTTTCTTTTGGGTCTGAATGAATTTTGTCATGGAGCAGGCAACATTGGTTTATATCAAGATTGGCTGGTCATTCAGTTACAGCTGGTGGTTTTAGTCCTCAAAATAGCAATGTGCTTATAGTATCAACTTCTTCGAACCAGGTATATGCCTTAGATGTTGAAGCTAAGCAGTTAGGGGAATGGTCGAATCATAATACATTTGCACTGCCGAGAAGATATCAAGAATTTCCCGGAGAAGTGATTGGGATTTCATTCCCACCGTCTTCCGCTTCTTCATCTGTCATTGCCTATAGTCCAAGGTTGGTTTTACTGTTTTTTGACAGATCTGTTCATTTATCTTTTGTATTTATAATTGTGGTCACTATTTTTATTTGTGTATTATTACTTGCTTTTTAAAAATCAAAGTCACTTTGGTCATAAAGAAAATCAAAGTCACTTGGAGGGTGTTTGGATGAGATTTTAAGTTGGTCAAACTAACTTTTAAGTCAGTTTTTGACTTGTTAGAGTGTTTGACAATTATAAGAATAACTTAAAATAAGTCAAAAGTAACTTAAAATAAGTTAAAAGTTAGTAGGGTGCCCCCTACTTTTTTTTTTTTTAACTTATAAGTCATTCTACTTTGACCAAGTATATTTATTTTTTACCCTTAATTCTTTTATAAAGATTCGGAGATATGGATCCATGTATGGATTTTGCCTAAAAATAATTAAAATATCTAAAAATAGAGTTATAAAACCTAAATTATGAGATATTATGTGGAGAACTTGAGGAGAATCTTGGATGGAGATTAAAAGAAAAGGAGTGACATAGATATTTCTATACAAAAGGTATTCCATTTTCTTCAATTTCATCTTAGCTTTTGTATTGATTACATTAATCGTTAAAACTGTCCAGACTTTCCCCATCGATTTTGGTCAAAGTACCCAAAATTGGTTGACCAAATCGGACACGGATCCCACACCCACACCCATGTCGTGTCGACACGGGTGTGGCACCAAAAGTGAAGAGTCCGAGTAACTTAGATGTTAACAACTTTAAGGGTATTTCAGACATTTTGATAAAAAAAGTGACTTTCAGCACTTATTTGCCAAACACATAACTACTTATTCTTAAAATGACTTTTAGCACTTTAAAAAGTAACTTTTTAGAAGTTACTTATTTTAAGCCAATCCAAACGGGCTCTTAGTAATCCCTATAGAGGATCTCATTATGGAGTTTACACTACCTTGAGAGAAAAGTAAGCAGAAAGGTGGATAAGACTCTTTTCTTTTAGGCTAAAACTAAAAATACTCGAGTTGAGATGCAATCTTTTACCTTGCATGACATGGTTTATTGGCAGCTACCGGGTTGCTGAGTATTCTGAAAGCATTTATAATGATGAGCTTTTTCTTTCTTTTTAGCTCTATTTTGGGGAGTTACTGACATGACCATGTGACCTTTAAATACTTGTTCAAGTTTATCTTAGAAGCTTATTGAATGACCCAGAAAACATAGTAATCAGCAACCGTATATGGCTCTATGTTTCACCAGCAATTATTAGTGGCTCTATGTTATTATCCCCTTTTATTTTGCACAGGGGACTCACTTTTGTGCTGGCCAGTCACCATCTCGGTCTCTGGCTTTATTCTATTAATAATCTCTTAATTACTGATAATAAAGATTATTTGTGGCTCTATGTTTCTCAGTATTATGCTGCATGCTACAACACTTGTACTTTGCTCTGACAAATGAAAGCACATCAATAGCTCTGTTCCTTTTGGTCTCTGTTGAGATCTAATGTTTCATGTCACGTCAAATAACAAGGAAATAAAGTGTTAAATCTTCTATTTTGTATCCGTGTTCGATCACTATAATTATGGTATCTGCTGATATTTAACCAACAGGGCAATGTGCTTGATTGACTTTGGGAAGCCAGTGGATGGTGATGATGAGGCTGACTTAGCCAATGGTCAAGATTTAGCTTCAAAGAAGCTACATAGTGCTCTCGTGAATGGAAGTTTGAAGCGCAAGTTTAAGGCAAGTGACTTGGAGACAAAACTAAATGGTAGAAAGAATTTTGAGTTTCATGCCTTCAGAGACCCCGTCTTATTTGTTGGACATCTTTCAAAAACGTCTACCTTAATCATAGACAAACCTTGGATTCAAGTGGTTAAAAGTTTTGATACTACACCTGTTCACAGATGTATATTCGGGACATAACTTATTTTGTGCCAGGTAGTTTTTGTTTCATTTTACCAGGGAAATTTAGCTGGGCGATTCAAGTCCATTTGCAGTGTTAGGTTTTTCTTTGTTGTCACTTGGGGGAAGTGGTGATGAAAGCATGTTGTGTAATGTATTCTTTTGATAGTCCAGTTAATCTGTGAAATCAATTTTGAAGTTCAATATACATTTATTATTTTTATATACAAGAGTTAAATATTATGTTAATTGAAGCTTTATACCTTGAAGGTGGATACAATCTGCCTGTTCTTTATCATAACGCCAGATTGAGTTTTTGAAAAAGGGTGTGCTTGGTACGAAAGAAAATTCATTCTTATTCTTGAAATAATAAGGTTTCTTTTACTTATTTTATGGTGTTTGGAACATATTGTCTCAAGAGGTAATTTTTAGAAAAGTACTTTGGGGTTTGGGCAAAGTGGGAATTTGGGGTTGGGAGAAGACAATAAGCTGTGAAGTTTATTTATAAAACTTCTTTTCCCTTCTTTTATTAGAAAAATTAATTTTTGTTCATTTTTAAGAAATTTATTTGTAAGAGTATTTTGATCAATTAAATATAGGTGTAAGGGCGAATTTTAGAATGTTGCATATCGCTTCATATAAACTCAATATCTTTTACCCGAACCTTTATATATATAATTTTTTTTTAATAATAAAAAAAGATGAAAGGATCAAGAGTGTGTTCGGTATGGAAGAAAACATTTTTCTTCTCATTTTTTCATGTTCGGTTAATAAAAAAAATTGAAAATATTTTTTTAATAAGACAAAGTTTTTTTTGAAAATGACTTTCTCAGTGAAAGTAAGGAAAATAAATTTTCACAAGTGACATTCTATATTGATCGTGTCCTTTGATCACCACCCTCTAACACAACCTATTTTCACTATCACTCCAGTAGCTCTCATCCTCACCATCCCATATCCACATTCCACACCTACCATAATATTTATCTAGATTACATATAAATATTTTAGAATAATATTTGTTTAATTTTTACTTACTTACCAAACACACAAAAAAAAAAAAACACATTTATTTTCCTCATAAAAAACATTTTCCTTTCTACCTAACACCCTCTTCCCCCCAAGTCATGAGTACCAGGGACGGCTCTACGAGCCTTTAAAAAGACAGTAGCCTTAGGCCCCTAATTTGAGGGGCCTCATTTTTTGGAAGCAATACATGTTGTAGATAATTTTTTTAAAAAAATATTAAGTATTATTTACAGAAAAAATATAACCTTCTCATGTAAGAGAAAAGAATTATTAAAAGTTTGATAAATTTTAAATACTATATCTTAAAAAAATTTAATGGATTAAAATTAAAGATCTTCATTCAAATTTGACTTTAAACCACTAATATATTTGAGCCGCCCTGATCAGTACAATTCAATAGGTTTAGAAAGGCCGGCAAGAAAGGTTACCTCAGTGCTCATTCCCCTCCCTATTTAGCATTTCTTTCTGATACAAACTTGTCAAGTTACATATATTAGGCTGTTAGAGGGGCCAGAGAAGAGAAATTATATATTGTTTGGTCATTCACTGATTTGAAGTGTCTAATTCAACTGATGCATTTTGATATTTTAGCCACTATGACTATGAAAGACCAATCCAACTATATTACTGTCCTTGTCCAATTATTGAAATCCCAATTAATGATCAAGTTATCATGAGGCAGCTTGGGTACCGTCAGAATCGGAATTTAAAGTTTATGAGTTTATTTCGAACTTGACATTGAATTCATAACTCGTTTTAGTTACTGAGTTCACGATTATATAATGAATTTGCTAATTATATCAATGTAGGATCTAAGCAAAATTTACTGAGCTCGATCTGCCTGTCAGGAAAATCTAGTTTTGGATTAAATTTTCTAATAAGCAGACAAAAGTTTACTTAATCCTCCTTATCTTTTAATCATGAATAATGATTTGTAATGATTTGTATTATAGGTACCATATGTCTATTCATTAGTTTAAGATTAGACGGTTTTTGCTCTCAGGTGAATTAATTTAGAGAATGTATAGTTTGTTTGGTCAAATTTTTAAAATTAATTTATTCTGAAAAGATTTTTTTGGTGAGAACTTGTTTGTATTTAACTTGTAGATTTTAAAAAATATTTCTTGAGCAGCAATTTATGTTTGATCAAACTTTTTAGAAGTGATTCTAAGTGTATTTTTTTTTAAAAGTGTTTTAAAAGTACTTTTAGGAAAAAAACTACCTTTTTTAACTTTTGAAAAACAAACTTTTCTTATTCCTATAAACACTTGGAGGGTGTTTTGGATTGGCTTAAAAGTTGGTCAAATCTACTTTTAAGTTAGTTTTTGACTTCTGGAAGTGTTTGACAAATATAAAAAATAACTTAAAATAAGTAAAAAATGACTTAAAATAAGTAAAAAAATGACTTAAAATAGGTTAGGAAGTGTTTGACAAGGTCAAAAATGACTTAAAATAATTAATCAAAAACCAAAAGTAGGTCTCCCCCTACTTTTTATTTTTTGACTTAAAAGACATTTATATTTGACTTTTTATTTTTGACTTAAAAACTAATTTTTAAAGCCAATTCAAACGGGCTCTTATTTTCTCCCAAAATTTTGACTAAACACCTCATTTAAAAAAAAATATAAACAACTTTTTTTTAAAAAAAAAAAAACACTTTTGACCATTTAAAAGCTTGGCTAAACAGATTACTGTATTAATTATTGCATGACACTCTTTTGAATTTGTGCATTGAGTGTGCATACTAAAATGAGTTCGACCAACTAGAATTATTGTGAAGTAATAAGTACTCATTCATTTTTAATCAAAAACTTCAAGTTTTAATCTTGGTGGCTGTTAGGTACATAATCACTTTGTTAGGGAGTGATTTTTATTTATTTTTGAAGGCCCAAATTGCTTTGCTACTATCGCAAGCATTATATTGATGTGATTGCTTGTTTCCTAGTGCACATGCTACTTTGACCCTTATCAACATTAATGTAAATCTTTGCTCAAAATATTTTGGCAGAGAGGGAATGGAGTTATCGAAGGGGTTTCAATTGAATCTCGCCTCTTTTATTTAAAAATTATATTGTATGTTTCACACAAAAAATTATGAAGTGGAGATCGCGTATTAGAGCAGAAAATTAGTAGGAGTAGAGTGTTGGCCTTGCCTTGTGAAGGTTGATGCATAGTACTAGTTGTATCCTTGTAATTATTGCCATATGTTGTTTATTGTATTTCGATTACCACACTATTTTGCTGATGTTATTGTTAATGGATCCATGATTGTTATTAAGAGGTGTCAATGGTTGTAATGAAAAATATAATTATGAGCCTAGTAGGACTAGAATACACGACCTTAAGAAATTTTTATAATACCTTAACCACTAGACTAAATATTTAACTTGTGTCAAAAGGTGTTAATAATTGTATATATATATTTATTAAATCAAAATTTGACCTCTATATACAATGTAATTTTTCGGTGAAGGAGTGTTGCTTGACACCCTTTGAGTAAGGGTGGGTCCGCCCCTGCTGATAGTATTTCAGAAACAGTCTTTCTACCTCCATGAGGTAATGATAAGGTCTACGTACACTTTATCCTCTCTAAATCTCATTATATGAATTTCACTCTATATGTTATTATTGTTGTATACATAATATTGGATTATCTATCCTAATTATAATATTGGTCATTTTCTAGTTAGTATTGATGATACTGTATTTTAAGTTGTCTTGTCACGTAAACAGCCTTAATTTTGGGTATTACTTTTATAAGATTTGTGGTTCCAGACTTCCAGATATCTGTATCTGCCTATAATTGTCTCTCATTCCAGATGTTATATATGCAAGTTTGTTCTATAATTTTGTAAACTCACTTTTTTTTTTCTTTCTATTGGAAAAAATATTTCTTTGAGCTTTCTAGACTCATTTTTATTGTTTTTGCAAAATATTTCTCAAACATGAAATTTGAAAAAGAATTAGGAAAACCGATAGTTCTACAAGTCACTTATATTAAGTCAATGAAATAATGCTATAATCGGACACTTCTATCGTGCTAAGAACGAAACAATTCCAAAATGGTAAGAAAAAAATGGAAAAACATTGTAATGAAATGAAGATGAACGTTCGTAACAATTAAAAAATGGTGAATAGGCAAATTAGGAAAAGAGGTGGGAAAAACTGAGATTTTTTCCAATTACTAAGGAAAAAGAAGAAGAATTAACCTAAACGTTGTACAATGCACTAATTAAATTAAAAATAGTTGACGAATGTATAATTCATATATAATATGGATATGATTATGTAAAATCAATATATAATTTATATATATCGACTAAACAAGTGAATAGTAAATCTGTCTAACTATTTACGTAAACATTCCAAAAAAAATGTGGGAGACAAAGAGGTTTATTATAACAATCAATAGCACATGAATGGGGTCCAATTTGTCACTTTCACTTGTAAATTTAGGACCAACCTTATTATTAACCTGGTGCTCTTCTTTCATGGCTCCAAACACTGTGCAAGTTGACAACATAATTTAATACCCCTCACCCCACCCCCCATAGCTAGTTATGTCCTCTCATTTCTTATGATTTGATGTTAAACATTCTAAACATTGATTATTAAGCAACTCATGTTTAAGGTATACTTAAAAACATTCTTGGACTTTAATCCATTTTGTATCTCCTATATCTCTTCGTGGAGGAGTGTGGGGCACTTCTATTTGGTTTCAAGATCCATAAAATGAGGATTTTTGTTTCATTTGAAAGCTCTATTAATGTGATAATTCTTTGCATGGTCGTGAATGAGTTTTTTTATTTTTTTATTTTTTATGAACGAAAATCCGCAGTCGTTATCTTTTGGATGCGCATAGGTAAAAATCCCGTTCCTATATAATAGCTCACAAATTACATAGGAAAGGTAATTCACACTAGGCAAGTTCGATGTGACGAGCTCGACGTAGAAGGTAAATCCCTTCCTTTCGTCAAATCACTAGACCACCTCGAAGAGTGAATGTATATAAGTTAAATCCATGAAAAAATAGGCAAGATAAATAGTCGTTTTTTTAACTACTTTTTTCTTTTTGGTAGATAAACTTCAGCCTTTAACCCTTTCTAAGATTTATTTTTAAATTTTTTTTTTTTTTTTTTTAAAAACAAGCAAGTTGGCAAGATTCTTACCATGGAATCCCAAAATCCGCCCTAAAGTGCGGATTGAAGTATCGTGTCCAAATTTTGCTAATTGGGACTCTAAAAATATTTTTCTTAATTGACCTTCTTCATACTTATCTTCCAGTAAGTTGACAAAATTAGCCTAATTCGTTCGAGTTTGAGTTGATTATTGATCCATCGTTATTTATTTAACATAAACATATTCCAGTTTAATCCATTTCAATCAATTAAAATTTAAGGTGATATTTAGTTCAAAAAGATTCATGAGAAATTTTGTTAAAGTATTTCTTTTTTGATATGTTATATATAACTATAATAAAGAAAATTAATAATTTTATTAGGTACTAAAAATTTATAAAAGAATAAATAAAGTAATTAAAACTTAGTAAGAATTGGGGCTTTAATCCATTTTAGCTCAATTCATTTAAGCTCATCTTGATTTGCTTATTTATTAACTCATTTCATCTTAATTTGTTCAAATTCAGTCTAATCCACCTATTTGCCACCTCTAATTTTGCTCAAGATGATAGTGGAATCGATCATGTTTAATCAGAAGTAAATTTCGAGCCTTATAAATATATATAAAAAATTATAATAAAAACACTTTATCCTCTAATAAACTTTACGTGATATATCAAAGGAATCGGACATGGGATAAGAAAAAAATAACTTATAGTACTATCGATAGAATGCATATAATTTAGGTTGTTTTGATATTTTTATTGTCCTAGTAGCTACTATGTTTCTTCCCTTCACATGTTCATTTACCAAGTCATAGTATTAATTATTAAATAAATAATTAGAGATTGGTGAAGATTAGTGTTTTTTTCCCTCTTTAAATATTCATCAAAACTTTGTATTTATCCTTTTAAGAAAAAAGTTTAAACACTTATACGTGCACGTGTGCGCATGAATTATTGACTACTTTTTCAAAATAAAATATAATAATAATTGTGTGTAAGCAATAACAAGGCCTAACTCTTTGCTTTTTTTCCCTTCATATTATTATTATTACTACTTTTTTTTAACATAATATGTACAAACATTTGTGTCAGCATCTGAGGAAGCTTTTTACTTAAAACAGAACAAGTTAATAAAGAAAACAACAAAATATTGTTATAAATAAAGAATAATATGCACCATAAGTTTCCATTGAAATCAAGTTGACAGCTACTTCTCATCTAACTTAACTATGCAACCATGCAACTTCTCCACAATTATTGCTAATTTGTATGTTCATTATACATGAAAATACAATATATAATATCTTTCCAATTGTTTTTCAACGTAATTCTAATCATCTTTTCGTAATTCTGTTTTGAAAACTTTTTTTTTGAGCTAAAGTATATCAGAAACAATTTTTTTATCTCTTAAAAATAAAGATAAGATCTGCTTATATTCTACCATTTATCTATGTTGTATAACTCTAACTACCCTTTATTGGCATTGTATATTTCGACTATAATTCAACCCAAATTGACATGAAATAATAGTTAAAAGGAATATGTAAATATTCTTAGATTAGTTATAGGGTAATTTAAGTTGTATATATGTATATAAAAGTTAAATTCTTGTTATATTCATCGAATGAATTAATGACCAAAGAACTCAAATTTGGTATCCTTTTTTTGGGATATATACTCAACTACTCCGAATAAAAAACTAACAACCTTCTATAATATATCATGACTTAATTTTGAGAGTTTTTGAGGTAACATTAAAGTATATATATTAGGATGAACCACTCATCAGAGATGTGGTAGGATGGATGGATGGATATAATTTTTGCGCTTTGAGATTGATATAAAAAAAAAACTCTTGTTGATGAGTGTTTTCCTTTGAGTGTACTGATTATACATACATATTTGAATTTGTCGAACCAGTAAATTTTGAAAATATTATGAAGCATGCATTAATTAGGGTTTTAATTAGCATACTATTTTAAAAAAACAATAAGCCACACATTAAATAAGCATAGACAAAGGGCACCTTCAATCACATGGAACCTGCAAGAATATCTACCTACATATGAAAGGTGACATCTGGTATTTCTCATTTAATGTTTTTTGTTTAATTTGTGTAGCAACATGTGGCAATTGTGTAACAAGTACATTTTGTTGGATTAAGATGTAACACATGGAGAACATCAACCCCTTCAACAATAAGATCAATAATTATTGGAAAAAGCTAGCTAGGTATACAAGAAATAATTAACCTTACCAATTAATTATTTCATTCTAATTTGAGTACCAAATCCACATAACCATTTTCAATAATTTCAAACTTTGTGAAAATTATTAGCGTACCAAGAAGGGAAATTGTCAGCACTCAGGACACATAGCTGGAGCTCTCGTCTTTTTCTTGAAATCTATGTCATGCTCCAATATATGGGTGGCAAATTCTTTAAAAATCATAAGACCTTCAATATTAAAAGATTTTGGTGAGGTAAATAATAAAAGCAAAATTAATACAAAAATCGTTTTAATTTTTTTTCCCCAGGTGTTCAATATTAATATTGGAGATAAAAACTAAATTTAAATTCGTATAGAGAAATTTCACATTTGAAGTAAAATGGTCCTTAGCAAAGGCGATTCTTTACCTATTAGGACTCGAACTCGAAATCTCACATTAAGGATGAAGGAATACTAATTACCATCTCACCACAACCTTTAGGGGTCGTTTGGAAGTTGATTAAATCTGTTATGATGTTATTAGTAATGCAAGAATTAGTTATGAGGGAATCTATGTACATATTTTATTGAAGGTTTAATTATACATGTATTAGTTATTTCATCTTTTAATCCTTCATAAAATAATATATGGATTCCCTCATTAGTATAGCGTATTAATTATGCGGGATTCTAATTTACAAATCAAACACCATATTAATTTTTATATAAATAACTTACCTCCTAACCAATTGCCAAAAATATTATATAATTATTACTTACGAAGAATTTAATATCTACATAACTTACCTCCAAACCAGCTATCAAACGATCCTTATTGGTACAAAAACCAATAATTGCACCTCCAAAATTATACATGGATCATATTTTTAGTAGACAGCTGTCATAAAACTAGGTGGGGTTGTTCATTTTTGGTAGAAAATGAAACTTGAAAGGGATTAATGTTTCATTATTCACAATGTCTTGTTCTAGTTTTGAGTATATTACATTATCAATTTCAACCAACTCAATCAGTTCATCAAATTCCCTCAGCTAGCCTGGCAATTCTCACAGTTACAACAATAAAACAATAATAAATAATTTCCATTTTTTTA
This sequence comes from Solanum appendiculatum, assembly GCA_018342035.1. Lineage (NCBI taxonomy): Eukaryota > Viridiplantae > Streptophyta > Magnoliopsida > Solanales > Solanaceae > Solanum > Solanum appendiculatum. The sequence continues at coordinate 2,425,593 of JAGDQO010000335.1, forward strand.
AATTTATACAGATTTGTTCAAATTTTTTGTTGAAGAATAAAATAATGAGATAATGTAATAAAAATGTAAACAAGTGAATATTATGGACTAAATATTATTATTTTTTCTCCTGACTTCTGTTTGGTGTGGGAAAGAGATAATAAAATAAAGTTTTTTTTTTTTTGACATTTATGTTTTTCTGTTGTTTCCCACTACATAGACAGGAAAAATAACTAGGAAGAAGATTAAAAAAAAAAAAGAAAAAAAAAAGAGGATAAAAACAAGATCCTCACAAATCTAAAGTTCTTTTTTTCCATTTTTTTTCATGCCCCCTATTCACCCCTCAAACATCAATCTTTACTCTCCTTCAACTGCAGCTGCAGAAGAAAAAATATACTTTTTTGCCAATTCTTATTGCCTCTTTCTTCCCTTCAATCCACCTGATAAAAAACACAATACCAAAAATTAATTAAAATTTGAAAAAAAAAATATCTATTGAAAATAATAAGACACAATAGAAGAAAGATAAAAAAATATGTACATTATTTTAGATTAAGTTTAAGTCATGTTACAACATTTATTTTTGGTCTAAAGTTCATCAAGAATCTTTTAATCTAGTTAGTAAAAAAAAAATGCAAAGAGGTTACGGGTAAAGTTTTGTAATATTATTGAATTGAGACGAGCTTAAATAGAGCGACATGAAGTATGAATCTTGAGAATTTGTATAATCGATTCTAAATTCTAACTTGCTTCAAATTGAGACGTATTTATTATTGTAGTATCAAGAACAAACTAGGACCTTTTTACTTACTAGATTTTTCTGATGAAGTTCTTCCACTCACAGATGTTTTCAAGAATCCAAAATGCTTCCCTAAAACAGATTTGCCCTGAATAGAATAACACATTCTCTTCGTTAATAAAAATAATATAACAATAATAATATACTCAGTGTAATCTCACAAATTATATCTGAAAAGCGTATTATGTACACAGCCTTACCCTTCTCATATAAAGGTAAATAGACCGTCTCCGATAGAATAAAAATGATATAATCTAATAAATTACACTATGAGATCTGAAAAGTGTATTGTGTATGCAGTCTTAGTCTTAGTAAAGAGACTATTTCCGATAGAATGAAAATGATATAAGAAGAAATATAACCTTTGAATGTGTTTCAGAGAAGCCAGTTACCATCTCCATGGATGTTTTATCATTATAACATCTTTCATCCTGAAAAAAAAAAAAAAACTATATGTCAAAAAAAATTATAATTTAAGATTAATAAAAATGTTGTTATGTTGATAAACTTACCTTAGGGAAATTAGAGAAAGGAGAACTAGCAGTATCATCAAGATAAATACTCTGTTTTTTCACTTTTTGTTCATTAATTTTCCTCTTCTCTTTTGCTTTTTTTGTGTTTTGAGAAGCAGATGGATAAAAAATATATCCATTTTTATCAAAACAATAATCTTCATGAAAATGTGGTGGACCAGAGGAAGCATCAGAAACCATAGACATATCTTCATCTTCTTCTTGATCTTCATTATTAACATACTCTGTTTTATAATTAATCCCATATGGATTATTATGACTAATATCTCTTCTGTTGTTGTTGTTGTATTGATCTGCTGAGAATTGATCTAAGTACATTGTCCATCCAGATTCACAACCACTGCTACATTCAGAACCTGAAATATTCATTCTTGAAAATTTTTTTCTAAGGAGAAAAAAAAGAATGTGTTTATTTTGGTGTTTGTTGAAAACACAGAGGAAGAAAAATAAAGGGTTTTAAAAAAAAAAAAATTGAATGTGTTTTTATTGTGTTTATTGGTTGTGTATTTATAAGTGGGGAAAGAGAAGGAGAAGTGCGGTGTATATAAAATGAAAGTTAGCACACTCAATAGTAGACTAGCTTTGTCCTTTTCTTTATCCTTTGGGTCTTAGTTTTTTTCTCAATTTTGTGAAGGATCAAAACTTGCCAACTGGCTTTAGGTATGGGGTCGTGGGGGGTGGGGTGTGGGGAATGAGTTTTTTGGCAAGTTGCAAGTGATATTGGTACAACATGGTGATTGCAAGAAAATCATATGTTCAACAATATTTGTGCAACAGCCATCCAGCAAATGCCAACTATTCCCTTGCATATTGTGCTTGTTATTTACCACACTCCATTTTTTTTAAAATTTTTTTACTTTCTTTTTGAAGTTGGTGATACTTGAATTTTTACCAACATCCATGTTAAAAGTGGATATTTATTGGATTTGGGAATAGGTGAAGGGGTTAGATTTATCTTGATGGTAGCAAGAGTAATGGTACAACTAATAATGTTAGGATTGATTTTTTCAGATGGTTATGTGTTATCTTTTATAAAATATCAAACTTTATTAAGAAAAGGGCAAAAATGAAAAAAAATTCAAATAGTCATCTTGAGCTTTGAACAATTCAATTATTTTTAATAATGAAAAGAACCTCAAAAATACAGTATTATTCTCTCGTTATAATTTATATGATGTTAGTCCCTCCGTTCCATATTAATTGATCACTTTTCATTTTATACAGTGCTTAAGAAATCATAAATAAGAAAATAATTTTACTAATTCACCCCTTACAAAAATTCTTAGGAATTTTACAAACAAATCTAAACACTTTAAAAAAGAATTAATTGCAGGAGAAATATAAAAACAATTAATTAATGTTTTCTTGATCTAGTAAAGTGTTCAACTAATATACTAATCTGAGACAACTATATTTAGTATAATAATAAACTAACATGGGACGGGGGAGTTTGATTTGACATGGAGATTAAGAATGAAAGACAGACTTTTGAGGCTTGTGACTTAAAACAAGTCATAAATGTTTGTGTGGTTATAAAACATCTCATTAATGGCAAAATTTCATTTTAAAGTTAAATTATTACTCGTTAAATATAAAAATGTGTCATGTAATTTGTAAATTGAGACCGAGGGAGTATCTTAGAAAGTAATTTTTCTTTAACAAAAAAAGCGACTCTATAGGATAATTACTATTAATTAAACCACGATCTGAGTGATCAACTCGCTAATGTTATAACAACATATACACTAACAAAATCATACAAAAAAACAAAAAGAGATGTTGCGTCGTTGTAGCGTCATAGGAACTTTATATTAAGAGTTCATTCCTGTATTGAATGATGAGTCATTATAATATTACAATTTATAAAGGATGAGATGAAACAGTAGTCTTAGTATATCATCACAATTCACATGCAAGAAAATTCCAAACTTAGTGGATAATATTTGATTCTGTTCATATTATATTTTGACAAAGTTAGTGAGAATAACTTTTTGTCAAAAAGCCTTTTGTCTTTGGGATTGAAGTTCAGTACTTAACAAGATTTTGAGCAACATAAAACAAACAAGGCAAGTGAGTCAGTATAAAGTGTAGGCAATATTAATGAAGAGTCAATTGAACCTTTTTTCTTGGATCACTTGTTGCTGACACAATATCAACATTTTCAAAAATAAAATCAAATTTTGATTTCATTTGTTTTACGAAAATGGTCTTAATTGGTGGCTTGGTCTTTGCATAGTTTACAAGTTTTTCTTTGTCCACAGTTGCATATGTGTGAAACCCGTGATGGAGGGCATACTGATGAGGGCAGGTTAAATCAGACTGATAAATTTTTGAAGATGAAATATATATGATATCTTAGACGAATTATCTCACATTGAAACTGGAGAGGAAAGTAAAGAGACTAATGAAAAATACACAACTTAAATCCACATGATAGCGTACTTTTGAGGTTCGATGTGGCATAATCTGAAACATAAGTCCATAGCAAACAATACGTGCTATTGAGTAGGATCGTGTAAAGAAAAAGATAAACATACACATAGATAGACAAATACTTAGATGACTCCACCACTGAATAGTTTTCTTGACTTATTGATAATCTCCCATTCAACAAACGATAAATGCCAATTCTTGAAAAGTTAGTGTCATGAGTGGCACATCATTAGGTGAATAATAGTACATGTGATTATTGAGCTATATAAACACCAAGTTAATTACAATCTTGGCCTTTTTGATGCAAAATCCAGAAGCCAAAGAAAACAAAAGGTTTACTCATAATTAATCCAATGTTAGGGTATTTTTTTGACCTGTACATCGAAGCACATTTAGGCGGAGCTGTGGAAGGATATGAGTTCACGTGAATTCATACTTCTTTTTCTAGACCATATACAACAATGTTATATTTTAATAAAGTTACTTCAGTCTATATGTGTGTATCCAAGTTCGAAGTGTCCTATGATGTAATAATTATTGAATGCACCTTTATAAGTGAAATTGGTGATTCAAATTCCAGACTTGTCTTGTTATTTTTTCCCATTCTTTTTCAAGAATTGAGTTTGGGGTGTTTTTTCCCCCTTATTTCTTTGTTTGGTTTATTCTTTCATAATTCCAAGTACGATAGATTTAAATTCTTATTGTACTTTTATCATTGTTACATAATTAAATCAAATATCTATACTAGACAAGAACTAGTAATAGTGGACAATGTAACATACAATCCATTGGCTCAACTGAACCAAACATTTTTAGATTTCGAGACAGAGTAAATATATAAGTGAAAATCACACAAATTGTAAAATAATAATGATAATTTTGAACCTATATGTAATTTCAAAAGTGTTATGAGGCAATAATAAAAATCTAAAGGTTAAACCGTTAACGTAAATTTTAGATCCATCTCTTCATAATAGTGCATCCATTCTCTTGAAATCTTGAATTCGTCTCTACGTGTGTACACATTATAATTTTTTATAACTTTGAACAATATTCCAATGAATAATGTCCAACTGATGAACAACCACCCTTCACTTTACATGGCTACGCCACTACAGTCTAGTCAGGGCAAGTATATCTATTTTTTGTTATATATATATAAGGGTAGATACACTTACAACTTAAGTTACACAAAGTACACCAATATACTACACCCTATCCTAACATGAGGTATGCATCAACATATTCGAACACCATCGTTATAAAATTATATTTCACATGACACACTTTTGTTTTAGTCAGTTCCAAAAATAACAATACATTTCTTTATTTGACAAATATTTAATAAAACTATCAACATTTTACACATATTGAATCTCACTTATTTAGCAAAAAGTTCATACTCTATATTCAGTCAAATTACATCATATAAATTATAAAACGAAAGGAATAGTATATTAGGGTAAAATTAGAAATGGTGTAGTAGGAGAGGACACAATAATAAAGAAGCAGCACAGAGTGTGCCGGCCTAGGAAGAAGCAGTAAATCATTAACACAAGGGAGAGAGATATATAGGTGTCCCAAAAATCATGTCATTGTTATAGGGCAAAAAGGTAGTTCATATAAGTCTAAAATTATGAGATTCCAAAAACAACTATTTTGTTGAGTTGGTTCTATAGAGGGGGGTGGGGGTTATACTTTTTAAGTCATCTGGTCCCAGACTCTAATTTTATTTGCACATGCCATCTTCTGGCTTCTTGTTTTGTATGATTTATCCCACTAGCACTTGTAGTCTTCCTATTTTTTAGTCCTTTGCTTTCTTTTCTCAAAATTATCCTTATATATTTCTCCCTTTTTTTCAAATATACGTTTAACCACTTCTATGGAACTACTTGGAAAACACTAGACGAGCATTTTATAACCTCGCTTGGTCATAAATTTTGAAGTTGAAGCTCAAAAATTGATCTGAGCCAATTTTTGGAATCATGAAAATATTTGAAGAGATCAAATTTCATAGCCAAATAGATATTTAAAGATAAATTTTCATTATTTTCAGAATCTATGATCTAATGCTAGCTAAGTATGTCAATTAACACAAGACAAAGACATCAAGTGGAAATAGAGAGATCGATTCTCAACTTTTTCACCTCGTGAGTTAGTTTTTAGAATCGAAATTACGCATGTGACGGATGGGCGTAGCGTGCGCCTAATGGAGAAAAAGTGGTCGTCATAGTCCTAGTCTGGCGAGAAACGGAAGTATGGACCGACAGTGGAAAATATGCGTTCAAAATTTATATAGTATATATATTATATTGAACCAATAGTGTGTGTATATATATATATAGAACCAATAATTTTAGAAATATAGTGAATTTAATATTGAGAACATAACTTTAAAGATTAAACCTATCAAGTTAAAATTGTGGATCTGTCTCAGTGGACAACTTATAAATGATCTGCGACTCTTCTCCTCATATATAAATTAACTTTTGATGTAAAGTTCGGTCGGCTTCAATTTTAAGTGAGGAATATAATTGGGAAACTTTTTTGACCTAGTCTTTTATCTAATTTTACTCCATAAGAGCATGAAGTCAACATCAATTTTAGAAAGTTGAAAAAAATAGGAAGTATGCTCTAAGATGATTGATTTACAAAGCTATCAAGTTTATATTGCATTGACTATTTTAACCAGCAAAGAGTGATGATGAAAAGTATGGGCAGTGAAGCAAAAAGACTTGGCTTTGCCAATTCTATGGGGTCCCTTGAAAAAGGTTAAGGTTAAGATTTATCAACTCACTTGTCATTATTTGCAATATTTTCAAACTCGCTTTGTAAAAGTCACACTCTAACAAGTCACAACAAGACAATTTTTTTCCAATGGTACCACTACAAAAAAATGGTCTATTTGTAGCAATTTATTTATGGAAGTTTTAAAAACCTCCGCTATTAATTTATTTTGTGATGTCTATTCTAACCCCTACTAAATAAATTCTTTTGTGACAATTTTATTGAGGAGGTTTGAAAATTGCCGTAATTTCATATTATTCGTGGCAATTATTAACCCCCATAAATTTATAAATTTGTTAATTTTAGAAATAATATCTTTTTTATATATCTTCTATTTTTGATATATCATAAATATTCATATTTTATAATTTATAACAAATTGCAATGAAATTTAACTCATATAACATATATACACACAAAAATACAAGTCGTTCCCTTTCTTCATTTTAATTTCTTTTCACTCTCTTACTTCATTTTAATAGGATGGTAAATTTATGACCCTATACATTTCTATCTAGTATATTATATATGTATTAAGTTACTATCAAAATATTCTTTGTCTACATAAGATGGTAAATTTATGACCCTATACATTTCTATCTAGTATATTATATATGTATTAAGTTACTATCAAAATATTCTTTGTCTACTTTGTCTATTCAACTTCTTTTAATGTTTTATTTTATATATTATTACTTTATATTAATTTTTAACAATTAACTTTATTTTGAAAATTTAATCTAAATATGTAATTAACGAAAACATTTTTAACCCAAGTCCAATCAAAATTCTAATAAAAGGCTTATCTTTTCCCCTCAAAATTAAAAATTGCTAAGGACTAAATTAATTCCCCCCAAACAAATTTAAAATAAAATAAAATACAAATTCCCCCCTTTCCACCACAAAATAAACTCCCAAATCTCTCCCCCACTTCCCACTTCCACTGTTCCACGAGAATAACTCAACCATGCTCTCTCTCTTCTTGTTTGCTTTTTACTTATTTTATTCTTTTGCTCAATTTGAATATTTTTTTTATTTCTGTGATGTTTTTTAATTGTCTTTTTCTTGAAGGTTTTTCAAAAGTGGAATTCTCAAAGCAATAAGTTTGTATAACATACTTATTGGTTCGTAATATTTTTGTGGATATAAAGGTAATTCTCTGTCACAAGAACTTTAGAATTCTCTCAAGAATTTGAGATATATATATATTTTTTTATTTATAAATAAATATATATTTTGTAAGTTGTTATGCTTAATGTAGCCATACTGTTATAAATTTTAGGATATTTCTTTTTAGTTTTCGCCACATCATAAAGAAAATTATATCTGGCTTTAATTGATTGTAGATAAGCCTCAATTTTATTTTTATTTAGATAAGAGTGATGACTAGTGTTTTATAAAATTTTGTATCAGTTTGATTCTTATTGACACCTATTAAGTTTGTTTTGCTCATCTGTGAATTGAGTTCCAATTGTCAGTTTCGTGTTATTTTTTCTTTCTATTACTGTATGTTTATTTCCCATCAAAATAAAGTAACCTTAGACAATAGTATTTTGCAGATTATTGCTCTATAGAATATTAGTGCCTCTATCCTTGTAAATATTTTAATAACTATATAATCTTACATGCATTAAGGGAGGAGAAAATACAACTATTTCATAATACAAACTTAAATGGGTAACAAGGTAAGGTTGAAATAAACCACATAATTTTACTCTTTTTTGGATGAGAGCTTAAAGATATTTGCATTGTCTTTGAATTCATGAGAATGACTTCACTAATAGGTTATTAAGGCCAAAGATTCACATGAATTTATATTTTAGATGAATTAAATTTTAAATTTTCTTCATGTATCAAGGTGTACAAGGATATGCATGTATCAATATTTGTTTATCTAACTACGTATAAATTTTTATGGTTTCAAGCTTTCAGCCTAGTGATGATTGTTGACATCAAATTTTGGTCTGATATTTTTCAAAGTTAATACTTTTTAATATTTTATTCATTAAATAGTTCAAAATACATGTTTTGCAATTTTAATGCAATTTGTTGATAATTATCCTTATTTCTCAAAATATTAAGATTTTTATTGGTTAATCTTGTTTAGATTATTATTTTTTTGGTCACAACCGGTTTGAATATGTTCAAATATTTGCTCAGTTTGATTAAATCATTATTTTTGTTAAATTGCATTTTTTATATGCCGTTGGTTATATTCGTTACATTTTTAATATTCATTTTATTCGTTACATTTTTTAACATTCATTTTGATATTTTTGCACAGTCTAAAAATACATCCAAATATGGATAAGATTTCATACACATATATTTTATTGGTTAGTGGTTTTGGCCCTCGGTTTTAAAATATGGTATTGTACTATAAGTGGTTTTCAATTTTCTATTTAAGCAATAGTTTGGTCATTAAGTTAGGGGGTGGTGGATAAGATTTTAGGGGTAATTTTCAGATTTTTAGTGTTCAATAAATTCTTTTAGTGTTTATAATTTTCCGGTGACAAGTTCACCGGAGATCCATTGAAATCCGGCCAGTCCACCGCCAAAAAACCCCCATTTTTTCTACATTCTTTTGCTTTCTTTTCCGGCGATACAGCCACCAATCCAAACAACTCCGACCAGCCCTCACCAGACCTGTTCCAAGCCACCCATAACCCTTTTCCGGTGAGCTTTTGAACAACCAACGAGCCACCAGATCTCTCTTTTCCCTCACCTGAAACCAACGACCACAGCAGCTCTCTCAAACGCCACCAACCACCTAACAAAACCCCATCAAATTTCACTCCAAATCGACCAACCAAACAGCCCCCAGTCACCCCAAACTCCGACCAAATAGCGAAATCCGGCGAACCACCCAAACCCACCATCAACTCGACCCAAATCAAGCCACCAAAAAACCCCCATTTTCTCCAGCGAAGGTAGCAACCAACAACACCAGCAACCAACGAACAACAGCAAGCCACCACTACAATAGTAGCAAAACAACCCCTCTTCGACGAACAACAATACTTGCCCTTCGTTCTCCTCACTCCGGCGTAATCAATTAGCTCTTCCGGTGACTTTCTTTTTACATTTTTATGTCTGTCTCTATCTATTTTTCAGCTTTCTATTGTAATTGATTTTTGATAAATATGTTCATGTTACTGTTTGTCTACCGATTTTTCTTAGATTTCTTTTTCTTCACTCAAATGCTACTATGACTCCTCTAATTCACTATTTGTTGCTTAGTTGTTATTACTTATTTTATCATTTGTTGCTGCCTATGTTAATTGTTAGTCAATGTTGCTTCAATATTCATCAATATATTATTATTTTTAGCTCCAAACTCGGTGAAGTTGTCTCTTATTGCTGTTGAAATTTTATTTTTATTTTTTTTAATCATTATTTTGTTTTAGAAATTTTTATGTGTAGTGTTCACGGCAATTTTCCTTTAATTTAATAAAAAATATTTATAAAACCATTGTCAATGTGTCAGAAGTTACTTTAAGGATTACTTTTTGGATCATTTGTTATTTTAATTATTTTTGTTGAATTGATTTGATAGAATTTGTTAAAATGGCCAATGAAAAAATCTCTTCGTCGGTTTTAGAGGCCTCCCCAATGTTAATAGACGGAAATTTAGTTTAAGTTTATATTTTTTATATGTTAAAATTGGCCGATGAAGAAATTACCGTCGATTTCCAAGGCCTCCCATGTTAATAAAACGGGTTTTTATTTTTAAGTTATTATTTGATTCATTTATTTTTATTCATATTTATTTATTACTAACACTTTTACTAAGTGTCTTTACAGGTACTCGGAGTTGCTTTCCAAGGAAGCTATTCGAATGGAGTTCGAATTATATTTTTTATTTCATTATTGTATATATTATTGACGTTAGGCAAACTTAGGCCGTTTATTATATTATTGCTTTACTTTATCATTTACTTATATTTCATGTTTATTATACTTGTATATTGTGTTATCTCCTCCTCAATTTGAAAAAATAAATTCAGTCGGGACCCACAGTTGTGGATTCTGAAGGATGCCTAATACCTTCCCTTCGGAATAACTTGAACCCTTACCTAGAATCTATTGGTTTCGTAGACATTTTTATTAATTGGTTTCCTAGTTTTCCTAAAATTAGGTGGCGACTCCCTTTACCCCTTTCCCTTTATTTCTTTAAAATTCTTTTAAAATTGAATTATTTATTTTTTGTGAGTCACCGCGACGTTGCGCCTTCTAAAGGATGTCAACAATGATGAGGATCGAGCTTACTTCACCTTCAAAAAAAAGATAGGATAACACCAACTCAAGTCACAAAATAAATGCATAGTATTTCTTTTTAACATTGATTTGATATAAGTTGTAATGTTCAAGTTTCTATACCTAAGTTTTTATTACAGATTTGTATAATAAAATATGATTTATATAAAGTATTTAGAAAGTATTTATATGTATTATTACAAATGCTTGATGTAATTTTTTAAAATTGAAACATTGCAATTTGTGGCGGTCACAAACCTTTGCAAATTAGATTTTGTGAATATTTATATTATATCGTGGCAATTTTAAACACACACAAATATAAATTTTAAAATATTAAAATCATATGATGGAGGTTATAAACCTTGACAAATTGATTTAAAAAACCTCCAAAAATTACAATGTACTTTTGCGACAATCGTCATGGAGGTTACTTAAAACCGCCACAAATATGCTCGTGGCAAAGGTAATTGTAGAGTTTTTAAAAACCGCCACAATTCTATTGCGAGGGTCAAAAACTGCCTCAAATTGACAAAATAACCCCCATAAATTGAGTTTTTTTTTTTTTTGTAGTGGGTGACCCAAAGAGCTAGCTTAAGACAAACTTCAAAGTCCACATCAAGTGAGTCAAATCTCCCATATACCATAATATGGAATGAAAAAATAATAATATTAAGTCCCCTTTTCTACAAGTAAAAATAATATTCATTTATGTTAAAACACAATTAAAATGGTCTGTATCGTCTAGAGTGAGGTTTGAGTTCTTAGAAGATCTGTTGAATAGAAAAGTGACATAGAAAATGATTTCGAAACAATGGTTAAATATACGTTGATTTTATTTTCTGCTACGAGTTTGCTCTGTATAAATATGTGAACATGCACAATGTACTTGAAAGACGATTTCCCTTGAACATCTATTTCAACAACACTATACTAGAAGTCTAGAATATGCAAATCCAAATGATTTCTCGACATTAAGTGGACAAGAATTGGATACGTAAGTAGCAAAATAAACTTATGTAAATGAATATTCTCATTAATTATTCTTTATTGTATAATAAAATAAAAAGAAATGGAACTTATAAAATTATATCAATCTATAATTGGATTAGCAATTTGTGTCTAAATGTAGAAGAGTATAGAGGCATCTGAACAGTAAATGTGGAAGTGGACCTAACAAGACGGTGTGACTATCGTTCTCAGTGTGAGTTGTGACAGCCAAAATTCACCATTTTACGCACAAAACAATCTACTTTAATTATGTCATTTGGGAAAAAAAATGTGCATAGACAATATAGGAAGGGGACCCAACATCAGATAAACGATGATCGAGCAGGCCTTACTCTGATACCGTAACAAGAAAATGAACTGTGAGTCTAGTTTAATCTCAAAATTAAACTAAAAAAATATAGATTACTTAAGATCAGATAAAAATATCAAATAATGTGGGACTCAACATTTGGTCCCTTAAGTAGAGTCTCTGTTCACAATACCAACAATATCTATTGGAGCAACAACAAAGAAGACGATAATAATAAATGCATAAGTTATCGTCAATATGGTAGGTAAGGATCATCAAAACACTAAAATCATTCAATATAAAAACATTTTTCAATAGTTATCCATCTACTAAAGCGACCTCATAACATTTTCCTTCTCCATTTAGAATTTCAGTTATAGTAAAATCTTGAATATTTATTTAATCATCATAAACTCATATTATCAAAAATATTTCAAACTATAATATTAATTGATTTGCTAGTAAAAGGGTAAAATGCCTTTATCATTTCTTCTTCTTATTGAACTTTACCATATACTTTTTTTTTAATTATATAAAAATTTGCTTCTAGAATAGTCACAATTTGTCACTAGTCATATGTGTGTCTAATGTTAAAAGGACATTTGGTATCTGTCGAAGTTCAGTTTGTGAGAGGTCTAAAAATCTTGTACTATATCATACTCATAATATAATGAAATATAGCTTGAAGAGTTGTTACATTATTTTGCAAAAATTAGAATTTATCGTACTACTATAGTCACTCAATATATATTTGATAAGGGGACCAAAATCCGTTGTCTTATCATTTGGCTACTCACATGGCTATAAACTCTAGTGTCGGAATTTGAATCGTTGGGACCAGTAAAAAATAGTACAAGTCGAAGTAGATCTACTTTACCGAAACAATTTGAGTTATTCTTTTATATTAAACAAAATGTAATCTCACAATTATTTCATGATATAATTTTTTTTAAAATTTTTTGGGTTAGAAACTTTTTTATTTAATTATTAATTTTTTTTTTGTAAAAACTGAGGTGGACCAGCATCGTACTGGATACTGACTTGGTGTAGTCGATGGCCACACGTGTGCTGTTCCAAAGCCATGTGCTTCAGTATCTTATGTCAACCAAAAGTTTCCATTTTAACTCCTTATGTTTTATACTAATTTAAATATTAAATCCCAAAATTCTTTGAATAGGTTAAATGACCCCAAATTAATTATTGGATACGCATTCTTTAGGCCCTGATATCTAGATATCTTGGATTCCTATATTCAATACTAGATAGAGGAGCTTGTATCAGCACGAGCCTAATATATATATATTTTTTCGAATTTATACGATATAGATAAAATTTAGAGAGTCAATCAAATTTTTTGTATGTTTTTCGAAATATTTGAAGTTGTTAATTGTTATGATTTTGAGTAATTTTTACGTTATTTTTAAATAATATATGTTACTCTCTCTTATCTCAATTTATGTGGCACAGATGGAATTTGAAGAGTCAACCAAATTGTATATGGTTTTTAAATATTTTAAATTGTTATTATTATGATTTATTGTATTTTTTAACGTAATTTTTAAATATATAACATATTAAAAAGAAAGTAAGATAATTAATACGGAGAAAGTACTGAAGTGGGTCCAACATTTCAAGGAAAAAGCCGTTGGCTACAAGCACACGACTCAAGCAGACATATCATCCAAAAATTGTATGCAATAACCTCGTATATAAATAGTAGAAGTAAAAGGAAATAATGGGGCAATTGATTTGGTTCTGGTTTAATTTACAAAACTAGGTTCGAGAAAATGAATCTTTTCTTGTTATATTGTTATAAAGAGGTACACAATTTTTGACATAAATGCAAGGTAAGACTGCGTACAATAGACCCTTGTGGTCGGACCCTTCTCCAAACCCTGTGCATAGCGGGAGCTTTAGTGCACCGGGCTACCCTATATACCTATATAACAATGGATGTTGTTCTTATAGAGAGAAAGTATGATACCAAAAAAATAATTCCGTGAAAGACTTGCATGTTATAATGAAACGTTGTTATAAATGGTGATCGTTAAAAGAAGTCCTATCGTAGATAACATTCTAAATTGACCTTTAGGAGCTGAATTCTGGAATATTAGTTTCAGATATAAAGTGAACATCACATCAATTGGTCATTCTATATGAACTAGAAATTGATATATCCAAATATATGAAACCAAATTCTTCGAATGAAGTAACAAAACATGGAAAAGACTACTGTTAATGATTGATCTTAGCTTTAAACACTGTTTTGCAATAATACAATTAATTATCTTTGACAGAGACAATTAAGGTAACAAAATGACATATAGTTTTACGAAGGAAAAAGAAGAACATAACAAAGGAAAAGTTCAAGTGATGGCATTGTAATTTATAGAACTCATCATTTCTAACATCTTTAGTATATACCACAAACTTGTCCCATCAATGTGAGCCATTGTCTTTACAAGCTTCATCGTTACTTAACAGAAGGGTCCTAACCAAAAATACAGCATCTATCGTGGCGTGTGACATGAAGATGACATACATTGTGTCATTGAACTGCAGTTCAATAAGAACAACATTAGTACGAGTTCATTTTGTAACGACAATTCTAAAAATAATAGGTTCTTGTCCATGAATCAAAACATTAGCACTAGCATACCTAAGATGGATAAGAAAATCATAAAAGCAGCAGATATTTGCGCGACTCTTCAGCTTCCAACTCTTGTCATTGCCCAGAGACCAGCATTCTCCCAGTAAAGTTTTAGTTCTATGTCAACCATATTTAGTTAATGGTACATCACATGAAAGTCAAGCATGGACAAGTGTATTTGTAGCTATTTGTGCCTGAATTTGTTCAATTTAGAGTTCACTAGTTCTATACACCAAACTTTCTCTATCCAAATCAGGTTTCAAGCATATAAGGCACAGTGTGGGGCACAAAGAATCCCGCGTTAGCAGGGTCCTGGGAAGATGTAGATTGCCTATCCTAATCTTCCACGGCTCAAACCCGTGACCTACAGGTCAAGAGAATTCTCAAACAACAATGAGTACAGAGCTATCAGTGTGACAATTTGCATAAATTGCATTCTTGTATGAGACACTCCAGGTCAAGATATTGCATAAAACCAAAAAATTGGAATAGAGAAGAGACTGGAAATCGATCACATATGACCTCTTTAATTTGAGATATATGTTGGTAGATACTGCAAGAACATTAGTACATTCAGGAAATCAATTCGAGAAAGAGAAAAGACTTCGTTTATTGTGCAAATACAAATAAAACTGCATGATCAAGCTCAAAGTCCCGGAGACTATCTATGTCACTTTTAGTTGCTCAGGACATATGTCCCAGCACCCTAAACAATAAAGTCTAATTGGTAAAGATACATCCATCAATGACGTTAACAAAGAGAGATGATATCAAAATTATTTTCTCAACATGACATATGAAAAAGCTACACATCAACAAGATTTGTTTTCTTAACCCTCCTCTACACATGATTAAAGAAAAAATAAACACCACACACAAATGACACAGTCTATCCTGAATCTTTTGAATGACAAAGCTATGTTTATCAAGTATAAACCTTACTCCATGGGATACAAATTCAGAAACATTTGATCATGAAGAATTACTTCACTAATTAAGCAGTAAGCAACTATTCTAGAAAATGTATAGTTATAGATGGATACATATTGAAAACTCCAATACATTAGCAGGAAATTTACTTGATTGTGAGAGGACAACAATACCTAATACTTATACCACCATACAGCTTCACTAATGTCACAAATAACAACCAACTTTGAATCATTTAAGGTAAATTTTAATTTAGTATTCGGTTATATTTTAAGAATTAGGATAGTCAATATCGATTATATTAGAAGAAATTACAAACTTGGTGTCACGATCCAATTAGGGATCGGAGACTGATATATAGTGGGGTTACTCCAGCAATAGAACCAGACGAACAATACTCAAAAACTTATATCTCCCATCAAGAAAAATCCAAAGCCAAATTTATTGTCTGCTCCTAACATGATATATTATCATCTTTGTCCAGTACATTTTTCACGTCATCCAGAATCAGACATTATTGTCTTCTATATAATTTATAAATTAATATTACAATTTCTAAAATTTGATTTTAAGAGATATATGATTCAGATTTGATCAGAAAACTGAACCAGTTAACTTGCACAATTGAACAAGCATAATATTAATTGGTACCAATTTAGGAAAGAAGAAGCATAATATTAATTGGTACCAGTTAATCATAAACATTGGATAAAATAAAAGAAAAATAATGAACAAATGTAAATAAGGATGGAATTGACTCACCTCAAAAGCTTCAGACATGCAGCAAGTTCCTAGCTAGTTAATTTGGGAACCGATAATAGTACTCCCCTTGACGTTGATTACCATCAATCATCGCAATAAGTTCCAATCTTTCTGGAATTTTCTTCAGCTCCGGACACCGAATTATAGTCAGACTTTTAAGAACACTCATAGCAGTTGTGTGAAGATGCCAGCTTTCAAGATTTTGAAGATTAACAAGTCTAAGGGTCTCCAGCTGACCAAAACTGTTGCCATTACAAGTAATTTTCTTTCCCTCGTAAGCGTCTGATAGCTCGAGATGCTTTAAGTTTGGAAACTTCCCCAGAATTGGCATTGGATCTTCCTCGAGTTGTGTAAAGAGTGTAGACTGTAGGACTAGCACAGTGATGGATTTTGGAAGATTGTTTAAATTTGCTAGTTCTTCTATTCCCCCTGATAACCACAATCTGTGAAGGTTTTCACAAGAAGAAAGAGGTTCAAGGGGAGGAAAAGTTTCACCATATTCGCAAACTAGAAACAAGGTGGTGAGGTTTTTCAGGCTGCCAATGGATTTTAGGGAATAAGATTTCCTAAGTCTTTCCATGCCCAATTCTTGGAGGTTGATTAAACCAGCAGCATCAGTATGCTTCCACTGATCACAACGAATATATTTAAGAGTTCGTAGATTTGTCAGCCTGTCAACTTGCAACGGAACCTCATATCGAGTAATTAAATGTCTCAAATTTGTGAGCTTGGCTATCTGAGGAGGTAGTTGGCACGAGCAATTGTCACGAATCAGTGCTTCCAGCGTTTGTAGATTTTTTAGTTTGCCAATGGAAGGTGGGAGTTTGAAAAGATTGGTGTTAGACAAGCCTAAGAACTTGAGGTGTACCAATTTTCCTATAGCATCAGGTAGTTCAATCCCATCAAAAAGGATGTTCTCCAAGTCCAGCACATATACATGCAGGAACGTTGTACATAACTTTATAAACATTTTATCATCCAATTGCTTAAATTCTTGGTCAAGGAGCAAAATTGACCTTACCTTCAATTCTGAAAAATCAAGTGAAAGATACCTTTGAGTTTGTGTGTGAATAGCATGTCGGTGACGAAATGGGGTGACAAAGTTTACTCTTGGATCATAAATGTCAAACAAGTTAACCTCCATGGCTGTTTGTACAGCAAGATCCCGAAGTAGGTCGTGTATCCTACATGTATGAATTTTATCAAAGAATGTCTCCGCAACTTGCATCAAGTTTCGACTTATCAGCTCATGTAGGAAGTTTTCAGCAATATCCTCCATATGTTCTTCTCTAATTCTTGGTATGAATCCCTCTGCCAGCCATAGATGCATCAACTTTTCAGCATCAATCTCATGATCTTCTTGGAAAATGCCAATGTATAGAAAGCATTGCTTGAGCTCAAATGACAAATCATTGTAACTCAATGATAGGATGTGAGTGATCTCAACAGAGTCATTCTTCATATGCTGCCAAAGATGTGTCTTCACCTTTTGCCATTCGTCCACCCCCTTTCTGTAGGAAAGTAGTCCACCTAGTACCACAATGGCAAGTGGTAAGCCTTTGCACTTGTCCACCATTTCCTTAGCTAGCCTTTCCATTGATGGGGAGAACAAGTCAGAACCTACCATCTTATTCTCTGGACGTAGTTTCTTGCATAAAAGGTCCCAACTTTCTTCATTATTTAGAAAACGAAGTTTATGGGAGAAACCTTTGTCATCGACTCTTTCAGCCACGTCCTCCTTTCGTGTTGTAAGGATAACTCTACTGCCATTGTTGTTATCTGGTAAGGCTCTTTTCAGGCTCTCCCAAGCTTCTCGATGCCATACATCATCAGCCACCACAAGGTATTTTTGATCTTTCAATAGATTACGGAGGTGAGTTTCTAGATCTCTCTCCGTCATCTCCTTCAGCAATTTTAGCATTTTTTCATCGCAACCTTGGATAGATTTTATGATACTCCGAAGGAGATCTGGGGTACTATACTGTTGAGAGACGCATATCCAAGCACGAGTCTGAAAGTTAGTGAGCAGACTTGGGGAGTTATATAGGTTTCTTGCAAGAGTGGTCTTGCCCAACCCACCCATACCATAAATTGAAAGGACATTTCGGCGAGACTCCTCTTTGAGAAGTTCATCAAGTAGTCTTTGAAAGACCTCTTGAAATCCAACAAAGAGTTGATCTTCATCTGCATAGGACACTGCTCTCCTCAATGTTCTTATTAACATGGAAGACTGATCGTTTGGCCTATTACTTGGCCCTTCTCCAGCATTATTATTGATGTGAGTAATACCATAGGTATCTCGTTTTCGAGAGATATCCATGACTCTTTCCTTGAGGGACTGGATGTCCTTCCCTATGTTGTGAAATTTGGCCTCCTTCTGACAGATGCAAGCGCAAGCCTTAAGACGATCAACGAATCCAGCAGCATGATCACCATCTTTTGCCGCATCCAAACTGTATGCTTCTAAGACGGCCACAGCTTCATTGGCAACAGAAGTGATTTCAAATACCCATTGCTGCACCAGGTGATCTTCTGCTTGCTTTGTTTCGGCATCTTTGAGGAAAGCTTGCATGAAAGACAGTTCATTTCTCAGCCAAAGCCCGTTCTCTCTGAGACTTCGGCGCAGGGAAACTTCCTCTATGAGGAAATCCCCCAGTTTTTGAATTGCATAAGACACAACTGCATCGACCATCTTGATGATCTCGAGGAGAATTTTCCACTATAACAAGGATAAAACTATTATGTTACTTGACAATATGATTACACAATCTGTAATGATACACAAACAGCAGTATTATAGAAGTGTTTCTTGCACTAGAGTGATTGCTCGAGACATTACCGTTTAAATATAAAATTAAACCTTGAAGAAGAGTCAGAAAATTCCAGCCGGCTATGAAAGTCAAGGCTATCACCTCCTAAGGTTCTCTCTTCATAATCATTCTTGGCACGTAAGAATCTATAGATCAAGTCTACAACAACAACAACATACCCAGTGTAATCCCACAAGTTGGGTCGGGAGAAGGTAGAATGTACATAGACCTTACCTCTACCTTTGTTGGGTAGAGAGTAATCTTAGACCAAGTCTATTTGCTTGGGTTAGTTAATGCTGAAGCTGACAAAAAGTCGGCAATTTTAGAAAGATCCTCTGAGTATCTTATGCATTTCGCGTTGCTTAAGAGACAACTATGGGATATTATAATGGAAGGTTAATTAGTTTATGTCCATAACCAATCATTATTAATTAAAGCCAAATAGAAAAAGGCAAAGTGGGTGATTTAAAACATGGAAAGAAAACAAGGAGCTGGCCACAATATGCCAATAAAGATAGACATCCCAAAATAACAACAAAACATAATTCAAAATTTATTGAAAATCCTCTGTTCATACAAAAGTTGTACAAGGACAAGTTCTACCTTTGGAGAATCCAACAAGCACCCATTGACATTTTTGAAGAGTCCGAGCAACATGGCTTGCAGCTAGGAATGCATGCTTAACACGGGATATGTTGCAGAGAAGAGGAATTTCTTTGTGCAGTAGATGCTTCTTATGTGAAAACTCTCAGGAATTTACAGATAACTTATTTCTGCATTGTAATTACACAAAGCATCTATGGGATATCTTTCTTAACACGTGTGATGTGCAATTAGTGATGCCAAGGAATGTGAAAGATATTTTGTTTGCTGGCAGATTCAGGAAGTTGGAAAAAGCTTGATGAAAATTTGGACGACTATACCTCTTTGCATCATCTGGACCAGTGATGTGAAAATAAGTGAGAAAACATGCCTTGGACAGTTGAATCACTTATAATTTCATGCTACATACCGTATTTTGGAAAATATTTCTTTTTTTTTCAGTCATGAAATTGTGGAAGGACTCATCATACATGTAATTGAAGAGGAAATCTTGGAGGTTAAGAGAACTCTCACCAAGGATATCCAGCGATGAGTCCAGAGCTATCAGTGCGACAATCTGAATAATTTGTATTCCTGTATGCATCACTCCAGTGTCGAGTTCGCTGCATAAAACCATACAATTGCTATAGAGAAGAGTCACATATGGTCCTCTTTAATTTGAGATATCTATTTGGTAATGATCCATCCATAATTGATGTCAACAATGAGAGATGATAAGAAAATGGCATTCTCAACAAGATATATGAGAAAGCTATACATCAGTATGATTTTCTTTTCTTAATACTCTGAACATAATTTTAAAACAGAACACCACACTCACATGTTACTGTCTATATATCCTGGATCTTTTGAATGACAAAACTATGCTTATCAAGTAATTGAAACCTTACTCCATGGGCTACCATTCAGTAACATTTGATCATGAAGAAGTAAGCACCAATTCTAGAAAATATATAGTTAAAGAAAGGACACATATCCAAACCTCAAATACATTAAGGTAACAGGAAATTAACTTGTCTGTTAGATGCTAAGGTCACAAACAACAACCAACTTTGAATCATTTAAGGTAAATTTTAAATTAGTATTCGGTTATAATATAAGTATTAGGATAGTCAATATGGATTAGATTAATAGACAATTATAAACTTGGTGTCACGATTCAATAAGGGGGCGGTGACTGACATATAGTGGGATGACTCCATCAATCGAACCAACTGACCAATACTCAAAACTGATATCTCCCATTAACCAAATCCATAATTAAATTAAATTTAAAAAAAGAAATGCATAGCATTTGATCCAATTGGCACGCTTATATAACAGGAACACAAACGTACAATGAAGTAATGGGAAGTGTCTCTTGGAAAGAAGAAATACATAAAGAGAGGCAGACGAGAGACACTAATTGTAGGGCTCAAAGAAACTATATCTCAAACTGAAACTGCATACTAATCAACTCTTCAGCTCAAACTTATCTCTTATACCTGCACAGAAGTAAGTAAGAGGAATGAGTTAACTGACTCAGTAAAATCTATAACTGTGACACAAGAACAATTTGGAAATCGTGAAGTATTTATATTCAGCAAAACTTTTTGAAACAACCCGAATTCTCAACACAAATACTCAAACATTATATAATCATTGATAGCCAAATTATAATAACAATACTTGAATTACAAGGAGACGTACTAAAATAACAAATAACTAAAGATAGAGATAGTTTCTTTACAATACGCATAATCCCCCAAAAACCGCAGATGACAACCATTTAAACTCTTCTCAACCTGGATCCCAAGCAAAACAAGTATTGGGCTGTCTAATTCTTGGGCCTCTTTGTGGTTTAGCCTCAGGCCCAACGGCTTTTCCAGCCGTGTTCACAACAACGCACGGTAAAAGTCAGATTCAAAGTCATTTCTAAAACATATATCTCAAAGTCATAGCTCAGATACACAAAAGAACATACTTTGACATATGCAAGATCACATTTGATATCTCTGTCTGTTCCTAAGATGATATTATCGTCTTCATCCAATATATTTTCATGTCTTCCAGAATCAGAAACCATCGTCTTTTATCAATTTGTAAGTATATACTACAATTTCTAATTTGATTTAGTTTCGCTCTGAAAATTGAACCCGTTGACTTGCACAATTGGATAAGCACAGAAGGATCAATTAGTACTACCAATTTAGGACAGATAAAGAATTAACTTAATAAAAATGGAAAATAAAGAATAAATGTAAAATAAGGATGGGAATTGACTCACCTCAAAAGCTTCAAGCATGCAAAAAGTTCCTAACTAGTTAACGGGGAACCGATAATAGTAGTCCCTTCGCCTTTGATTATTCTCATGTACCACAACATGTTCTATTTGTTCTGGAATTTTTTTTCAGCTTGGGACATTCATATATACTCAAACTTTTAATCAGACTCATTGCAGTTGTGTCAAGATGCCAGCTATCTAGATTTTCAAGATTACCAAGTCTAAGGGTCTCCAGCTGACCAAAACCGTTGCATTTGCAAGTAATTTTCTTTCCCTTGTAAGCCCTTGACAACTCGAGATGCTTTAAGTTTGGAAACTTCCCCATAATTGGCATTGGATCTTCCTCGAGTCCTGCAGACTGTAGGACTAACACAGTGATGGATTTCGGCAGCTTTTTTAAATCTGCTAGTTCTTCTATTCCCCCTGATAACCACAATCTGTATAGGTTTTCACAAGAAGAAAGTGGTTCAAGGGGAGGAAAAGTTTCACCATATTGGCAAACTAGAACAAGGTGGTGAGGTTTTTCAGGCTGCCAATGGATTTTAGGGAATAAAATTTCCTAATTCTTTCCATGCCCAATTCTTGGAGGTTGATTAAACCAGCAGCATCAGTATCTTTCCACTGATCACAACGAACATATTTAAGAGTTCGTAGATTTGTCAGCTTGTCAACTTGCAAGGGAACCTCATATCGAGTAATTAAATGTCTCAAATTTGTGAGCTGGGTAACCTGAGAAGGTAGTTCACACGAGCAATGGTCAATTGTCAATGCGTCCAGCGTTTGTAGGCCTTTTAGTTTGCCTATAGAGGTGGAAGTTTGGAAATACTAGTATTAGAAAAGCCTAAGAACTTGAGGTGTACCAAATTGCCTATAGCATCAGGTAGGTCCCCCCATAAAATCGAATGTTCTCCAAGTCCAGCACATATAGATGCGGGAACGTCGTACAGAATGTCATGAACTTTTTAATATAGCCCAAGTTCATAAATTCTTTATCAAAAAACAACATTGACCTTAAGACCTTCAATTCTGAAAAATCAAGTGAAAGACACCTTTGAGTTTCTGCAAAAATAGCATGTCGGTGACAAAATGGAGTGACCGAGTTTACTCTTGGATCATAAATGTCAAACAAGTTAACCTCCATGGCTTTTTGTACAGCAAGATCCCGAAGTAGGTCGCGTATCCTACATGAAAGAATTTTATTGAAGAGTGTCTCTTCCACTTGAAACAAGCTTCGACTTATTAGCTCATGTAGGAAGTTTTCTGCAATATCCTCCATATGTTCTTCCCTAATTCATGGTATGAATCCCTCTGCCAGCCACAAATACATCAACTTTTCAGTGTCGATCACATGATCTTCTTGGAACATGCCAATGTATAGAAAGCATTGCTTGAGCTCAAATGACAAATCATTGTAGCTCAATGATAGGATGTGAGTGATCTCAACAGAGTCATTCTTCATATGCTGCCAAAGGTGTGTCTTCACTTTTTGCCATACGTCCACCCCCTTTCTGTAGGAAAGTATTACACCTAGAACCACAATAGCAAGTGGTAACCCTCTGCACTTCTCCACCATTTCCTTTGCTAGCCTGTCCATTGATGGGGAGAACAAGTCAGCGCCAACCATCTTGTTCTCTGGACATAGTTTCTTGGATAAAAGGTCCCAACTTTCTTCTTTATTTAGAAAACGAAGTTTATGGGAGAAACCTTTGTCATCGACTCTTTCAGCCACGTCCTCCTTTCGTGTTGTTAGGATAACTCTACTGCCATTGCTGTTATCCGGTAAGGCTCTTTTAAGGCTCTCTCAAACTTCTCGATGCCATACATCATCAACCACCACAAGGTATTTGCACTCTTTCAATAGATCACGGAGTGAGTTTCTAGATCTCTCTCTGACATCTCCTTCGGCATTTTTAGCATTTCTTGACTGCAACCTTCGATAGATTTTATGAGACTCCGAAGGAGATCTTGGGTACTATACTGTTGAGAGACGCATATCCAAGCACAAGTTTGAAAGGTAGTGATTAGACTTGGGGAGTTATACAGGTTTCTTGTGAGAGTGGTCTAGCCCAACCCACCCATATCATAAATTGAAAGGACATTTCGGCGAGACTCCTTTTTGAGAAGTTCATCAAGTAGTCTTTGAAAGACCTCTTGAAAGCCAACAAAGAGTTGATCTTCATCTGCATAGGACACTGCTCTCCTCAATGTTCTTATTGACGTGGAAGACGGATCGTTTGGCTTATTACCTGGCCCTTCTCCAGCATTATTATTGATGTGAGTAATGCCATAGGTATCTCGTTTCTGAGAGATATCCATGACTCTTTCCTTGAGGGACTGGATGTCCTTCCCAATGTTGTGGAATTTGGCCGCCTTCTGACAGATGCAAGCGCAAGCCTTAAGACAGATCAATGAATCCAGTAGAATGATCGCCATCTTTTGCCGCATCCAAACTGTATGCTTCTAAGATGGCCACAGCTTCATTAGCAACAGAAGTGATTTCAAATACCCATTGCTGCAGCAGGTGATCTTCTGCTTGCTGTTTTTCGGCATCTTTGAGGAAAGCTTGCATGAAAGACAGTTCATTTCTCAGCCAAAGAATGCTCTCTCTCAGATCTTGGCGCAGGGAAACTTCTTCTATGAGGGAATCCCCCAGTCTTTTAACTGCATAGGACACAACTGCATCAACCATGCTGATGATTTTGAGGCTAGTTTTTCACTGTAATAAGGATAAATTGCTACACTTGTTAATATGATACACAAGGAGTAGTATTACAGCTCGATGGCGCGTCACAGTTTAAATACAAATTTAAACCTTGAAGAAGAGTCGGAAATTTCCAATTGGCTATGAAAGTCAAGACTATCAACTATCAAGTTGTTCTTTTCATACTCAATTCTTAGCAGCAGTTTTAGAAAGATCGTCTGAAGACTTGCTATGCAATTCATTATGTGGTGCGTGGACATCAGTACCAAAAGCTAGGATTGCCCAAAGCCATACAGACCAATTATCCCTTTTTCATCTGATGTAGGACTCTTGATTAGTTTATGTCCAACAACAACAACATATTCAGCGTAGTCTCACAAAGTGGGGTCCCTACCTTAGAGGTAGAGAGCATGTTTATGATAGACCCAGTTTTTGTCCATAAACAAGATAATGACCCAAGCAGAAAAAGGCAAAGTAGGTATTTAAAACACAATTTGAATTATTGGTGTCTACACGTTAAATATCCCAATATAAAAACAAAATATATTAAAAATTCCGTGTGTCACACAAAAGTAGAATAAGGACAAGTTGTAATATCCCAATCCAACTAGTTTGAGGAATTCATTAGTAGTAGTAACTAAATAAAAGAAGCCTGATGAGTAAATATAGGAAGACACACCTTTTTCCGACTCCACCATATTGGAGAAGAAGGGCTACAAGAGTTGATCTTCACTGAAGCGGAGCTGTTGCCCGCCATATGCTGCTGCGTTCTAATCGCAATGCAATCAAATATATGGGCTAAACAATTTGACCATTTTTTACTCACGGAATGGAAAAGAAATTTAAACTCAAATAACCATTTGTTAGGTAGATTAAATCTTATGAACAGTACATACTATTTAAAAATAATAATAAACCTAGATGAAAGAATGAAAAATCTCCCCTCAAATATGCATATTTTGAAATATATAGAATGATTAAGTTTATCAGAGTAACTCAAATTCCACTGAAATTCGACCCCACTCAACAGTTGGGAATCAATTTTGACTTTTCAAGAAAAGAGGAGGGTAAAACTTAGATAATTCTTAGTTGAAAAATGGGAGAAACCTTCATTTATAGCCAATAAAGGGAGTATAATCATGTATTTATTGAGTCTTTATCAAAAGAGTCACTTCCCTTGAAAAGTCGCAAAAACCTTCATTTCTTATTGAAATTCAACATCATTCATCTGTAATTATGCATGTTTCACGGCGTTATTTCTCTGTTTTTGGCATAGAAATCCTATTTGATAATCATTAGCCAAGTTAAAAAAATTATGCCAAGTGGCTCAATATGCATAATTTTGTGGCTATGTCCTTTTTGGCATAAGACATTTTTTGTTGGAATACAACAAATCATCTTCGACATGGATGGACAAGGGGGTTAAGCACCCTCGGACTCCAATCATAAGTTTGTGAGTTTGAGTCCACAAGAAAGTAAAAAAGGTCGGAGCTCATTCACGTAGGGGGAGAATCTTGAACAAGGACATATGAGGATATATTGCAGATACACCTGACATTCAATAACAGAAAGATTTCTGGGACGTCAACAGAATGACATATGCTATTCTAAAGGAATAAAAGAACAAAACTCGGTAGAACTCGAGTGAGTTTATGAAGGAAACAACCCCCTTACAAAACAGAGATGACATTTAATTTTTGACTAAAAAGATGGGAAGAATCTATTAAGTTGGCATGGCAATGTATAAAACTCATCACTTCTAACATCTTTAGTATATACCACAAACTTGTCCAACTAATGCGAGCCATTGTCTTTACGAGCTTCATCGTTACTAAATGGAAGAGTCCTATCCAAAAATACAGCAACTGCAGCAGCTATCGTGGCGTGTGATGTGAAGATGACAGACATTGTGTCATTAAACTGCATTTCAAGAAAACAAACATTAGTACGAGGTTGTTTTGTAACGATAATCCTTAAAAGTAACAGAGTTTAGTCGATGAATGTTGAGATTACCCATCTTGAATGTGTATGAAGAGGACCAGCTTCAGTGTGAAGTTTGTTCTAAAGAAGATGCAGTATATTGCAGCCATGATTGATGCAGGTATCGAAGCAAAGATTGCTCCAAATTTTCCTGGCTAACAACAAAGCAGGTCATGAATTAAATCGATGCATTAGCATTAGCAAGCATACAGAGAAATAGAGTATAATTTTGGTGGAAATACTATTGGTCATTCCTTTTTCCATCAACTAATAGACCTTGTCCACGAGTCAATACATTAGCATTAGCATACCTAAGATGGAGAAGAAAAACATAAAAGCAGCAGATATTTGATCGACTCTTCGGCTTCCAACTCTTGTCATAGCCCAGAGACCAGCATTATCCCTGCAAAATTTTAGCTTAGCCGTTTTTCTATGTCAACCACATTTAATTAATGGTATGTCACATGAAAGTCAAGCATGGACGAGTATATTTGCAGCTATTCATACACAAGTCATTAGTAGGACGAAATTTAGAAAAAAAGAGCATTGTAGAGATCAGAGACTGTCACATTATAGCAGTGTAACCTGCCACACCCCCAAAAAAGAGCATTTAGCAAAGTCCCTGTCCCCTGCCAAGAGTTAAAGTTCACGAGGTAAATAAAGGCCGCTACAAAGAGGATAGAAGAGAACACTTGATCTCACCAGTCAGCCAACACCCCGTCTGATGAAAGAAGGTGTCACTGGTGCAGTGCTGCTGCTTCCATATCTTGCTGATGAAAGAAATACACCAGTTAACTGCACAACAAAAGGACTTAAATTGAATTCAAAACTATATTTCACTATGAAAATGAAAGACTAGAGTACGAAAAACAATCAAGAGCTTATTTCTTGCAGCCTACTTTTTTAGTAACATTAGATATGAAGACTGTTACATATCATTAGCCAACAAATAAGGGATCAGAGAAGAGACCTCCACAAAAGCAACAAAAGAAGCGATCATCCTGGGAAAAGCATGTTCAATTTAGTGTTCACTAGCTCTGTACACCAAACATTCTTCAATCCAAATCAGGTTTCAAGCATATAAGTGCAGCCTAGTGCAAAAAGCATCCCATGTTAGCAGGGTCCTGGGAAGATGTAGACAACCAACCCTAATGCAAGCATTAGTGGCCGCTTCCACGGCTCAAACCTGTGACTTGCAGGTTTCTAGAATATAATCAAAGAAATAGGAATTGCACCTAAGTAAAATATGTGAAAGAACATGTCTCAGTCAGTTAAAAATCACTTTGAATTTCATTCTACATATTGAACTTCTCAAAAGAAATATCTTGGAGAAGTTTGGTGGTCAAGAGAATTATCATACAACAATGAGTCCAGAGCTATCAGTGTGTCAATTCACATCGATTGCATTCTTGTATGAGACACTCCAGGTCAAGAAACTGCAAAACAATACAATTGGAATAGAGAAGAAACTGCAAACCGATCACATAAGATATATGTTGGTAGACACTGCAATAACATAAGTACATTCAGGAATAGAGAAGAAACTGCAAACCGATCACATAAGATATATGTTGGTAGACACTGCAATAACATAAGTACATTCAGGAAATCAATTTTAGAAAGAGAAAAGACTTCGTTTTTCTATAAATATAAATAGAACTGCATGATCACGCTCAAAATCCCTGCGACTATCTATGTCACATTTGATGCACTTTTAGTTGCTCAGGCCATATGTCCTAGCACCCTAAACAATGAAATCTAAATGCTAAAGATACATCCATCAATGACGTTAACAAAGAGAGATGATGTCAAAATGATTTTCTCGACATGTCTTATGAAAAATCTTTACATCGAACAAGATTTGTTTTTTCTTAACCCTCCTCTGCACATAATTAAAGAAAAAAAAAAAACATCACACACAAATGATACAGTCTATCCTGAATCTTTTGAGTGAAAAAGCTATGTATAACAAGTATAAACCTTGCTCCATGGGATACATCAGAAACATTTGATCATGAAGAACTACTTCACTAAGCACTCTATTCTAGAAAATGTATAGTTATGTATGGATACATTAGCAGGATAACAAATAACAACCAACTTTGAATCATTTAAGGTAAATTTTAACTACACATTTGGTTACATTTTAAGAATTACGATAGTCAATATGGATTGGATTAGTAGAAAATTATAAACTTGGAGTCACGATCCAGTTAGGGGTCGGAGACTGACATATAGTGGACTTATTTCAGCAATAGAACCAACTGAACAATACTCAAAACCTATATATCTCATCAAGAAAATCCATAGCTAAATTTATTGTCTGCTCCTAAGATGATATATTATCGTCTTTGTCCAGTACATTTTCACGTCTTCCAGAATCAGACATTATTGTCTTCTATAAAATTTATTAATTAATATTACAATTTCTAAAATCTGATTTAACAAAAAAAATGATTTAGATTCTATCTTAAACTGAACCAGTTGGCTTGCACAATTGAATAAGCAGAGGAGTATATTAATTTGTACCAATTTAAGACAGACGAAGCATTAAGTAAGTGAATAATAAACATTGGATAAAATAAAAGAAAAATAAAGAACAAATGTTTAGTAAGGATGGAATTTACTAACCTCAAAAGCTTCAGGCATGCAGAAAGTTCCTAGCTAATTAATTTGGGAACACATCATAGTACTCCCTTTGGCTTTGATTACTATCAATCATCGCAATATGTTCCATTCTTTCTGGAATTTTCTTCAGCTTCAGACACCCAAATATACTCAAGCTCTTAATCACACTCATAGCAGTTGTGTCAAGATGCCAGCTTTCTAGTTTTTCAAGATTACCAAGTGTAAGGGTCTCCAGTTGACCAAAACTGTGGCCCTTGCAAGTAATTTTTTTTCCCTTGTAAGCCCATGATAACTCGAGATGCTTTAAGTTTGGAAGCTTCCCCAGAATTGGCATTGGATCTTCCTTGAGTCGTGCACACTCTAGGACTAACACAGTGATGGATTTTGGGAGCTTGTTTAAATCTGCTAGTTCTTCTATTACCCCAGATAACCACAATCTGTGAAGGTTTTCACAAGAAGAAAGAGGTTCAAGGGGAGGAAAAGTTTCACCATATCGGCAAACTAGAAACAAGGTGGTGAGGCTTTTCAGATTGCCAATGGATTTTAGGGAGTAAGATTTCCTAATTTTTTCCATGCCCAATTCTTGAAGGTTGACTAAACCAGAAGCATCAGTATCTTTCCACTGATCACAACGAATATATTTAAGAGTTCGTAGATTTGTCAGCCTGTCAACTCGCAAAGGAACCTCATATCGAGAAACTAAATGTCTCAAATTTGTGAGCTGGGCTATCTGAGGAGGTAGTATGCATGAACAATTGTCAAATATCAATGCTTCCAGCGTTTGTAGGTTTTTTAATTTGCCAATAGAAGGTGGGAGTTGGAAAAGATTGGTATTAGACAAGCCTAAGAACTTGAGGTGTACCAAATTGCCTATAGCATCAGGTAGTTCATTCCCATCAAAAAGGATGTTCTCCAAGTCCAGCACATATAGATGTGGGAATGACGCACAGAACGTCATGAACTTCTTACTACAGTCAAAGTTCTTAAACTCGTTATCAAAGAACAATACTGACCTTACCTTCAATTTAGAAACATCAAGTGAAAGATACCTGTGAGTTTGTGCGTGAATAGCATGTCGGTGACGAAATGGAGTGACCGAGTTTACTCTTGGATCATAAATGTCATACAAGTGAACCTCCATGGCCTTTTGTACAGCAAGATCCCGGAGTAGGTCATGCATCCTACATGTAAGAATTTTATCGAAGAATGTGTCGGCCACTTGAATCAAGCTTCGACTTATCAGCTCATGAAGGAAGTTTTCATCAATATCCTCCATGTGTACTTCTCTCATTCTTGGCATGAATCCCTCTGCCAGCCACAAATGCATCAACTTTTCAGTATCAATCACTTCATCTTCTCGGAAAATGCCAAAGTACAGAAAACATTGCTTGAGCTCAAATGACAAATCATTGTAGCTCAGTGATAGGATGTGAGTGATCTCAACAGAGTCATTCTTCATATGCTGCCAAAGGTGTGTCTTCACCTTTTGCCATTGGTCCACCCCTCTTTTTTGGGAAAGTAGCCCACCTAGTACAACAATGGCAAGTGGTAAGCCTTTGCACTTGTCCACCATTTCCTCAGCTAGCTTTTTCATTAATGGAGAGAACAAGTCAATACCACCCATCTTATTCTCTGGACATAGTTTCTTGCATAAAAGGTCCCAACTTTCTTCATTATTTAGAAAACGAAGTTTATGGGAGAAACCTTTGTCATCGACTCTCTCAGCCACATCCTCCTTTCGTGTTGTAAGGATAACTCTACTGCCATTGTTATTATCCGGTAAGGCTCTTTTCAGGCTCTCCCAAGCTTCTCGATGCCATACATCATCAACCACCACAAGGTATTTGCACTCTTTCAATAGATTACGGAGGTAAGTTTCTAGATCACTCTCTGACATCTCCTTAGCATTTTTAGCATTTCTCGACTGCAACCTTTGATAGATTTTATGATACTGCGAAGGATATCTTGGGTACTATACTGTTGAGAGACGCATATCCAAGCACGAGTTTGAAAGGTAGTGATCAGACTTGGGGAGTTATACAGGTTTCTTGCGAGAGTGGTCTTTCCCAACCCACCCATACCATAAATTGAAAGGACATTTCGACGAGACTCCTTTTTTGAGAATTTCCTCGAGCAGTCTTTGAAAGACCTCTTGAAAGCCAACAAAGAGTTGATCTTTCTCTGCATAGGACACTGCTCTTCTCAATGTTCTTATTAATGAGGAAGATGGATCATTTGGCCTATTACTTGGCCCTTCTCCAGCATTATTATTTATATGAGTACTACCATAGGTATCTCGTTTTCGAGAGATATCCATGACTCTTTCCTTGAGGGACTGGATGTCCTTCCCAATGTTGTGGAATTTGGCCTCTTTCTGGCAGATGCAAGAACAAGCCTTGAGACGATCAACGAATCCAACAGCATAATCACCATCTTTTGCTGCATCCAAACAGTATGCTTCTAAGATGTACACAGCTTCATTAGCAACGGACGTGATTTCAAATACCCATTGCTGCACGAGGTTATCTTGTTCTTGCTTTTTTTCGGCATCTTTGAGGAAAGCTTGCATGAAAGACAGTTCATTTCTCAGCCAAAAAACATTCTCTCTCAGACTTTGGCGCAGGGAAACTTCCTCTATGAGGAAATCCCCCAGTTTTTGAACCGCATAGGACACAACTGCATCAACCATCCCGATGATCTTGAGGCTAGTTTTTCACTGTAATTAGGATTAACTGCTATACTTAACAATATTATTACACGCAAATAAATAGTATTGTAGCTCGATAAAATCACAGTTTAAGTACAAATTTTAACCTTGAAGAAGAGTTGGAAATTTCCACCAGGTTATGAAAGTCAAGTCTATCAACTATCAAGTTGTTCTCATACTAAAATTCTTAGCGAGTAAGAATCTATAGACTAAGTCACGGTCCTGTATTTTGCTTGCATTAATTAGTGTTGAAAATGAAACTTCAAACTATGGGATATTATAATGGAAGTTCAATTAGTTTATGTCCATAAACATTCATATTATGCCAAGCAGAAAAAGGCAAAGTTGGTGACCTAAACATGGAAGGAAAACAAGGAGCTGGCCACAATATGACAATCCATTTTACCTTACACTTAGAATTATTGGTATCTACACTGTTAAACATCCCAATACAAAATTCAAAATTTATTGCAAATTCCATCTACATACAACAGTTGTATAAAGTCAATTTCTAATATTCCAACTAGTCTATACCCATTTGGCCATAGATATTCCCAAAAATATTTAGAAAAAAAACTTGGCAAATATCGTTTGGTCATTCAACTTGCTATTATTTGGCAAATATTTTTAGCAAACCAGCCAAATTCCCAAATACTAGAAATAACTAGTATTTGGGTCAAATTCTATTATTTGGGATATTTTAAAAATTCAAAAAAAATTAGGAAGACCCACCTTTTTAAGACTCCATCGTATTGAAGAGCTGATCTTGTGTGAGGACTGAGGCGTAGGGTTCAAATCGCAATGATTTTGACTTTTTTCGCACAAGACAGTTTTTGTTGTAATACAATAAATCAGCTTTGACATGGATATTTGAGGATCCATTGGAGATACACATGACATTCATAGTAGCAACATTTAGCAACATTTCTGGCACGTCAACGGAGTGACATGGTATTCTAAACAAATAAAAGAATAAAACAAAGATGAATTCGAGTGAGCAAATTTTACACATGACAGAAAGCATATTGTTTGTTTATGAAGGAAAGAACACCCTTGCAAAACAGCATGCCATTTCTTTTTGACTAATAAGGTGGGAAGAACCTATTAAGTTGGCATGGTAATTTATAGAACTCATCACTTCTAACATCTTTAGCATATACCACAAACTTGTTCCACCAATGCGAGCCATTGTCTTTACGGGCTTCATCATTACTAAACGGAAGAGTCTGAACCTAAAATACAGCAACCACAGAAGCTATCGTGGCGTGTGACATGAAGATGACATACACTGTGTCATTGAACTGCACTTCAAAAAGAGCAACATCAGTGCTAGTTTATTTTATAACGATAATTCTAAAAATAACAGAGTTTAGTGGATGAAATGTGGAGATTACCCATCTTGAATGTGTATGAAGAGGACCAGCTCCAATATGAAGTTTGTTCTAAAGAAGATGCAGTATATTGCAGCCATGATTGATGCAGGTATTGAAGCAATGATTGCTCCAAGTTTTCCTGGCAAACAATAAAGCATGTCATGAATTAAATCAATACATTAGCATTAGCTAGCATACAGAGAAATAGAGTATAATTTTGGTAGAGATACAATTGGTCAGTCCTTTTTCCATCAACTAATAGATTCTTGTTCATGAATCAATACATTAGCACCAACATACCTAAGATGGAGAAGAAAAACATAAAAGCAGCAGATATTTGCACGACTATTCGGCTTCCAACTCTTGTTATTGCCCAGACACCAGCATTATCCCTGTAAAGTTTTAGCTTAGCCAATTTTCTATGTCAACCATATTTAATTAATGGTATGTCACATGAAAGTCAAGCAAGGACGAGTGTATTTGTAGCTATTCGTACCCAAGTCATTAGTAGGACGAAATTTAGATTGAACGAACATTATAGAGATCAGAGACTGTCACACTATAGCAGTGCAACCAACGACACCCCAAAAAAAGCATTTAGCAAAATCCCTATCCCCTGCCAAGAGTTAGAGTTCAGGAGGAAAATAAAGGTCGATACAGAGAGGATAGATGACAACATTCGATCTCAACAGTCAGCCAACACCTCGGCTAATGAAAGAAAGTGTCACCGGTGCAGCGCTGCCGCTTCTTTTTCTTGCTGATGCAAGAAATACACCAGTTGACTGCACAAAAAAAGGATTC
Source organism: Solanum appendiculatum (assembly GCA_018342035.1). NCBI lineage: Eukaryota > Viridiplantae > Streptophyta > Magnoliopsida > Solanales > Solanaceae > Solanum > Solanum appendiculatum. The sequence continues at coordinate 2,459,889 of JAGDQO010000335.1, forward strand.
AGACTGTATTCAAAACTAGATTTCACTATGAAAATGAAAGACCAGAGTACGAAAAACAATTAAAATACTTATTTCTTGCAGCCTACTTTTTAAGCAACATTAGATATGGGGACTGTGTTACATATCAATAGCCAACAAATAAGTAATGGATACCACCACAGAAGCAACAAAAGAAGCGATCATCCTGGGAAAAGCATGTTCAATTTAGTGTTCACTAGCTCCGTACATCAAACATTCTTCAATCCAAATCAGGTTTCAAGCATATAAGTGCAGCCTGGTGCAAAAAGCATCCCACATAGCAGGTTCTGGGAAGATGTAGACAATCAACCCTAATGCAAGCATTAGTGGCCACTTCCACGGCTCAAACCCGTAACCTGCAGGTTTCAAGAATATAATCAAAGAAATAGGACTTGCACCTAAGTGATGCGAAAATATGTGAAAGAACATGTCTCAATCAGTTAAAAATCACTTCGAATTTCATTCTGCATATTGTACTTCTCAAAAGAAATTTCTTGGAAAAGTTTGGTGGTCAAGAGAATTCTCAAACAACAATGAGTCCAGAGCCCTCAGTGTGTCAATTCACATCGATTGCATTCTTGTATGAGACACTCCAAGTCAAGATACTGCATAAAACCATACAATTGGAATAGAGAAGAGACTGCAAACCGATCTCATAAGATATATATTGGTAGATACTGCAAGAACATCAGTACATTCCCGAAATCAATTAGAGAAAGAGAAAAAACTTGTTTTTGTGCAAATATAAATAAAACTGCTTGATCACGCTTATAGTCCTGGAGACTATCTATGTCACATTTGATGCACTTTAAGTTGTTCAGGACATATACTCCAGTGCCCTAAACAATAAAGTCTAATTGGTAAGGATACATCCATCAATGATGTCAACAAAAAGAGATGATATCAAAATTATTCTCTCAACATGACATGTGAAAAAACAATACATCAACAAGATTTGTTTTCTTAACCCTCCACTACCTTTGTGGGGTATAGAGGTTCTTTCCGATAAGACCCTCGACTCAAAAGAGATGTTTCTGAAGCAGGATTGAACGAATAAGACAAAGCAAATGAGGCAACAGGTAGTAATACACATTGAAGAATAAGACGCGACTGCTAAATAACCTCTACCTCTCCCACATATTGTGCGACAACACTCGGCTACTAACTAGCCTTCTATCCTAATCCTTGACCTCCAAACCATCCTATCTAGGATCATGTCCTCAGTAAGTTAAAATTGTGTCATGTCTTGTCTAATTGTCACGACCCGATCTCTCGAGTCATGATGGCGCCTACCACCCCACCAGTAGGCCAGACAAAACCCTATCCCGGAACTTAACAGTAATGGGACTAAGGGTGGAAACTAACCTCAACTAAGCGGAAACATAAAATGAGAACACACAAGAGAAGGCGGAAACGAAACCAAAACTATATATACAAGACATGGAAGTCACAAGTACATAACTATTAACAAGAGTACAAGTCCCAAAAGTGGACCACAGAAACAAACTGTCTCGAAAGCAAAAGACAAGTCAAATATAAATACAGAAGGAGACAGGTAATCCCAGAACGCCATGTGCTCACCCTCGTCTCCGGGATAGACAGCTGCAGGCTCGAACTCAACGCTCAGAACTGGTGCTCGGACCTGCATCACGAAAACAGATGCAGAGTGTAGCATGAGTACCAAACAACAGGTACCCAGTAGGCATCATAGGCCGACTGAGCAAGAAAGGTAAATACAGACAGACAAGATAGAATCAAACACAAACAGAGGTCAACAGAACATGAGTAGAATAAACGGAAGGTAAAACTAAGAGCAACAGAACTAAACCCAACCAGGCCCCCCATAAGACCCAGAGGATACACACAAGCACAGACAAACAAAGTCCCGAACGGACCCCCATAAGCCCGACATGTACACTAAAAAGCAAGAACTACGGAATCAAGGAAACCAGAACTCCGAACCGATCAATCACCCAACACTCAACCACTCACAAGTCTGACTTCCCAAAGCAATTCACCAATCCTGCTAGCCACTCCGGGGGCATGAACCCAGCCGGTCGAGTGCTACTAAAAAGGGGGGGTACACCGACCCCTCCAAATAACCGATTTCCAACTGCTCGATAGGCTATCACTCCGGGGGCCCTGTCCCAGCCAGCCAAGTGCGTGGGCTATGTCTACTCCGCAGAGGACCTCAAATAACCTATATCCAATCGCCTTGCCAGCTAATCACTCCGGGGGCCTAGCTCATGCCAGCCAAGTGAGTCAGCTATCACTCCCGAGGGCCCTGTCCCTACCGGCCAGAGTGTGCGGGTCATATCAACTCTGTAGAAGATCTCAAACTATAAGGTATCGTGGATCGCTGTCCACTCTCAATCAACACACACCGCGCGAAATGATTCCAGGCCACTACAGGCCGATATCTACTCCCGATAAATCTCAACAAAAATCCGGCCTCGAGCATCCCTGAGAGGCTACGCCTCCGATAACACATCGGTATCGCAGAATGGGGATGAGAAAACAGCAGGATCGCAACAACGAAAACTAAACACAGCCCAAATTATCAGACCCTAGTCTGCTATTCCAGTCTACAAGGACCTAGTCCATACGAATCGGCGTCGGATACATACCGAAGTCAACAGGTGCATGGGACTAAGGCAATACTATCCTAACCTATTCTAAGGCCGAAAACACAAGCAACCATCATAATGAAAGAAAAATAACTCGAACCCACACATGCAACAATAGATAACCACCCAACAGATAACCCACAAACAAATCATCAACACCCCAAGGTCAACAACCCATACTAAAGCATGACGCTAACCCGAACAGTCCAAAAATCAACTCTAACAAAGAAATCGGAGAAGAAGAATAGAAATGCTAGCTACCCACCCCATATTCACACAAATCGACAAGCATTTACGCATTCAAGCTCAATTTAGGAAGAAGGGAAGCCGTAACCTACCAGAAGGCCGACCACGCGCGCTCCAAGTCACTCTGCTGGAGCTTTTCCCTTCCGAACGGCCTCAGTCTGCTGCCACGCTGTCAAAAATATAGTCACAGCGTCAATACGGTTGTTTAGACACTAAAAACATCAAAATCGGAGATAGACCAATTTTGGAGTCAAAATCGGGAAATGTGAGACCCGCTCCGGATTTTCCGGAATTGACTCCATGAAGAGGTCCCAAATCCTCCCCCGAGCCTGTGTTCCAAAACGGAGCACCTCTCGGGGCTCGGAACAGCTCCATGCAACAACAAAGCAAAATGCAAAACTTATCACAAAAAGAGACTTGGGGCAGCCACTTACAACGCAGATACACCACAATCGGAGACTTTCTGACACAATCTGGACAGTCACCCACACTGCCAACAAGATTCCGAGCACCTGGGACTTCGAATAGTCCAAAACGGAGCTCTAGAACTCGAGATATCGTAGTTTTAAATGAGGCCAGAGTCTGATTTTTCGCTATTTAAATAGCAGCAGTTCTGGTCGCTAAAAGCCATTTCTGGTCGCTAAAAGGGTAAATTCTGGTCGCTAAAGGTCTGCACCAGCAACACCAGATTTTGCTATTTTTTTAAAGTGTCCGAACGGATCCCCGGAATTCGTTCGGGACCCGATGAAAATAAACCAGATATGCTACCCCACTAAATTCGACATTCCAGACTCAATGGCTTAGTCGAAATTTCCATATGAGGTCGTTTAGACAAAAAGTGGGTCCCACACCCAAAGCTTCAATTTAGCCAACTTCTACTGAGGGCCTCGGAATTAGATCGGAAGCCTCGGGAAGCACACGAAAGGTCATTTTAGATTAAACTCGGCATTCCGGAACTAACCGCGCTGACGGAATTTCCATCCGAGCGCGTTTACCAAGAATGTTGACCAAAGTCAACTTTAAGCCAAATTTCAAAGGCTAAAGAGCTCACTGGCTCAAAAATCACACCGGAATCCCCGGGACTCAGGTCAACCATGCTTCTAGCCTAATTTGGCCGCTCCGGAGCTGATGGAACCGTCAAAATTCCCATCTGAGGTCGTTTACCTGAAGTTATGATCAAAATCAACTTTTTAAGGTTCAAAAGCTCCAGAACAGAAAAACAGGCATCAAAACCAAACAAGCGATCAAGCGACCGAACCTACAGTGCCAGCAAGTCAAAAATGACTCGGGGTCGCTACAGGAAAGTCTAACTGACAGAAAAGAGGCACAAACACGCAAATGACCTGAAGGGTCATTACACTAATTACCTCCCCCAATTCTTTTATGGTCTACCTCTCCCTCTCGTAACTCTTATTACATTTTAAGAATTAGGATAAGTCAATATGGATTAGATTTAGTAGAAAATTATAAACTTGGTGTCACGACCCAATTAGGGGGCGGGGACTGACATATAGTGAGTTTACTCCAGCAATCGGGCTAACTGAATAATACACAAAACAAGATATATCTTCCATTAACCAAATCCATAACCAAAATTTAAATGAAAGAATAAATGCATAGCATTTGATCCAATTGGCACGAGTATACAATGGAAACACAAACCTACAATGAAGTGGAAGTGTCTTTTGGAAACAAGACAATACATAAAGATAGCCACACTTCTAGAATCAGACATCATTTTCTTTCAAATAATTGTAAGTTTATACTAGAATTTCTAAAATTTGATTTCAAAAAATATGATTTAGTTTCAGTCTGAAAATTGAACAGTTGACTTACTAGCAGGAGGATACTTATTAGTACCAATTTAGGACAGATTAAACATTTAATTAATAATAAATGGAATGGAATAAAATAAAAGAAAAATAAAGAACAAATGTAATATAAGGATGGATTTTACTCACCTCAAAAGCTTCAGATGTGCAGCAAGTTCCTAACTAGTTAATTTGGGAACCGATTATAATACTCGCTTTGGCTTTGATTACCATCAAGCACCGCAATATGTTCCATTCTTTCTGGAATTTTCTGCAGCTTTGGACACTCAAATACACTCAAACTTTTAATCAGACTCATAGCAGCTGTGTCAAGATGCCAGTTTTATAGTTTTTCAAGATTACCAAGCTTAAGGGTTTCCAGCTGACCAAAACCGTTGCCCTTGCAAGTAATTTTCATTCCCTTGTAAGCCCATGATAACTCAAGATGCTTTAAGTTTGGAAACTTTCCCAGAATTGGCATTGGATCTTCCTTGAGTCCTGCAGACTGTAGGACTAACACAGTGATAGATTTCGGCACCTTGTTTAAATCATCTAATTCTCCTATTCCCCCTGATAACCACAATCTGCGAATGTTTTCACAAGAAGAAAGAGGTTCAAGGGAAGGAAAAGTTTCACCATATTGGCAAGCTAGAATCAAGATAGTGAGGCTTTTCAGACTGCCAATGGATTTTAGGGAGTAAGATTTCATAATTTTTACCATGCCCAATTCTTGAAGGTTGACTAAACCAGAAGCATCAGTATCTTTCCACTGATCACAACGAATATATTTAAGAGTTCGTAGATTTGTCAGCCTGTCAACTCGCAAAGGAACCTCATATCGAGAAACTAAATGTCTCAAATTTGTGACCTGAGCTATCTGAGGAGGTAGTTTGCATTAGCAATTGCCAAATATCAATGCGTTCAGTGTTTGTAGGCTTTTTAGTTTACCAATGGAAGGTGGGAGTTTGAAAACATTGGTGTTAGACAAGCCTAAGAAGTTGAGGTGTACCAAATTGCCTATAGCATTAGGTAGTTCATTACCATCAAAAAGGATGTTCTCCAAGTCCAGCACATATAGATGCGGGAACGTTGTACAGCATATCATGGACATTTTACTGTGGTCCAAGATCCTAAATTCCTTATCAAAGAACAATATTGATCTTACCTTCAACTTAGAAACATCAAGTGAAAGATACCTGTGAGTTTGTGCATGAATAGCATGTCGGAGACGAAATGGAGTGACCGAGTTTACTTTTGGATCATAAATGTTAAACAAGTGAACCTCCGTGGCCTTTTGTACTGCAAGATCCCGAAGTAGGTCGTGTATCCTACATGTAAGAATTTTATCGAAGAATGTCACTCCCACTTGAATCAAGCTTCGACTTATTAGTTCATGTAGGAAGTTTTCAGCAATATCCTCCATATGTTCTTCTCTAATTCTTGGTATGAATCCCTCCGCCAGCCACAGATACATCAACTTTTCATCGTTGATCACATGATCTTCTTGGAAAATGCCAATGTATAGAAAGCATTGCTTGAGCTCAAATGAAAAATCATTGTAACTCAATGACAGGATGTGAGAGATCTCAACAAAGTCATTCTTCATATGCTGCCAAAGGTGTGTCTTCACCTTTTGCCATTCGTCCCCCTTTCTATAGGAAAGTAGCCCACCAAATACCACAATGGCAAGTGGTAAGCCTTTGCACTTGTCCACCATTTCCTTAGCTAGCCTTTCCATTGATGGGGAGAACAAGTCAGCACCAACCATCTTATTCTCTGGATGTAGTTTCTTGCATAAAAGGTCCCAACTTTCTTCATTATTTAGAAAACGAAGTTTATGGGAGAAACCTTTGTCATCGACTCTCTCAGCCACGTCCTCCTTTCGTGTTGTAAGGATAACTCTACTGCCATTGTTATTATCCGGCAAGGCTCTTTTCAGGCTCTCCCAAGCTTCTCGATGCCATACATCATTAACCACCACAAGGTATTTGCACTTTTTCAATAGATTACAGAGGTAAGTTTCTAGATCACTCTCTGACATCTCCTTCAGCATTTTTAGCATTTCTTGACTGCAACCTTCGATAGATTTTATGATACTGCAAAGGAGATCTTGGGTACTATACTGTTGAGAGACGCATATCCAAGCACGAGTTTGAAAGGTAGTGATTAGACTTGGGGAGTTATACAGGTTTCTTGCTAGAGTGGTCTTTCCCAACCCACCCATACCATAAATTGAAAGGACATTTCGGCGAGACTCCTTTTTGAGAAGTTCATCAAGTAGTCTTTGAAAGACCTCTTGAAAGCCAACAAAGAGTTGATCTTCATCTGCATAGGACACTGCTCTCCTCAATGTTCTTATTGACATGTAAGACTGATCGTTTGGTCTATTACTTGACCCTTCTCCAGCATTATTGTTGATGTGAGTAATGCCATAGGTATCTCTTTTTCGAGAGATATCCATGACTCTTTTCTTGAGGGACTGGATGTTCTTCCCAATGTTGTGAAATTTGGCCTCCTTCTCACAGATGCAAGCATAAGCCTTAAGATGATCAACGAACCCAACAGCATGATCACCATCTTTTGCTGCATCCAAACTGTATGCTTCTAAGATGGACACAGCTTCATTAGCAACGGACGTGATTTCAAATACCCATTGCTGCACGAGGTTATCTTGTTCTTGCTTTTTTTCGGCATCTTTGAGGAAAGCTTGCATGAAAGACAGTTCATTTCTCAGCCAAAGAATGCTCTCTCTCAGATCTTTGCGCAGGGAAACTTCTTCTATGAGGGAATCCCCCAGTCTTTTAAGTGCATAGGACACAACTGCATCAACCATGCTGATGATTTTGAGGCTAGTTTTTCACTGTAATAAGGATAAATTGCTACACTTGTTAATATGATACACAAGGAGTAGTATTACAGCTCGACGGCGCGTCACAGTTTAAATACAAATTTAAACCTTGAAGAAGAGTCGGAAATTTCCAATTGGCTATGAAAGTCAAGACTATCAACTATCAAGTTGTTCTTTTCATACTCAATTCTTAGCGTGTAACACATACTAAGTCATCCATCCCTTTTTCATCCATTGTAGGACTCTTTATGTTAGAGTGGATAAAAGTCCCACATTGGTTGGGAAATGGACCGGTTCTCTGCTTATATGGACTTGGGCGATTCCCCTCCCCAACGACCGGTCCTCTGCTTATATGGACTTGGACGATTCCCCTCATGAGCCTAGAGTTAGGCCCCCAAGTGTCATATCTTTACATGGTATTAGAGCCAGTTTCATCAACATTTGATTAGTTTATGTCCAACAACAACATAGTTTTTGTCCATAAACAAGATAATGACCCAAGCAGAAAAGAGCAAAGTAGGTATTTAAAACACAAGTTGAATTATTGGTGTCTACACGTTAAATATCCCAATATAAAAACAAAATATATTGAAAATTCCGTGTGTCACACAAAAGTAGAATAAGGACAAGTTTTAATATCCCAATCCAACTAGTTTAAGGAATTCATTTGTAGTAACTAAATAAAAGAAGCTTTTTTCAAATCTAATCTGTAAATATAGTAAGACCCACCGTATTGGAGAAGCAGGGAAGCCAGGGCTTAGGGCTAGAAGAGTTGATCTTCAGTGAGGTGGAGGTGTTGCCCGCCATTTGCTGTGGCGTTCATATCACAAATGAATAAATTCAATCAAATATCGGCTCTTACTTTGGTTTTTAACTAAAAGTTACTCAACTATTCAACTATGAGGAGCCGTTTGGTAGTATGTATTGATTGAGATAGTCCTTATATTAAAATTTAGTCCACCCAATATAATGTTTGGTTGCATAATTCAATTCAAGCACATCTAATACATAGATAACTTAATACACCATATGTGGTCTTATCTAATACCTAGGATAGCTAGGGATTACTAATACCATGCTTAATAATATTTGGATAAGACAATAAAATGACTAAACTATCCCCAATTTCTTTATATAGTCTTAAGAATTGGTAAAGAAACGTCCTATTTCTCAATTAAATAGGCCTAAATATTATCTAATTTTATACTTCACTTTTACAATTGCAGAAAAAATATTTCAGCAATCAAATTTTGCTCCCGATTAAAAAATAGCATCTTTTTTTCCTAATTCACTAGGTGCTGACATATGTGATTTGTCAAATTAACATATAATTTTTTATTAGGCAATAGAGTGTCATTTGTGTTACACACAGATGAAAGAAGATAATGTCTTGCCGTAAATTTGAAACACCATTTTTTCTGTCTCACATAGTGTATAGTTAGTAGTGACTAGAAGTATTGCCTGTTCTACATAGTCCTAGGCAATTATATGAAATAGAAAATTTCACAATAATTCAAGGTATAATTGGAAATAAGGTTTTTGTAGACTTTTAAACCAAACGCAATACTAGGTGGAAGTAATGAACCAAACACTTGATAAAAAGTAATCCCTGCATTACTAATCCATGAGAGGTCGTTTGGTACAAAGATTGATAACACAGGGATTAGCAATACAGGGATTAGTAATGCATGGATTAGTAGTGCATGAATTAATAATGCAGGGTTTATTTTTTATCAATTGTTTGGTTCATTGCGTCCCATCTCATCTTGTGTTTGGATTAAAACTCTACAAAATGTTTCTTTCCAATTATACCCTTGATTTATTTATGAGATTTTTTATTTCATGTAATCGGGTCAAAGTAGATAATTGACGGATAATATTATTTTTTTATGGCCTTCTAACTAGTTAAGAGAAAACAATTTTGTTGTCATATTTGTTATTTTCTCACTTGAATTATTTGAGGGTAAAATAATTGTTATCTTAATAAATTGATTACTCACAAAACGTCAATTCAATTTTAAAAAGATAGACCAACTACTTTTGAAACCAAAAAAACGGTAGACAATAGTATAATCAAATAAACCATCTACATTTACACATAAAAATTGCAAGTTGTAGTTTTCATAATTATATGTATGCAATTTTATAAATTGTTCAAAATACAAATAATTAGAAAATAGCATATATCAACAAATAATACATTCAATTAAGATCATAAACGTCACGTGGTGATATATAATTGTCTTTTCAATTAGCAAATGTTAAATAACTCACATTTCAAATATTATATTGATTTGTATTGCATTTATTTAGCACAACCAACTCTTTCTAAATAATAAAATTTGTAAGCTAATTTATTTAAATAAATTTACTAGTACAAACATAAAACATAAAATCAAGAAAATAAATAAAATGATTAAAAGGATTTGAGGGATATTTTTGTGTTTACATGAATAACCCCATGGTATTAAATCCTATGTATTACTAATACCACCAAATGTGAGGTATTAGTAATACATCATATAATACCATGTAGGGTGTCTAACTAATCCATGGATTAGTTATACATGGCCCCAAAATTCCTACCAAACAAAGTATTAAATAATACCAAACATAATACATGGACTATTTATCCTAATACTTTCTACCAAACGACCCTGAGTGTTTTAGACCATCTCCAACCCTACTCTATTTTACTCTCCATTCTCTATATATGGAGAGTAAAATAGATAATGCCCTCTCCGAGCACTCTCTATTTTACCCTCTAATCTCCAATTATAAAGAGTTGAATAGTAGTTCTCTAAATTTGGAGAACTACTATTCACACTCTCTATTTCACTTTTTGAATATTTTATTATTATTTCTTTATTTTCTAATTAACATATTATTTTACATATAATGCCATTAACTAAATATCTAATATTCATAATTGTTTTTAATTGTAATATAATATTTTTAAAAATATATTATTTAATATATACTACTTTCATCCCGAATTAATAGTATTTTAATTTTTTTTCTAATTTTCGCTAATAATATAATTTGATTTTATTATTAATTTTCACTATAAAGAATACACAAAATTAAAATGATAAGATGAAAATTTTAATTTAAAAATACAATGCATAACATGATAATTTAAATACAAGATAACAATACAATACAGAACATGATAATTTAAACACAAGATAAAATACAATACATAACATAACATAATTAATTTATCACAACAATAATTTAATAATCTGGTAAGTCATTTTCAGATTTAGCACTATCCGAAAAAAAATTAGGATATGATCCAGAGAATTGTTGCGATTATACTGCACAACATGATAATTGAGGATGAAAGTGATCTTAATGCACCAATTCAAGATATCGTAGAGGCTCCAACTCCAACGACAGAAATGGTGGTAGATGAAAATCTCCGATTTGAACAATTTTTAGCTAGACATAAAAAAAAATTAAGGAAAAAAATGCTCATTTTGAACTCCGTAATGCATTAATAGAGCATTTATGGGAGCAACGTAATAATTTTGAAAGTTGAATGTTTATGTAATGTTTATGTAATTGTATTTCACTTTTATTTTTGTCCATTAATTTGTATATTATATAATATTTTCTTGCAATTTATGTTATTTAGAAATTTAGACTAAAATATAATTTTATATTAAATAAAAAAATTTAAAAATAAAATTTTATATCACATGAAAATTATAAAGTAATTATTTGAGAAAAAGAAAGAAAGGATTTATTATATTATGAAATAAGAAAATAAGAATTAAATAGAAATAATAATATAACATTGAGGAGAGAGAAAAACATTCCTTTTTAGAGAGTAAAATAGAGAATTGGGTTGGAATTGGTTGTCTGAAAAAATAGAAAACTACATATTTGGAAAGTAAAATAGAGAGTAGGGTTGGAGATGCCCTTACTTGCAATGACGTTTTTTCTTATTGATAAAAAATAAAAATAATATCTTAATGCTCCTACAAGTAATTTACTATGGTTATTACATGAAGTAGCTTCAGTTAGCAATATCAGTTGTGGTGCAGTGGTATGATTACCCTCAAATAGGCCTTGCAATGCGCTATTCAAATTTAATTAGGCTCCAATGCGAAGCTTTGAACACCATGTGAAAACCAAAAAAAAGAAATAGTACTATATTTTTAGTGTATTGGATCATTAAAATGGTTTAAATGAATATCTTTTTATTTTTTTAAATTTTGATTTCAAATAAAATATCATGTTAACAAATTTAATTGAAAAAAATAATTAAATAGGTTTAATGACTTTTGGATTAAAACCCAAAGTTAAGTGAGTTTCAAGAAAAGAATCCATAATTGATTGACCATAATGTTATCTCCTTTCATCAATCAAAATCAATCGATAAATTCACCTGTAATTATGCATTTCTCACGGCGTTGTTCTCTGTTTTTGGCATAGAAAACCTCTTTGATAATCATTAGTCAAGTAACAAAATAATGTCAAGTGGCTCAAGAAGCATTATTTTGTGCTGTGTTTTTGGCATTAGACACAATTTATGTTGTAATACAATAAATCATCTTCGACATGGATGGACAACAGGGGGGTTAAGCTCCCTCTGCCTCCAATCATAAGTTTGTGAGTTCGAGTCAATAAGAAAGTAAAAAAGGAGAGAGCTTCTAGGGAGGAGTAGGGAAAAAATCTCGAATAAGAACATTTGAGGATCCATTGCAAATACACCTAACATTCAATATGTAGCAAGATTTCTAGGATGTCAACAGAATGACATATGCTATTCTAAAGGAATAAAAGAACAAAACTCGAACTCGAGTGAGTTTATGAAGGAAACAAGCCCCTTACAAAACAGTGGTGACATTTATTTTTTGACTAATAAGGTGGGAAGAACCTATTAAGTTGGCATGGTAATTTATAAAACTCATCACTTCTAACATCTTTAGTATATACCACAAACTTGTCCCACCAATGTGAGCCATTGTCTTTACGAGCTTCATCGTTACTAAATGGAAGAGTACTATCCAAAAATACAGCAACTGCAGCAGCTATCGTGGCGTGTGACATGAAGATGACAGACATTGTGTCATTGAACTGCACTTCAAAAAGAACAACATTATAACGAGTTTATTTTGTAACGATAATTCAAAAAATAACAGAGTTTAGTGGATGAAAATTTGTGATTACCCATCTTGAATTTGTATGAAGAGGACCAGATACAGAGTACATGTGATGCTCTCTGAAGTATTGTGGTAAGGAAAATCCCAGAAAAAGAGAAAATCCCAATATGAAGTTTGTTCTAAAGCTGTTAAGGTTACAGAATTGGAGAAATCCAAGACCAGCTGATGCTGCAATTCAACCAATTGACCAAATGTCATTTGGAAAATAAGTTGCGTTCAACGAAATGATGAGTAATAATTTAAGAGATACGTACAGATATATCCAAAGAAGATACAATACATTGCAGCCATGATTGATGCAGGTATTGAAGCAAAGAGTGCTCCAAATTTTCCTAGCAAACAATAAAGCAAAATCGATACATCACATCAGCTAGCATACAGAGAAAAAAGCGTCTAGTTTTGGTAGAAATACTATTAGTCAGTCCTTCTCCATCAAGTAATAGATTCTTTTCCTTGAATCAATGTAATACATTAGGATTAGCATACCTAAGAAGGAAAAGAAAATCATAAAACCAGCAGATATCTGCACGACTCTTCGGCTTCCAACTCCTGTCATTGCCAATAGACCAGCGTTTTCCCTGTGAATCATAGTTAATTGATTGTTCATAGCCTAAGTCATAGTATGAGGGAATTCAGATTAAAAAGATAGGAGATTGTTACGCTGTAGCAGCGCAACCAGTGACACCACCAAAAACGGCATTTAGCATAGTCCCAATCCCCTGCGACGAATTAAAACTCACGAGGTAAATGAAACTTGATACAATGAGAATAGAAGAGAATATTTGATCTCACCAGCCAGCCAACACCCCGGCTAATGACAGAAGGTGGCACTGGTGTAGCACTTCCATATCTCGCTGATGCATGAAATACACCAGTTGACTACACAACATAAGTACTCAAAGTGAATTCAAGAGTAATTTTCACTATACAAATGAAACACCAGTGTACCAAAACAATTCAGAACTTATTTCTAGCAGCCAATTTCTTTTTCACAACATTAACTACGAAGACTATGTGTTATATATCAACAGCGAACAGATAATTAGAGGTTCAGAGAACAGACCTCCACAGAAGCAACAAAAGAAGCGATCATCATAGTAAAAGCATCTCCAAATTTGAAAGTTGGAACCCCCCATTGGAATAGATATGGCAGGTCGATCCTGCATAAAGTGACGCAAGTTGCAGCATAAGACAGACACTCCTGAGAGACATGATAAAGAGATAGGAATTGCCACTTGGTGATGTGAACATAAAGAGAAATCTCACCAAGGAGATCCAGCAATGAGTCCAGAGCTATCAGTGCGGCAACTACCTTCATTTGCATTCTTGTACGCACCACTCCAGGTCAAGATTGCTGCATAAAACCATACAATTGCTATAGAGAAGAGCATTGCAAACCGGTCACATATGGGCCTCTTTAATTTGAGATATGTTGGCAGATACTGCAAGAACATTGTTACATTCAGGGAATCAAGTGTGAGTAGGAATAGGATAAACGATATGAAATACTGTTGCCGCGATATGTCAAATGAGAAATCTATAAGTTAGGAGAAAGTTAAGCACAATGCACAAAAAAGGATAGTGTGATGGCAAAGAGAATAGACAATAGTATCCTCTTCAACAACCTCATGAATTAGTAACAAGGTACAATCCAAACTTAAATTCGTGAAAAAGTGAATGGCATTACTTGCCTGTGTGATGACAACCATGAAAACTAATTGTGGTACCCCAACTTCGATACATTCTGCAATCTACAAAACAAAGGTTACAAAAAATAATCAGTGAGCATGTTTTCAGCAATCTGATAGCGACTCCAACTTGATTGTGACTGAGGTGTGGTTGTTATTGTTGTTTTCAGCAATCTGAGATTCTCATCTTTACAGAGAGCATATTTTAAATCAAACCATATTTATGAGAAAATCTAGGATTAGAGTTCTCACCAATGGAAAGCCAAGATGGTAGAGCCCTAGTCCGGTAAAGGTAACAAGTGGTGCCACAGATAGAGGGCTAAGTAACCTAAATTATAGAATCAAATTAAGAAATACAGAATTATGCAGCAAATAAAGTAGACGATATAAAGTTGATGCCACATGCTCAAGAGTCAAGACTGGAAAAAAGAAGAACAACATATTAGCACACACCTTACAACATTTCTCCACAGTCCAAGGAAGCCCAGTAGAATTTGGAAACTAGAAGTAACAATAAGAGCCCCCTGTATGCTCCTCATTGTATGCATAAACCTCTGTCGATATCAATCATGAAAACAAATTCAAGAAGCATCAGCTCAATTGACAACCTGTATCTCCCCCCCCCCCCCACTGACACAAACCAACTCACAGTCCCACACAAGCGACCATGGGCAAATGGTGCCTGGTTCACTGAGTACAACCCTCTAATTTCAACACGTGCTAAAAATTGCAACAAATATTAAACTCAGAACTCATAATTTTTAATTGCAATGATTCAGTGATAGAATGACAGAGGCAAGATTTTCACCAAGGGGGTTCATCATTTATTATATATACATAAAAGAATTTATCTTTTATATATAGTGTAATTTTTCAGTTAAGGGAATTCGGATGAACCCCTTTCCGCCCCTTTAGCTCTGACACTTTTCAACGACAAAAACTTAAAGATTGAATCCATCAAGTTTAAATCTTGGATACACCCCTAGCTTCGAACTCCCAAAAAAAAGAGAGACAATAATGTTACATTACCAGCTCAGGATCCTGAAGAACAGATAACTTATTAGCCCGGATAATTGAGATAATTGGTATCAAGTATGCATATGAACCTCCCATTACCAATGGCAATCTGGTCCCAAATAAGGATTGGAGTAATGTATTCACTCCTGAAGTAAAAAGCAATATCTGTACTATTTTTGCCTTCTCATCCTACAATTCAAAAACTGGCTGAAAATCAGTTGAATCAATAAAAGGATAGTAATATATAGGATCAATTATTTAGTGGCAAAAGGAAAAAAAAGAACTTAGCTCCTGTTTGACTAAAGATTTTGAAGTTGAAACTTAAAATTTGAAAAATTGAGTTTTTGAAGTTGTGTTTAGACATATATTTTACTTGAAAAAAAATGAAGTTATATGAGTTGAAGTCTCAAACATCCAAACACTGGGTGAGTTTTTGGGAACTTGAAATTTCATGGTCAAATAGATATTTGAAGATACATTTTCAAAAACAACTCTGAAAATCTATAGCCAAACGCTAGCTTAGTCGTAATGTTGAGAACAGAAAAAAGAGGATCATAATAGCTCAGTTGGTTGGCTATTTGAACTTTCACCTTGTTGGTGATGGTTCGATTCCCCGTCTTGTAATACCCTCCCATTCCCCTTCCACCACCCCTATGTAATTAAAAAAAAAAATTTTAAAAAAAGAGAGAGGGAAGAGAAGAGAAAGAAATTCTTACATTGCCACCACCCATTTGAGGAACTATGATACTTGGAATTAGGACAATATTACCAAGACTCAATATGTAATGCTGAAACCCCAATAACAATGCTTCCCCTGCATTATCATATTATTAATCATACTCTTTCAATCTTTATAAACAATAATTAAAAGAGGAAACTAAATAACTAGTTAGACGTAAAAACTATCATGTATATAACTTAAATCCTGTCATTTCTAAAATTTGCATGTACCCCAAGGTGGCGGGCTGTTAACACAATATTGTACATTCTTAAGTTGCTCCATAACTGGATGAGGATGTAATTCTTCAGCCTTTTTAGCTCCACTGTTGCCACTAGACATGATTAAAACTTAGAGATTATTTTTAGAGAAAGTTGAAAATTGGCGCTATTTCATGCATTGACATTGACTTTTTTCTTTGTTGCAAAAGAATGAACGTTACAAATATAATATTGCTATAATTAAACATACTGATATGAAACTAATTGAGTATATTGCCGTTACAAATATTGTTTGCCTTAGTTTTAAAGAGTGGAAGATATGAATTTAATATCTGATACCAAAACACCTCAGGTATGAAAAAAGCATGGTGCTGTAACTCTTACTAAATAATTTTCATTGTTAAAATCCTCAAAATTCTTTGGAAAGGTTAAATGAGATTATTTCATCCCTGATATACGGAATCCAGGATTCTTATTCAATGCATTATCCCTTGGGATAACAAATTTATATTCGATACTAAGTTTAAGAAAGTAAAAAAAGACTTGAATATTGTGGTCTTAACTAAGGACATACAAAATATACCAAATACTCTTTAAACTTATGATAAAAGTTGGAACTAAAGAGTTGCAAAAAGAAAAAGAAATATGTTTTTTAAATGAACAAAAAAGGAAAGTAACGCAAACAAAGTGAAATTGATGGAGAACTAGTTAATAACAAACAAAGAAAATATATCCCGTTCGTATATCATCCTAATTATAAGAGTGTTTGGGAAAATGTTTTTCAAGAAAAATAAATGAATTTTTTTTATAAGGTAATAAAATAAATGAATTTCTTATTTATTATCTTGCGTTCGGTAAGTAAACAAAAGATATTAAAAATATTTATATAAAATATAGACAAATATTACGTGAGGATGGTAAGGGTGTGGGTTGGTAGCGATGTAGGCTACGAGATGGGATAAAGATAAAGTGTGTTAGAAGTGAGAAGGATACAATCTACGAAATCTTGCTCATTAAACTCATTTTCTCTAAAGTCGATTTTCTCATTTTTTAGGAACTTATTTACTAAAGAAAATATTTTTAAAAAATTATGATCAACCAAATACGTAAAAATCCGAACCAAAAATATTTTTAGAGTAATAGGTCATTTTATTTTATAGCAGACAATTTATAGGATTGAAAATTCTTACTTTCAAGAAATTTATCTATAAATATTTTTTAAGTCACTTAATAATATATTTATTAATACAAATGATGTACATATATAACTTAGGTGTGGCCGTGCTCCAAAAAGTTTCCAATTAAACTCAATAAATTTGATCGAAAGTTATCTCCAAATCAAGATTCACAATCATGAATCTTATTTTGAGCACTTTCATCATTAATTGATAAATTAAAATTTTGAATCAAGTTAAAGGCAAAAAACATTGCTAGTTCTTCTATAAAAAAAAGCAATAAATCTTATTTTGAATATGTCATATTATCGACGTAGGATAAGGCGGCAGACTTTGGACTTATTAAGCCAAATCAGTGAATCAACATCGAGTGAGGAAATATTAAAGTTCAAATAAAAAATATATTTTCTTTATGCCGTCACTAATTTGAATAAGAGTTTAAATTATACTCACTGCTCGACTAAAATTTTAGTTATTTAAAATAATATTATATAAAATTAAAATAAAAAGATTTAAAAAAAGCTATCAATATAAACCGAAACAAGTGTATCACATATGAACGTAATTCAAAACGTATAACACTCAAATTGTAAAACGACAGCACCAAAAGGAATATCACGAAGGCACGCTTTACAAGTAATCAAATGAGTATTATTAAAAAGGAATTTAGTTTTTCAGTGAGGTGGCACGTGTAACATCCTGCCAATCTCCTCCAATCACAGCAAACTTTTCTTCAACTACAGCAAAAACATTTCGGAATAAGCACGTTTCATTCCGTTTATTTCAATTTGTTTGTCTTTTTAATAGGACTAGAAAATTTTATAGTTTTAAATTAAAATTTGTTTAATATTTTAAACTAAATAAATATTTAATTTTTTAGTCTTGACCTATATATATTATCTTTACTCACGCTTTCTTCTAAAATAAAAAAACATGACAATTGACATATGTTAATGATTTTGAGTATCTTTGGCATTACTTATAAATACAATCTTTATATATATATATATATATATATATATTTAAGTTTATTGGTTAAACTTTATGTGAGTACTAATTTAATCAGCCTGTCATATCAAATAAAGTGTACGAATATAGATCGTTAACAACCTTAAAAAGCGAATAATGTGATTATGAAGATTTATTTCGTACTTCCATAGTTTTCTGAAGAAGATTCTAAATAGCTAGTAAGTTAACTTTCTAAACAACTTCCTACAAAAAGTTCACAAATTATTTTCAAGTAGTTTGCAAACAACTTTGCGAAATAGTTTTACACACAACTCATAAGTTGATGACTCAAACTCACAACCTGATTGGAAGTAATGAATGCTTACCCTCCGAGCAACTCTCCCTTGTCAATACCTTATTTACTTATTAACAAATATATGTAATCTTCTAAAACTAATTAAAAGTATTGGTAAGGTAAAAGATTTCAGTACATTGAACCTCTTTTTCATTTTTTTCAAAAGGCAGAGAGGGAACCAAAAAGAACAAAATTCTGATAGGTGTAGGCATGCATGAGATCCACGTCAACACGCGTTGTCCCACAAAAGGCTCTTTCTCTTCGGTGCAATGAGATGAGCGCCCACCGCCTGATTGGTAAGCAGCCCACTGCCTCACTCCAACTTATTAACTAAAAAAACAAAAATTATTCTATTTTCACATCCGTTATGCTTTTTTTTATTAGTACATAAATTCATCCTTAAAGTATGAAAAAAAAAGAAGCAAAATGGGTAATTAGTAATCAGTGAAGATTTTAAGGAGGTGTCTTTTCTTTACTGATGATACTACTTTTTCATTCATAACCGAAGGGAGAGACAGCTAGGAGTAAGGCTTAGGGTGTGTGATAAGTGTAAAGCATGCATGCAAGTTCAAAACTCTCTTGTAATCCCACATGTCCCTTTTTGTTTTAAGTAGCTCAAACACGTACCCACCGTTTGTTTCCAAGTGTCATTTCAACCTTTTCTGTTCCTTCATGTTTTGCCATTTTCTCATTGGCTTATATCACCCTTCTTATACCTCTTACCTCAAGCCCCACTAAGTTTCTCTCAACTCTCCTCTCTGTTTCTCTGAATTTGGTTCCTTTTTTTTTTGTTAAGAGGAAAAGGGTTCTTTTTTATTCAAGAAAAATGATGCAGACTTTGAATCCTTACCCTTCCACCTCAAAAACAGCTGAGATCATGGCTAGATACAGGCCAATAGCACCAAAGCCTGAGGCTCCAACCAGTCCTGTTTCTGAGGATAATCCTACTGGATTGCCCCCAAATATTCAAAAGTCTCCTTTCTTGAGGAATGTATGGCCTCAATTGCAAGCAAGGCCAACAAGGACTAGGAAGAGAGGAAGGACTGCTCTTGGTCCACCTTCTATGAAAAGAGCCAGAGCTAATTACTTTCCTGCTGGCCATTTTCCTACTTATCATCAGGTGATGGCTGCTTCTCCTTCTTATAGACCAAATGTGGTTCCCCAGTTCACTTTAATCCCAAATCTTCTCCCTCTTAAATGTGGTTTGGGTACCTCTGTTACAACTCCATCAAATTCCATAACACTCCCTCTTATGGCTTGTACTACCACTACTCTTCCTATGCTAGTGGAGAAAAACTCCGGAGAGGAAATTAGAGGGATCGATTTGAATTTGGCAGCTGATGTCCCTGAAGAATTAGATTTCATGCCCCAATTGCAAGGTCCTAAGACCCCTGGCCCGGGTGTTATAACCCCGCAGCCAGTGCGCCCAGTTGGGTCAAGTATTTCCATTGGGTGTATCAATGAGGAGGAGGCTCCAGATGGTGGTGGAACAAACAAGAAATTTATGAAGAAACCAGAGGAGGTGGAGGAAGAAGTTGAAGCAGAGGCCTTGCCAGCTGTCGTATCAGACTCGAATAACAAAGTAAGGCTCACAAATTCAGCATACAAAGAGATGGTGGGTCAACCTGAATGTTGCTGGCTGGACTACATGGTTGGGAATGCATGCAAGAGAATTGGTGGGGAAGTGATACTTGAGTTCTTGGATTCATCTTGCAGTGTGCCAATGTCATCTGATGGGTTCAATTGCTGGGTGAAGATAGAATGGGGAGCTGCAAAAGGAAAAAAGAATTCAGTCAAAGCTTTCTGCAATGCTGTGAAGTTAGCTTGCCAGTCCAAAGATTATGTCTTTGAGTGGAGGTTCCATACCACAGATGATGATGCTCCTGAATCAGCTGCTTCCAATATTTAAACAGTTTTTTGTCAATTGTATAAACAGTTTTAACTAGTTTAAATGTTGTAAAATGCCGGTTAAAAACTTATGCAATATAATATATAGTAGCAGCGTATAGAAAGTAGGAAAATTAGTGTAGTTTAATTATGTTTAATAGTTGTTTCCAGCATAAGAGAACAAAGCTATGTGGCAATTGTCAAGTGTATTTGTCTAGTTTATTTTTTTTTGTTCTCCGTCTGTACATATTTTACTACTTCATCACATAATCAATAAACAAAACTGACGAGAGACTACATACAAGTTTTGAATGCCTAGTTAATGCAATATGCTTTGCTTATTGGATGATGATTATTTGATGGCACAAACGAATATTATTGCCGGAATACGTGTTAGAATTCCAATGATAAAAGAATATGCACCCGGCAGAAGTTTCTGGTGAAGTTTGGTATGCAGCAGTGACACAAAATATCCATTTTAATCTCCCTTGTCTGCATATGATTTTGGCTCTAGCCAGAAATAGAGTTGATAGACATAACATTCACTGTATTCCATAATATTCACTATACCCTATAAATGGTCAACTAGCTAGACAACTATAAGACTCCACTTCAAAAACAAATATATAGTCAGTGGGAAGCCTTGGATTCATACATTCAGTAATGGTGTATGAAATTTCTTGACATACAAATCAAGAAATACTTCTGTGTAACCTTTTTTGAATAATCAAAGATGACATAAAACAATAGGTAACCAAACTTCCTATAATAGGTTTAATTTGATGTTTTAGAAAATAAAGTAGGTAACTTGAGATAACATGTTAAAATCTAATAACAACATAGTTAACGGTGTATATAGGATTAAGTGTATATAGGATGACGTAACAAGGTAAAATTACTCGTAGCATCGCAGGAACAACAGGTTGTCAGAGAACAAGTTGACAAAAAGTTTGAAGACTCAATTATGTTCTCTTGAAAGATTTGGAGGTTTTCTTGAAAGATTTGGAGGTGGTGTCTCAATCAACAGGTTGTCAGAGAACAAGTTGAAGACTGATCATGATAAGAGTGACGGATCAAGCTAATTAATAGCCTAAAATCAAAAATAAACTGGAGACTTTAACTTTTAATTATTTTTTTATTTTTTATATCTGAGAGTCAAAGTTATTTTTTTATTTTTTATATCTAAGAGTCAAAGTTGTTTTTTTATTTTTGATAAAAAAGGCTTTATTTTTTTTATGATCTTAAACTAAAAATATATATATCAAAATATTTTTTAATCTTGTGATCTTAAATATATCACGTGGAAGTTAAATTTAAAAACTGATCCAAAAAAAGAAACATTCTTTAATATTTCGAAACAAACTAAAAAAAAGACAAATAAATTAAAAAATTTAGTATATTTTTTTTGTTTTTGATGAAGCGCCTTCCTCCAGCGCTTGGGCCCCTTTAGAGATAGGGAAAAGGTCTCTTCTTTCCTATCGAAAGAGGATAAGATGGGCGTGGGGGTATAGGGCTTTCCCAATCTGGAAGTCTAAAGCCCCGTACAAAGTTAACTGTTTTATGTGACTATTGTCACTGTTTTAACTGTTTTATGTGGCTGCTGGCCCATGACGCATATCTCACACACAGAACCTACAGAAAAGAGGGTTTAATTTATGGCGCAGGTGCTTCATATGTAATAGCGACGTGGATTACAGCAATCATCTTCTTTTTTTGTAATGTCCAGTGGCTGGTCAGATGTGGGCTCTCTTTTTCAATCTCTTCAAGACAACTATTGTCATGCCACCCACAATTAGGAAGCTACTGACCAGTTCGAATTCTAGGGGTATTAGCAAACCTCTTGAGAAGATTTGGGATACCATCCCCGCCTGCTTATGCTGGAGCATATGGAAGGAAAGAAATGCCGGATGTTTTGAAGGAGAGTCAGTTAGTGAAGTCTACTAAAGCCAAATATCTATTTTTTGGAGTTAGTTCCTCATGGTCACTCAACTTAATGAAATTACCTAATAAAGTCATTTATCTATTTTTTGTTCCAATAAAGTCACTCAGGTTCATACAAATAACTTACAAAGTAACAATTGCTAGAAAACTACATAGAATTGAGTTGAAATGGTTTTGAATATAAAACCACTTACCATCCATACCATATATCTTAGAAGCTTGAGTGACCATTAGATGACTCACTGTTGATAATCCAGAAGTACTCATCCATTCATTTTAGAAGCTTGAATGATTGAAGGAATTCTATGGTGATGTGTGCCTGCTTATAAGGTGAATGTTAAACAGCGCTCTGTACATTAGACTGCAAACACGACCAACAAAATTGGCCTTGGAACATAGTCGAGCTAGTGTATTTTGTAGTGACAATGCCTACTTATAATGTCAATGTCAAACGAAGTACTGTACATCAGACTCCAAACAAGACCAACAAAATTGGCCTTGGAACATAGTCAAGCTAGTGTATCATGTAGTAACAATTAGAACGAAATCAATTTGACATTCAAGTTCTAATGAAGCCAAACTCTATGAAATCAGTACTTCAGCATTAAAGTTAATAGTCATTCCAGAAGATAAGTCCGGGCCGGCTCTCTTTCGATTTCTTCTCTAAAAATCTGATCAACTTGTTATCTTTTATCACGGTTTTCTCTTTCACTAATTTAACTAATAAATACCTCAAGAACTCTTAAAGGAACTCTTAAGAGAAGTACTATCCATCTTCTGGTACTCTTTCTACATCACAATCTTGTAAGCATGCAATGCAAGTTCAAAACCTTTTCTAATCCCACATGTCTGTTACAGGGAAATAACAACAGATTGTCTAAAAGCACAATAAGATCTCTGATGCAATATATTTATAAAGGGAACAAGAAAATTGGACAGTATAGCGTTCAAAAGGACTTACAGACACACAGTGTACTCCCAACCATGTTTCTCAGCAAATACCTTCGTCTACACTATCAAACGATAACCCTGCCTCACCAACATATGATAAGAGGGTCTCCAGTGGATGTCCATCCGATCAATGGATTTTCCCACCTAAAAGATGCAATCAAACAGATACTTGGCTACAGTTCTTTTAATTAAAAATAATATCAGAAACAAAATATCTACATTGGCAAAACAGAGGCAGTTTTTGAAATTGCGCTGTTTTAGAAATCTGAGATGCTGGGCATGCTGAAAAAAAGCTTACGAGCTATACAAAACTTAGGGAAAAAGTTCTCTCGAAATACAAGTTCCAAGGATATGTTGCATCGATAAAACTTAAATATCCAAAGTGTTCTCAGAGAATAAAATATAAATGCTTTAACATGAAAAAAGGTAAAGAGTAGTGGGTACTTCTGTGTAGACAAGAAATTTGTTTTCCACTTTCCAACCTTTCCAGAGCCTTGTTGAGTTGCAATTCTTGCAGGTGAATAAACAATGACCTGAAGAAGCAATGTTCAAATATCCCCAGAAAAAGTTAGTCTATCCACAGATCCATTAACTGACCAGAAAAAGAAGTAAGCATATTTGTCAATGAACTGTAGAGGTATGACCTATATATTGCTTCAGATGAAAAAAAAAGAGGCTAAATAACTAATATAACCAAACGCCTAAGTTTTATCTGGAAGAATAAGAACAGTAATTTCCAGTTTACTGTTGAGAATGGTATGCTCGATTCCTCTGTATCTGCATCTGCTTCTTTGGTCGAGAAAGGAAAGGGGAAAGTGAAGACGACTAGGACATCATCGAGGGAAATTCAAATTGGGGAAAAATACATGTGTACAGACTAAATACCCTTTATCCCCACAAGAGAAAACGTGCACTCATCTCTGCAAATTTGTGTAATTTGAGTTGGAGCAAATCTCAGTCTTATGATGAGAATAAAGGACAGCAAGGAATAGATAATAAAGGGTCCACTAGAGTTGGTTAATTTGTTATACACTAGGCAATAGAATTAAGGAGATCAGTAGCTCATCCTCTGAATTTATTCACAAAAAGTCATCTCCTATTTCTACCATTCAGTAGAGAGCACAAACAGCCTATTTATTTATTTGACTATCTGTGCAATGTAGTTTTTCTTACTAATCTTACTCAATCTTGTTTTACATCTTTTATCACTCCTCCTGCATACTCTTTTTCAACACTTTCTTCAGTTAATCAAAAAGTTCTTAATTTTGCTTCTACTATGGCTGAACCATCTACTTAAGCACAAGTTGCTATGCACCCTGGGTGGCCGCAGACTATGGCATGTGAACTTGAAGCCTTGGAGGCTAACAGTCTTGGAAGTAGTTCAACTACCTCAAGGGAAAAAAACACTCCCCTTGTACGTGGGTGTTCAAAGTAAAACAAAGGTCTGATGGGAGTCATGAAAGATTAAAGGCAAGACTTGTTGTTATGGGTGATATCAAAAGAAAACGTATGGATTTCAATGAAAGCTTCTCCCCAATTGTGAAGATGACCACTATAAGATGCATTTTACCTATAGCAGTCAAAAGAGGTTGGCCTTTATCATGATTGGATGTTAATAATGCATTTTTACGTGGTAAATTAGAAGAAGAGGTATATATGAGTTTTCCCCCAGAATGTCTTCTCCTAGTCCTAATCATGTTTGAAATCTTGGGAAGTCTCTCTATGATTTAAGACATGCTTCATGCCAATGGTATTCTAAGCTTACTTCTACTCTTAATTTCAAGGGGTTTATTTCCTCTTTAAATGATTCCTCCTTCTTTTTTAAAGGACGGTGATTCAATTTCTTTAGTTGTTGTTTATGTGGATGACATTATTTTGACAGGCAACAACTCAGCTGAACTCACTCAACTCAAAACATTCCTTGATACTGAATTTAAAATCAATGATCTTGGAGACTTACATTATTTTTTTGGGACTTGAGATTTTAAGGGAGCCTCGTGGTCTCATTATTACTTGGAAGAAGTACAATTTAGAGCTCCTTTCTGAATATGATTGCTCCCATCTGCCACTTGTTTCTTCACCTCTTGATCCTACAACAAAATTACAAGCTCATTATGGAGATAATTTGATAGATCCTACTTGTTACAGAAGACTTATTGGCAAATTGAATTACCTCACTCATAGTTGACCTAATATTTGCTATGCAGTGCAGCATCTCTCTCAGTATATACAGGATCCCAGTACATCTCATTTTTCGGCTGCACCGCGAGTTCGTCAATACCTCAGGAACAATCCCAGTCAATGTCTGTTTCTGACAAGTGATCTTTCTATCAAATTGGTTGCTTTTTGCGATGCAGATTGGCGATCATGTGTCGATTCGCGTCGATCAGTCAGTTGGTTTTTTATCACTCTTGGAAGCTCACCTGTTTCTTGGAAGTCAAAAAACAGGTTTTCATTTCCTTATCCTCAGCGAGAGCTGAGTATCGCTCCATGAGAAGAGTTGTGGCTGAATTGACATGGCTCAATTGTCTTCTTGCTGATATGGGATCTCCGAGCTCCCGATTCTGGTTTATTTGTTGCCAATACGAAACACATGGAATGGACTGTCACTTCGTATGCAACAATTCCTCGCAGGCCTGATTTCTCTGTCTTATGTTCCGTCTTCTTCTCAGGTCGCCGATCTCTTCACCAAATCCCTATATGGGCCATCTCACCACACCGTTCTAGGCAAGTTGAGGATCTCTCCTTGCCCCTCCAACTTGAGGGGGGGTTGAGAATGGTATGCTCGATTCCTCAGTATCTGTGTCTACTGCTTTAGTCGAGAAAGGAAAGGGGAAAGTGAAGACACCGGCGATAACATCATCGATGGGAAATCAAATTGGGGAAAATACATGTGTAAAGACCAAATACCCTTTATTCTCACAAGTGAACATGTACGCTCAATCTCAACAAATTTAAGTAATTTGTGCTAGAGCCAATCTCAGCCGTGTAATGAGAATAAAGACAAATGGGAATAGATAGTAAACAGTAATGAGTTGCAGTGTTTCCATGTTTAACACTCAAAATTAGAAAACGTACAAAGACCACTGACAACTAAGCATCCCAATCTCTACCTATTTTGTTAAAAAAAGAAGGAAGAACTAAAGAACAAACAGGAAATACGTGAATTTGTTCTCTAATATGTTTCTGGAAATCTTCTTAACAAGAACTATATAAAGTGATTAAGTTAATTGCTTTGATGACAACTATAAAAAGTTTCAAATGGAACTAAGTTGATATAAATATATGCAAAAATTCTATATCAATACCTACTTTATTTCGAGCTAACAATGTTTCCTTCATTGGCCTGTAGACGAGCATAAATGTAGTTTGTCAATCAAAGTTACATAATGTAGAATAAAAAGTTACCATATTCACGCACACCAATAGTACTCAAATCTTGTTCTTATACATTTTACGTGCACCTTATAGAGAGACATACAACGTTAGTCAAACAAATTGAGATGGAAATATTTTTTATCAGTAAATTGAGATGGAAATATTATGAGTTAGCAGGAACAAAAAGTGTGCTAAGTAACTTCCTAATGTCTTCATCCACTACGCTTCAGGTATGTGATTCAACATTGTAAATACCTTAAAATGTACTATCTCTTCTCATTAGCTACTGCGAATTAATAGTGAATCAAGAAAACTCAGATAACTACATTACTAGTCTATAAAGTTCTCTACTTAATGGCAGGGGGTTATAACATGAGACAAATAAAATGTATGTACAACTCTCGTTGAGTCTTTAGTGTTCACCATAGATTGAGACACATATTGGAGAAAACTGATACATAAAGCAGAATGTGCCTATAATTTATTCCTTAATAAATGAAATCCGAAATCCATGAGCAGGTTGAAGTTACTAACTAGTCTCACACTATAATACTCTTTCTATCTCAAAAAGAATAAACAAGATTTAAAGTAGGAGAACCAAACTATCTACTCATAATTATTTTTTAATAACCGTAGTGTCTGAGCTAGCTTTCGCACACTTCGACTAATTCCACAGTATACCTACCATCTCCCACCAGCAACATGAAGAAACAAGTTTAAATTCTAGCAAAGACCAAAATACTGCTGATTTCTTTTTTATTTTTTTGTTTACATTCGTACATCATTATTTTTATTTTTTAAAAAAACATATTTAAAAACTACATAAAATTAAAAAAGAGTATCATTAGCGGTTAATTTTGATTAGGTATTAGCTCAGAATCTTCTCATGAAAGCAAATGTCACATTTTTTCTTCACAACGAAACGTAAAATACTCCGTTTGTTAGTTTAATTTAGAATCAACATAAAACGACCTAAGTATTTCCGAATATTGAACTTGAAATTCGAACAGCAGTACAAATAATTAAGAGTATAGTAGAGGAATTCAGCATGAATAAAAAACAACAATGACGATTCACAGTGGAATAAGGTTGATGAAGTACGTACTCCGCGACGAAGGCGTTCCGGGGGATCCCAGACTGTGCCTACTTCGCCGGATTTGATTTCGACCAAGGCGTCGGAGAAGAAGACGATGATGATCGGATATGCTGAAACCTAGTGAATGGACGCCTGAGAAAACTCGCCATGGCAGTACCAAAATTGTGTGAAATTACGCTATGAATGAGCGGGAAAGAGTTGAAATGGACAAGTTAGTTTGCTTTGTTGGCCTAAGAACGTTCCAGCTCTAATTTTGGGCTTCAATTGGGTCTGTTCTGTGTTTTGGGCCAAACTAAAATTCCAGGGGATCAAAAATCAAAATTCATAAATAATCAGATTAAAGTTGATTTAGGACCCATTTGGCCATAGATTTCCCAAGTAAAGTAAGTAAGAAAAAAATATTATTCTAAAAGCATTTATTTGTAATTTATCTGAATAATATGGGGTGAGATTGGGTGGGGAATGGGACCTTGGGGGTGGCAGGGTTGGGGTTTGAGAGTGTTGGGTAGGTGAGAAGGAGACAATAAACTTAGAATGACACTTATGAAACTTGTTTTACTTACTTCCATCAACGAAATCATTTTCCTCATTTTTAAGTAACTTGCTTTGCTACAGAAAATATTTTCCAAAAATTTTATCCTATCAAATATGAAAAAATTGAAAAACATTTTTAAGCATACCAAACACACTTATTCATTGACTAGTCTATTTATTAACTTAACTCATTTTGAATCATCCATATTCGATCCAATCCGCCTATTTCACCCAATGTTAAAAGTCATCAAAGGTTTTTCCATTGAGTGGTTTACCCCACCAAATGTGGGACTTCTCCGCGCGAAATTGGGTGGAAAAAAAGAGTCATCAAAGGTTCACCTCCGACAAGCAAAGACATATAATATGATCAGACGGCAAAATCAATTAGGAATGTCCAAATTGTGTCGCTTTTGTTATATGTATCTTCCTGCTCATTGCCATTTGTTCTTTCGTTCTCATCGAGACTTGGTCCTCGGTAATTTCTCTCCTGTCTTCTTCCTCTTTTTGCCACCATTTTGATACCCTCGGGCTCGTTTGGTAGCTGAAATAGTTATGAGGAAATCTATGTATTATTTTATGCGGATACTCTCTTCGTCCCATTTTATGTGGTACCATTTCCTTTTTAATTCGTCCCAAACTTACTATAACTAGAAACAATTTAATTTTAAAATTCCCCTTTTACCCTTAATAAATTAATTTACAACCACACAAATATCTAAGGATTGTTTTAGACCACAAGTTTCAAAAGTCTTCCTTTTTTTCTTAAACACCGTGCCAAGTCAAATAGTGTCACGTAAAATGGGACGGAGGGAGTATTAGTTATACATATATTGTATTAGTTATTCCACTTTATTTTTAGCATAAAATAATGCATAGATTTCCTCATAACTTATACTCATGTATTAGTTTTTGTGGATTTCGAATTATCAACCATACTTGGTATTGATTTTATACATGAATTTAACTTATTATTTCCTATCTACCTACCAAACATCGTCTAAATTAAACAAAAATCAATACATAGATAGCTTGTTTCTTATCGAGCTACAAACTACCCCTCATTGTTTTATATGAAACAATAGTTACACCCCTACAAATCAAGAATCATCATCAATCACTAAAACAATATCAATGGAGGAGGTAAAAGAAGATGATCAAATCCTTTTCAAACTTAAACAAACTTGTTCTGATCTCAACAACCTTCTTCTACTCTCATTCAATGTCGAAACAAGCTTATCCGAAATAGAAGATAAATTTAATGTAATGCAAGGAAATCTATCCACTGCTTCAAGAAGAATAGCTCCATTACAATCACTTTCCATTGCTAATAAGGCACTTGATACGAAGATCAACAGAGCGATTTCTTCAGCTCTTTCACTTCTTGAAAGTTTCAAACTTTCTGAATCTCTCCAGCGCAAGCTTCTTGAACTTTCTTCTAAATTAGCTAACGAGAAATCGTTTAACAAGAGGGTTGAGAAGTTGATCAAGTATGTTGACACAGTGGGTGATTTGAATGAAGCGATTAATTCAATTAGTAGAGAGTGTGAACCAGCTATTCAGAAGTTGCAAGAAGTTGTGGAGTTTTTAAGCAGGACTAAAGCTACTGATCAATTCAGGACGCATCGATTGAGAGAGACTTTGATTACACTTAAAGCTCTTTGTGAAACTGAAGTTGATGCTATGAGATTTGATGGACTGCTTGATGATGCTTTGTTGAATTTGCAAGATGAATATGAGAGTTTGTTGAATGAAATGAGGCATAGGAATTTTATCGAGGCAAAAAGTGATAGCGATGATGATGATGATCAAGATGATGTTGTTGCTGCAGCAGATATGGTGTGTGCAGATTTAGGAAGTGAATTAGAAATTGAAGTGCTTGCAAGAA
This sequence comes from Solanum appendiculatum, assembly GCA_018342035.1. NCBI lineage: Eukaryota > Viridiplantae > Streptophyta > Magnoliopsida > Solanales > Solanaceae > Solanum > Solanum appendiculatum. The sequence goes on from JAGDQO010000335.1 coordinate 2,490,407, forward strand.
TCTCTGAAACATTGGCTGCAAATGACTGTCTTGACATTTGTATTGATATCTTTGTGAAGGTAACAACTTTCTCCTTGATCTTATACAACAAGTATATGATATCCATGATCGTCGATGTATATATGTTGTTAGGATCAATTGTTTATCATCATGCCCAAAGTTACAACTGATAGCAAGGGCATGACTTAATTTGTTAACTAAGTCCACCAGGCAAGCACCATGTTCAATCATGACTCTAACCCAGGCCATCCCAGTCCCCTCGTGGGCCTTGTTATAGGCAGGATGTTGTCGTTACCCAACATATGATCATCTCATCTGAAAGCTAAAAGCTTAATGTGTTAGAGAGAATACATGTTTATTTACATATGTACGTCTTCAATACTATAGGACTTTGATTCATGTAAGTGGCTATTGATTAAATATAGGCCTTGAATTACAGTAAAAAACTTCTAGTAACATATGTCTATATATTAGATGACATTAATAAGACGTGATTAAGTTTCATTTATGTTGATTAATTATGGTGATTTGGAAATGTGTCACATAAATTGGGACGGAGGGAGTATTATGCCATTCCAACAGTTTGGAGTTTGCTCAATGGTTTAAGATTTAATGTATATGGCTACTAATAATGATTATGGTATTCTGCTTCATCGCACAGGTAAGATATAAAAGAGCAGCCAAAGCACTGATGAGACTGAACCCGGAGTACCTAAAAACATACAGTCCGGAAGAAATTGATGAGATGGAATGGGCGAGCCTAGAGACAGCGATATCCCTTTGGATCCAACACTTTGAACTTGCTATCAAGAAAGTATTTGTATCGGAAAAGAAACTCTGCTGCCAAGTTTTAGGCACAATAATGGATGGAGTAATATGGCCTGAGTGTTTTGTCAAGATTGCGGACAAGATAATGGCTGTCTTCTTTAGATTCGGGGAAGGGGTTGCACGAAGCAAGAAAGAACCTCAAAAGCTGTTTAAGCTGTTAGACATGTTTGAATCACTGGAAAAGTTGAAGCCTGAGTTCTCAGAGATTTTTGCTGGTGAAGCTGGTGCTGATATCTGTTCGCGATTCAGAGAACTGGAGAAACTGCTTGTACATTCCTCTACCAAAGTTTTCTTTGAGCTTGGCCTTCAAATTGAGGCTAATCAGGATGTTCTTCCACCTCAAGATGGTTCGGTTCCAAAACTTGTTCGTTATGCCATTAACTATCTCAAATACCTTCTAACAGATGCATATAGTGCGACAATGATCAGAGTCCTTAGGACTGAACAAATATGGAAAGCTGGAGTACTTTCAACACCTGAAACAGATGAAAACTTGCTCAAAGATGCTATGTTCAACATCGTGGATGCCATACGGAGGAATGTTGAATCTAAAAAGTTGAGGTATAAAGACAAAGTATTGCCTCACATGTTTGTCATGAACACTTATTGGTACATTTACATGAGGACTAGAAGTACAGAACTCGGAAAACTCATGGGAGATCATTATATGAAAAAGACATACAAAATTGTGGCTGAAGAATCAGCTTATTCATATCAAAAACAAGCTTGGGGGTCTCTAGTGAGGATGCTGGACAAAGAAGAACTTAAAAGAGTTGACAAAGACGGATTTACAGCTATGATACGAGGGAAACTGGATGCGTTCACTAAAGGATTTGACGACATTACTCAAAAACATAAAAGTTTTTATCACATCCCTGATGCAGACTTGAGAGAGCAAATGAGAGAAGCTACTTTGAAGCTTGTTGTGCCTGCATATACTGAATTCTTGAACAATTTCGCGTCTTCTTTACATGTCAAGTCCTATCCTTCACCCGAGTACATAGAAGATACATTGAATCAGATGTTTGAGGTTGCTGATCATCATAAGAGTTCTGGAAAATCATCTTTGAGGCCGCGACAAATTAGAGATCCTTCGGATGGTAGTAAATCATTATCAGGCGAACAATCTCGGAGGAGCAAAGACTTCAGGAGGTCCAAGACGAGTGCCATTGATACCTGATTAGTTTTTTTCAAGTAATGTGACTTGAAGGACAACCATTTGTTACAAGAAATGTGATTGAAATCTTTTTCTTTGGTAACATTTGTGTTAAGAAAGGGCACAAGCAAAAAATTTGTAATATGATAAAGCATGTGATAACAAACTATGAGTACTTAAATATATATTTCTTACAATTTGGCTGGTCGGTCAAAATAATTACATTCGCTAGCCAAATATACATTGTTTTGTATAAAAAATATATATTTTTCATGTATATCATATGAAAAAAAAATAATAATATATATATATGAAAAAATATACATTTGTTGACTATTTGGTGAAAGGTTATAGCCTATAAGTAAAGTTTTCAGTTTTTCTTAAAATACTTTTGTCACTAGAAAAAAGGGAAAGTGGATAGATGTGCGTTAAACGGGAGTGTTGCTTCTGGATTTGTTTTCAAGAGCAATTAGCTATATTTATTCAAAATAATAGTCAACTAATTAAGAGGTGGTTATTTTGCGGGAATTTGAGGAAATTGTGTGATAATATAAGAAATAAATAAAGTACCCTAAAAAAAAATAAGAAGAAGAAGAAGCATATATTAGTGGTGTAAAGTGATTAGAAAAAACATGAATTAGAAATTGATTTATAATTCAAATGTATGGAACTTTCCTTTTAAAATATTTACCTAATAGGAGATATTAATAACTTAGCCAGTTGGATATCTGAATTTTCACTCTTGATATAATAGATTGTATTCTCTCATCTTGTAATTTCCTTTCCCCAACTTCATTTTATTTCTTTTTTAAAAAAGTTATTTATGAAATCTCGCTTGATTGAATCAATGTTATTCTTTGATATCAACCACATTAAAGTAAAATGAGATATATTAATTACATTAAAAAGTTATTGTTTTTTGCATTATCAAAATATTTAAAACTTAAATAGTCAAGTCAAAAAATTGGGTTCATCTCATATAATCTTTATAGTTACTTATACTTTTTGAAAGTTAATTTGACTACTTTTAAAGTTAAATTAGATTACATTAATTCAATATGTTAAACAAAAAATTTAGATATTCAAAAAATTATACGAAAAGTATTATAAATTATAATTTTTTGCATACCAATATGACTAAAAAATACCTTGTAAAATGTTAGTCAAAAATCTTATTATTTGACTCTAAAAAAAGAGAATCATTACAACTAAAAAGGAACGGAGCGAGTATTAAATTATTTAAAAATTGAAAATTGCAAAACAACATAATCCTGGTAAATTTACTACTAATTTTTTTCCGTGCAAGTTTCCTTCAAAGCTCCCCAGCGGAATCCACACATTCAGAAGAGAATAATCCCATTTCCCAAATAGAATAATGGCCGAACCTATCGATGACCCCTTAAAGTTGGCACCAAATTTCACTTAGGCACTTTAACTGGACTTTATTCATTTTAGACACCTGATGTAGGGTTTCGTTATGTCATTTTGACACTTTTTGACAATCGCCCAAATATAAAAAGTGTGTGTAAAACACTCGCTGATGACGTGTCAATGTGACGAATTAAATGAAGACACCTGGTGTGTGTATATATATATATATATATATATATATAAAAAAAAAATAATTCTAAAATAATGACTTTTTAGTTGAAAATAAATGGCCACTCATTTGATAACAAGTGACATTTTAAACTCAAATAGTATTTTTTCTTAAAAAGAAATTAATCACCACCCATGGCCGGTCTTCTTCACCCCACCCAATCCAGTTGTCCTCTCCACCTCCACCCACCCCAACCCCAACCGCTCCTCCACCCCCACCGGCAACCAGATCGTCCTCTCCATCCCTGCCCACCCCAACCCAATGTGCAAATGATTCAATAAGTGAAAAAGAAGTAGGTGATTATTTCGTGGCACTAAAATTTAAATTTTTAAAAATCTTGTGGATTGAAATTCACTTTTTTATTTGTGGCATCATTAAATCTATCTCACATAGAAAAAATTTAAGTTTTAGATATGGTAGCTAGAAAATGGAGAAGAAAGAAGAATTTTTTTTAAAAAAAATAGTGAAATAAGGCTTTCACGAGGAAAGTGTGTGTATCACACTCATTATTTCATGTCAGCAAAAAATGTCAAAATGACACCGTAAAACCTTACATAAGATGTCTAGAATAAATAAAACCCAATTAAAATGTCTAAGTGAAACTTAGTGCCAAATTTAACGGCCATCACGGGTTCAGCCTAGAATAATTCCATCATCAAAATCTCCTCTCAGCCAAGACAAATACCATAAAGAACTCCAATTTTCTCCTTCAAACCCCCAAAATCACCAACTTCTGAGAAAACCCAAGTACCAAATTCGAACAAAAATGGCAAAAACAGATGAAATTCACACCATTTCTCTATCATTCACTGATTTCCCAGAAGATGTTCAGCTTTGCATCCTCTCATTTCTCACTCCATCTGATATCTCCAATTTCGCCTGCACTTCAAAGCGTTTCGTTTCTCTCTGTCGTGATGACCCAAGACTCTGGTTTTCCATGTGTAACCGCAAATGGGGATCCAAAACCCAATTTAACAAATGGGGTAACGGTAAGATCTCGTACAAGCTTCTTTACAATACCCTTTTGGAGTATGAGAATCTCATTGGGTTCTGGCGCCGTAGTGGTGCTGAGTCTGATTCACCGTTGATCTTTTTTGAGTGGGGTCCGTTTCATATAGCTGGTTCGAGGGTGAAACCCTCGAGAACTGGTACTTATGAAGTGATAAAGTTGCCATTTTTATGGATGGGAATTACCTCTAAGGGTGAAATTGTTAATTATCTTGACCCTTTGGGGAAGGTGGAGTTATCGGAAAATCTGATGAATTTAGATGATTTGGGTGTTGCTGAGAGTGAATTGGTTCCAGTGAATGTGAATTTCGTGGGAAGAACTCATGTTGTTGTGGAAGAAAATGGTACTGCATTTGGGTACTCTTGTAATTCTCCACACAATAGAGGATTTAAGAAAGTTTCAAGCTCAGGGAATATGAGGGAAGAGGAGTACGAGGATTTATGTGTGTCCCCTGGGAGTTTGCCGGACAAGTTGATGTCTGATATTTATCAATATTTTGCTAACAAGACAAGTCCTAGTGGAAATGGGTCGGCGAGGAGGCAGAGAAGGAGGGAGAGGGAAAGGCAGGGAAGAAGGAAGTGGGAGCCAGAAGATTATGTGAAAATAGTGAACTGTTCACCTACCCCAGCAAGGCCTTTGCAGGGGTTGTGGAAGGTCTTGTTCCTGATTCTTTTTGCTTATACATAAGTTTGCAAATTTATGCTTGTGTTTCTTGCCCGTGGAAGTATTCTGTTAGAGAAAAACTTGATCTTTATCAGCAGTTATGTTTTTTGATGAAATTAAGGCCTTTGATTTGTTCGTAGAGATTTACATACGTATAAGTAAAAGCATCAAACTTTATATAGTTAACTAGGTAGCAGGTTAAGGTGTAATCAAAGGCTGACCTAAGTAAGTATAAGTAACAGTAAAAAAGAATAAAACTTTATAGAGATGGCTAGGTAGAGCCTTGATTTTTGATTATGTGTTATCTCTTGTCATTGTAAACCGGATAATATGCATGTATGTATTCTGCGTGTCGAATTGATATAAAGTACTAATCTTCATTAAGTGTTTGAGCAAGGTGTATGACACTAAAAATTACTCTAAGAGGAGCTGTGCTTTAAACCCCCTAAGTTTTGGTAATTTGCTCTAGTTATCTAACAATATGATGCCACTAACCATTATGTACATGAAGGACTGATTTCTGACTTGTTTTACCAATATCCTTATTTTATTTTCTGTTTTCTTAGACAATGACCTGAAGGAGGTTGATCATAGTTGGTATTTCTGTGGTCCTTCTGTATTCCAGCTTATTCCTCTTGGTAAGAAGTATCATTTGACCAATTTACTAGTAAGGGGTCCAAATATCCTTCCGGAACTTGAAGGGTAACTTCCGATTCTGAAATTCCAAGTGATTTTAGTAGTAACTGCTCAACCAAGACATAGATCTGGACTTGTACATTTACATTAAATGCTTGTTTTGCTTGATGGTTCAAGTGTCCTACTGTCTTTTTGGAGGTTTTCAGCTGTAAGTGCTTGCGGCTATATCCCTTCTATTCCTTACCCTAAAGATATAGGTTTACTAATTCTTCCAATCAATGATGTATCAATTTTCTCAGGATTTTTAAAGATTCCTTCAACTATCATGTTCTATGAGTTTCGTTCTAGCTTATTTATAGGGCATAAAGTTGAACAGTTTTGATTAATTTTGGTAATGTGACTATGTCTGATGTACATCCCTGCGTGATCATTTTCTTCTGATTATCTCTGTTTAGCCAAACTACTGTGCTACTAAATACTTATCAGTTAAGGTGTATAATTTCTATAATAGATTAACCCATCACCCTCATGGGTAACCTCCATTGACTTTTGTTTGAACTGCATGGATTGCAGAGTATTTAGTTTGCCAGTTTGTACATACTGTTACCTCCCTTTTGCTGAAATGCAAAATTTGGGAATGGTTAACTGCAAAAGGCCTGCTCATCTGATGTTTTGGCTTTGCTTCTCACTGCAGGGATTCTGCGATGACACGACTTTGGAGTTCTTCCTTGTCTCATATGATGATATTGGTGGCATTGCTTGCAGAAGGCTTGTTGAGTTATGCAAACCTTCCTCTGTCTATGCCCCAGTATTTTGGACTTCGAATACCACATTCATTGAGTCACCTTTATCTTCAGAGGAAGAAAACATATATGAGAGTTGCATGCATATTCAGCCCCTTGCTGAAGCTGATGACCTATGTGAGATTCTGCCTAGTGCTGATAAGAGAGTAATTTTGAGCATGCTTTGCATGAACTCAAGCTACGACTTGGTTATTCCTGATTTGGCAGGAAGCACCGTTAATCCTAGGCAGGCGGAGGGAAGGATTTGGCTGTATGAAAATGGAACCTTTGGCTTTGGTTTTCTGCGAGACAATCACGTTATAGACTTGAGATGTATTGCTCGGAATGGTCGGATATTGGAGGCAGCAGATATTTCTGGTGAATAATCTTGCTGTGTACATTAATAGCCAAAAGAGAGAAAGTGCAGCAGGAGTTCCTATTTATATTCTTTGTACATATTAGTGGGCTCTTTATGCTGGGAAAATTGTGGTTCTGTTGTAACATTTTGTGACAATGGAATGTTAATTTCAATGTAATCTAGGTATTCTCAAGCTTCCTTTTCTGGGAATGGATTCAACTCTTTTCCTACTATTTATACTTTCCCTTTTGGATTCTTTCAGTTTCATTTTGACATGGAGGGGTGTAAAGACAATTAACTGATTACTTCATTATCTATCATGTTGAACTTTGATATACTCATTAATCAGCATTTAAAGTTTTCATTGTGCGTGAAATTTTTTATATCTTTGTTCCCTCTCCCATGATGTCGATTGTAATTTGAGGTTAGCTACTGGCAGTATGTATTACTATCTGGCCTGGTGAGGTCTATGTAAGTTCTACCCTCTCCAAACCCTTGTGGGATTAGACTGGATGTGTTGTTATTTTTGGTTAGCTACTGGCAGCTTCTCTGTCTCACGACAGATCTCTTGAGGACTTTCTGAATTGAATGGCTGGTGAATTTTGTGAACTTTCAAACATCCTGCTGATCACTGTTGTATTCACTTTTTCTTTTTGTTGTATACTGAGAAGTTTCTGATTCTTCACAAGTACTTGTATGTTAGTTTCAAAGTCTTTTGCCTTACGTGGAAAGGATATCCAAGAGTTGTACTCTCTTGTGCAAAATTTTGCCTTTTCTTTTTACAAATTTTGTCTTTCTCCCTTGTCATGTTTCCAGAGTGCTAATGGCTTAAAGAATTGCCATCCATGACATTATCAAGTAGAAGAGAGGATGGAAGAGGCTGAAAAGTGATTTCAAGAAGGGTGCAAAATGCAACGTCATAACAACAACAACAACAACAACAACAACATACCTAGTGACCAGTTTAATCCCACGGTGGAGTCTGAAGGGGTAGAGTACACGCAGACCTTACTCCTACTTCGTGGAGGTAGAGAGGCTGTTTCCGGGTAAGGTTGTCGAAATTTTTTGAAATTCTTCAGTTTTCTTCTTAGTTACCAACTAGATTTTCTATTTTACTAGCAGCTATACCACTCTAGCCTTGAAAAAATGGCAATGGAGAAATGGTAGTTAAAGAGTTTCTTCTAGGCCTTGGGTTAAATTGTTAGGGTCTATGCTGCTGAGGTATCTTTTCTTGTGTTTAAAATGAGAAACTTACTACCTAGATTTCCTCAAAAGGATCTGTATAAGTGCAATCGAATTGGAAAAGAATCGCCTTCCATCATCTGGATCATGTGCGATTCAAAGAATTCTATATCTAGTTTGAGGAGGAAAGAGTATGTTGTAAAGATTTTCATGGCACTGTACAACAAAACCGTGTTATATTCAATCTCATTTAACATCCACACGATACAAGTGAGGCACAAGAAACAAAGGTCAAAAATCTTCACACAGAAGTAGATTATAGTTCAGCATCAAATTAATGGAAGATGAGAGAAAACATAGGCTGCAGAATGGAAGCACATTAATGGACAGCGAAATAACGCTAGCACATACAGATTCTAGAATATAGGAGACAGGTAGACATGATAGCGGAAAGCTAAGGAATGATCAACTGTTTCAGTTGTTTATGATTCTGCAGTAACTTCTGTTGTTATCGCGGTGGGGATTGTCTCATGGTCACCCTCAAGCTTGCTTAAGTTGCCTTTCTCCTTGATAAGTTGAATATGGTGATGCTTACAGTAGAGGCGTCCTTCATGCGCGATATAGTTGGAAGGGCTAATTACACACCCTCCATGGCTACATTTGAAGCAGTTCTTGTGGTATGGTGTACCATTAACTGATACCTATAAACACACAATCAAGATTTAACATAAAATTTATTGCACAGCATTAGCATGAAATAGTGTTAACTATACAAGCTGTGAACTTTTGGAATAGGTAACAAATTTTACACAAAAGATTACTTATTTATTGCCTATTGGTGGTGTTACCTTTTCTGTTGGATAGACAGTGTTCTTGCAGCCAAAACATTTCTCCCTTGTTCCACCAAACATGCTTGTCACTTTAGCTACCTGTGGTTTCTGTTTCAAAGATACAACTTGTATTTAGTACGTGAAGGTAATACTATGCTATGTTGCTCGGACTCTCAAAAAATGTTGCTGCACCCGTGTCGGATCCTCCAAAAATGCACTAGTTTTGGAGAATCCAATACACACCCGTCGACATTTTTGAAGAGTCCGAGCAACATAGATATTCTGTGTCAGCAAAGCTTGATCACTCATTATCAATTACCTCACTGTCAATGAGTTTCTGTGGTTTCACAATTTTTGGTGTCCCTGTAACATTTTGAATTGTCAATAAGTTTTCTGTTTTGCAAAAGTTATTTGGAATTATTATCCATGTTATCCTCTACCTTCAAAGCTTTTATCCAAACTGCCAGTTTGTTTGAAGAGCTGATCAAAGTGTGGTCTACAGTAAAGAACTCCTTCAAAGGAATTGTAGTTCCCAAGCTGCCAATTAGATACAGTTGAAGAACAGTAAAAGTTAAGCTCCAAATGCCTTGAATACAAAGTCCAACAGAAACTGATGAAATTTATAGCATCTCCAGAATGGATATGACTTTTAAAGCTAGTAATATTGAATAGAAAACTCAAATCTACTTCTTTTGACTCTGAACAAGTCACATAGACCTATTCCGAAACCAGTTTACAGAGTGTTATATTAATATTTGCATAAAATGATCCTGATGATTGCTTCAAGTAACTGTATTATTTGTTGTTGCTATTGTTCTCCTCTTCATTGTTTTTACTTTACATACTGATTTGTTTGATATGCTTTACTTGAGCCAAGGGTCTATCGAAAACGACCTCTCTACCTTCACAAGATAGGGTTAAGGCTGCGTACACACAACCCTCCCTAGACCCCACTTGTGGCATTTTGTTATTGTTGTTTGATCCAGGTGACTTTTTAGAGTTAGATCTTGCAGAACCTGTGTATGGAATAGGGAGGAAAAAAAGAAAAGTACTTGAAGCTGAACAAGAAATTCTTATGTCAGACAGATTATCTCTATGGTATTGTCATGAAAGACAAAATAGAAGCTATAAGTAAGAAATACATGAAAAAGCTAAAGTCTTTTTGTTGTAAGATTTCTTTCCATCTGTCTAGCTAGCACGTATCATGTGGAATTAGTCGAGTTGTGCAAAAGTTCGCCCAGACACCACAGTTATAAAAAATTAAAAAAATCATAGGAAGAAACCTTTAGGGTGCCCTTGCAGTGATGACATCTGAAACAAGCTTTGTGATAGATTCTGTTATCTGCAGTTAATTTGTCAACCAAATAGACAGTCTTGTCACAAGCCATGCACTTTTGTGTTGTTCCTGCAAATGCCATGGCTATGATCAACTTCTTTTCTTAATTTTTCTGCAGCAAAGAGCACTTGGTGTTTGGAAGAAAAAATAGGGAGGATGAATGGAAGATAAGGATGAGAAGCCAGCTGAGAAAGTATGATGATGATGCTGAGAACAGCAATTTAAGTAATTAGAGAAATAGACATTTTATCATCTTGTCCCCAGTATACATCACCTAACAACTATGCAGACTTTTTTTTTCTTTTTCTCTTTCTCCAATATTTTTATCAATTTTTAAAGCTTCTTATCTGTAAATATATATATACTACTTAATTTTTTCTTGGAGTTGATGTTAAAAGAAAATCATTTGCAGTAGCTTTGGTAAAATATAGTAAGAAAATAAGTTCCTTATAAATCAAGAAAGTGACTTTCCTCATTGGAGTAGAGAAACAAGTTCGATAAGTGACGTTCCATGTTGATCGTCTTCTCCTCACCTCCGCAACTTATAGGTTATTGAGACAATATTATCTATTTACTCATCAAATATCAGAAAAATAATTTTAAAAATCACTTATTATCTAGAAAAAAATATTTTCTGTGAAACCATTCTCATTGGCACCAAACACACCCATAGAGTTATGAAATTTTGCTTGGTAAAAACTTCATTAATAATAAATTATATAATCGGTGAAGGATGAAAAATCAGTGAAAATAAAGGAATGAAAGAAGTGATTGTTACTTGCATAGGCATCAAAGTTCACATGCTTGTTGGAGCCCAGTTTGGTAGAATGAGACCTTTTCTTTGCTCTATTGATATTAGCAAGCACCACATAAATCATCATCATATCACTCTCATGGAATATCTATTTGCTGTCAAAGCAATTATGCACGGCTTTCCTGTCTCAATTTATGTGGCACTATTTGAACGAACACGAAAATTTAAGAATTAAGAAAAGAGTTTTTTATGTTTACGGTTTATCAAATTGCGCTTGTTAAAGACATTTTAATGCTTACTTTTAATTTCTTCATAATAAAGTGTTATGTGAGATCCAATAAGAATAAAAATTTGGATGATGTTGTTAAATATTGTCAAATAGAGAAAGATGACATTATTTCTGGAACGGATTAAAAAGAAAAGAGTGTCTATAAATTGAGACATATGGAGTATTAGATTACTAAAGCATGTTTGGATACGCTTATAACTTATGTTAAAAGTCACAAGATAAGGTTTCTAAGTTATGACTTTTTACTTACTTTCATTATTTTGACTTAGAAATAAGTGCTTAAAAGGAGTATTCTAATTTATCCAATTACTACAAAATTACTTAAAAGCTTGTTTGACTAGAAAAACACCAAAAATAAGTCAATCCAAACCGACTCTAAGACCTTTGAATTTTTTTCAAAAAATATTATTATTTGGTGGACCATAATCTTATCAACAACCTAAAAGAAAGTTATGCTGGACCATCTAGAGTTATGCTAGACATGATTTTCAAATTCAATTTCCTATACAAGGGGAACTTAACCTCACACACACAAAAAAAGAAAAACATCTGAGGAATCTGTCACATGGCATAATCATATTATTGATCTGTCAATGCCACCCACTGTACTGTTTTCTTTTTTTCAATAGGAGAGTAGAAAATAAGTAAATAGCTGTAAAGTATTTTATTAACATATATATAAAGTTCAAAATGTTATTTATAAATGTCAATTTTGAGCAGTTTAAATATATTTTTCTGAAATTTTACAAGTTTAATTCCCAGATATAAATCTAAAGACGTTGAGAAGTCTAGGTCCCTTAGAAATACAATCAATTAGTAAATCATTGTTCCTTAGAACCTAAAGTTTGGTAAAAGAGGATTTTTATTCTTTGAGTGTAGTAGATTCATCTAATGACAGATATGACAATTGACATGTTAATAAATGTAAAACAAATATATAGGGTGAATAAGTATTACTAGTAACTGCAAAAAGACTCATAATTTGATATAAGTGATATGTTGAGTAAACCATATATGTTCTATTTAACGGAGTGTTAAGTATTTTTTTATCCAAAACTTTGGACTCGTTTCATGAGTATGAAATCGTCTTTGTGAGAACGACTTTTACCCATTGTAGAACTTCACAACGCGAATTTGAATTTAGTAGTGCATTAATATGAATATTGGATGTTGGCCACTCACATGAGAAACAAACAAAAGAATTACATGACAATTATATAAAACTTTTTCATTAAGGGTAAAATCGAAAGAGAAACAAATTGTTTCGAATCCGACAAGAATCTCAATTTCTGGTAGCACGATTGCACGAAGAGGAAATTGGACCAAGTTATTTTCAAATTATTAGTGTGTCACTCTTTTATTTGAATAGCATTAAAAAAAAATCACATAAATTGACGGAAGGAATAGTAACTACTAGAAAACTCAAATAGGGATCATTAACTATAGTACCATGAGAGGTGCAATTGGTACTAACATTAGAACAGAACAAAGGTTGCAAAACTGTTAGCGGAATTTATCCCACATCGGACACAAGCAGTGAAGCGAACAGCTTCGCCCATTATTTAAAGTTTGCTTCAGCCAACTTACAAATGTACGCATCTACGCATTGAGCACATAGCGAACTATTATTTTGCTTTTTACTAAAGAATACCGTGTGCGTTGCATCAAGTGGAAATACGCCAATTTTGGAGGGTTTTTCTTTAGGGAAATCCCCATCAAATCTTAAGTAGGTCTGTTTAATTTTTAAGTCAATTCAAATACCCTGACTTGTGGGAGGCTTGAATTAGTAGTTCGATTTTTTACTTAAAGTAGGTCTGTTCAATTTTTAAGTCAATTTGAATACCTTGACTTGTGGGAGGCTTGAACGATTTTGTACTTGTTAGTTTTGAGCTGTAATTACTCCCATCTTTTAAAAAAGGATCATATGATAATAATAACAATTTGTTGAACATCCAATAACATTTTGCTCCTACGTTAGCATGAGTGCTTGATTGGAAAACAACTTGTTGAACATTTGATAACACTTTACTTCCACCTTAGCTTATATAATAACGACCTTACATTAGTTTTATAACTAGTTTTGACATCTTTCATAATTGAAGGAACTTTTGAGGACTATTCAACATAAAATTCACCCTATTTAGTCAACACAATAAGATCATATAAATTTAATCTTAGGATTGGAAATAAAAGTGGTTATCAATCTTAGGATTGAAAGTAAAGGTGGTTACCATTCAAACAATTCTCTCTTGTTTGTATTTTTGAATTGAGTATATTTATACTTTTGAATTAAATATTCTATTTCTACGTTGAACCCTATATTTTTGGATCAAATGTTACACTTCTGAATTAAATATTATAATTCTAAATTAAACGTTATAATTTTGGTTCAAAATGCATTTTCAATTGAATATTATAATTTTAAATTAAATGTTATGATAAGGCATTTTGAATTGAGCAGCATAGTTATTATAGTTTCAAATTGAATATTGTAATTTTAAATTAAATGTTATGATAAGGCATTTTGAATTGAGCAGTATAGTTATTATAGTTTCAAATTGAATATTGTAATTTTGAATTAAATATGCATAGTGTATAGTTTTGGATTGGAATAAATATAGTTTTGAATTAAAATTATACAAGTCTTACAAAAAAAATTGTTGATTAGAAAGTAGGGCGTATGAAAAAAGAGGGTCACCTGGTGGTATATTTACAGTCCAGCGGCCTCATACGGTTTGTTTGCTAATGCCTAATAGTACAGAGGCCGATAAATCGCTACAAGTCAAAACGCTCTACGCACAAATACAGAAAAATCCTCTCGTCCCCGGCGGCCGGCAGCGAGCAGCGGCGAAGCCATTCCACTTTCAGGCTGCTCTCCACGAAACCTGAAGCTGGTGCGATTTCTCCCTCCCTTTGTTTTTTTAACCTTTTGCTCGCTTGTTGATAGAAAAGGAGAACCTATAATGAATGTAAATTAAAGTAAGCGAAAATCATTTTCCGGCAGTACGAAATTCTGAAATTGCTTCTTATTTGTGGTATCCGACCTAATTTTAGAAGTTTAATTAGTTACTACATTAGTCATTGATGCTATTGTTTAAGTGTAATATTCTATTGAGATGTAATAAAGAGAAAGCACTCGAGGTGTGGCTGAGTGATCAATGAAGTGTGTTGAGAATCATTAGGTCTCATGTTACAGACAAAAGTACTAGGTGATTTCTTTTTTAACAGAGTTGCGGGTTGGAGGATGCACATATCTCGGGAAATTAATGGAGGTGAGATGCTTGATAAAGAGACTAAATTGAACTTATTGAAGACTATGATTATCAATGAGTTGAACCAAGTTGTACTTGCATGTAAGTCCCAGTAGATTAATTAATGGCATCCGGAATGAAGTAAATTTGGAAACCTGCATAAGGTGTACAAAGTTTTCAGCCATCTTGTGCTTCCAGTTCAAAATTTTACATGGTTGTTTGGAGCTCCTATTGTGAATAATATACTGGTGATGATTATGAGATTATGAGAAAGCAGCTGCATAATCCTGTTGCTACTGCTGTTGTGGAGAGATGAAAAATGTGTTTGTTTGTGAGTGATTCCATGATAGACCTTGCACTTTCTGTGCAAGAGTTAACAGATAGTAGAAATTCTGATGTAAGTCTTCTAGCAATTAAGAAGCTAAATGCAATGTTGCATAAATATTCTGGTGGTGAGCTCTATTATGTTAATCAAGGGATAGTTGTTATGAAGGACAATATCTTGACGTGCTTTATGTGTTGTTTGATACCTTCCTCCCCCCATAAATTTTACTGTAGATGAGAGATACTTGTAATTGGTTCTCAATTTCGAGAAACTATTTTGTTGTCAATGCACCTATTCATCGTTTTTTTTTGGTCGGTGCACCCATTCATCGATGTTTTTATACAAAGTACATATTCTATCTTTGACCTCCATTGGTCATTACTAATCTATCGCTTTTCCTGTTAACTAATACACTGCACGTGATAAGCAACCGCATTAGTAATCTATCGCTTTTCCTGTTTACTAATACACTGCACACAATAAGCAACCCCGTTACCAGTAAAAGAAGCTAGCGCACAACAGCTGATGAAAAACTAAACAATTTGTTACCTTATCAAAAAAAGCAAAACTGACAATTTGTTAGGAAACAGTTTTGGCTTGCTGATTTCCTCTTATTGGTTAGATAAGCTTGGAACCCTTATACTGGGAGTAGCTGCTCACACTATCTTTAGAAGTAGCTTATTCACTCAACTTGCTACCTCTAAACTAGGATTCCATTGAAGTTTATATACTCCAGTAGTATCAAAATTCTCTATGTAGGAATTTTGACCTTAATTCTAATATTTCAATATAATTTTCATATTTGAAAACTAAATAAAGGAAAAGTTACATATCATATTTCTTTGTTATTAAAATATCTAAAATAAATATTACAAGTTGTAGTAAAAGAGAACTTGCTTTCCCATTTAGAAGAAAATAGATTTCTCCTTTGGTATCAGAAGTCATTAGAATTCCGAGTTCGATTCTAAATAACTTCAATACCCCGTCTATTTCCTCTATGTTTTTCTTTTTCTTTGCCGTATAGACTATAGAGGGTTTTCTTGAAACCCAACTTTGGGCTTCAGGTTGTGTTTTTCCATCGCAAAACTAACCTTTATCGTAATCCCTTTGTATCTTACTTCTCAAAGTGAATATTTCTTCAGATAGCAGGAACTTTGAGGGTTAGAGTTAGAACCTAGAGGAATGGTGTTTGGTCAAGTAGTGATCGGCCCCCCTGGTTCCGGCAAAACCACTTATTGCAACGGGATGTCCCAGTTCCTCCAACTGATCGGACGGTAACTTATTTCAACCTTTTGGTTTTTCTGTTTTCTGCTTATTTATACAATTTTCTACTATTTCTTGGATATTTTTGTACTCTTGGTTATGAAGAGCAGTTTTCTATGGGTATCTGATGTCGTATATCAATGCAAGAAAGATTATTGATTTTGAATGCTTATGGTACTCTAGTAATTCATGCTTCTATGATTTTAAAAGAAGAGGTTATTTTCTATTTTTGAAACTTCTTAGTGTGGTTAGAAACCTCTTTGTCAGTAAGGAGAAGAGCAACTATAATTACTTAATATTGGAGGAAAGGGTAGGACTAGAGTGGAATGGATAAATTGGGTTCATGTAGTTGGGAGTGGAGGCGTAGTTGACTGATTGATTTGTAGCCTGTAGGTAATTGCCAGAGATTGGAGGCAGACGTTAGAATTAATTGTTATATGATCACTTACATTGATATTATCTCTCTTGTTTGTTTAAATTGCAGGAAAGTTGCTGTTATCAATTTGGATCCCGCTAATGATGCTTTACCGTATCCACTTAAGTTGTGTTTCTTTGACAATGTCTGGATAACATATTTTGATGTCTAATTCGAGAAGATTGTTCATTTATAGTTAAATAGGAACCAGCGTATATGATTACGTTCTTCCTTATCTGATAAAGATATGAGTGTGCTGTGAATATTGAGGATCTAATTAAGCTGAGTGATGTAATGGTTGAACATTCTCTGGGTCCCAATGGAGGTAAGCTTGCCTTTCCCCCCTTCTATTAAGATCAGTCTGCATTGAGTTGTTTATTAAATAAGTTCCAAGTGGTTAAACTTGTGGATGCTACCACCATATCACTACACCTGTGTGGGTACAATATGTTGCTTCGGATTCTTGGGCTACCTCCATTACCTATTTTTTGGTGCACAAATATTGTTCCTTATGTAGATGATGTTTTCTATGCTTTGAATTGTTATTATGTTCATGTGATTCTTACTTTGTTTTTCTAACTCATAGCTTTATTATTCTTTTTGTAGGGCTTGTGTATTGCATGGACTATCTCGAGAAGAATATTGACTGGTTGGAGTCTAGGTTAAAACCTCTTCTTAAAGGTTGTTACTATTCAATCTGAAGTTAGTGAATTTTGTCTGAGATCAATGTATATTTATGTTCAGTCATTTTATACTTATCTGGAACTGGCTTGGTATTCGTTCCATCATGGAGGTGTTTATACCACTTTAATGTTGTCTATAATACAACTCGTCAGTAAGTGTCTCAAAGATTCATTTCCATGTGGGAAGAGCAGTCGTTTTGCATCGGTACTATATCTCAGCTAATCTGTCTGCTTTCCTCTGTGCTCCCTTTTTTTACCTACTTCTTACCATGTTTTACTTAAACCTCCAATTTTCCAGGATTTTTTTTTCTTCACAACCAATATAGATAGTGTGAATACTGTAAATAAGAAAAACATAGATGGTGTAATTGTTGTCACTGCCTTCCCATTCTGGCAGTGGCTTGGAGCTGCCTTTGAGAGTTCATGACTTGTTGATAAAAGAAAGTACAATATACATACTGGATTTTAGAGATTTTATAATTTATGTATTCAGTTGGAATGGTTTCTGTCAATCTAAACTTGAGTCAACGTGTTGAATGTGATGGAGCTATAACACACACTTGGTCAGGCTTGGGCTAAAAAGCACTATTAATAGATGCTCATTTACAACAATATTTTACTTGCTTGAGTTTTCTAACTTTCTTTTGATGAGTTACGCTTGGAACAAATTTGAGTATGGGCATTTTTAGCAAAGTTGTTTGAGCACCTTGTGATTCAGCACATTCATGGAAATTCCTTGTACAGTTTACCCATCATCTTATGTGGAAACTGCAGTGTTCTGAGCATCACCTCAGCTTGTTCTGAACTTTATCTATTTAATTTTGCAGAGCACTATTTACTTTTTGATTTTCCGGGTCAGGTGGAACTATTTTTCCTTCATGACAATGCGAAGAATATGATTATGGAACTTATAAAGAAGTTAGATCTCAGGGTTAGTCTCTTTTTTAGAGTTATCTCATCTATTTCATCCTTCACTATTATGCTTCCCGTTAAAGTTAAATTGCTAACTGTTTGGTTTGTTTAATGTAGTTGACCGCAGTCCATTTAGTTGATGCCCATCTTTGCAGTGATCCAGGGAAATACGTGAGTGCATTGCTCCTCTCTTTATCCACCATGTTACACTTGGAGCTTCCTCATGTCAATGTTTTGTCAAAGATTGATCTAATTGAAAGCTACGGAAAGCTAGGTTAGTTCATCATATTCTTCTGGAGAACATCTTTCTGGAATATAGAATATTCTGTTGGAGATGAGTCATAGGTATGAAACACCTTTGTGGCTACTATGAAGTGCTTATTCTGTATTTCTCTTGTTCTTGCAGCTTTTAACCTAGACTTCTACACAGATGTCCAAGATTTATCGTATCTGCAGAATGAGATCAGTCAGGATCCTCGCTCTGCTAAATATAGGTGCTTCAACCTTACTTTAAGAACACTCTGTCAAATGATAGCGGATCTCTTTTCAACTCTTCTTAATTCTTGCAGGCACAATATAACACATTGTCGTTACTTTGTAGTTTCTGACTGTTCTAATCAAACTAGGACAGAAGTTTTAGGAAATCTTGTTGCTGGAGTCAGGTTTTCTATATATTCTACAAGCTTGGGGAGTAAATAACTTCTGCACTTGATGCTATACTACCTTCAATTTTGCGAGTGTTTTCATGTTTTTGTAAATGTTGTGTCAGTTTAATGTGTTGAGCCTCTCTACCTTTGGCAGAATTTAAGGGAGGGTAGTGGAGGGAGAAGAAAAAACAGCAAAACACAGTTTTCTTTCGTCTTCTTTTTTATGTGCTGAGTTGTATCTACAGCGCCTTATTTAAGTGTCATTCCTTTCACTATTCTTTTATAATCGGAAGGTGGTCATTGAAGTGCTAGTGTGGAACAATCTACTTTGACTCATTTTTATAGTTTACACACTTTTGTGTTGCCGCTTCTTACTGCCGTATTTATGTAATGCACTTTCCAATGATACGTAAACAAAGGGTATTTCTGGGCCTTTATAGAGAAAAGAAAAATATATCCTAAATATTTATAGTCAATCATTTATCACTTGGTGGAGGAATATATAGTATTTCATTGCTACAAGTATGGATTGTTGAAAACTATATGACATGGATTTGGATATCATAGTGCGTGACATAATCGAAATAATCAAAAGTATCTTTATATCTAAACATTGTGTTTTCGGGTTTAGTACAGAAAATGCAGAAGCTTAAAATAGATTTTATCTTATTATTGTGTTTTTGTTTTGATGCTTAAATAATGCAGAAAGCTTACAAAGGAGCTTTGTGAGGTGATAGAAGATTATGGACTCGTCAACTTTACTCCTTTAGATATCCAGGTATGATGTGATTGCAGTGTCAACTTCACGGCTTTGAGATATATCCTCTGTGCTCTTTGTTAACATAGTGATTAAGTCTCTGAGCTTATTACCGTTTCAGGATAAAGAGAGTGTTGGGAATCTAGTTAAGCTAATTGACAAAAGCAATGGATACATATTTGCTGGCATAGATGCAAGTGCTGTTGAATTCAGCAAAATTGCAGTTGGTCCTGTTGATTGGGACTACTACCGATATCCTTTTTCACGTCGTTTAACATATAAATGGATACCATTCATTGAACTTGTAAATCTCAAAAGTTAGGCCGGGCACAGTAACATGGTCATCCCACTACTTGCACTTGTTGATTTTATGAGTAGTAGATCATTCATTTGATCCCAACTAGGAAGTATAGATTTTATTTATTTCTTCTTGATTCTACACATTCCAAAACCAATTTTTTTTTTTGGTTTGTCCAGAATTAGGATCAATTTCTTGCTTGTACTTTCCGATCCTTGGCCTGTCAGCTGTTAGCTCTATTTCTGCCGGTCCTCATTTCTGCCGAAATCATAAATGAAAAGAGATTCTTAGGGATATAAATTGTGGAAGATATTTGATTGATTTTGTATTGAACAAGATTTGGTTTTCTGCTGACTGGTTCACATGGTTGGCCTTGACATTCCAATTTTACAGTTGCAGCAGTGCAGGAGAAATACATGAAGGATGATGAAGACTTTGATACAAAATAGTTTGTCCACTTGGGAATCATATGGGTTTGTGATGAAATCACTGAATACTGCATCTTACAGAAACTAATTATTCTAATGTATGGTAGGATTTAGCCCCCATTTTTGTTCGTTTGCGTGCCTGTATTTACTTGTTAAAGATGAACAGCTGATCACTCTTTATGAAACCTTCATTTGTACAACAAAGTAGATCGAGAGGCTCCTTTGCAATCCTCTGATACAATGTGCATTTTCCATGATCACTGGGCTAGCTTTGGCTATTGTAAACAACCTCTACCCACAAAGGTAGGGGTAAGGTCTGCGTACACCTCACTCTTCTTAGACCCCATTTGTGGGATCACACTAGGTATGTTGTTGTTACAGTGCCTAGCATGTGCATAGATGGTTGATCATAATCGTTAGTTTGATGGTCCTTTGGACAGTATTTCAATTACATTGCTCAATATTTCAGTTGTAATTCAGGTCTTAGTTATTATTGTCATAACAAATAGAACCTATATTTTCAGAAGGAAACAAAAGAAGGAATGATTATTCAGTCAGATATCTTATAAATTAGAAAGAATGGATACAGATAATTCATAATTTCATATAGTCAAAATAAATATTGTTCTTTTGAAAACCCAAACCAAGAGATCTGCCTTTGGTGAGTTAAAGCAAAGTTCGAAAAAGTCAAATCTTTAATTATTTCATCATTTATAATTGAGTTGTGAATAGGTGAATTGAATAACATTCATTTCTATTTGTCATGACAATAATCTTAATGGAAATCTTATTCTCTTCCAGAAGGCAGAAGCCCAGATTTATTTTTATATTATATAGTTTGAAAAAGATTAGTAGCGATGATTTAATTTACTTGCCTTGCACTAAAAGGGTGCTCTGTCCAAAATGTCATCACCGATGACATCTACGTCCTCATCACGAGGAAAAAGTAGAGAAAATAAATAAATAAAACAAAGAAACTTTTGCAATTAATGGGTACCCTTGAAGTGTGCTGAGCATGAAGTCTCAAATTTATTTGGACTATAAGGACAGAAATTCTTTTTTCTAGAAAGGTAGTCTTTAGTCGTTAATATATATCCAATAATATAATGCATTCTTTGTAATAGATAGAATTTATATACGAGCTAAACTAGATGGCATAATATATAATCATACTCATTACATTTAATTTTCCTTCAAACACAACAAAT
Source organism: Solanum appendiculatum (assembly GCA_018342035.1). Classification (NCBI taxonomy): domain Eukaryota; kingdom Viridiplantae; phylum Streptophyta; class Magnoliopsida; order Solanales; family Solanaceae; genus Solanum; species Solanum appendiculatum. The sequence continues at coordinate 2,512,017 of JAGDQO010000335.1, forward strand.
AAGACTATTCTTTTCTTGATCAGTTTAGGATATACACAATTTTTTAAAAAGGTGCGCTTCCCTGAATAAACCTTATGCAATGTGATTTGAGCTTCAATATGAATATTAAATGTCGGATAGAAATTAAGAAAAGTATTAACGTACGAACATTGCATTAAATTTTAATAATAAGTACCTTTTGTAATGTTTGATGTCTTCAAATTTAGTAGTTTTCTATAATTTGAAATATTGTACAAAGTTATTTTGTCAATATTATCGTAACACTAGGCCCTTATCTTTGATGACTAGCACAATATGTAATTCAAGGGAATGTTCTTTTGTCAATATTATCCTAATTAAAGTAGAATGTCTAGCTAATTGGATAACTTTCACAATGAAATTTTTGCCACTTTTAGTACCTATATGAATCATGGTTTTATCAATTTAACTTTCAATTATATATCCGCTCTTATCTAACTGCAGTCTGCAAGTTTGACTAGAATAAATTTTGAGACAAGCTTATAATTATATTTCTATTAATTAAGTGATGAGTACAATTTTTGATAAATCAATTTTCACATTAAATTATATTATGTATATTATTGTTTGTTGTTGTTTTCTGATAAAATGAACATTAACTTTATCTTGTTTTAACAAGTTTTCGACGTTTTTTAATCTGTGATAGATAAGATTCATTATCTATTATAAGAAATTATAAAGTTGAGCTCTCTAGGTATGGAAGAAAATCATGATAAAAATCACTTCTTCTTAGATAGATCTTACGTGACGCTAATTTAAATTAATTAAAATCCTGATGTCGATGTTGTAGTATCGTATATCTTTGAGGTGATTTGGGAATCGTGCACTTAAGTGGTCATACAAGATCAAATTATAACCACAAAAAGTTGTAATTACCATTAATTTGGCGTTGACAACTATATTAGAGTCCATAAGTTCAATTTACATTTTAAAGTAGATCATTAATTGATACACCTCCTTCTAGTATTACTTCTTGAACTAACTAGAAATTAGAGACGTCTTAGCCTCTTAGGAATATATATAGAGTATGTTTTAATTATAGGGTGTGTTTTCTCCAGAAAAATAAATAGCTTTTATTTATTTTTTGTTTGGTAAAGTATGTACTAATTATAGGGTATGTATGTTTTTCAAAAAAAATACGTGGCTTTTATTTATTTTGTGTTAGGTAAAAGTATGTACTAATTATTGGGTGTATATATATTCTTCAGAAAATAAATGGCTTTCAATTTATTGTGTGTTTGGTAAAATATGTACTAATTATAGGTTGTTGTATGTTTTCAAGAAAAATAAGTCGCTTCTATTTATATTTATATATATTGTGCTCGGTAAAATATGTACTTAGTAAAGTTTTAAGGCTTTTTTATTGTTTAAAATAGTTGAATTGTTCAAAGTTCAAGATAAATAAGCTATTGCATTATTTTTTTTAAAAAAAAACATGATTTGAATTATGTCCTTAAATACTTTTCTTATTAGGTGTGTATTGCCTTACAAATTCGCTTAATATTGAATGGGGGAAATATTAGTTATAGGGTGTGTATGTTATCCCGAAAAATAAGTGACTTCTATGTTTAGTACATAAGTAAAGATGTTATTCTTAAAGTATTTATATATAATCTGAACAAAACTATAGGAGGTGGAGATGGGGTAGGCCGGGGTGTGGACAAAGATGGATCTAGGGGTACGGGAGGATGTTGACCTAAGCTTCCTCGGTAAAAAACTACACTATATATACAAGGTAATATTGGCTCAATGATTTAGGGGATTCAAAATTCACCTTGAGATTCCAAGTTCAAATGTAAGCAATTTTTATTTTTCGAACCCCTTAATGAAAATTCTAAATTCGTCCTTAATAAAATTCTAAATTCGCCTTTAGGTGTGGAAGTAACATAAAAGTGAAGATAAGATGTGAGGAGTGAGGACGTAGTAACATGAACTTATGAAATTTGTTTTTTCTATTTCATTAAAAAAAATTCAAAAGATCTAACCAATCAAACATGAAAAAATTAAAAAACATCGTTATCGTACACACCCTAAAATTCAATTTTTTTGCCAGCTGGCTTCGTGGTTGACTGGTTGACCTTGACATGAAGGAGAAATGTACATGCATGAAGGTTGACGAAGACTTGACAAAAACGATCGATGAATGCTCCCTCCGTCTGTTCGAATTTAGAGATTGGAATAAGTTTTTTTTTTGATTGCGTATATTTTTTTAAAAATATTTTAAATTATTATATACTGTTACATAATTTATTTTCAAATTTGTAATTTGTTTTTAAAAAAACTAAAGATTCATACATGAATCAATGGTCAAACGTTAAAAAATTTAACGCTTAAAATTTAAACAGGATTTCATCAATCCTCTAATATATTGGTTATAACATTTTAAAAGGTAAAAATTATTCGCAGTTGATGTTTACGTCAAAGGCCAATAGATACATGCATAATATGCCTTTGTATATAGAGTTCGTAACAGGTATTATATATCACTTCATCAAATTAATTACTACTACTTAATTATATTAGTAAGTTATAACACGATTTGATGTAAATACTAATTAATATACCATATGAAATTTAATTAGAAAATGCAACAATCTGTAGAAGAATTGTCATTAATGCGGTCAACTTCATCAAAGTGGGATATACATGAGCTAGCTGTGACGCAAAGGATCAACTTATTATAATAATTTAATTAGAAGAATTTTAAAACATAAATGCTAAATTGCTAATTAAACTTTAGGTTATAAAAATGGTTAAAGAAGGAATATTTAGAGGGTGTGCTCGATGGGAATACATGTAGAAAAGGAGCAAATGTGCCTTGAATAAATAAAAATCAAGTAAATGGAAGTCAATAGAGAACCTTTTTGTCCATCCTTTCTAGAAATCTTGAAAATTTGTGTAATAACATTAAACATATCACGTTGCTTCTTTTTTTAAATGAAAAAAGGTTTAGACAATAAATTTTTATTTATTACGACATTTTAATAATATAGAAGAAATTGATTTAATAGTAAAATTATTTCCGTATGATTTATAGGTTACTAGTCTGAGTGATCATAAAAATTAACTATGTTTGCACTAGGATAAACTATTAATTATGATTATTCTGTAAACTCTAAAACGCTTAATACTTTATGTATCGATTCATTAACTATACATATTATAAAAGTGTAATAATTTTCAGATATTCTTGCTTTATTATTTCCACTAAATCCCAAGGAAAATTGTGTGTCCAAATTGTCATCACTTGACTTTACTCTCAACTCTCGACTTACCAATGCCAGTGTTCCTTCAATTATATACATATCTACATATTATATCAAAAAAGATAGTTTGCAAAATAACAAAGAAGTAGCACATGTTCCTTCAACTTATAATAGCACTTCTAGAATATATAATATAATGTATGAGTAGGAGAGTTAAATAAATTAAAGTATTGTCTTCTAGAATGTATCATATCTCCATTAATTAGATGCTCTTATGCAGTTTCATTCACATGCACTACATGACTCTAAGTTCATTTGTGTATGTGGAATTGGAGCTTCTAGATAACTTGGTCGTTGATGGTGCAGAGTCAAAATTTTCACTAAGAAATTTTAAAATATGAAAGAGTAAACACACATAAAAGTTAAAAGGATTTAACATCTGCTATATATACATATAAAATAATTTTAATCTTATATGGGTGTGTTTAGGATGAAGGAAAATGTTTTCCACGAAAAATAATATCCCAAAAACATTTATATGTAAATTAACAAAACACTTGGGGTGAAATGGGGTTGGGAGTGGCTGAGTGGGGGTTCGAGGATGGAGGGGATGGTCAAAGGATGAGGAATGGACGTGTTAGTGGGTAGGGAGGAGACAATGAACTTGAAATGCTTATGAATTTATTTATTTTTTAAGAAAAAAATTGTTTTAACAAAAATGCTCTTTTTTTTCTATTTGTAATTCACTAATTTCAATTTCTATATGACATGCTTAAAAACCACAAGATTCAAATGACATTTTCATAAGTTATACACATATTTAATTTACAACAACAAAATTTTAAAGTCACTTGTATTTTTTAAAACTTCATGTCTAGTCAAACTAAAACACTTAAATTAAACGAAAGTAATAAATTTCTTGGTAACAACATAAAATATGAAAGATTTAGTTTTGTAGTCCTTTACGAACATATTTTCAATTTTATGTCCTTTATATACATAAAAAAAATCTTTTAAAAAGTCTCTAGAGGAAATGCATAGTAACGTTAGGATGGTATAAGGGTCCAAATCAAAGAGAAAAAATCTAAGTTGAATCCCGTGGTATACTAATAATTTTGAGAATTGAGATATCTACACATTTTATATTTCAAAAGTCAATTTTTTACTTTGTATTTTCAAAATCACGTTTCCCCTTATTGATGAATTTTCTTTATCATATGCTTCATTAATTTCATTAAAACCTATAGTGCCTTTTGGTTGAAGCCAAAATATTCAAGGATAAGCTTAACAAATCATTTGTTTTTTCAAAAATATTTCTGGATAACGTTTGAATAAGCTGAAGCATTACATATTTCCTAAATAAGTAAATATTGTAAATGCTAGTCAATTAACTATCCAATACGGCAATACCAATCAATGTGTAAATTTTGTCTTTTTATTAAGCATAGACTATATTTAGAATTCTGTTAGAAAAAAAAATCACTATTAGAAACATACGGTTTTCTTATCTATGAGAAATTTATGTTATAAAATAGAATTTTCTCATTTTTTTTTCACTTCGCCACCTCTCTAGATAAATGCATCAGAAAGATAATTTTTTACTGAAATAGTGGAAACTTCCTAATTTTTTTCATACGAAAACTTTTTTTTCTTTTTTTATAAATTCAATTAAATTATCTATGATATAGCCACTGGATATTTTTTTAGTGAGAAATTTGAGGGAAAATAGTGATTTTTTTAGTAGTGAGTATGCATACCTACAGAAAAAAAACAAAAGAAAAATGCATACGGAACCATTAAAGTATTCTATATTATGATTATATAAGCCATAGAGAACATTTTTTACTACAATTTTAAAGCAGTGGGAAAAAAAATAGCACGATTTCAGGCATTTAAATCCACTTTAATATAAGTTCAAGCTTGTTTTGATTATTAATTTTATTTCCAATTACATCTTTTTCCCTTTTATTATTTTATAGATGGAATGAGATCCCTTGAATATTTAATTGGTGGTGCGGCACATCAGGAAAGACGATGTCATTTTTTATTTATTTAGTCGAATATGAATAATTTAAATATAAAATGAAATGGAATTTGCAAATAAAAGGCATCATAAATGTGTGTGTAAATATGTATATTGTTCAAATTAGAACTTTTATATTATTGTTCAGATTAGAACTTATATATATATATATATATATATATATAAAATAAATTGAATCAGTTATTATGTTGTATACTAACTTGAAATGTATAGTTGTAATAATCCATAAACATTTTTAATTGAAAATATAAGAAGTCGTAAGAGTAGATCTAAGTTGTTTTTAATAAAAACATTTTAACCTTCAAAGTATAATTATATTGGAGTGAATGCAAATTAAATTAATCGAATTTCAAACATAGGAGGGGAAATCAGATAGTTTTTTTTATAACTGACCTAATTCTGTATTTATATATTTAGGAAATTTTCAGAACTTCATTTGTATATTTCGCTTGCCAATATACAAACAAGGTAATTTATTATGAATTTTTCATAAATCGTATATAAATAGCTCGGATAAGCATATAAAAATTAGAGATTTATACAATTAGGAATCAAATTATACAAAATTCTGATTTATACATTCAGGCGAATTATATAATTTTGAGCGAATTATACAAATTAAACAAATAGCAAGGTTTGAGAAAACTATGACTATGAATCATAATTTTTTAAAACAATAACTATAGCATTTAATATCGTTTAAACATATACTATTCTGTATAATTTTCTCTATTTTTTTATAACTGACCTAATTTCATTAATTAGTACTACCATTTAGGCTCCCCAACTTATATATGGCTGTACTACTTTGGATAGGTTATTACTATAAGAACCATCCAGAAGCAACATTAAATTTCTTGCCATAAGTATTTATGACTCTTAAAATTGATTACTTGCACCAAAAATATTTCTTTGAATTTAAGATTTACAAATATTTCTCTTTTTTCTTCCCTCTAGATTTATCTAATGATTTGAGAACAGTTTAGGCTTGTGCCATAAGTTAATTTTATATTTGTTTTCAAGAAATTTATCAGATATTTTTAAATTATTACTCTCTCCATTCTAATTTATATAGCATTTTTCGTTTCTAGAAGTTAATTTAACTGATATTTGAGACTTAATTGGACTAATCAATTTAATGTTTTAGAAATTAAAATTTCGATTTTCAAAATTATAAGAATGGTATTATAAATTACAACTTTTCTCATGTCAATTACGAAAAATACATTATAAAATGCCAGTCAAAGTTTACATAATTCGAATCTCGAAAAATGGAAAAGTGTCACATAAATTGGGACAAAGAAACAACAACATACCCAGTATAATTCTACAAATGAGATTTGAGGAGGTACAGTGTGCGCATACCTTAATTACCCCTACCTTGAAAGAGGGAAAAACTGTTTTCGGTAGTCTTTCCACTCCAAACAATATAGTCGATCTAACCATGAACCCTTTAGAGTACTCCAAAGTTTCTCTCAAAACTTATAGGTTAGTGTTAGTTTAGTCGCGATTCTCATCAATCAGAACTGTGTCATTTGCAAATAGGATACACCATGACACCTCACCTTTGATTATTCGTTACGCACCAATTCATTTTCTACCGTGACGAATAAAAATAGAATAAAAGTTAATCCTTGGTGCTACCCTATCATTACTGAAAAGTACTCTAAATCTTCTCTCACTATCTTTACTGGCCTCTTGACTCCATCATACATATTTTACGCCACATGTACACCTCTAGCCTTCAAAGTTCAAACTCCTCCGAAGAACCTTCTAATTAGAACAAAGAGAACAGTTTAAAATTCAATAGCTTAAAATAACTAAAATTTCAAACTCCATAAATTTAAAATTCAAACTCCTCTCGACAATAATACATAATAATATTAATATAACAGATCTGGACCAATTCAATATGATATAATTTCCTTGCATACTATTACTTTGCCTCTTTCACAAGAATTACGAAAGTCAAAACATCATCGATGTCCTCAAAAGAAGCTTCTATAGGCTTTACAATTTTAAAATAAAAATTTATTCCAAAGTTCCCTATTTTTGATTTGACTATTCCCTAATTCCCCACTTTTATCGAGTCTAATAAATAAGCTCATTTCATCCCCTTTTTTTTTGGTTCCTTTGAAACACAATTCTATACAAACACAAATATTCTCCATTCCCAAAAAAAAAATTCCAAAGTTTTGTATTATTATTACTATTCAATATGGTTAATCCATTTATTTGTGGATCTTTTCATCATCAAGATGATGATGATATGGAAATTCTTAGCCCATGTTCAACTCCCAAAAGATCAAAAAAATGTTTGTTAAGGTCTAGCAACAAAAATAATCCATATTCAAATAGAGGACTTGACAAATTCTCTGCCCTTTTAGCTGATCTTGAAGACAAGAAACAAAGGATTTATTCCGAAATTGCCCCTGACGATATCTCTTTCGTACGTTTTGTTTTTTCGAATTCCAACGATGCTAAGCCTATTATTGTCAAGTTGAAGGACAAGAAATCGTCAAAGAATTATCAAGAGGAGAAAATAGAGTCCCCGAAGAAGGAAAGGACTCGTGAAGTATACGAAGATTGTCAAGAAAGGAAAGCTGAGTCCGCGGAAAAGAGGGTAATAAAGAAGAGTGTTTCTAAGTGGAATTCAGTGAAGTGGGAGAATTTGAAGAGGCCTATGTTTTATTTGCCTATAACTATAATATTGATATTGGTATTTTTGGCTATTTATGGAAGGTCATTTGCAATAATGTGTACTTCAATTGGATGGTATTTGATTCCTACAATTAGAGGGGGAGATTCAAGATCAAGTATAAGTACAAGAAAACCAAAAAGGAAGAAGGATTATATGAGAAGATTTAGTGAAAAAAGTGTTGTTAGTGAAGAACCAATTTCACCAACAAGTGTTATGAATGGACCAAATGGTAAATATGACCATAGGAAAAGTTGGTCATAATGGGGAATTAAGAAAAAATAAATTATCTTAATCCTCTCAAATCTCTTCTTTTTTTTTTCCTATGACCGTGGTGTCTGAGCCAGCGGATGGAAAGAATCACTCCGTGTTTTTTGTTTTCGTTGAGTTTTGAACACCTCAGGGTTCTCAACCACTTCATTGACCACTAGGCCGCACCCTTGGGTGCTGAATTCTCTTCTTGAAAATTGTGAATTTTTGGTTGACTTTACGCATTGTAAATTGTTTTGCTAATTTTGTACATTGTTGTCATGTTTGAGTTGAACTAGAAATTTAGTCACTCTTTTTGACATGTTTTTGTAAATAAGATGCTTTAGAACTTATGTTTGTTAACAATTAGTTATGCTGCTGGTTCAACAAATGTATTGTAACTGTTTTTTAGAGTAAAATGAAATCATAGTTTTTCTTCTTTTCTTACTTAAGCTGATTCTTTATCTCCTCAAGTTTGTTTCACAATCGTTTTCGTAATCGTGGTGTTCGAGCCATTTTACGTATATCTTTTTATTGAATTTTGTTTTTGCTGGAATTTGAATCATGATATTTTATAATTTTCGCCTATTTTATTAATCGTTTTGAGTATTAGAATTTAAAACTGCAATACAAAACGTCTTTTTGATACTTATGATCAAGATAACTGATAACAAGTTTCAATGAATGTTTTAAAAGTTAACAGAAGATTTACTTTATTATTAGTCAGAAATTTTGATAAGTGAAATTATTTTACAACAATTATATTTTAAGTCAAATGATTGAAACATTTGATTTACACCCTTATTTCTCAAATGATAGATCTAGTATTACATTATCGTAATTCACTAGCTATGATAAATTTGACAATGAGCCACACATAAATGGAAGAGATCAAATACATAAGTGTCATCTTTGCGCAGGATCATGTTAATCTTCTTTATATCGTTCCAATTTTATTTTGAAGGCCCCAAAGGGACTGAAGGCCGTCTTTTCAAAATACATACATGAATTTAATTACCCAAACATTATAAAATTCTTTAGATAATGCGGTTGCCATTTTAGATCAGAAAATCAACCATGTTTCTTTGAATTTACTTCATTGAAGTTATTCGAAATGTTGAATAAACAAAAAAAAACTTTGAGTGTTTCTTAGAGGGATTATTATAATACATTGAAACAACGCAGTTTTGACAAAATCATATACTTACTATCTTTTAGTAGTAGTTAAGTAACTTCTAGTAATTAATTAATTTTATTTACCTGCTTCCTTGTTGATTTTTTGTTTTTATATTCAAAGAATCGAAGATAGTAACCAGATAAAGTCCATCTTCTTATTTCTTTGTGACTTTTCTCCTTATTGGGCATATAATATCATCATCATCACTAAAACTAAAGAGCAGTTGGGTCAATACATTTTTCTATTTCAAGGATAAAATAAAGTTTCTATCCCTTTCATTGCATAAGCATAATAATCTGTCTTCATCATATTTTTTATTTTCAAAAAAAAAATGTGAGTAGAAGATTATAAGGTGGAAAATCGAATTTCACTAACAAAATGAATGTTCCGATAACCAATCAAGGTTAACCAACTGAGCTACTAAGATTTCTAATTCTCATCATGATTTCTTAAGAGACCTTACACATTTTATTTCTATTTAACCGTTTGGCATATCATAACCAAATTTTACTGGTTCAATCAATTCAGATTCACATTGAGTCAATTGAAGTTGAAAATGTCCCTTATCAAAAAAAAAAATTCATTCTTTAAATTTAAACTCGAAATATCTGATTAAAAATGAAGAAAAGTTGAAGACTTCATAGAATAATCATATTATTATACCATGTGTAGAAAAACTATACTCTAGTTTCACATTCTAGTGAACAGTAATTACCTTTAAAATATTTGATTAACACAAAACCCATTGGACAAACGTTAATTGTTTTAACCAAGGTAATGTCAAATCAAAGACCTTTGACAAGGTAGCGGTGCATAAAATATACCTTACTCCTAATTGGCTAAGTCTTCCTAAATGGCATATTTTTCAAGGAACATTATTTTGAAGTAATATCCTAATTTTAAAACTGGGTGTATATGGATCGGGTTGATTTAAAATTTTTAAATATTAAATTAAACTATTTATGTCATATTTTTAAATTTATAAATCAAATCAAATCAATAAAAGTCAGGTTTTTCAACCTCAAATTTTCTCAGGTTTTTCGGAATAAAGTTTTTAACTTGTACTTCAAATATTTCTTTAGTCATATCAACATATTTCTTTAGCCACCAAACTTGATCTTCATTTTCATTAATTAATCCTTAATTACTGTTGATACTTGATAATCCTTTTTTGGTGTCCAACTTTTTGGTACTTAATTGTCGTCCATAATCTTACAATTTCATAAGCGTGGCGGCCTCAACTTCTAATCAAAATGATTATGAAATATACCAAGACTTTTTCTCTTGCTCTATGTTTTACTTTCTTTCTATTCTGAGAACAATGACATAAATTGACCTTACCATAACAAATTAAATAACATTAATAACGTTTTCTCAATTGACAACTAAACACTCCACAAATCATTTTTATAGTGTCAGTTAAACACTTAAATTTACAATATAATCATCTATATACCTCCAAAATTGATGTGTCACGTCAACATCAAGTGTCCACGAACCATAGTTAAGACGAGTTGAAGTGTCTAAATGTGCATAGTATTTAGTTGTCAGTTGAAGCCAAATTAAAGATATTTATCTATGTATTATGTCTAACTGGCTAATTTATAAGGGTTGGGTTTGAGTAGGCTGAATACAAAAAAAAAATAAAAAATGGATAAGCACAATTTTATAAAATGAGCTACAAATTTTATATCACAAAAAGTTGGTTATAGAGGTGTTAGGTTAGGGAGAGGCTAAACTTGAAATTTTGAACACACTAAGAATGCACGTGTATTAATACCTCATTATCTCATTAAATTTTTGCAGCTTATGACAATAAAATGCATTTATTTGTTAAATAAAAGTAGTTCAGAATTTGAGGTGCAGTTGATTCATAACAAAGCAACAGCGACGGGCATGTGGGTTTTCCATAAGATTGTGCAAAAATCGAATCTAAAAAATGCTATTGATTTGTTGTTATAGGGTTAACGAATTTTTAATGATTTTATTAAAAAAATTATCGGGTTATCAATTCGATTTGATTTTTTAATATTGGGTTGGGTATATCGATAACTCATTAAGGTTGTAGTAATTTACTCCTTTACTCCTATATAAATATTAATTATTAATATCAATACTTTACTCGTTACTACCTCTGTCCTTCTTTTATTTGTGTTACACTTGTATAATTCTTTTCATGTTATAAGTTACTAATATTTCTATTTTATAAGCATTATGTAAAGTTACATTATTGTCTTGTCACGCCAAATTGTTAGAGAAATCATATATTTGTTATGAGTATTTTTATATTAGTTAAACCAAAAACCGATAAAGAAAATACGTATCTTATTGATTTGGTTATTGAAGCATATTTAAAAATCAAAAACCGAACGGATAATTATACAAGCATAAAACATCAGTGTACACATCGATTCCAGGATTTGTTTTATGATGTTAATCCTGGAATCTTAAAATATCATTAGCTTGGCGGCCTCAACTTCTAATGAAAATGATTATGAAATATACCAAGACTTTTTCTCTTGCTCCATGTTTTAATTTCTTTTTATTCTGAGAACAGGGACATGTGTAAATTGATCTTAACCATACGAAATTCAATAACGTGAATAACGTTTTCTCAACTGACAACTAAACACTCCTCAAATCGTCTTCATTGTGTAAGCCCAACACTCCCAACTTACAAAATAATCATCTAGACACCTCCAAAACTGATGTGTCATGTCAACATCGGGTGTCCACGAAAAACAGTGGGGACGAAATGTGATGAAATATCTAACCAGTCAATCAGCACGATTGTAAAAGTTGGTAAATATTATCCCTAACTGCATTTTAGACGTTGGTAATGGTAGAATTTAGGGAACATTAATAGCCCATGGAGCAAATAAAGATGAAGGGAAAAGGGCATTAAGCAGCAAATAAACCTATCCAGATTTAACACAATGGAGAAAGATAACACGAAAGGCAGCAAGCAGGCAAAAACTTGAATGAAATGCAGAATGATAGAAACGTAAGTTTGGCCAATGGACGTTTAGCTGTTACTACTTTGGTGGAAGGGCTAAACAAGTGATGTGAACTGGAGTTTTCCAAACAGAGTGTACAAATAAAAATTATTTGGGTCTCATCAGCACGTATAAAGAAGATGAAGGGCCGGTTATACGCCTGGAGACTTCTTGTTGAGCAAACAATAAAGAAGTTAGATGAACCTATCCACTAATAATGCTGTTCACTAAGCATAGTTGGCTACTGGAATAAAGTGTTGCAATTGAGCTTGAAGAAAAATTTAAAATGCCTCCTATACCGATAGTGCCTATAAACTTCCATCCAACCTCACTTAGAAGTATCATGATATATGCAACTCCCAGAGTGGACATATTCTTAAGTCTAATCACTGAATCACAATGGTAGGGCTACTGTCAAATGGAGTTGTGGAGTTGGTAAGACTACAGGCTCAAAGTTTGTTATTCCTTTCTAGATCTTTCTGTCAAAGCATGGAACGTCCCCGTCTCTTAGATTGACATTACGGAGTCCGTCTCTATTCTTAGCGTGTGTGGTTTTCTTCACTGGCTTTCTCCTGCTCTTCTTTTTTACTTTTACTTTTTAAGGTGACAGTATAATAGAAGTCTGTAGAATTTTTAGACATTAACTCGTTCATAACAAAGCAACAGCGATGGGCATGTGGTTGCCGATTGCTTGAGAGCTTTTCCAAAGATCAAAATTAAGTTGACACATTGTTTTAATTCAGAAGAAGGTACAGCTTGGACTCTGCAGAAGGAACATATACCTGTTCAAATGGAGCCACATAATAGAATCAGATAATTTATCATGTCTTGACCCTTTAAAAACTACATATCATCTTCAGGTCTCTGCCTTGATCAGGGAACTCCGAAGGTGACAAACATAATGCTCCTGCCCTTATTCCTGCAATTCAGACAAGAGGTTTGTTCAATCTAATCTCCTACCTTAACTGATGTGCCACTTTAATTACTTTTTGACTTCTGCCTCATTTGGAAAAGAGCAAGTGATAGAGAAGAAATAAATCACAGTTGTTATAGTCACAATTCACAAATAAAAATTGAAGGAGAAATATCTAAAAGTGTGTCCTTTAGACCTTAAATCTCTTTCGCCGTCCTTCCTCAGAACTAAATTGAGAGACTCGCGAGTGTTGCCTATGACCTTCATCTCTTTCTTCCAATCCTCTTGCTGGCATTCTCTTTCTTTCTTCTATTTGATGTCTAGCATCTAGGAAGAATCCGTCTTTATCCCAAGTCACATCATAATCTGCTCTGAGTCGTGATCCTTGCTGCACAATTATCAATAACATGATTAACAAAAACCAATAGCATCAAATGAAAATAAATTTCTTTCAAGAATTAGCAGAATGTGTCATTAAATTTGGATTACAGAAGATCTAACTTTTAGCGGTTGAGAAACAACACCATCAAGGATTGTTGACTATGAATACGAATCACACACACAAGCAAAATGTACTCCCTCTGTCACATCTTTATGTAAAGGTGTTTGATTAAGCACATATTCAAGAAAGAAAGAAAAACTCATAAAACTTGTGATCTAAAACATGTCATAGACATATGTCTATGAAATCATGTCATTAAAGGTAAAATGGGAAGTTTAAAGTTAGATTATTCCTAAATACATAAAGGTATCTTTCTTTTTGAGAAAGACTAAAAAGGAAAGTGTGTCACATATTTAAGCATGTAAGTTCCAATCTTTGCAACACTTATTAGAGCATTAGGCTTTTTGATGAAAACTTATTAAAGCAGTAGTTGAGTAAGGCCTAATTGTTTATACATATACCCGAGCACATGTTAGATATTTCATTCATAATCATCTTTGAGTGATAAAGAAGACGAGAAAGACTAAACGATAAAGTACATTTCTCCAATATGTTTCAACAGAGCATCAATTACATTATAGACACACCTCAAATTTTTCCTCCTTTTAAATATGTCAAACCTGTTTCATTTCTTTCAATTTTGGCAGAGCAACTGCTACCCTTCAGAGTACCATGGGATACTAACTACGTACAGGAAAAATAAAAATAATATGCTGATGCTCCAACAAATATACCTTTTGCAATGAGCGACCACACAAAATCTTCAAGGCGTCATAGAAGTCCTTGTGCTTCTCAAACCGCACTACAATCTTACAATGAAGACCAGAAACTATGTCTTCTTCATCTGCATCATCACCTATACTATTGTCCTCAGCAACATGAATATTCCTACCGAAGAAAAAAATAAGATAAGCCAAATTAAAGATGAAACTTACCAAAATAGTTGTGTGTATATATGATAAGCTTAAGAGCTAAAATCTGGAAAGAGAGGGTGAGTGATCAGCAAGTTTCTTTCCTATCTTTTCTTGGACAAATGGAAATAATGAAATAAATAAAAGCATAGGAGACCCTTTCAAGGAAGAGGAAAAAATAGGGATGCAAAGTACAGAATATGGCAGTCTCCAGCTCTACGCAACACATAGTTGAATGTAGTTGAGACGTGATTGTTTAACAAATTTTGGTAGGTAATTACCTTAAAAACTTTTAGTAGGTATCAATATTGCTTTAGGAAACTTTTTTCTCAACAATGGTTAAAAAAAAGCACTTGATATATTTGTCAAGTGAACAAGATATACATGAAGCTACTGCTGCAAGTATCCATGAACAAATAGAAAGCTTTCAACACCATAACAAACAATTCATATGTCAAACAAGTAGTCAAACAGATAATAATTTTTCATAAACAGTCTAATAGATAATATAAAAACAACTAATAGCACTTACCTTATCTTTCCAAGCGCAGAAACAATTGTGTGAGTAATCAGCATAGAGGGCTTAGATGAGACCCTCGTCTCCGCGAACCATCGTGATGGCATACCTTTCAACACGATTGTATCCGGCTGCATCCTTCCATTCTTCTGATATCCTGTAAAGAAGAAAATAAGAGAGACAATTACTTCAAGGTACCAACCCTGTTAAAAGCATGGACCATTTACAATGGCACATCATATCACACAGTTTGAATTTCATCAACAATATAACGAGGAACCAAGTACTCCTAGCTCGTTCAAAATACAAAAACAGCCAGAAGCTTTCATACTTTAGGCTGAGTGACCTCAAGTTGTTAGCAGTTTCAACTTCATACCCTTTATGTACAGTTTCAGAAACAAAAGGTCTTCCATTTGCACCATATAACAACTAAAAAATCTGTTCTTTAGCCTCCGTTCTCCTTAGCTCCTCATTTGAAAGATAAAATCCATATTTTCTTATTTAACT
This sequence comes from Solanum appendiculatum, assembly GCA_018342035.1. Classification (NCBI taxonomy): domain Eukaryota; kingdom Viridiplantae; phylum Streptophyta; class Magnoliopsida; order Solanales; family Solanaceae; genus Solanum; species Solanum appendiculatum. The sequence continues at coordinate 2,527,695 of JAGDQO010000335.1, forward strand.
ATCACATTTCATTCATCACTTTTCAGGCAGATGTACTTCTACATTGAGGGAAGTCATATACAACAGTGAAAACAGGATATTATTCTTTTTATAACAACCAAGTTTCTTCACTATTCTTGTTTTCTTCTTCCGGCTACTACAACAAGGAAATATACACCGAAATCCACTCGTTCCTTTAGATTCTATAACGGACATTTCCTACTAACATACAAATTTCTAAATAAACAACAAGCAAGTGTACCAGCATTATAATTCAACTGCATTATATCCAAAATGCTAAAACATATAAAATATTTACTAACCACGAGCACCAAAAGCAATAATCTCTTCCCATTCTTTCTTCAATCCTTCAAAATCATCAGACATCGACACAGCTACATTCAACTTAAACTTCGTACCTTCCAAATTCAACTCAATCCCATCCAATTTTTCAACAAATCCTCTCCTCCATTCTAGAAACTTCTTATCAGCTCTCTCAACATCATCCTCCGTTTCACCTATCACCTTCGACAGAAACCCTAAATCGTGAACAAAAAGCCGACCCCGCGCTACCGGCTCCTCACGCTTGCGCTTGTTGAGATCTTTGAATTTCCGGATTTCGAGGTCCTCTTCAAGAAGAGTGATGGAGAATGAGGATTTTATGTAATCGATCAGTGATCGCTTGAACTTCCACTCGTCGATCGGATTAACGGACTTGTCAGCACGGTAGACTGTTAAGAGAAGCTTAATTCGTGGAACTAGAGATAGTCCGCTTTCGAGTTCTAGGGTTTCGGTTGGCCGGAGAGATTTTAACGGTCGATTGCTCATCGTCTCCGGTCAGCTTAATTGAGACTTGAGCAATAGTAGGACTTACTGCTATGCGTTTTGTACTTTTAATAATGACGAAACTAAGGTAAAAAAAATAAGAAAAATCAATACGACGCCGTATTCTCGTTATAGAGCCAAAATCAAAAATTTGAATTGAAAACTTTTACTACTAATAAAATGAAGTAGAATGAAGAAAATACGACAACAACAACAAACGCGGTGTAATCCCATATGTGTAGTCTAGAGAGGGTAGTATGTACACACATCTTACAAACCTTATAGTGGTAGGGAGATTGTTTCTGATAGGCTCTCAACTCTCTAGCATGACCAGTCTTACAAGTACGAAATACATAGTGAATGTTTGGATATACATGTATAACTTAGTAGTTGCAACACAAAAAATGTTCAGTGCTTTATTGTAAGCTGAAGCAAATCAACTGTGAGATCAAGATATCATGTGATTATGTGAAATCAGTTGTCTAGATATTACTCCAAAAGACAGCAAAAAGATGTACTAATTGTTATATACACTGATACAAAATACAATGAGTGATACTACTTCTATGGCATGTCCATTAGCCTGTTGGAGATGTTGTTCATCAACATCGATAGCTAGTACTATCCTGTTCGTGCTGGGAACTCAGTAGAACCAGATCGACCTCTCTATCGAAGATTACAAAAACCATTGCCTTCATAGATCAGTTACAAATGTCTATGCTATTAACAAATTGCTAGGCTTCTCGGATAGCTTCATTGATACTGAATGGATGGCTGAAGCCGAGTTTTCATGTTCTGCCTTGAATTAGTAGTCTCTATCAGACAAAACTTTGAACTGGAGCAGAAAGCTTTAACTCATGTGCAGCTTGGAAAAAATCTGCTGCTTGATGGACTGATCCTTCCATCTTTGCAAGCATTCCAAGGTTAAACCATGCTTCATGGTTCGTGGGTTCTAATCGTAGAGCATTCATTAAAAAGCTTCTAGCAATAGGGGATGCGTCGTTACTCATCTTCAAAAGAACTTTAGCTGTAGAAACAATGCTGGGGATATAATCTGGTTCTATTGATAGAGAAACGGAGAAGGCAACAAGGGCTTCCTTATATCTTGCTTTAGCTTGAAATAATGCACCTAGAGGTATTTAAAGAATCATGGTTAGTTACCAATAGAAAGCAATAGGGAATACATATAAACTTAGTATATATTTTGCACAGTTATGTTAGACCTGTTGCATGCCAATTCCGCGGGCAGAAAAATTGAATTGCTTTGGCTCTGTTTATACATGTTTCAGCATCACGCCACGACTCAAGATCTGTATATAATCCTGCCAAATCAAGCCATGCTTCAACTTCTAATCTTCTCTGAGAAGTTACCTGCAGCCCAAACAAAGAAAATTTATGATCTCCAAAATAATCTCCGTACCAAAAGTTATTCCACGTATCGAATTGTGTGGATTTCATATATCAGATTGTCAGAATGATATGAATACTCAAAACTTTCTTAGAGGAAGTATGAAAAAAAAGTTGTGTACCTCATCATTTGTCGCGGACTCCTTTTGCGCTTGAATCAAAGCCAGCAGAATCCTGTATGTCTCTATGGCTTGCTTGGGCAGTTGTTGAGATATTTGAAGGACAGCTTTTAATCTGAGATGTTCCATTTGATCGATTTGTCCAGTCTCATCGAGAGCAAGATCAACTATGGCTTCAGCATCTTTGAATCGCTGTTCTGCAGAAACGACTAAAGCCAACAACTTCCAAGCTTTCGCTGTACTTCCAGCCGACATTTCTGAGTAGTGCATTACATTATTAAAAGCTGGAGTCAAGTTTCTTTGTATGGCATTTTCCAATCCAAGACTAAACAAAATTTCTGGATCCTCCTTGAAGACTGAAGCTGAGTTTAAGGCAGCTAATGCTTCTCTTTGGCAGAAATTTCTTTCAAAATCCGAAAAGGAAATTCTTGCAGCATTTCCATAACAGACGCCGAGAAGTTTATGAGCTTGAACTAGGAAATGTTCGTCTTGATTTTTTGCCAAGTTAATTACTTCACGAGCAAAATTTATCCCCTCATGAGCTTGCTGCAGATCCTGAGAACACAGCTTTGCTCCCAACAAGAGAGATGGAATATAAGGTTCTTGGTTGGCTTCCGAACATCCAGAAATTTTCTTGACAAGGTTCAATGCTGTATCATTCTGACCTGCAGCACTGTAACAAAGAGCAAGAAGATACCACCTCTCTGCTCGGGTATAAACTCCGGGAATAACCTGCTCAATATGATCTGCAACAGACTCAAAGTTGTTAGAAATTGTCAGAGCGAATATCAAATGACTCGTGACTTCAGAATCCCATTCTATTTGACCATTTAGCATTTTGCTCATGAGTACAAACAACAAGAGAATTGCTTCCTCCAAGTTGCTTTTATGGGCTGTTGAACCCCACACTTGAAATTGAGCAGGAACCTCAACTTCAACCCCTCCAAAAAGTAAAGTGTTAGCTAAGTCTTTTTGTATACAGGCCAATCTTTGGGAATCCAAATTCCATGGCTTGATTAGTGCCCTTCGATATGCAAGCACAGCTTCATCCAAATATCCTGCTTGTATCCATAACTTCGGAAGTAACTCAAGTGCTTTATGAAACATTTCCAGCAACTTGCAGTCTTCAGAAATTCCATCTGGTATTCCATTTGGTAATGCTGAATCGACAACATCCAGTATCATCTTGCACTCCTTAGCAGCATCTAATTAGTTATAAACCATATGCAGCTACATCAGTACCAAAAAGCAGACAACAAATACCTCAAATTCATTAACATTGAATTCATCTATCAATGGCATACAAAACTAAGATTGACAATACATTTTCAGTCTTCGACAACTTTGATGCTAACCATAGAACAACCAAATAACATTAAGGAGGAATGTCTTTACCTTTGATTCGGCTGAGCTCTTCTAAGGATTTTGCTTTAAGCAAAATTGCTTCAAGAAGTAGACTCACAGAATGCAGTGACATCACACCAGCAGGCACAATATCACCTTTGGAACGCGGTTTTAAGGGCCTCGTTCTCTCAGAAATGGCTTTAGACATTCTCGAAGACAGGGTTCTAATATCTATTCCTTGAAAAACTTGAAGGGCAGCATCAAAATTCCCTCTTTGATATTCTAGCCTCCCCAACAAAGCTCTTGCTTCCTGCACCCCAAACCACAAAAAGCCAAATCTACTTACATAAACCTTGAGACAATGCTACTAAATCAGGTGAACAAATCGATCAATCATCAATCAATCAACTATGCCTCAATCCTAAACAAAATAGAGTCAGCTATATGAACCATCTGTTAGTCACTCAACTAATGTTTATCTCAGAAAACCACCAAATTCAATTTTTTTCAACAAAGAAAGTGACTTTACGAAATATCAACTATTCATTAAGTGACCATCTGAGAAATCAACTCATATCTTTTAACTCAAATGCTAAATCAATTTTAAGGGTGTTAGGGCTATTTACCTCATAGTTCAAGGAAAGCGCCTCTTTTAAAGTTGATTCAACTTCATCAACTTGTGCATCATCAAGTTTTGAAGCCCAATCTACTGTTCCAGTTCTTGAAGAAATACCACTAGCTGAAAAATCCCGTGTGGCCAATGACTCAGGAGACTCTGGTGGTGGCTCATCAAATTTGAATTGCTCTCCTGAACAAGCACACAGCATCTTCTCCAAAAAAGCAACAAAAATTCAAAAATTTCACACTTTTGTCCACTTCAACAATCTTACTTTAGGTCCAATTCTTCCAAAAGTTCAAATCTTTCTTAATAACCTTTCATCTCCAAAGCTGGAAAAAACCAAACATCAAGAAAAAAAAAGCGAAAGACAAAAGGGTAAATGCAATATTGGATCAGATCAAGAATTGCTATGGGGAAAAAGATTCTTATCCAAATAAGGAAAGCAAGTCTTAAACTTCCAAAAAAATTACAAATTTACAAAAAATGGAAGAAAAATCCTAAGAGAAGTCTTATAAAAACCAATGAAACAGAAGAATAATTTAGGAACAGAAATTAAAGAAGACAAGCAACAAAATGACAATTAAAATGCAGAGTGAAAAGGGCTAGACAAACAAGAGAATAAAACATTGAAATTAACATCAAAAAACAGAAAACTTTGTTTTACCTGCATTGTTTTTAGTAATATAATTAGTCATGAAAGCAACTTCTAAAGAGCAGTCCTTGTTAAAAGTTCAAGAATTACTATTGAAAATCTATAGATTATGATATGGGGTTTAAAGATTTAAGTAGAATGGTCCATACTTGAAATATTTATTCTTTAGTTTTCTCTAGTACTCATTCAGACTCGTTTTGATATTCGGGATGAGATGGGATATCTCAAAATTAAATTTGAGATTAATTTTATACTATATTTAACTAACCGTTCAAATTTATCCAATTTGTGTTGTCAACCAAACAGTATAAGTTAGTCTCAACTCTCAACCTTAATCTTACATATCTCATCAAACTTGAAATTATTATACCCCTCAAATAAATTAATCTTAAAACTATAATCTCGAAATAATTTAATATGTGAATCGAACAATTTTGATATTTTATTAATTTATCCTGATGCTGACCTGGTAGCACAGATAGTTTATGGACAGGAAAAAGTATGGGAGGGGGGCAAAAGTTGTTGCAGAATAGTAGCTGTTTGTAGATTCTCTGTTTCCTTGTTCCATCCCTCCACCCCATACGACCACACACCACCCCATTTATTTATTGTTTTAGGGGAAGGTTGGGGTGTTTACACGTGTTTTATATTTTGTAATATTAAATCGAGCTCAAAACAGACAACAAATATCTCATAAAAAATTTTATATAAATTTTCTTTGATGAAAAAATTAGGCATTTCGATGTCGATTTTTCACAACCTAAATATGGAGTATGTTCTAAGAGTTGAATTGTTCGCTCATTAAAATGATATTTAAGCTACGGTCATCGTGAGATAGTTTTGTACATATTTAGTGGGCCTTTGAAGCCTTTGAGAGAATCTTTTGTTGTATAGCACTCCGTCTATTTTTATTTTTTTTGCATTCCATCAAATCTATTTTATATCATTTAATTTTTTTTCTCAATAAGATGTTTTTATAGCCAAATATCATAAAATAATTAAAATTATTATTTTAATCTTTGATTTTTTTATTATATGTTATTTCGCTCTGGTCTTTTGCTTTTGTTATCATATTATTTATTGTTACTGATTTTTTTCTCCATTGTTTTTTATTATAGTACTATTCTTTTTTTCTATACTTGATTTTGATATATTTTATTTTAGCCGAGAGTATATTAGAAATAGTTTCTATATCTTCACATGATGGAATTAATAATGTATTTTAGACCCCACTTATGAAATTACGCGTGATATATTATTGTTATTTTAATGGCGTATCTAGTCAAATATCACCGGATAAATATTATAGTTTGAAAATGATCATGACCCTAGTTATAGAATAGGGAGACAAAAACCTCATGATACAGGTGATAGATAAAATGACCAAACTACCCCGTGGATGACCAATTAATAGTAGTGTTTTTCTCTTTTCTTTTTGATTTATTTTTTCTTGTTCAAGGGTAATATGGTCATTTTCATTACTTGTAATAATAGGATTCCTTCATGGCAGATTTTTTGAATATAGGGTGTAAGTTATAGGTTTTGCACGTGACAAATGACAAGGTTTGACAGAGTTGCTTTGCTGACAAAAAATGTCGTTTGGTGATAGTAATTAAGGAAATGCTACTATCACTTCTATGTAGTACAAACGTGAAGATAAAAAAACAGTTGCTCCAACAGAGACGTATTCAGAATTTCGAGATGAGGGATGCACTATTTTAAAAAGGTGGATCTAAGATGTAAATTTAATTGGATATATCTATACATATATAAGATTCAGATTTCTAACATTACATAGAGAGGTGCACCCAATCATCGTCACATAATATGATATTTCGAGTATGGGTTCACACATCTATATTTCAATATTTTTTTAAAAATATAACACTAGTATATATGATCTCGGGAGGGAAGCATGGGTTCACGTGAACCCGGTGACCCTAGATACGCCTCTGCTCCAAATGGAAAACATAGTGAAAAATAACATACATATATAAGTAAATTTTAGTCTCTATTACTCTTTTTGCAAGATAGAAATAAGGTTTGCATATATTATAGTTTTCTTATCTCACTTGCTAGTAGCTTATATTACACTTTTAATTTTACTATAGTAATAAGCATTGAAGTCAGGAGGCCGGCCCCCAAGTTTTTTCTAATAGATTCGCAATTACATTAAAGTTCCTCCTACTAGCCACGAGAATGATGGTATAGCAATGAACATAGGGATGATACTAGGAATTATGGTCCGAAAAATCTCGATAGTAATTCCATGAACAATCCTTTACGGGATTGGATTTTTTTTATAGCGAAAATGCCATATAACGCGACCCAAGATCCATGATATGAAAATACCTCGATGTGGCATTTCTTCATCAGACTTTCACCAATATTTACTCCCCACTCAACTCTTTCTTGTAAGAGTCTAAGTCGTGATTCATTTTTAGTATGATTGTTCATCCTCTCTAATCAACTATTATTAATCGTCTTATAAATAAATTATTATTATCTTATCAACTAGCTAATCAGATACAACTTACAAGTCCGCTTAGGCAAAATCCTCATTTAGTATATTTATGCGGATGTATATTACAACTAATAGTGTGTCAAAGTATTTTGAATATTTCAACTGCGACTTTGTTGGCAAAAATGCATAACATGGGTAGCATGATGATAATTAAGTAAGAGTTGAATGAATAATTAATATAATCATGATCATCTTAAGAATTAATTAAGATAATGACTGATTTATTATTATTTTTTATTTGCCTTTTTATATTCAAAATCTCACTGGTAAAGCACAGTGCTCGAGCCACGAGGAATGAGGATAGTGGCCAAACCTTTAAGAAATATGAGTGTACAATTTTGGATTATTGTCTACTGCTATCACGTTTTGAGTCCTATACTTTAGTTGTATTTTTTTATATTTTGCTTCTCGTAAATAATGGGGTAGAAAAATCTTAATAGCTCAATTGTTTAATAATTTAATTTTTATCTTGTGGTTTGCGATATAGTCAGGTTTTGTCCTTTTTAACTAATTAATGGAGCCCTTAAAAAATAAAATATTGCGCAAACTAGAGAGGAAAAAATGTTTAAATCCTGAACTTTTTAATATATACTTTCTAATTCAGTGGCTCAAATTTAGTGGTAGATTATTTCCTTATTATGTAGTTCTTTCTTTTGTCTTGATAATTAAACCATAAACAAATTTGCAATGAGACCACAACTAACCTAATGCTGGTGGGTTTGGTGCTATCGTATGATATAATCCATGGAGTATTTGTAATAGTATTGATTCGGATAAGAAAGCGTTCTTAGTTCAGTTTAATAGAATGTGGATTTTCAAAATTTAATGTCATAGACTCAAATTCTATAAAATATTATGAATTAGAATTTTATATAGAATGGATTTAAATTATAAAAAAATGACAAATGTAAGAAAAAAAATAAAAATTGTGCATTATTAATGCAATATTACTTGTTGTGAGATATCATTTTGTTGGGCTGAAAAAGTTCATTATATTCTCAACATGATAGGATATTATTCAATTTGAATCAAACTTATACGGTTTTTCTCAAAAGGCTCATATATCATTAAGAGTATCTCCATATTTTAAAAGTAGCTTCTTCTTTTTTCTGTTACCAATTTAGATTTTTGTCTGCACACTTTTTCCTCTAAGTAATTATCATCACTATTCATGGGTTAATTTGGAGATTAATTTTATATCACCCATATCAATCAAGTATTTATCGTCACCAAAGTATACTGACTTTTTTTTGTGTATGTGTTTTTAAAGCTATAGGTAAAGATAATAAAACGTCTCATAACAAAACAAAGTCATCAATCCCGGCCCTATTCCTATCACTCTGTCATCTTCATACTCGTCTCGTCGAATGATTGACATGATATCAACTGTTGAAGTATTATTAAACTCAAAGATATATATTCTTAAGTCTTAACGTGGTATAATATCATTCTTTTTTAGCCAAATCTACACAATTTTCAAAACAATACACTCATCTTGTTAAAATACTAAACTTGCCCTTGTCCGTATATATTAGTTAAACTCATAAACAATATCAGTAGATCGAAGGTTGTTAACACTACGTAAACATTAATTTCTTACTATTATTCGTCTTTGACTAGCTCCCCAACTTTCATCTAACATTTTCAATTACGAATGAAAAATTGGGTATACTTATGCTTCAATGAGTGGATTTACCTAACAAAGAGGTGTTTAAAAATAATGTGCTCTTATTGTGTAGTTTTGAGGTAGCTACAACAAATTTCCAAAATACAACAGCCAAGAGTTATAAGTAGGTGTTTGGACATGAATTGATGATATACATTTATAAAAAAAAAAATGTTTGAAATCAAATTGAAAAACATTATTTGAAATTTAAAGTTATGTTTAATATGATTATACCGTTGAATTATATAAGTGAAAATTTGAATTTCAAGCATCTTGTGTCCATAATCCAATGAGATCAGGAGATTGATGATGATGTCGCACATCGTATTGTAGCGGGGTGGGTGAAACGGAAGGTCGCATTTGGGATACAATGTGATAAGAATGTGTTATCAAAAGTTAAGGGTTGAGTCCATAACAGACTAGACGAGGGAAACGAGACTGAGGTGGTTCGAACTTCCAAAAGATTTTTTTTTCCCAAGCTTTTTAAAGAACAAAATATCAAAGATTACAACAAAATAATAATTGGAGATAATCATAATTGGAGATGCGGGGTATCGATCCCCGTACCTCTCGCATGCTAAGCGAGCGCTCTACCATCTGAGCTACATCCCCATTTGTTTTTTATAAGCAATACATTTTACTTTTTTTGCTCTAGTTTTAGAATTGGATGTTTATTAAAGCTTGAATAAGTTCTGTGCAGCTAAGCAAAAATTGTGTTATTTTTCTTAATTGGAGTAAACAAATAGGAAGAAATATCTTTAACAAATTTGCTTTCGAGAGATATTTAAGAAAATAGTGCTACTAGCGGTGGAAGTAAGATTTTTATTAAAGGGTGTCAAAATATGAAAAAATAAATAGACAGATCAGAAGTCAACATATATATATATTGGAAGTAAGATTTTTATTAAGAGGTGTCAAAATATGAAAAAATAAATAGACAGATTAGAAGTCAACATATATATATATATTGGAAGTAAGATTTTTATTAAGAGGTGTCAAAATATGAAAAAATAAATAGAAAGATCAGAAGTCAACATATATATATATATATATATAAAAAAATAAAATTGGAAGTAAGATTTTTATTAAGAGGTGTCAAAATATGAAAAAATAAATAGACAGATCAGAAGTCAACATATATATATATATATATATATATATATAATAAATCTTTTTTATAAATTTATATAATTATTTTTTAACTTGGGTTCATTTGATATTTTTGTCATTCAATTTTGGATGTGCACAAACAAATAGTTAAATATATATAAATTTGAACGAGTAGACGCAAAAGTATCCTATGATTATACACTAAATCGTATGCGTGTGGTACCAATACATGTTGAACAAAGTGGGAAGAAAAATTGCACCCTGTATAATTTTGTCTTTTCCCATTTCTCACTATAAAATAGATATTACTCCTCCCTATGATTTTTCTTTTTGTTAGGTACAGTCTCTATGAAATTTATGAACACATTTGACTATATTTTTTCTTTAAATGACAAAATTTAAAGAATATGGTCTAAGTCAGAAAATACCAAATCTAGCCATAAATAACATAGGCCGGCTAAAATAATAAGCATTTAAAAATATATTTTTTTATTTTATATTTGGTGTCCAGTATTCACATTGAAATTCGATTAATTTAAATTTGCGATGCATTAGACTCATTCGAGAGTAGCACTCTCTATTAAAATTAAAAGAGAGAAACAACCTCAATCGTTGTATCACATACTTTGATGTTACTAAAATTATATGTTTTTTTTATAAACAAAGATATTGTATATATTAACTAAAATTATATGCTCAGTATACTTGTTTGTCTGTCTATATCTTCCTCACATAGCTTTGGCTTCATTTCATTTATTAACAATTAATTGGTTATGATGGTTGGAATCCATCACTCAGAGCCCAAAATCTCGAGTTCTATTTTAGGGATGAAAAACTTTTTTTTTGTAGTAAATAGTATATATCCCTAAATGAGTCTATCCACGATGTTAAAAGGAAAATGGACCTCGAGTTTTCAGTCAATTTGGAATAGACTCATCTCTAGGCTTCGCATCTTCGTGAGAAAATTTCATCGTCCTTCTTATAAAGAGCCTAGCAAGAACCGATTCAGATTCAATTGTTCGAGAATGTCGAGGTCTTGTCAAAGCCTCTTCAATCATTGAATCATTGTTCAGCGCGTCGCTGCGTTCCGGTCGATAAAATCCTCCGAGTGGCTGACGACCAAACAGTGTCATTTGAACACTTGTTTAAAAAAGAATTTGGAAGAAAGTCAAGCGCACCAAGTTATTTCCATTATAGAGCCAATCACACTGCGCTCTCTCTTTACGGCCGGTATGTAGAATCGTCGCTCCACAAGCTTGATGTTCAAATAGTGGTCTTTTTTTCCTAGTAGCTAGTTTTGAGTTCCCCTATTGCTCCGCACCCCCCCATCAGTTTACTAAAAAGATCAAAATAAATTAACAAAACGAAAGAGAATAAATAAGATTCTCTTAGCTCGTTCGGAAGGATCTCATAATTCAATTATCCAAGGCTGTAGGCGGATTTGGTCAGGGAGATGCAGAAATAGTACTTCAAGATCCCTGGCTTAAAGGACGGAACTCCAGCAAGAAATCTATTGAAGAGTTGGTGCTGGGTTAGCCGAAAATCAAAGTTTATCCGGTCCCTGAAAAATTAGTGGACCTCTCAGTAGGATTCTGACCATCTATCAGAGAAAAAAGAACGAACGGATCTTGTAGGACTACTTATAGGAGGATAGGGAAAAGCTGCGTGCAGTTCAAGAGAGATCGACCAAAATCTTGACAGGCATACCTATTCATGATATCGAATAGGAATGATCATTATCAGGGGATACAGATATGCCATGCTAGGATTTAACTTAATTTTTTTAAAATTAACTAATGAGATGAAGACTAATTCTGATATTATATAAAAAAAAAAGTAGATTTTGAACTTAACTCAATACTAAAAATTATCTCACGAAGTAAAGATGGTTCGAGACTATATAATAAAACAAATTCCTAGATCCACCCTCAATATGAAATACTAGCACAATGTGAACTCAAACTAGTCAAGTTAATACTTTCTCCGTCCACTTTTAATTGTCAAGATTTTCCTTTTTAGGGGTTGTTTGGTAGGAGTATTAGGAGAAATCGTCTAAGTATTATATATGGTATTATTTAGTACTATGTTTGGTTAGATTTGGGCCTATGTATAACTAATCATTGAATTAGTTATACACACTACATGGTATTAGAAGATGTATTACTAATACCTTCCATTTGGAGGTATTAGTAATACATAAGATTTAATACCATGAGATAAGTCTATGTAAAGACAAAAATATACCTCAAATCATTTTAATCATTTTGTTTATTTTATTGAATTTATGTTTTATATTTGTACTAGTAAATTTATTTAAATAAATTATCTTACAAATTATTTAGAGAGAGTTATTTGTGACTAAATCAATACAATATTTGAAATGTGAATTGTTTAACATTTACTAATTAAAAAGGCAAATATATCACCACATGACATTTTTTAATTGAATGTATTATATATATATATATATGTATGGTTTTCTAATTATTTGTAATTTTAACAATTTATAAAATTGCATACATATTAAAACTATAATTTGTAATTTTTATGTATAAATATAGATGGTTTACTCAATTTTACTATTGTTTATCGTCTTTTCGGTTTTAAAAGTAGATGGTTTACTTTTAAATTGAAAATTGACATTTTATGAGTGATCAATTTATTAAGATGAAAATTATTTATTCTCAAATAATTCAAGTGAAAAAATAGCAAACATGACAACAAAATTGTTCTTCTCCTAAAAAAATTATCCGACAATTATCTACCTTGACTCAATTACTTAATAACACAAGGATATAATTGGAAAGAAGTTTTTTTTATTTTTTATATAGAGTTTTAATCCAAACACAAGATGAAGTGGGAAACAATTATCCAAACACTTAATAAAAATAAATCCTGCATTACTAATCCTTACACTACTAATCCCTGCATTACTAATCTATGTGTTACTAATCCATGCGTTATTAATCTTTGTACCCAACGACCCCTTAGAGTCAAACAATAAGAACTTTCGCTAACATTTTACGAGGTATTTTTTCATGGTCAATTTACATAAATAATGTATTATATGTCCTTATTTACGAGTTATAGCATATCTTTTACTTTTACATAGACTAAACTTATTTTTCTTACAAGAAATAGCTAAATACATATATTATAGTCACCTACTCTCTCTCTCTCTCTTTTGGTTTCTGTTAGTCTTTCCCTATCCTTGCTTCTTCTCTTTTCTTTTTCTTCTGTCTCCTTCTCTTTCACCCTCTTTTTATAAAAAAAAATAATTAATTATTTTAATTTAAGACTTTATTTTGAATAGATATTATTACAAATAATTTTTAAAAATAATTGAAACTTAAATTTATTTATTTTGAAGATACTAAAATATGAAGATTTTTTTTTGACGTCATTAATAAAAGAAATAAATATAAATTACATTTATAATACATTTTGAATTCAATATATTATACATATTATAGGCATTTTTAATAGACATGGTGAATATATAATTAATATATTTTTAATACTATACTAATATATTTAATATTGTTAATAAGAGAAAAAAATAAAAATAATTATAATACATTTTTAATTCAATATATAATACATATGATAAGCATGTTTCAATGCATGTGGTGAATATATAATTAAAATATTTTTAATACAAATGTATTATAAGTATTATGTATGAATTTCAAATATTTTGGTACAATTTAAATTAATTTTATGTTGTTAAAAATGTATTATATTTGTTGGAATAACAACAATCGAATTTATAACAATGTATAATATTGAATTCGAATTGTATTATAACTATCGTTTATATTTATACAACTTTAATACAGATTTTTTTTAGAGCTTCACCTCTTCTTTTTCGGTAAATCACCACCACCAGACCACCGATTGTTTATATTTAATACAAATTTGATACAATTTTTCAGAACTTCACCTAATATATAACTAAAACATTTTTAATACAAATATATTAGAAGTATTATATGTGAATTTCAAATATTTCGGTACTATTTAAATTAGTTTACATAGTTAGAAATGTATTATATTTATTTTGAAATAATAACTATCAAATTTATAGTTATATATAATATCAAATTCGAATTGTATTATAACTATCGTTTATATTTATACAATTATAATACAACTTTAATACAGATTTTCAGAGTTTCACCTCTTCTTTTTCGTAATCACCACCACCAATTCACCGATTGTTTATATTTAATACAATTTTTCAGAACTTCAACTGATATACAATTTTAATATAACTTTAATAGATATTTACATCAAATGGTTATTAAAGCTAAAATTATGTCATATATGGTAATAAAAATAAAGTTACACTTAAAAGCGTAATTAATCAAATAAAATGTATGATTTATGTAAAAATTCTTATTTTGATCATATTGATATGCAAAAAATTACAATTTATAGTACTTTTCGTATAATTTTTGGATATATAAATTTTTTGTTTAAAATATCGAATTAATGTAATCTAATTTAACTTTGAAAATTAGTTAAATTGACTTTCGAAAAGTGTAACATGACAATCAAAAGTGGACGAATGAAGTATATATCTAGAATATCCTGTGGTTAAGTAAAAAGAATTTATTAGGAAAAAAAAGGATTTATGCTAGTTTCCTCCTTTGCTTTTATCCTTATTCTTTTGTTCATTTCTTCAAGCGTGAGAAAGCACAAAGCTACGGATTGAATAAGGTATACTTTCTTTATTGTTTTTATTTGTAAAGTTTCTTTTTTCGAGAGTCGAACTTTATAGAGTTTGACTAACTTTTTCAGATTTATTTTTAATCATATTTATATGAGAATGATTATAATTTATAGTATTTTTTGTATAGTTTTCGAATATCTAAATTTAAATTTTAAATATTAAAGTTTCAAAAATTAGTCAAATTTAATTTCATAAAATAAAACTTGACAAATAAAAAGAAATGGAGAAAATATTAGTTATGCTAACATTATTTTCTATCGGTGGTTTTATTTTCTTGTATAAATTAAATAAATAGGATTTATTAAAATAAAACATATATCAATTATATCAAACTTAAATTTACAACCAAACATTGTATATTCTACTAAAAATTTAGTATCAGTATTATTTTTATACACCATATTAAACGAACTATAATAGTTAAAAATAAGCAGAACTGAGATAACGTGTGTTACAATGTTAATCTTGCCGTCCCAGGAAGTAAGCATCCATCCAGCAAACCAAGTCCTCTCATCACTTTTTTTTGTTTCCACTTGGTGTTCGGGAGTCCATATTAGAGATTCGATTAAATTTGAACTGTACAGTACAGGGTCCATTCGAGGGTGACACTCTCAACAGGATTTTCTGCATATTCAAGGCTCGAATCTGAAACCTCTAATTAAAATTGAATAATCCCACCACTACACCAAAATCCATATTGGTCTCCTATCACTTCTGGTTTACCTTTCTTTTACTCTTCTAATCTCAAATGCTTTTTTTTTTTTAAAATAATTATCTACTTATGTTAAAAATTAAAATCAGCAGTAAGGAAAGGAAAAAATGGGGAGAAGATTACAAGGTGAAGAATTAAATCGTCATTAATAAAATAAAAATTGATGTAATCAATCAATTGAGTTACTGAAATTCTTATGCTTAACTTAAATTTGATATGAAATTTGTCCTTAAAATAATCATGTTATAGCTGATCATATGTTAAAATTATAACTTCAAAACTAAAGGGTTGTTACAGGTTGGGATTTTTTTTATAAGTTAAGTTGAACATCTTTTATTTTTATATTTACGTAATTAATAGCTATTTGTCCAGCAACAACTGCTATTTTGCCCGTTTTCCTATTCAATATTTGATCACATATATGAAATAAATAATAAAATTTTAGGTGGTCAAAATAAAACAAATGGTCGATGTGATCTGTTCAAATTTATCGAACTTTGGCATCATCATTTCACACTTCCATTTTCAATCTTCAAGTCAACTTCAACTTCCCTTTTCAAATCTAAAATAAATTCCATATTTTAATTTGTTTATGATTTTACAAAGTTTAGGAAAATAAAAGAAAATCTTAAATTTTATTGTCTTAAATTAAATATATATATTTTTTATTTTAATTTAATTATCTGTATTAAGTTTGATATGATATTTAAGAAAATAATAAAGTTTTTGGATTTTCTGATCTTAAAATTAACAATATTTAAAATGTATCAAAATATAATTTATTTTTATAATATTCAACATATCATATGAAAAAATAGAATTAAAAAATTGTCCAAAAAAAGTAATAGATATATTTTTTAAAACAAATTAAAAAAAGATTAAGACAAAAAATTGAAACTAAAGGAGTAGAATATATCAAACTTTTAATTTTGTGAAAGTAAATATATCACCCCATATAAAAAAAATTAAAATTAAAAAAATCATGAAAAAGACATAAATTTTTTTTATTAGATTAAAAAAGAAAGTGGGACAATCATGTTGAAATGGAGAATATATTTATTAGTGATATAATATATAAATATGTCATTTAATTTGATATATACTGATATTTATGTTTTTAAATTTTGGGCATACATAATTGAACACTTAAACTTAATACACATACTTTATGTGTCATAATACATGTTGAATGTGAATTGCCACGTAGAATGTCAAGTAGAACAATGTACCACTTATTTAATTTTATACAAATTTTAATGTCTATTTATACAGACTCAAAATTGAAAAATATATAAATACTAAAGCCAGTTAAATACATGTTGTTCATGTATTATGTCATTTATTATTTGTCCATATGTGTTCTACACTTCTAGTTATCTTCTTTGCACCTCGAAAATCACGTCACCAAATTGTCAAAATCCAAAACAAGTTGCTAACCAAATCACAAATACTTTTAAAAAGTGTCCAAATTTGTTCTTCATAAAAACAGAGCATTATGACAAAGATGAACTACAACAGATATTCACTAACAATGGAAAACAAGAAAATTGTATCATCAAATCAAATGGATCCAAAAATATGGAGTCGATTACCAGAAGATGTATTAGAGCATTTGCTTTCATTTCTTCCATTAAAAACTTTCTTGAAACTCAGATCAACTTGTAAGCATTTCAAGACTCTTCTTTTTTCACCTCCTTTCATTTCTAAACACTCCCCTTCTTCTTCAAATTCACCAAATTCTTCACCTTTTTCTTCATTTTTCTTACTTTCACATCCACAATTCCCTAGACAATACCCTCTATTCGATACTGTTCATAACAACTGGCGGAATTTATCTCTGTGTATTTCCCCTGTTTTGCCATCTTCTTCCTCTGTTCTTTTGTCTTCTTCAAATGGTTTGCTTTGTTTCACTCGCCCCAGTTCTAGTTCTTTCGTTATAACTAATGTTTTAGCAAGATCTTCTAGGGTTGTAAAATACCCAAATTTGCCCTTTTCTTTTGAGTCTGTTACTTTGATTTCTTCATCTAATAATGGGTATAAGCTGTTTGTGATGTCTGCTTTTGGATCTTCAAGTCAAGTTTTTGTTTATGATTCTTTGGTACATTCTTGGAGTCAATTTGGTGGATTTAATCTGATTTTAAATGAGAATCATCATCAAGAAGGGGTTTTTCATGATGGGTATTTGTGGTTTATTACACCAGAGCCTTATTTTATAGTTTGTGTGGATCTTGATAATGGGGTGTGGAAAAGATCAAATTTTGAGCTCCCTAGTGAGGTTACTTTTGCTAGATTGGTGAGTGATGGGGATAAAAAATTGTTCTTGATTAGTGGAAATGGGAGTAATGGGATTTCAAGAAGCATGAAGTTGTGGGAATTGAATGGGGATTCTAAGATTTGGGTGGAAGTTGAGAATGTGCCTGAATTGATTTGTAGGAAGTTTTTATCTGTTTGTTATCATAACTATGAACATGTTTATTGCTTTTGGCATAAAGGGTTGATTTGTGTTTGTTGTTATTCTTGGCCTGAGATTTTGTATTATAAGGTTTCTAGAAGGACTTGGCATTGGCTTCCTAAATGCCCTTCATTGCCTGATAAATGGAGTTGTGGATTCAGATGGTTTTCCTTTGTTCCTGAGCTATATGCCTTTGTGTAATAGTAACATCTGGTGCAGTGGTGGGACTGTTTCACCCTTAATCAGAGGTTTCGGGTTCGAGCTTTGAGTATGAAGAAAATTCTGTTGGGAGGGCTATCCCCGAATGGGCCCTGCAGTGTGCGATCGGATTTAGTCGTGGCTTCAATGTAGGCTCTGGACATCGGGTGGGAAAAAAACATTGGTTCGTGAAGGGGAAATTGCCTACTTCTGAGGAGGTCTGACTGGCAGTGTTTGGTTTTTGTTTCATGACTCTCTTTATATTAGTTCTGTTTTGGTGTATATAGAGTAGCATCATTTGTGTTTGATCTGTTACAGTTAGCAGTGATCTATCATTATATGAAAATAAACCTTGTAGAAGCATTGTTTGTTTGAAAGAATTTGAGTGGTGTTGTTGAATTTTGGTGTACTTTGAAAAGGAACTGAAAGGCAGTTGAATTTCTTGTCTTGGTTTGGATAACTTTGTATGACTTTAATGTGATTGATGTCTCCATTTTTGTGCTAAAGAACTTGCTATCAACGTGCAATGAACGTGGAGTACTACTTGCGCGTTACTTATGTAGGGTATCTGCCCAATTTTGATGACATTTTGTGGTTATTGGATCTTCATGAAAGGTTCTTCAGAGAAACTTCAGAGCTCAAATCCTAGAACTGTTTTCTCTATAGTTGAAGGCTGAAACAGCTGAATCTTAATGTGTCGAAAGTATCAGATAATGTCATCGAAGATTTGAGTTTTCTTCAACATGTTATTTTATTGTCTGGTGCTGGATCATATTGATATAAACCAGATGTATGACCTGATAAAATGCAGGTTTAACTTCTAATTGTAGAATTGTAAGCATCTGAATGACGCCAAAAGAACTAATGTGAAAGAAGGAAAAATTATTTGATCTGTGATGGTGAGCTAAGTAAGGCAGAGGCATCTGCTCCTATAACTGAAAGATCACAAATAGTACAAAGGTCTTACTGGGATGGAACAAAATGAGTAGCACAATATTAAGTGGAACCTGCGATTAGGTTTTAGACCTCTAATTAAAATTTAGCTTTAGATTATCGAACTTAATGAGCCACTTCGGCCTCTAGCACCATACTGAATTCCCTCTTTTGCAGAGTTTATACCTCACCAATATCCAGTGACTAACCCAATCAACGCCGACAACCACTTCATACGCCCTTCTTCTTTTTTTTACCTTCCTCTAGAACTTTCACATTTTTGTTCTTTAGTGACACGTACGTACAGTCTTAAAGTTGGAGATGAAGGGTGTTTGCCAGCTAAACAACATTCTCTTGTCCTTCATATGCCTCATGTCCACCCCTGGCTGTAGCATCCAGATCACCTTCAATTTCAAATATTGCTTTTGTAACGAGAGCTCTTTTGTGTTAGGATTTTTATCCTGATTTTCTTTTCATATTTTAAGTTTTATTTTTTCCTTAAAGAAAAGTCAAATATTACCATAAATGCTTGAACTTTTCTTTAAAGGAAAATATATTTCTTTTCCATATTTGGTTTATTCTTTCCTTAGAGGAAAAGTCTAGAATCCTATAAATTGAATACCCTTCTTCTCATATCTAGAACACAAAAGCATCCACAATGTAGTCATTTAGAGAGTCTTGTTTATGGGGAGATTTTCTCCCAAACATATTTATGTTTTTCAATATTAGTTTTAAATATGTAGGTCGATTGGCCAAACTATATTAATAATATGTTTTTATTTGTCATCTGATTTATCAACCGTATAATTTGCAATTGTAAGCTTCCGCATGACGTCATAATCACTTTTGAACCCAACAAGTGGTATCAGAGCTAATGGTTCAATGACCCAGGTTCATCGAGGTTGAAGACAGGTTCAAGGCGGTTTCAAATCAATTTGCAACTAATTTATTGATAATGAAGAGTTTTTGTCAGAAAAAAAAAAAAGGAGTTTGAAATACTACATGTGGAAAAATTTCAATCATATTCCCAACAATCCTGCTACTCCATCTTTAAACACAAAAATTAATTTTCAACTCAGGTTTACTTTAATGCACGGGCTCCAACTTTCAACCCCTGTAAAATTTTAATGATCGGGCTTCACTTTTAACTCATGCATCTTACTTTTAACGCATGGGCTCCAATTTTAACTCATGCATCTTACTTTTAACGCATGATCTCCACTTTCAACCCTGCTCATAACTTTTAACGCATGAGCTCCACTTTCAACCATGCTCATAACTTTTAACAAAGGGCTCCAATTTTTAACCCATATCAATTTTTAAATCATGGTGAGCAACAGTGATGCATGAAGATTGTGTGAAGAAAGAGGATCAAGATTATTTTGCCAGAAAATTCAAGCCAAAAGGGGAGATTTGTTAGGGTTTTGCCCTGATTTTTTTTTCATATTTTAAGTTTTATTTTTTCCTTAAAGAAAAGTCAAATATTACCATAAATGCTTGAACTTTTCTTTAAAGGAAAATATATTTCTTTTCCATATTTGGTTTATTCTTTCCTTAGAGGAAAAGTCTGGAATCCTACGAATTGAATATCCCTCTTCTCATATCTAGAACACAAAACCATCCACAATGTAGTCATTTAAAGAGTCTTGTTTATGGGGAGATTTTCTCCTAAACATATTTATGTTTTTCAATATTAGTTTTATAATATGTAAGTCGATTGACCAAACTATATTAATAATATTTTTTTATTTGTCATCTGATTTATCAACCATATAATTTGCAATTGTGAGCTTCCGCATGACGCCATAATCACTTTCGAACTCAACATTTTGATGATATATGCATATTCTAGAAATTCTAAATTTGTCTCTGCACCGCGACTTCAAACATCCCTTTTGTCAACATTCTCTTGTCCTTCATATTCTAGACATAGATGCTTTCTTCTCCTTTGGCAATAATGGAACAATACCACTCAATTCTTCTGCAAGCGAATGAAAAAGTGAATTGGTTTAGATATGTAAAATATCAAACACTTTGTGTCACAAGATTATTCACTATACAAAAGGGAGTAATTTATATCAAAAGAAATTATTCTTTTTGATAGAGTTTTTGACGTTTCAACTAATTTGAAGTTGTTGAATTAGACGACGTTGTTGCATCTTAAAAGGGACAAATAAAAAATTATAGTGCTGAATAAAGAGTGCGAGATATCTGTGTTTCAGCTTGAATGTTTTTGTATTCATTTTTGTTCATTAAATATTTTTTTCATCTGTAATTTATGGTATTTTAACCAACAAAACACAATACCAAGGCAAATTTAGTGTTTTAATTCGTACATGGTTAAACCTCCTTATAACGATATCGTTTGTTTGTATTATTTTTTACTATTTTAGCGAAATGTTATTTTTATAGAAAACATATAATATAGCATTACAAGAAAAATTGGTTACATAAAGAAACATAGCCGTTAAAGGAAAATATTACTCCATTCATTTCAATTCATTTGTCTTACTATTCTTTTTAGTCTGTTTAAAAATAATGTCTCTTTTCTTTTTTTGACAACTCTTTAATTTTAATTTTTCACGTACATTTTAAATATTTTTCATTTAAAATTTAAAAGTCTTTTATATTTCTTATTAAACACCAACTTTATCTTACAAGTAGAAAGTAGAATGTAGGAGGGACTAATCATCTCTTTGCTTTGTGGTCCACAATATATCTACAAATTCATTAAAATTTAGCCTAGCTTAAGATCTTGTATTGACTTTTTCTTGAGATCGATATGGATAATGCCCCATCATGACTTTAAGACAACTTAAAAGTTCATCCAATATTCAACATCTATCCATCAAATTTCATCTTTAATTATTTTCAAACCCAAAATTTTTGCATTCAATTTTGGGTAGGTATACTTAAGCTTATGACATTTGTGTTTTGTCACTTTCAAGGCAATTAAAAGAGAGCAGAAAACGAAGACTAATCTCTTTAGTTCAAAATAAACAAATTTTTGACTGATGTTGAAATCTTTTGTCGTTCTTAATATTGGTCCCCTCTCTTGGGGTCTTTGTTCGATATTAATTTTTTTTTAGAGGATTTGGACATCTTTGTTCGATATTAATGTAATGGGATTCGAACTTTATTACTATTAGAGTGACCGTTTGAACGACTCTTTAACTAAGTCATACCTCACATGCGTTTAACATTAAATTAATGTGAAATTTTCTTTGTGAAATTACTTTTAAACCCTTACTTCAATGTGTTTTTCCCATGGGTATCAATGTATAATACAAAAATCAACTAGAAATCTTAAATTATGTGCTCAGTCTCATTTATACCATCGATAAATTTGGTTGGAACTAGGAGGAAGTAAATCAGCATGAAGGTAATTTTTTCAACATTGTTGAGAAATCAATGAATGAGTGATGAGTTGTGGTTAGAGGTGAAGTTCATTTGAAATGTGTTTGAGGCGCTGACAGTTGAAAATATACAAATATGTATAGTTAGGTGGTCTTAAATCTTTTTAAATTGCTTACGTATCCTTCTTGATCATGATTCTATTTCTTTAGGGTATATATAATTAAATACATTTTTTCTAATATAAAATTGTAGAAAATTTATAAACTTCAAATTCTGTAATTTGTTTCCACTAAGTTCGTAATAACTTTTAGTAGAAAGTATTTTACTATTCAATACAAAAAAAAATTATGCGAATATGAATTTAGTCGAATTCAAACTTCAATAGATACAATAAGCAAATATTGAACACCTGATGAAAAAATAATAATTGATCAATGTCTATATACATATACTAGATACAGAAGCCCGGGACCAATATATATTATTTTATTTGTTTTAATTTATGTGACACGGATAAAATTAGGAGAGTCAACTAAATTTTTAAATATTTTCTATTGTTAATTATTTTTGTAATATTTTAGTGTACTTTTCGAATAATATACGTGGCACATATGATATTTTAAGAGTTAATCAATTTTTAGTATGTTTTTAAAAATATTTTAAGTTGTTAATTATTGTGATTTATGTGGCACATATGAAATTTGAAATGTTAATCAATTTTTAATATATCCCAACTTATGTGGCACATGTAAAATTTTGAACTCAACCGAATTTTTATTATGATTTTTTAAATATTTTAAACTGTTAATTATTGTGACTTATAGTACTCTTAGTTAACGTAATTTTTAAATAATATATGTCATTTCCCCTGTCCCAATTTATGTGGCACATGTGAAATTTTGAGAGTTTTTACTATGGTTTTAAAAACTTTAAGTTGTTATTTATAGTATTCTTAACGTAATTTACAAATAATATATGTTACTACCTTTGTCCCAATTTATCTGATACATGTGAAATTTCGTGAGTTAATCACATTTTAATATGTTTTTCAATTTTTAAGGTGTTAATTATTGTGATTTATAGCCCTCTTAATGTAATTCTCAAATAATATATGTTATTTCCTCAATCTCAATTATGCAGTACGGATGAAATTTCAACAATTAACTAAATTTTTAATATTTTAAATTGATTTTTAGCATTACTTTTGTAAAATACGTAACATATAAAAAGAATTACTCTTATAGTTGAAGGAGAAGGGCAAGCCGGTCAAATGACGGCTGACCCTAAGCTCCTCTATTATCTCCTACTATATGGTGTAGTGCAGTGTAATGTAAAATAACAAAAATTATTTACAAATTCTAATATTTTAGTAATAAATTTTCTCCGACATTTTTATTTTTTGTAATAGCCCAACTTTGTAGTAATAACTTTTGGGCAAACTTCATAAATCCCACTAGTTTAGGTCCTAATTACTAGAATTCCCGATAGTTTCGAATATTACTTCTTGTATCATATTTTTTCCTTTGGATACATGTATCATTACTCGGCAGATACATGTATCTGACGGTTTTAAAAATCGAGATACATGTTTAATTAATTCACATGGACAATTAATTTTGGAAATATTAATCAAATCCCTTAATATAAGGCGAAAATCAAGGAGTATATCTATGTTTAATTAATTTCACTTTATTACTCTTTAAAATAATAAATTCATTAATATTATTAATAAAAGACAAAATCATGTATATCTTGGTTATGAAATTTGATTAATTTCATTTTATTACGCTTAAAATAAAAAAATCATCAATTTGATATATCTATTATCAATATATGATGTATCCAACTAAACACTTAGATACATGAGTGTACGGTATCTAGTATTAATTTCATGTATCTACTTATATGATCTAATATTAAATTCATGTATCTATTTATATGAATCTAGTATTAATTTGATGTATCAAATTTCATATGTTATATCCAAAAACATGTATCTCAAATACATATTTATAAGCACATAAATCTAATTATGTGTATCTATATATGAAATGTAACTGAAACACGTGAATTTAGGAACAAATCACCACTGTAAAGTATCTGTCGTATCATTAATCTAAACAAAAAAAATTCGAAATTCTTCCCCTTTTTTTCAGCATCTAACTAGATACATATAATTTAACTCAAATACATTAACTCCTAACTAGATACCAATGTATATTTTCTTGATACATATACACCTAATACCCTTCGTATCTCTCTCCTCTTCGTCAGAAATCAGTGTCACCTCCGTTGCTCGTGATTACCTCGTATGCACTTCGCCGCTGCCGATTGAGGTTCCCTAAACCTATCAATCAAACAATTTTGTGGCCGCAAAACTTCTATTCCCATCTTTACTTCTCAAACAAAGAAAAAGGAAACCAAAATTTGTACAAATCCCAAGAAAGATTAGATACATGCATACTTAATAAGATATATTGATAAAAAACTGAATAGATATAATCGTATCTCAATTATGTGTCAGATACATCAATAATGTGTCAAAAACATGTGTAAATCTCCACTTTTTGAAAATTTTCGATTACGTTCATGACTGATCAGGACATCTCACCGCGGCGATGTTTGCTTGACTTTTTAATTGGTCGATGTTACTCATCGCTCGCTGCGCTTAGATCCGACAGTCCTCCGTCAGATATATCGAAAATTCGATATGAACACTCCTCCAATTAGGCCTTTTGATCTCCTAATCGCCTTCGCCATCGATGCGATCTCCGGATAGTAACAATTTGAAAATGAAAGGATATAGATTAAGGAGGGTAAGAATAAAAAAATTGATAAACAACTTGTACATAACTTTTGGTTGTGGCGGCAGAAACAATTTTAGGAGTAAAAAGGTTGAGTAATCATTAATTAGTAGGGGTGGGGGAGATATAGATAGGGTTGGAGATTGGTTATCATTAAAATATTAATTGTGGAGTTTAAATGTAAAGATAATAAATCAATTCTAATTTTAAGGGATGTGGGTATCTTTGATTGTATCTTTAAAATATATGGTATAAAATATTAAAAATGATAATATATTTAATTATTTGAAAGTAAAAGTAAAATTAGTATATATGGTAGTCATATATGTCTATTTAAGTAGTTTATCCATAACTTTTCCCAACATGTCCATTTTTATAATAGCCCAACTTAATTCTTTAATAGTAGTTTTTTTTTTTCAAATGTTACAAGTCCTTTATGGTGAGAAGAAACTCCAAAAGCAGTGCATGGGACCCACAGCTCTAAAAGTAAACAACAATCACCAATTTAAAATAGGAAAAAGAAATGGGCCCACATAAGTTGATACCTTATAGCCTGCAGAATTAAGAGTGAATTTGAGGGCTTTCCTGTCAATTCACATTGACGGGAAGCTCCTTACATTCCCTCTTATATATAAGAGTAATATATATACATATCCAGCTATTGGAAAATGACCTATAAATTATACTTCTTCATTAGGCACTATGGACTACGTCAAGCTGAACACGCATTGTCTAGTATTTCATAGATTTAGTATAGTACTCACAAAATATATAACAATTGACATTATTGCGGTATAAATTTGTAATATTTTAAAAAGTATTAGCAAAGAAAATGAATAAATCACTAAGGGAGTGTTTGGGATGAAAGACAATATTTTCGTGAAAATTAAGTGGTCTTCCCTTATGTAGTTTTTTGTGCTTGGTAGATCATAAATAGAAAATATTAATGCATGACAATTTATATAATTTAGGCAAACACTGTGAAGATCGAGTAGGGGAAGAATGGAGGTGGGATCGTGGAGGGAGATGAGGACACTATATCGTGCTCAGTTAAATAATGAACGTTTACAATGATCTGAGTTGTCTTCCGACTTAATGAAAACACAATCTCGTTTTATACGTCATCAAAACAAAATTAATTATGCATTGTCTATTATTTCAAATACTATTTGTCATATCCTTCGCCGACTAACAAGACAACATATTCAATTATGGGCAGATACCGTTTAGCTAGCACGAGGATATGGGGTGGGGAGGGGATTGGGGTTGTGATGGGTGGAGTGGTAAGGACGAGGAGAAGGCAATAAAATGTCACTTATGAAATTTATTTTTCCTATTTTAATCACTATTAAAGTCATTTTTCTAATTAAAAAAACTTATTTCCATAAATAAGACAGTTAATCAAGCATATGAAAATTGAAATTAATGATGCAAGTAGTAGAAATTAA
Organism: Solanum appendiculatum; assembly: GCA_018342035.1. NCBI lineage: Eukaryota > Viridiplantae > Streptophyta > Magnoliopsida > Solanales > Solanaceae > Solanum > Solanum appendiculatum. Next base: position 2,554,579 of record JAGDQO010000335.1, read on the forward strand.
TCAAATCTTTTCTTTCTTATTTTATTGGGTCAATTCAATAGCGTCGATCTAATTAGAGGTCGTTTGTCCATTACAGCAATAATTATATTAATTTGCTAGCACTAAGATATAAATAAAATATATAATCGTGTTTGTCCACTACTTCTCTCTTTTTCTCTTTTTCCGTTTTTGGGTTTTCCTTTTTTGCTTTTTTAAACTAATGATACCCACTAAGAAGGACTAATATTAGAAAGAAATTAATATCTCCCTAAAACTTTAGTCCATAAGCTTCATGTCTATCCACGTGGCAGATTTATAGAATGTGACATGGTCCATAAAATAGTGGTACCACTTCAATCTTTATTTAGTTAAACACTTCAATTAGGATGTGACGAAAAAATATTTTTTAATTTTTGTATTACATTTTAAGGTCCTCAAGATACTATATTCTCTTTAGTTAAAAACCTTAATTTCAAGAGAATTTTCCTTTTTACGAATGAATTAATATTAAGAAAATAAATAATATTTTGAATAAGTTTGATAATTCTTTATTAAGCTCTAAAGCCTTTTAAATTAGAAATATGTGGATGAAGTATTCTCACCGATATTTCGGATTTAAGCGTTTAGTACCATCAATATTTGGTTATTTTTGTAGAAAACGATGTTTTTAAGTTATTAGTAAAAGAAAAAAAATTATGTCAATCTGATGTGTACGTCAAATTACATTAAATGAAATTTCTCGATGTGAATTTGAAGTAATCAAAAGTAAACAAATATCAAACGGGTGGGAAATTTCTCTTTTTGAAAGACCGTTTCTATATTCCAAACCATATAGGCCCCAGGTATCAACCAAGTGTGTTCCTTGATTTAAGAGTCATAACTTATATTTTACTATATTGATTTTTTTTATTGGAATTTTATGAAAATAAAAAAGGAGAAGTATAATTCGTACTTTATATTCATTTATTTAATTATCGTCCAATTAACTTATAGTTAGACTTTGATAAAGTCAATAATAATTTTATCGCTTTCTCTCGTCTACCGTTCGTAACACGCTTTTAGTTAAATTAATATTTATACAAATGACATTAATTAAGTTTATTATAATTAATTAATATACCTTTTCATCTGAATTTATGATTTAACTATGTGATTAAGTTTTTACTGATTCTTTCACCGTGTCTCCTGAATTGTTCAATAATTATTAGTCAATTACTAATTATTTTTGTGACATAAACCTTATAATAAAAATAGTTTTGCAAAACAATTAGAGCAACAGACAAGGAAACTGAGTGTTGGTTGATGAAAGATCATTTAACTACTTCATAATCATAAGTTAGGTACAAAAGAAGAAAGCTTAATTATCATCATAATTATATGCCACGTATGCATGAAAAGTACTAAATCATAATTTAATAAAAAGGATCAGAAAAATTATTAATAAAGAATAACAAATTAGCTTTTCCCTTAATTATTTTCTCTGTTACCAAACACTTATGTAGGTCCTTTTAAATTTCAATTTAATTAATGTTAGCCATTAGGCATAAAAAGGGAATCTCCATAAACCTGATAATATCAGCTGACAAATATTTTAATTCCCTGTTTTATATCCACATTTCATTTAACGTGTTGAATTGAGGATCTATCGAAAATATTTTTTCCATCTCATAAAATGAAATAAGATTTTGTGTACACACTCTATTTTCTTTATATTCGCGCTAATTTAAAAATAAATATTTGGTACATGAATTGATAAAAGAACTTGAAAGTGTAATGCAGTGAAATAAAAAAAGTATTTTATGATAAAACGAGCATATTATTAGAATATTTCTTTTATCTTAATGGTATTAGTCTATTAGATAAATAAAAGCATCGTGTAGTACGAATTTCATTTCCATTTGAAGCAAAACAATCAAATGTCTACCTATCATACTTCTATTAAATTGTACAAAATTTTGTATTAAATTTATTGAATACGTTTTTGACTTTTGTACTATATTTTATTTCTAGGAATAGTAAATTATGGAACTTCAATCTGGGCATTGATATCTTATTTGGCATATATTAAAATAGTTTTTAATCGGAGTAAATTTTTAATAGATATATCATTTTATATCAAATTAATAAATATAAATATTAATAAATAAGATGGCAAAAATAATCGAATGCGAATAAAATCTCACTTTGGTATCTTGAAAAATAGAAAAATCAAGAAGAAGTTACCGACCCAAAACCGGATGTGATGGCATTTGTCCTTTCCCACCAGGACAAGTCAGCTTAAAACCCAACAAGCTGAAATAACATAAGTATAGATGAGAAATAACCAAGCGGAAGTCTTTCAACTTAAACATAACCAACCCAAGACTGATTGTCACATGTACAAGCCGCCAATACAGAAGTTAAATAGATAAGTATATCTCTCAATATCTTTGTGTCTCAAATAGAACAAAGTATAGAAAAAGGATCTAGAGAGATCGCCGACATCGAACAGCTACCTCTCAAGTATCCACAGAAGCCTCAGGAGAAAGAAGCGAGATCAGAATTACGGTCCGGGCTCGCAACCTACACAGGTGTAGAAACAAGGATGAGTACCAAAAACATGGTATCCAGCAAGTCAACCAATAAAAGAAGGTCAACCTAACTAAACTCACGAACCCCTTTTTCCTTCCAACCAAACCTCCACAGCTACAACCTGCACAGAAATCAGCCCAACCTAGACTACATAGTTCATATCGCATATAGATCAACAAAAGTCCACAAATATCAACAATAGAACACATACGCATCGAATACATCAAATACAGTGTCATGAGACATAAACACAACTCCACAATGTCAAGAAAGGGACAATGAAATGCAATGCAATGCCAAGTAGCATGATGCATGTCTGTCCTACGATATACATCCGCTGAATCTCAGACCAAAACCCATGGGGGCCACACATGGACCTTGTATCCGCCGGAAAAGACCTCGGCACCTCATATCACCGGAAGAGACCTCGGCTCCTTATATTGCCTTTAGAAACCTCGGCATCGCATGTCGCTGGCAGAAACCTCGGCATCACATATCGCCGGTAGAAACCTCGACATAATCATCAAAGTGTCTCATCATAGTGTCTCAGAACCAATGCACACAAGCATGTTCACACAAAATAATGAACAATGATAGTGCTCACAGTCACAACACAATCCATATCAATGCAAATCACGCCACACTATTAACAATATATCAATATCGACGGTCACATCATGTACGAAATGATCAATTGCCTAGTCTCCATTTCACTAATCCCGTTATCACAAGTAGGATCAATTGCTAAGCAAGATATTCAAGTCTAATCCCATAGTTCAAAATGAGCAAAAGATATATTCATCAATTTCACGATTTCACCAAGGCTTTCATGGCACATTTCCAATCACAACACAACACACAAGATCACTACAACTCCACTTAATTCACAACCTTAGCACATAAGCCTTTTTATTACCCCATCGATCAAATTAGATTGATTTCATATAAGATTTCATCCCATTCCTCAATCCCATTACTCGCCAACTCAATCAAGGAAAAAATTCGGAATTTAACAAGGTTCACAAAGTTTTAAAAGTCCACTTGCCTTAATCAAAACACTCTCAATCCACAATTGGAGCTTTTCCTTTCCGAGAGTAATCCAAAGAACCACAATCTACTCAAAATATGAACCGCAATCACAATCCGGAGCTAACAATGCCAAGAACACGAAATTCGGAAAGAAAAGGTATAACAACCCAAAAATCTGATTTCAAAAACGGGATTTGAATCGACAATACATTTTTGTAAAAATGTAGAACTTAAGTCGTGATGGATCATTAATTTGAGACTAATTAGTTCAATAAAGATTGTTGTACATACTATTAAAGTCTCACATTTATAGTTTAAAAGAAAGTAATATATAAGGGTTTAAAAAATCTCTGTGCATCCTTTTTGATATATATATATATATATATTAAAAATAAAAAAAAAGTGTCACGTAAAATAGAGGAGTCGAACAAATGGGGCACCTTCCAGGCACGGTTTTAAAGAGACTTTCACACGTGCTAAGGGACTGGGATTCGGTACGGTCAACCACGTGTCTTCTCTTCCTCCAACTCCCTAATCCATGCTCTCTTATATTCATCCTCTTCCCATTGACCAAAAAACATAACCCCTTCCTTTTTCTCTTTCACGCTTTCAGTCACCTAAACGTGGTCGTTTTACGCCTCTCATTTTATTTCCCACACACTCGCCGGAGATTATTTAACGGCGACGAAGAGTTGATAAAGTGAAAGCATAATCTCCGACGATGGAGACTGAAGTTCAATCGAAATTCACATATATGGGACGGACCTTCACTAATCTCAGTATCAATGGAAGTTCCTCAGCTTTCAGCGATTGCAACAGTGATAGATCCGGTGAGTTTCCAACCGCTTCTTCACAAAGCCGGCGGTTATTTTTGGCTTGTTCTTCGGAAAATTCTGATGAATTAGTCCAGCAACTTGTTTCCGATCTCGAGTCCAGTTCAATTGATGAGCAGAAGCAAGCGGCGATTGAAATTAGACTCCTCGCGAAGAATAAGCCGGAAAATCGTATTAAAATAGCTCGAGCTGGAGCAATTAAACCGTTGATTTCGCTTATCTCCTCTACCGATCCTCAGCTTCAGGAAAACGGCGTTACGGCAATCCTCAATCTGTCTCTCTGCGATGAGAATAAGGAGCTTATCGCTGCATCAGGAGCAATTAAACCACTAGTTCGAGCGCTTAAAGTTGGAACATCAACAGCCAGAGAGAACGCCGCTTGCGCTCTTCTCCGGCTATCGCAAGTTGAGGAGAACAAAATCGCAATCGGTCGATCACGTGCAATACCGCCGCTAGTGAACCTTCTAGAAACCGGAAATTTCCGCGGTAAAAAGGACGCGTCTACTGCTCTGTACTCTCTATGTTCCGTGAAAGAGAACAAAGTGAGAGCAGTACAAGCTGGCGTGATGAAGCCTTTGGTAGAATTAATGGCGGATTTCAGTTCAAATATGGTTGATAAATCGGCGTTCGTTGTGAGCGAATTGATATCAGTGTCGGAGGCAAGGCCGGCGTTAGTGGACGAAGGTGGAATTCCGGTGTTGGTGGAGATTGTAGAGGTTGGATCACAACGGCAGAAGGAGATTGCCGTTGCGATTCTGTTACAGATATGTGAGGATAGCGTGGCGTACCGAACTATGGTGGCTCGCGAAGGAGCCATTCCTCCCCTCGTCGCTTTGTCACAGTCCGGAACCAGTCGCGCCAAACGAAAGGTAAAAACAAATATTATTTAAAAAAAGTTTATTTTCTATTGCGTAGATTCGAGTATATCAAAAACGAATATCGAGAATTCATACCTATCTTTAAATGGCTTGAGATTATTAGATTAAGATATTGTTAATTGTTAATTGATTGCACTTAAATGTTAATCCATTCGTTAACATTGCCAAGAATTTCTCATATACTCACTCGATTAATAGTTATTATCTCATAAACTTATTTAGAAAGGTGACTTCCAGGAGATAGTAAGCTTATGCTAAAAAAAGTTATTGGTGTTGGGGAATTGAACATGGACATATCTTTACTGTTAGGTGGATGAAGTAATCGTTTCTGAACAATGTCTGCCCATTTGTCTATAGCCTTTTTAGGGAAGAAATTATTGGTTAAATTACGTTCATTTAGACGCTCTTTCTGAATATTCTTAGTTTTGAATTTTGATTAATACTCCTATCTAAAAGTTCAAATTGTAGTGTCCCATTTCTTGGCCTTCTCTTGGCCACACGGTTAGTGACCAAATTAAGACGGATTTATATATACTCCTAACTTTCCTCACACATATATTTATTTATATAGTATATAATATATAAAGAAATGTATGGCTGACTCTTTCTTTTTTTCCCAAAAGTACACCCTTCTACCTGTTACCTAATGATTAAGAGAAGGAAAAGTAGAAGACAATTTAGATATGAAGTAAGTGGTATAGGTGAGTGTATAAATAATTTGAATTTAAGTATTTGCTTAAGTAGGGATAGAGTATAATTGCATTAGATTAAAGCCGCAAGCGTGGTCGAGTTAGTCCTTTACCTGATTTACGGTCTATTAAATTGGAGCGGGGTTTATCTTGTCATAGCAGTTGCGGATTCCCTTGTCATAAAAAAATTGTAGTATTAGATTAACATAATTGTTATTTTATTATAGTATATATGCTTGTATAATGAGTGTTTTTGTCTGTTGTGATTGGGGACAGGCGGAGAAACTGATTGATCTTCTACGGCAACCAAGATCCGGTAACGCCGCTGCAACAACAGTAGCAAGAACCTCTGGTGTGCCAGTCTGAACTTGTGACCCCCCAGTTCCTCTCTTTTGTTTCGTTTTCTTTGTTTGTATCATACCTGTCCAACAAAAGCACAAATTATCATGGACAATATACAAAAAAAAGAAATTAAAAATTTTAAAAAATCGAAAATTGTAAATGCCTTCTGTTAGTAGTAGTAGCAGTAGTAAAAACTAGAAAGCTTTGTAAATTTGGTGGGTTTTGAGTTTTGGCCACGGCTTGTGTTTACTTGTTTTCCTTTCTTGAAATTGTGATATGAATTTCTACTTTTTGTTTGTTTGGTTGGTTGGTTGGTTTATACTTTACCTTTTACTTGTATCCAGATTGTTCGTTTTCCTTTTGATAAGTGGAGTATTGTTTAAACAAATGAAGGTCTGCTACGTGAAAAGCAAAAGTAAGTTTTTGTTGCACGAATCCTTTAATATAATGCCAAAATAAACAAAGCGTTTTGAAGAATCTCTTTCGTTTTCTTTCTTCACAACTAATCGACTACTACACCATGAAGCCCCACGAATTACGTCAATTGACAAGTTTACACTAAAGCCTCTGTTTAAATTATATTATATCTTTGTCTGGACCTGTTGATACTTGCCAATTATCCTTTTTTGCGTCTTGCAATGATGTGTTACCAATTTCCGCCGTTGACACAGCCACACAACGATTTTTCATCACTAATAAAATTGATCAATAAAATATTCATACAACCAACTTATTTAAGTGGGAACTGATGATTTAGTTGGAATTATTAAATGTATAAATAATTTATTATGAATAATATATTATTTCATTTTCACCCCTTTTTATTGGTTGAGCTATTCGCAAGTTGAATTTTTACTATTAATTTTAACTTTTAAATGGTACTAAATAATTTGTAAGTCTTCGACCTTGGAGATGGGAGAAAATAAACTAAAGGGAGCATATTGATTCGCATATCAAACAAAAATTTCAAAGTATATACTTGCATTGTTTCACTTTCTTAGAAATAGTTTAACTTGACACAAAATTTACAACAAAAAGTAAGCTATTTAAATATTTTGGTATTAGTTGTATCATAACATATTGCTGTATATCTATAAGACTCTTGAAATTATATACATGTATCTAAAACATGTCATAACCTTTGTATAACAAGAATACAAGTATTATAACATCTACTCTCTTTTTTTTCATTAAAAAAGAATGACTTTTTTTTTTTGCAACTCTTTATTTTTTAAAAATGCATAACAAAAAGGTTTGAAGATTAACTCTTTAATACTAATTTTTTACATGACATATTAAAATCCTAAGATTAAAGAATATTTTGATACATTCCACATATCTTCAGATGTGTCAAGTTAAAATCAGATAAATAAATCGAAACTAACCAATCATAATATAGCAAACAATTATGTAAGTTTTTTCATCACATGGATGTATAACATTATAAATCTATACTATTGATTGGACATAAATTGAAAATTATGGAAACACGTCCGTATGTTGAACGAAGCTTGGTGCGTATCTGGATTTTAGTGTCTTCTTTGATTCGAAATGACTCTTCATTGGACCCTTATATTAACCTATCTTCGCTGGACATGTGAACAGATCAAACTTAAATCAAATGTATCTATGCCTTTTATTTTCTTTTAAATATTGGAACATTTGAAATCTCTTATCATATATATTTGTAACTATACTAGATCAAGAACATGTTTGTGGATCTTTGCACCCTTTTATAGAAACATATTTGTGATTTCCTGATTTTAATTTGTTTGACTTACTTTTCATTTTAGTCTATTTTAAAATTAATGTACTCCCTCTGTCCAACAATATTTATCCACTATTGACTTTGCACACTTCTTAAGAAACTATGATTAGAAGGGAAATTTTACTATATCACCCTTTGAATATAATAAATACTGTATCTTGAAAAATGGAATAGGAAAAAAACTATAATTAATGATAAGGGTAAATTAGGAACTAAGTGTAAAATTATCCATTGATTTCATAAAGTGGACAAATATTGTTGGACATTCCAAAATAGTATAGTGGACAACTATTGTTGGACAGAGGGAGATAGTATCTTTTTTCTTTTTGATGACTCTTTAATTTCGACTTTTCACGTAGCATGTCTACCGTTACAAGATTAAAGGATATTTTGATACATTCGACATATAATTAATTTAAAACCACAAGATTCAAAAGTTTTCTTTGATTTTTTAAACTTCGTATCAAATTAAAATCAGATAAACAAATTAAAACGAGAAAGTAATAATTATTCATAGTGTTCTCAAAATTTGAAATATGACAAGCATATACAAAAAGAATTTGTTAGAGTTGGTCAATGGAGAGACCCCAGACGTTAGGTATTTTCTTAAATTCTCATATACCATGATTGCCTGGTTAAAGCTATTTCATAAACGTCAAATATCATAGTATAAGGAGTTGAAAAAAGTGCAACATATTTAAAGCTTTAATTATGGCATAACATGTTCAAGTTGAAAAATACACAAATGCGGAGAAAGCGCCTTGATTTAAACAACTAAACTGCTACTATAGATTACTACAACTTAGTACTAAGTTTTGAAGCTATTGACAATAAGCAAATACCAACAAAATTGAGGGTCCCCTTTTGAAAATGTTTTTTTCTTTCTTTTTATTATGTGTTCGTATTCACATTGAAGTTGAGTAAATGTTCTGAGTTAGCACATAAGTGGTGTTTTTTTTTCCTATTCGATGTTTGGTATCTGCACTGCAGTCCAAGTAAATCTAAATTCGCACCAGCAAAACGCTTCCTAACAAAGACGACTCTGTATTTAGCATGTTTCAAAACTGAAACATCTGATTAAGGATAAAGAAATACTTATCATTCCACCACAACTTTTATTGATGTAAGTGGTGTAATGTACTATCACTTTTCTAGTATTGGACCACTAAAGTATTTGTTTTGAGTGATATTTTTAATATTAATAACAAAAGAATAATAAGTACAAATAGGGAAAGTTAAGCCTTACATTACGAAATTTTTTAACAAGGTCAAATACCTCTACTATTATTAGCACGCATGTCAGAATTAATACGAACTTGGAAAATCAGAAAACCAAATACTCTATTGATCACAATGTTTATATTATATACTATGATAATAATATAAATAAAAATGTTGATAAAATGATATTATTAAACAAGAAAACTTACCAAAATATATACACGTACGGATGTACTTATATGATTAATTTTGCTCTGTTTATGAATTATTTTTTTACGAAAATGTATTATCTTTTGTGGATTAGCACTTTAAAGTCCTTTGAACATATATATACATAAAAGATCGTCTGGATAGCAATCAACTAAAACAATAAAATAAAAATTAACTCCGTCAACAGATCTATAAGCAAGTCAAGTAATTAATTTATGTGGATACTATTATAATCTAAGTGGTCCATTTTTATAACAAAAAAGTGCTCAACTCTTTAAATTGATCCGTATCTTGTTGCGTGAAATATAGAACTAGTTAGCCATTATCAAAAAAAAGCAATGAAGATTGAAAAGTAAAAGACTTTAAAAAGTTTTTCAAAAATTTTAAAAAAAAATTACTTTTCCCTTTTTCTATTTTTGAAAAAAAAAACACAAGGCTTACCTAAAACTTTGTAGACAAATTACGTTACACGACATCAAAATGCTTCACTAGATCTCCCACATGCTTCATGTTCTATACGATCCCAATTTTATTTGTCCCTACTAGGATTTGTATGTCGTTAACTTTATCATATTGTGTTAAATTGAGATAATATCTCATATGGTCACTCAACTTTGAACAGTTCACTTAGAAAGTCACTCAACTTTGAGTAATTTACTTAGAAAGTTACTCTACTTTGTTTTATAACTCAAAAATCACTCAACTATTGATATTTCACTTAGAAAGTCACTCAACTATTAATATTTTACTTAAAAAGTCACCTAACTAATTTAAATAATTTTTTCATTGAATTTTGTTGAAATACAATTTTTTTAAAACTATTTTTAAAATATAATAAGATCCTCATTTTCATTAATTTATTGAATTTTGTTAAAATACAATTTTATTTTAAGAATTTTGCTACTGTGCGTTTTTTTTACTTCTTATTCTTATCAATTCCAACCTTCTTTTTTTTAAGATCATTTTTCAACATCTTTTATTCCAGTAAGGCTAGAACGGAAAAATATTTGTTTTTTTTCTCAATTGCTACCATATGTTTTTCAAAAAAATTATAATTAAATAATTGGAATGGGTTAATAAGATAATTAAAATAGATATCTTATTATTTCTTAAAAAGTAGTTTAAAATAAAAATTAGATTTCAATAAAATTTAATGAAAAAACTATTTAAATTGTTTGAGTGACTTTTTAGGTGAAATATTAATAGTTGGGTGACTTTCTAAGTAAAATATTAATAATTGAGTGACTTTTGAATTATAAAACAAAGTTGAGTGACTTTCTAAGTGAACAACTGAAAGTTGAGTGACTTTCTGAGTAAACTATTCAAAGCTGAGTGACCATCTGAGATATTATCTCTGTTAAATTAGGCTTGGGACTAGCTCATTCATCGATGTGGACACCCCCCTCCCCTCCTCTCATGTTCAAAGTCGGATTTTTTTTTAATTCAAGATTCCATCGTTAGATACAATGTATGATATTCATTCATCACCTCCGATCCCCCCCATTCTTCCTCATGCTCGGATCTGGATATTTCCCCCCCTCCCCCTCCTCTCGTGTCGAAAGTCAGATTTTTTTGATTGAAGATTTCACTGTCCAGTACGATACATGATATTCATTCACCCCCCCCCCTCCCCGTCACCCCCTCATGCTCATATCTGAATATTCTTTTTTATTCAGAGTTCTACTATCTGATTCAATACATGTGCGTGATATTTATAGCCCAAAGGTATTTCCACCATTGCAATTATCCATTTTTTAGGAGGGGAGGTGGGAGGTGGGGGGATATCAAATCTAACTCTAATACTATGTTAAATTAAACGTAGACCTAAATTACATTTCAAAAATTAAATCATAAAAAGGAGGATCGATCAAATCGTATAACAAACCCAAAATTCTTTTTTTTTAATCGACGTGGAACATTTCATTGATCATTTTGGAGTCCTATAATACTTCTAATCTAGTGTAAAAGTGGATAGGTTAGTGGGAATATGGTGTTGTTAATTCCACGTTAGGGGATTTCAAACAAACACTTCAAAAACGTGGAAAGAGAGTAAAATTAATAATTACTCTAACACCCAATTAGGAGCACTATGATTATGTTGTACTACTTGTTCTTATTTTTGGATTCTCATTTTAGGTGGCTTTATACGTTTAGTTTGACAAATCAATACCTAGAGTAACATTTGACTTCAATTAATGATCATGTTACCACTAGTTTAAAAACGAGTTTTTAGCGGCAATAATAATCGTGATTATATTCTTCTGTTCATATCTTAGCCGACGATTCGAAGGTCACCAAAGCCTATTGCGGTTATTATCACAAAAATTGGTAAAGGGTATGATTTTTTGCCACGACAAATTATTAGTTTTAACGGCAATTACTTTTGCTGTTAAATCCAATTCATAACGTTAATTATGTTCTTGTAGATTAAGAGTTAATATCTCAGATGGTCACTCAACTTTGAATAATTTACTCAGAAAGTCACTCAACTTTGAGTTGTTCACTTAGAAAGTCACTCACGTTTGTTTTATAACTCAAAAGTCACTCAATTATTAGTGTTTCACTTAGAAAGTCACCCAACTATTGATATTTCACTTAGAAAGTCACTCAATCAATTTAAATAATTTTTTCATTAAATTTTGTAAAAATACAAACAAAAAAAAAAATTAAACTATTTTTTAAAAAAAAATAAATTGGTTGAGTGACTTTTTAAGTGAAATATCAATAGTTGAGTGACTTTCTAAGTAAAACTAATAGTTGAGTGACTTTTGAGTTATAAAACAAAGTTGAGTGACTTTCTAAGTGAACAACTCAAAGGTTGAGTGACTTTCTAAGTGAACTATTCAAAGTTGAGTGACCATATGAGATATTAACTCTGTAGATTAAAGATGATTGGAGGCATAGCCAAGATTAGGAGTTTAATTTGGGGGATTCTAAATTTCCTTTTAAAAAGGAAACTTTGTGTGAATAGTGGGATTTGAACCACAATTCAAGTGTGGAAGGCATTTTCACGACCCTTCTTTACCACTAAGCTATCAATTAGTTTTGTCAGGGGTTCATGAGTTAATATACATATCAATTTATTTAATTTTCTAGTACAAATACAAAATTTACAGAAAAACTACTGAGTTCGTCCGAACCCATGAACCCCCACCTAACTCCGCCTATGAAGATGATGATGTTACGACATTGTCGTTGTAGTAATTAATTTATTGGATTTGCTTAATTTGCTCTTATATGTAAAAAAAACAATATTAGTTACCTTATGTTAAAAAAATTGACCAAGTGTATCCTAAGTAAATGTCTAATTCCAAACGAATCAAATCAATAGCTTTGTGCAAGAAAGATTAAATTAAGTATGTGGATAACAGCGTGAAGATTCAAAATAGAGATATTGTTTTTTGAAGAAATTTAAAGATGATCAAGAAAATGGATATTGAAATATTCAGATAAAATGAGACCTACTTCAAGTTTCACTATAGAGCTACGATCCATTAAACAACGAGTGAAATCAACAAAACAACGGGATATAATAAATAAAGATCTCGAAATAGAAACTAATTATCTGTTCGTTTGTCAAACTTATCAAAAAGGAGGACATATAGTTACTTCCTCTTAGGGCTATTATTGAATATTATAAGTATTGGTTGAAAATCAATATGGTTACTAAATATTAAACAATATTTAAAGAGTGCTTAACAAATGTGCAGATTGTTTAGCAAACGAAGGACACAAATATGAAAAAGATATGATAAGTCAGGATATTATGCTCAAGGAAATGGAGTTCTTTCTCGTTATTGATTCAAGCCATCTTGATTTGGAAATATTTTAAGTAATTTTATTTAGTTTTTCTACTGTATTAAAAAAGTAGTAATCTTTACTATTATTATTGTGAAATGAACTACTTATTTACCAAATAAAAAAAAAATACTGAACTACTTCATATCTATTCTTTTTTCTGAAACAAAAAGGTTGCTAGACAAGTAAAAAAAATGTCGATAGGAAGTTGTTTAAATAATTCAATAAAATCAAATTTAAAATAATTTATTTGAGACTGTTAGGTAATGTCAACGTCCTGCCTATGGCAAGGCCCAAGAGGGGTTGGGAGGCTCGGGTCGAAGTCATGATAGAACATGACAGCTTGCTTGGTAAATTTAGTTAAGACATAAAGTTGCGCCTTGACTATCAGCTATAGGTTTTGTCTTTTGACACAACAGTAAGCGCTTGATCCCAACAAGTGGTATCAGAGCCAAGGTCGTGGGTTCGATTCCCAAGAGTCTCATTCTGCTTGATCCTAATAGAGACAAAAGGTATATTTAATTAATAATCTACCTAGTTTTCAATTCATTAGAAACACAAGATCTACATTTTTATATTTTCCATGTGACAAGAGATAAAACTAATGAAGAAATACAACAATTTAAAAAGGGGGACATCAGCATGCCAAAGTGAAGTGAAACTTTGGGGAATTTTATCTATCAGTAATAATAATGCCAATAATTTGAACATGAGGGTGCTTGCAATAATTATTTGTAGTGGATTTGAAGTACATGTAACATGTATCATAAATCATGGAGTAAGTACGAAAAGGACAACATATGTATTGTAGCCCCTATAAAGCCGTATTCCATGAAAGTTATATCTAAGACATCTTTGATCTGCAGTCTTTCATATTCCTTCAGTTCAACAATAGTTTTTCACTATACTAAAAATAATTATTCAACAATACTTGTCAAGTTTAGAAAATTAATCGATAATTTATCTTTTGTGTCTATTTTACCTTTGCTATTAAATAGTACAATTTATCATTAACACATTTCTCAAAGCATTAAATTTAATAAATTAAAGAATAATATAGTAATATTACCCTATTTTTTATTATTTCTTAAAGGTGTACCAAGTCAATAGTGGACAACTATCGTTGGACAGAGAAATATTTTTTAAGGTCCACTTTATTTATACGTACATCATGTGTCATAAATCGTGGAGTAAGTAAGAAAAAGACAACATATGTATGGTAAGGCCTCTATATGTACGGTAGCTTGATCGGAGATCTTTCATACAAAGCTGTATTTCAAGAAAATTGAAGGGTGGTCAGAGGTTTTTCATATTTTTCAAGGTCCACGTTATTTCTGTTATTTGTTAGAATTATCAATATTACGTAAGAATTAATTTTTCTATAGTTAGTTTAGACCTCAAGAAAGTAAAATGTATTTACTTTAATTTGATTGTATTACCTAGGAAATAATAGGCTATTTATTTAGAAAAGAAAAACAAATGCAATATAGTTGCCCTTCATTTCATTGGGCACCTCATACCAATTGCTTTGATTTATAAGGTTAATTGAGTTATATATTAGAGAAAAAGAAAATGAAGATGGTCATTTACTTTGCTGTATTTTAAAAAAAAAAATACTTGTTTTTTTATATTTAAGTCCAATTAAGTAACAGAATATTACACGCAATAGTTCTTACTTCTTAGTTTCTAACTTCTAATACAACTATACAAGCCATCATCTAAGTTGGTGATACAATCAAAGAATATTGATTTATCACCAAAAATTATGATAGAGTGGTAAGTATTCTTTTAGTCTTCATCAGAGGTCTCGATTTGTCCAAAATATGTAATCGTCCTTATTAAAGAACACTTTACCCCAAATGAATATCTCGTCTTGAATCCATCTTGTCCATAACACCATCTTATATCAGCCCATAAGTGAGGACTAGTAGCCCATAGATATTGTCCAAACCCGAAAAGGCGAAGGCCCAAATATCCACACGAAATTTAACTTGTGTCTGCTTTTTAAATTTATTGGTGTACGTATCAATGTCGGAACAACTTCAAATATACGATGCCTATAATAAATTTTGACAAAACTTAACTTTACATGCAATGTCTGAAATTTCTCTAATTCATGCATTTCTATTTGAAGTGCAATTATATATGACTGACGTTTAGATATTTATGTCTGACTTGAGTTATTTTGGTCTGAACTTCATGCACATATGGATGATATCCAAACGAAAATGGTTGATGTCAGGCAAAATTGATTGAGTTTTTGTCATTCAAAGTTAGAAAAGGAGAATTTGATAATGACTCTCGATATTGGAGAGTATCTGCCATTCACGTATATATAGTATTTACATCAGGTTTGAAATACATGAGATAGAGTTTACATGAGATTAAAACTCCTAAATAAAAGCTAACTATCGTCGAAAGGACACTACAATTGTTTATCCTTAATATCCCCTGTCAAACTCAATGGTAGTGTACGGACATTGAGCTTGTCGCGGAAATGAATAAAAAGAGACGAGCCTAGCGCCTTTGTGAAGATATCATCATATTGATCTTGAGTGGGAACATAACGAACAGTCAATAACCCTTGCTCAACTTTCTCACGAACAAAATGATAATCAATCTCGATATGTTTTGATCGATTGTGAAAAACAGAATTGGTACAAATGTAAAGTGCACTTAGATTATCACATAGAAGCATAGGTGGCTTGCTGCAAGTGACACCAAGTTCAAATAATAGATTTTTGAGCCAGGCCACTTCGGCTGTGGCAAAGGCAACTGCTCTATACTCTGTCTCGGTGTTGAAGCGAGCCACAACAGTTTGCTTCTGAGAAGACCAGCTCACAAGATTACCCCCTAGAAAAATGGCATAGCCATGGTGAGAGCGACGATCAAGGATGTCGGCGGCCCATCCCGCATCAGAATAAGCTTGAAGAGACTGATCTGATGATGGAAAAAATTGGAGACCAAGATGCTAAGTGCCCTTAAGGTAGCGCAAAATGCGTTTAACTGCAGACCAATGAGATAGTCGAGGATCGTGCATAAACTGACAAACCCGATTAACAGCATAAGAGATATCTGGACGAGTAATGGTGGCATACTGCAATGCACCAACAATACTACGATATAGAGTAGCATCTGGAGCAGGTGGTCCATCACGTGTGAGTGTGGCAGTAGAGTCCGCAGGAGTTTGTAACGGTTTGGCATCTTGGAGGTGGCTACGGTGGAGAAGATCCTTGATGTATGAAGATTGAGACAGTAGCAAAGAACCATTGTGATGCAGTACTTCAATCCCAAGAAAGAAACTCAAATTGCCCAAGTCCTTAAGGGAGAAAATAGAGTCCAAGGTGGTTGTAAACTTGGAGATAAAATCAGAGTTATTACCTGTAATAATGATATCATCTACATAGACGAGAAGGTAGGTAAGAGTAGAGCCACGATTGCAAACAAACAGGGAAGAGTCAGTATAATTGCTCCGAAATCCATGTTGCACTAGAAAATTTTTCAGTTTCATAAACCAAGCTCGAGGAGCTTGTTTCAAACCATAGAGGGCTTTTCTTAGGCGACAGACATGATTAGGATATTTTGTATCAATAAAGTCAGGGGGCTGAGACATGTAAACAACCTCTTGAAGATCGTCATTTAAGAACGCATTATTAACATCAAGTTGTTTAAGTGGCCAGCCGCGAGCAAGGGCAAGTGATAAGACTAATCGAATGGTAGTAGGCTTCACAACAGGGCTAAAGGTATCAAAATAATCAACACCCTCTTCTTGGTGATATCCTTTAGCCACAAGACGAGCTTTATACCGCTCAATCTTTCCATTGGCATGTCGTTTAATTTTGAATACCCATTTGCACCAGACAATGTTGGCATGAGTAGGATATGGCTCGAGGGACCAAGTGCCATTACGAATCAAGGCATTAAATTCATGTGAGATGGCCTCACACCATGCAGGAGATGAACTTGCTTGCTTATAGGTTTTTGGTTCCATATGAGGAGAAGAGAAGGTCTTCTGAACAGTAGATAGGAATGTCTTGGGTTTAAGAGAATTAGTTTGGGCTCTAGTGGTCATGTGGTGTATAGACGTTGAGGATTGACGAAGATAGGAAAAGGTAGAACAGGGAGGAACAGAATGGGAAGAAGCGGGAGACGGAGAAGCGAAGGGATTGGGTGGTTCTAAGGGCTGTGAAATGGTAGATAAGAGAGGGGACAAGGAGGATGGCATACTGGATGAAGGAAATGAATTATCGAGGTGGGAAGAAATGGTTGAGGGCGCAGTAGGGACTGGAAAGGGGTCAGATGAAGTGAATAAAGAGGTGAGTATATCAAAATTGAGAGAGTTTAAAGTGGGAGATGCAGGTTTGGAGTTACTGGTCACTATGGAGTAAGGAAAATTTTGCTTATCAAAAATTACATGACGGGCAACGTAAAGACGACTCGATGAAACATGAAAGCACAAGTATCCTTTGTGTTTACTGCTATAGCCTAAGAAGACAGAAGGCAAAGATCGATACTGGAGTTTATGATTATTGTAGGGACGCAAAAAAGGATAACATAAACACCCGAAAACTTTAAGTAACGAGTAATCGGGCCTACGATTATAGAGAAGAGAAAATGGAGATTGAAAATTAAGAGATGGACTGATCATCCGATTATGAAGGTAAGTGGATGTTGAGAAGGCATGTTCCCAAAAATGTGAGGGAAGAGATGAATTTGCAAGAAGAGCAAGACCCTTTTCAACAATTATGCAGTTACGGCGTTCAGGAGCGCCATTTTGTTCATGAGTATGAGGGCAAGTGACGCGATGAATTATACCTAATTGTTGGACAAAGGTAGAGACATTGCGATATTCACCCCCCCAATCAGTTTGAATGGATTTAATTTTGCAACTAAATTGAGTTTCCACCATTTTGATAAAATGCTTAAAGATGGTGAACACTTGAGATTTAGAAGACATAAAAAAAATCCATACAAATTTGGAATAGTCATCCAAAAATTGAACAAAATACTTGTTTCCATTAACAGAATCATTTGGAGCAGGGCCCCATACATCGGAATAAACTAATTCAAAAGGAAAAGAACTTGACATATGAGACGAAGCTAAATGGAGACGACGACTCTTGCCAAGTTGACACGGGCCACAAACTGAGTGGAGTTTATTGCTAGAAATTGGAAGATTAACACTGGAAGCCAAACGACGGAGAACGGATTCATGAGGATGACCAAGTCGATCATGCCATGTTTGGAGAGGAACCTTGACAGCCAAAAAACTTCTAGGTTGAGATGAAAGATGAGACGCAGCAAGACGATAGAGGCCATGCTTAATCATTCCTCGAAGAAGAACCTTTCCCTGTAGATCCTTTATAAAACAACACGAAGGGTGAAACTCAATTATGACATTGTTATCACGAGTAAATTGAGAAACACTAAGGAGATTGGTTGTAATTTGAGGAACAATTAAGACATTTTTTAAATGAAAAGATCGAGAAGGAGAGGGAATAACAGAAGAACCAATGTGAGTTATAGGGAGTTTAGAACCATTACCAACAGCAAGCGAGTCATTTCCAGAATAATCTGAGGTGATAGAAAGATTACCAACATCCGCAGTGACATGATTAGTGGCGCCTGAGTCAAGACACCAAGATGGGTCTAAGAAAGCCGAGGATGAGGTAGTAACATTGGCTTAGGGCGAGGTGTATTAGTTGGCGGGTACTGGTCATTGTATCGATTATAGCAATTTTTTGCCACATGACCAAGTTTCTCACATATTTGGCAAAGTGGACGATTTGATGGCCGTCTAGTGTCATTGCGCTTGGGATTACGTTGTTGGGATTGATTTGTTATTGGACTAGAGTTATAAGAAGGCCGAGACTGAAAACCTTGGCGACTGGCAATATTAGCCGAGAGAGTGACATGGGCAGATTCATCAGCAAGTTTTTGTTCTTCTTGTAGGAGAAGACCAAAAAGTTCCTCGCAAGTGACCGGAGGAGTTCGAAGGTTGATGGCCGTGCGGAAGGGGCCATAAGATGGATCAAGTCCATACAAGATATAAGTCACCAATTCATAATTGGTGACAGGTTGAAGGGCCATTGCAAGATTGTTGGCAATTGTACGTTTGCGTTGGACGTACTCCATGATAGAGAGACTACCCTTGGTCATTGTTTGTAGTTGGAGACGCAAAGTCATCACCCGAGCAAGGGATTGAGTTTGAAAAATATGGTGAAGGCTAGTCCAAGCTTCAGCCGCAGTTCGAGACTGGATAATATGTCCAAGGATGGACGGATCAATAGTTGTTTTGATCCAAAGGAGGATAACTCTGTCATGGGATTTCCAAGTTTCATATTCTGGATTGGGAACATGAGTTTGATTTGTGGAGCTATCGGTTGAAGGAGATACAACCGTGGGTGCGGGTATTTGGGTAGAGTCGAGATATTTTTCCCAGTTAAATACCTCAAGAGCAGATCTGATTGTGGTTTCCCATAGTAGATAATTATCTTGAGTAAGTGTGAAATTGAGAGGAGGTAAGGAAACTTTGTTGTTTGATCCTCCTGATAGTGCCACAAGTAGATTGTTGGCCAAAGAGGATTGATTTCCAGAAGCCATAGGGATGGAAAAAAGAAGAAGCAGGAATCGCACATGGTCTGATACCAAGTTACAAAAGGAGAATTTGATAATGACTCTCGATATTGGAGAGTATCTGCCATTCACGTATATATAATATTTACATCAGGTTTGAAATACATGAGATTAAAACTCCTAAATACAAGCTAACTATCGTCCAAAGGACACTACAATTGTTTATCCTTAATATTCAAAAATGATTAAAGCCCAATTATTTTTATTTGAACTTTAAACAAAACGATATGAACTCCACTCATATGTACTTTACTCATTTTATCTGAAGTTTAATTTCGTAAAGTCAAACTTTAAAAACTGTCTATAAATTAAATGGGAATGTCAAAATAGACTGCCCTTTGAAATTTTTGCAACCTCAAATTAGGTGAATATTCACATTGTAATGATATGGGCCCTTGTGAATGCCCTGGGCCTGAAACTATGGCTTATATTATGGGCTATATATCCAGAACACTTGAGAGCTCACAGCCATAAATTATGACCCGGGGAATTAGCCCAAGAAAATATGACTCGCTGGGCTCAAATTTTCATTATAACGATTTTTTTTTGAAACGGAAGAAGTACTATTAAATATAATTGCAAGGAACAAAGCGGTGAAAAATCCCGTGATATTCTGATTTTCAAAATGAAAGATTGACCAGCTATTAAAGATAGAATTGCATATGATAGGACCATTCAAACTTTGTTATAAACAATTCACACCACTATAAACAACAATAAGATATCCAATTTCACTCCACAAGTAGAGTCCGATGAAAATGAGGTATACGCAATTTCTAATAGATTCTCGACTCAAGAAACGTACAACTATGTTTCTTGAATTACATTAAAAGTATCACTATATCTACTTTCTCTTTTTCCTATAACGGAAAACTAAATAAAATAAAATATTATAATCCCACACGAAATTGAATTGGCAGCTCATTACAGTAGTACAATTCTATCGGTTCAAGTCTTGATAGAATAAACCATACCGAAAAGATAGAGAACAAAATAAACCGTACCGAAAAGATGGTATAATTTTTGTTCCTATTTCAAAATTCTAATAAAGGACTAGCACTTCTGTTTTATACGTACACGACTTTATTTTTATTTTTTTGATGATGCAAACTCTTCTTTACATAAAATACCAAATTAATTTGAGAGGAAAAAACAAAAGTGAGGTTGAAAAACACAGCCCAAAAATAAAGAGGAAAGTGGAAATGGTCCAAGAAGGCACACTTTCTCACGTGAAATTTTATCATGTGTGCATCTTCTTGTCCGCCTTTTTTTGGATAATCATAATGGACCCTTGCTTGCCATTTTGCCTGGTGTCACCATCTCCTTCGAAATTGATTTTTGTCGGACTCGCACAACTGATATTAATTGTGTGAGATTTTTTCCATCTTGTAAGTAGTGGAATCAAATTTTACACTTTTGGATGAATGAAATCTAGATCACTTACTCGTAAAACAAAAAAAAAATCACACACATTTAATATCTAATGTTACTTGTGAAAAGAAAAAAAATCATCTACTTTGCCTCATTCTCACACAATAAATTGGAACAAGAAAATTAAACCAAACCCTCTTTTTCTTTTTGGATAATCTACACCACAGCAATAATAAGAAAGCAAAATTTGAGGAACAAAAATCATCATACATTTGTTAAATAACTTCTAATGCTAAAAAAAAACACTCAAAAATTTGTGAATTCAAGTTTCTTTTTTTGCAAGGATTGTTATTCTTGAATGTTGTCAACATCCTATTTGGTAAAAATCCAAACTTTTTCCACAAATCCACAAAAGTGTATCAAGGTTCAAAAACTAAACAAACATAGTTCTTTTTTTGGATTGGTTGGGCATAGAAACAACAAATTCAGGATTTAAGTTCTACGAGTTCAATCACTCTGTACCAGCTTCAATAGAATCACCTATGAGAAAGAGCTCTCCTTAGCTCTTGAGCCAATAAGGTCGGGGCGCTAAGGTGTGGCAAATGACCTTCAATATTCAACCAATGCACGGTGTTCCGCCCACCAAGGTGATTCTTTAAATACATCGCGACTGAAGCAGGTACAGAGTGGTCCCTTGCTGTCTGAAAAATGTGACATGGTACTTTCACAAGACCTAAAACTCCCCTCATGTCACTATTAAACACTGTCCTTGACACAAACAATGTTATGTCCGGTCGCATATTGAACAATGTCCTGCTGAATTCTCGTACAGCCGCCGGAACATCGGCTCCGACGGCCAACGGGGCAAAACCATTAACCCATGCTTCATAATTTGCCTCCATAGCTGAAAATACTTCCTCTATTTCCCCTAGCTCAAATCCACCATGGTAGTCTTCATCATTCAAGAATCTGAATTGGGGTACAACATTATTTTATTAAAGATTTGGTGGAGATAACACGAAAAAAAAAAGATTTGTTTTTTTTAAGTTTAAGATAAGGATTCTGATAACATGAAATGTCAATTGATTGATCATAACATTCCTAAGCAAATAAATTCATGAATTTTGTCAAACATAAACTTAGGATAGGATAAGATAAGTTAGTTTGACAAAAGTGCTCTCAACTTTATGGGGAATTGAGAAAAAGTAAAAGAAAACAAATAAACAAAAGGACCACGTTAAATATTCCCATTTCTGAGTAGGCCAACCAAACTCAGTCGACTTATATTGTATGTAAAGAAACTCAAATATTTTACATACATATAAACAACAACAACAACATAGTCCGTGTTATATGCAAGCGAGGTCTAAGGAAAGTAGAACATAAGCAGATTCTACCATTACTTTGTGGGGTAAAGAGTTGGTTCTATAAATTCTTGCTCAAAAGGATATTATACATGCATACAAACAATAATAATATAATCCGTGTAATATGCAAGCAAGGTCCAAAAAAAGTATGATATAAGCATATTTTACCACTACTTTGTAGGGGTACAGAGTTGGTTCTAATAAATTCTAGCTCAAAAGGATATTATACATACATTATGTCATATTATAACAAGAAATTATTTTTAAAATATTCTTTTTTAAAAAAAAAAAAAAATATCTCAAACGAATGCTCCAAACTTAGAGTACAAAAATGAGCTATTTTTAATGTCGTGTGGACTAAATTTACCACAATCCATTTACCCATTTCATTTGAATAATGCGTTTATTGATATGGCTTAAATATAATATGTAGTTGAATTTTTTTTTAAAATTAATCCATATTCCCCATTTTCTACAAATTGTTCAATAGTATTGGAACTCTTTTTTTTCTAATTTATGTGTGTCACTTTTTGCTTATTAAAATTTAAATTATCTGAAGTTTGATTAATATTTTAAAATATAATTTTCACCAAATTTCATAGTATAAACTTTTGAATATTTATATTTAATTTTAACTCCAATTTAATTTAACTTTAAATATTAGTTAAATTAACTTGAAGTGACACATAAAGTGAGCTACAGATAAATTCACCCTGCTAACTAACACCATACCTAGTGGATTTACATTTCTGCTATGATTTGTGAGCTATTGCGGAAGAGCAAATACCAAAAAAAGAAGAAAAAAAAATTTAAATTAATTTCAAAAGTTTTTCTTTCTTTCATATCAAACTAATTCATATAAATTAATAAAAGTGAGAAAAGTCAAAAAATAAAAAAGCTACCTGGGAGAAGCTCCGATGAGAATAAGTTTGGAGAAGAGTTCAGGGCGGCGAATCGATGCGAGAATTCCGATCATGGCGGAAACAGAGTGTCCGACATAGGCACAACGTTCGACACCAAGAGCATCAAGAATATTTAGTAAATCATCGGCATAAGGGTCAAGTGTCGTATAACGTCGGAAATCGAAAAAATCAGGATTCACACTGCCGGCACAGACAAGGTCATACAAAACAACACGGTAATCTCGGAGAATAAAAGGTAAAATTCGATTCCAAGCAGATTGGTCGGTACCGGAGCCATGGGCTAAAACCAAAACTCGTTCGCCGGAACCGACGACCCGAACGTTGAGAGCATCCAAAAGGGTCTGACCCATTTGAGTTTTTTGGTTTCTTTTTTTTTATTGGAGAAAAAAAAAATGAAGAATACTAAATTTTTGTACTCTTTTTTTTTTGAGATTTTTTTTTTTGTTTAATGGTTGGGTAGGAGTTATGTGAATGGGAAAAGTCATTGGAGGGGTGTGGTACTTATAAAGTTGCCAAAAGACATTTTAGTTCTTCCATTTTAATTTGTATGAGTTAGTTTAATTTTAATTTATATGAGTTAGTTTAATTTTGACATAGAATTTTAAGAAAAAATGAAAAAAAGTATTAGAAACGAAAGTGAGTGTTTTTGAATGTATTTTTTTGAAAAAAAAGAAGTTGAGAAAAAACTGTGACTATATATTAATCAATTGAAACCAACATGGGTTGTCGCAGAGGCGTATCCAGGATTTCGAGATGATGGGTGCATTATTATAAAAATGTGAATTTAAAGTATATATATACTTCGAGTGTGGGTTCATACATCTATATTTAATTTTTTTTAAAAATATAACACTACTATATATGATTTCAGGAGGGGAGCATGGGTTTACGTGAACCCGATGACCCCCTCCTGCATACGCCCCTGGGGTTGTGGTACAGTGGTGGATTGTTTCACCCTTAGCCAAAGATTTTTGGTTCTAGCCCTGAATATAGAAAAAAATTTATTGAAAGCGTCACCCCTGAATGGGCTGAATTCAAATTTAGTCGAATTCCAATGTAGGCTCCGGATATCGAATGAAAAACCAAAAAAAAAAATCAATTGAGGACTTTTGGTTCTTTAATTATCAACAGTATCTACTCAATTTCATACTAAATTTTAAGGGGCCGTTTGGTTACTGGATAAGGGCAAAGTTAATACATGAATAACTTGGTTATTCATGTATTAATTTTTATACCATGTTTGGTTTGTAAATAGAATAAAAGTTATCCTTGTGTTAGTTTTATACAATGTTTGGTTATATTTTTGTAATTCTACATAACTAATACTCACATAAATATCGAAAACCGAAAAACCGAACCGAACCAAATTAATTCGGTTTTTCGGTGTCGGTTTTTCGGTTCGGTTTCGGTGTTTTTTTTTCGGAATTTCGGTTTTTCGGTTCGGTATTCGGTGTCAGGGTAAGAAAAATTCGGTGCACCGAAAAACCAAAATTTTATTAACTAAATTTAAAATAATATTTTAATTTTATTAATTATATACTTGGTAACTTGTGTTTGTGAGTTGTGACTCCTATTGTTTTTTATTTGAATGAAGTTGAATATTAAGGCATTTTTAACTTTGTATTGTTTTAACTTTTAAATTTCAAGTGTTGAATTCTTGGTTTAAATTGTTGGCTGCTATTACAAAGAGTGTTTGATGAAACAAAAAATCGGAAAGAGAAAAAAAAACTTCTTTAGTTCTTTGTTGGAAACTTTAACTATTAAATATGTTAATTGATTATTTCGAATTTTCAACTTTTATCTTTAGTTAAACGTTTTGATAATTTAATTTTCACTTTATTTTTTATTTGCTTGCACCGAAAAATCGTTTTAAAAACACCAAATTAAACCAAACCGAAGTTTAAAAAACCGAACCGAACCGAACCGAACCGAAATATTTTGGTTTGGTATTTGGTGCACATTTTTTCAAAACCGAACACCGAACCGAAATTTAAGAAAACCGAACCAAAGAACCGAATGCCCACCCCTAGTTGATAGGTTTTTAAATATTGTATAAAAGTTATTTATGTATTAATATTATACGTTGTTTGGTTGGTAGGTTTAAAATGTTTTATAAAAATTATTCCTGCATTTGTTTTATACAATGTTTGGTTGTGTTTTAGTGAATCCACATAATTAATACTTACATAACTTATGAGGAAATCTATGTATAATTTTATGCAGGGTAGAAGGTGAAATAAGTTATGTGGGTATTAGTTATACATGGATTAAATAATATATTTACATATTTACCCTTATTAATTAACTTTTAATTTTTTTTAATTATGTGTGCTTTTAAAAAAGTTACTATTTATTTTTGTCTTGATAGTTGCTTAATTATTTTTAGTTTCTTTGCTTTATTTTTTATTAATTATTTTCTTTGGCGATAAGATAGTGCCGGTTAATTGTAATTAGTTCTTTACTTAGTTTCTTTGCTTTATTTTTTATTAATTATTTTCTTTGGCGATAAGATAGTGCCGGTTAATTGTAATTAGTTCTTTACTTAGTTTCTTTGCTTTATTTTTTATTAATTATTTTCTTTGGCGATAAGATAGTGCCGGTTAATTGTAATTAGTTCTTTACTTAGTTTCTTTGCTTTATTTTTTATTAATTATTTTCTTTGGCGATAAGATAGTGCCGGTTAATTGTAATTAGTTCTTTACTTAGTTTCTTTGCAACGCACGGCCAATACATGTATTATAATATTTTTAGTTATTTCTTATTTACTTAATTACTTATCCTATTCAATACAAATTACTTAACTGCTTTTAGTTATTTGTTATTTACTTTAGTGTTTTTAGCTATTGACATTTATTTAAATTTTAATGTGTTATTAAGATAGTTGTTTATTTTAATGGATATAATAAATATTAGCTCGCTAAACATTTTTGGAATTAAGAAATAAAAATTAGTTTACTGTATTGTAATTTGTATATAACTAAATCATGTATAACTAATACCTATATAATTAAACCCTGCATAACTAAACCATGCATAATTAATACCTGCATAACTAAACCCTGCATAACTAATACCTGCATAACTCTAACCAGTAACCAAACGGCTCCTAAGGGTACATTTGATTAATTTTTGTACGTATTTAATATTACATGAAAGTACCTGCATAACTAATACCTACATAACTCTAACCAGTAACCAAACGGCTCCTAAGGGTACATTTGATTAATTTTTGTACGTATTTAATATTACATGAAAGTAGTTATACTTCACAAAGTTGACTTGTGAAAAACAAGTAATACGTTTAAACTGGAAAAAAAAAACATTGAATCTGAGTTATATATCTATTTATTCTTTTTCCAATTTGTATATTTTTTAATAAAAGAGCACTAGACAGTAGACATTTCCGTTGAATATAACTAGTATAACTTATATAAATCTCATAATGTAAGATCTAAATTACATAATATCCCTATTTTTTACTATTTTACAAAAATCCCTTAAAATTTGGACCTTCCAGATACATAAGTAATAGTTCGGATACATTAATTCTGATACAATAATTATCAGTTTGTTACGCTAAAACAGGAAAAAAAAATTGAAAATTTAATTAAATCCCCAAACCCATGTTTATCACTTCCTGATTTCACTCCACAAATCTCTCCCATTTTTATTCTCATGATCTTTTCAGTTTATTGCTCTATTACTTTTGAAATTCGAAATTAGTCTCTTTCCTGTCAAAACGATTTCAACGTGAAATAGGTATCCTTTTCATCTTCTCCAGCTGTTTGTTCATCCTTTGTTTTTCAATTTTTTTTCTTCTTCAAATCGCTGATACATATGGAAGATGCACCATCTTTTAATCTTTGTTTTACACAATTAAACGAACCTAATATTGGTCGTGTTTTTAATTATGAAGATATTGGTTGGGCTGAAAATAGATCTAATGTAGGCCGTGTTCTTAATTCTGACGATGAAGATTTTGAAATCGACTGTCGAAAAATGCTCAAAAACGAGAGAAAAAGATCGAGTTGTTGGTGTCTCCGGTAAGGGCTTTGGATTGAGATCCATAGGTGAGTTATGCCGATTCAATAATGACGGCATTGGTTCAGAACTTGATTACCCATACACGGCCTCTCAAAAGTTTATTAAAACGTATCAGATACACACATAAAATACATTGCAAGTTACTAATTTAACTGTTGGTCATTATTTGTATCATGTTTAAATGTTGGGCAATGGTTTTTATCGTTTTTAATTGTTGGACAATTTTTGTATAATGGATTACTATTTGTTATTTTTTGTATCATGTGTTACTGTTTGTTATTTTTGTATCATTTTTAACAGTTTGTTATTTTTGTATCATGTTTAACAATTTGTCATTTTTTGTTCAATACAGTCTTTGTAATATGTGATCAAACAAATTCCAACTCACTCTGAGAGGTTTGGTTCTATATACAACATGTAACTTGTGTATTTGATTCTGAGGATGAAAACTTTCATGAAAATAGATCGAAACGACGAAACGATCCATTAATCATGAAGAATTTGAGAGCGGAGAAGTCGAGGAAGGACACATGCACGAGTTTTATATCTACTATTGAAAAAATGCCCAAAAAAGGGAGAAAAAGTTGGATCTACCATTACACGGCCATCACTATCAAAGATACAGATTTTCATTGTATCTCATTTATTTTGATTCTTAAATTAGCCTTTGTTAGTGTCATCACTGATCTGATACATCACTGCTACAGTAGCATTTATTTTATGCAATGTATCATGTTCATTTTTAAGGTATTTATACATAACTCTAATGTTGTTGAATCTTCGATTAGTGTTTATCCATCTCAATGTAAAGGTACTTGATACATAAACACTACCTAATGTATCATTTATACAAAATTCTTTTTTCTCAGTAGTTCTACTTAGTTGATGATACATTTGACACCTAACTAATGCAATGTACTTGATAACTTGATTGCTGATTCATTCATGCTGATACATTAGACACTCAATTGTAGTTAGTTGTTGATTCATTCATGTATCTAATTGATAACTTAATTCTTATTTATTGTGATACATTTATAGATACACTTATTTCAGCTTACATACACCTTTTTTCACAACTTATTGTATCAGATACATTGTTATCAACAGATAAGATACTTAGTAGCGTAAATTATGTATCATATACGTAAATTTGATGGTTACAACTCAGTTCTAATTTTGTTTTGTATTTTTTGAATAGTTCTTATGAATGTATCAAGTATAAAGTTCATATTGTTGAATGTGTTGTTATATTCATAATTTTGTATCATATACAATATAGTTTGGTCATGATACACAGTTAAAACATTTTGTAGTTGCTCTGAAAATCTGTTTCACTTCTCTTTGGGGAAGAAAGTAGAAGTTCTTCGATTGTGTTCTTCTTGTCCACAACGTCCACAAGGTATCTCGTCTAGTTGAAATCTACCACAATTACATATTTTTCGCTTAAGATAAACAATATATCTTCTTCCAGCATCATAAACTGAAAAAATAAACTCAGACGACATGAAACAACCTGCAAACATTAAAATATTCAGTGATATATTATATGAAATACATTTTTTAATTATTTTCTAAGCAATACCTATATAACAACAAACTAACACATAGCACTACAATTTTGTACCCATCTTATAACATGTACCAGATACATTATAATAACTTATGATACAATCATTCAAAAAAATTCAAGACTGATATATATTAATGTATCATCCACATTTTTTATTGATCAAAACAAGTAATCCAAGACTTATATACATTTATACAAATCTGTGATACACACACACTCGATATTCAAAAGGTATCTGATCCATCTCAATTGCTAATCCATTTTGTTACATGTATCATATACAATCTATTATGATGATACATTTTTATACAAATCACATTCAGATACATAATAATGACCACATCATAATTCATAGATACAAAATTACAATACACGAGCGTCCTTTAATACTAATGTATCATGACGTACATATTCACATCAAAACGATAAAATAAAACTATAACCATGATACATTACAAAACTATATACCAATGTATCAATAACCAACTCAGTAAATACCTTTAGAAATAGCAATGTATCATGATTTTATGTATCAAAAATTGAAAAATAACAATTTTCAATACAGAAATAACTAATCTCACACTTTTTTTATTAGAAAAGAATACAAGATAGAAGTCCTAAGCAATTTCAACAACCATATTTACACATTAATTCACATGACAACACAGCGGAAAAGCTTTTACAATAGTTTGTTTGTCAGCGGAAAAGCCCAACTTGTACTGCTTCAATGCCTTGCTTAGAGCCAGCCACAAGAAATTCCCAGCAAATATTCTTCTGGAACTCAGTGCCAAACAAACAAACAGGTCCAGATTCCTCACGAAATAGCAATGTATCACGATTTTATGTATCAAAAATTGAAAAATAACAATTCACAATACAAAACAATCTTTGAGGTTTAAACAATCCTCAGAACAGTGACTAAAGTGGCCTATTACAAGTAGTGCTTCTTAACTTATAGATCAAGTCTCTTATAATCATCCAATGTGGCAAATTAGTTTTTAAATTTCCACAAGATTCTAACAGATGCCGACTTTTTGTAATACCAATACTAAAAGAAGGATCCTGATCCATATGTATCGGGAAATAAAGAAGAATTTTTTTTTTGAAGAAGACGACTATGGAGGAGACGCGCGCTGTATTTATTGAGTAGTTTGAATTTGATTGACCGGAAAGAGAATCATTTTGAAAATCAAATTGATATGAAAATTGTAACTGATAAGAATGTGGAGCGAAATTAGGGAGAGATTAAAGGAGTGAAAAAAAGGAAGGGGAAACGTGGGTTAAGGCTTGGATACTTATGTATCCGGCTGATTTGGGAATTGGAGAAAAATAAGGGATTTTGAAAATATTTTGAAATGGTAGGAAATAATGGAAATTATGAAAAATAAAGGTACATATAAGTAATTTTTCCATATAACTATGGTCACTTATTTTTAATTGTAATGGCGATTAAGGCCTTGTTTGTTTTGGAGGTTTGAATTTGAATGATTCAATTCTTAGATTATTAAGATAATTTTGTTTATATTAAGATTTAAACACTTACTCAATTTAAATATATCTTAATCATTAAAATTTTGAACAAAGTTTTAATATCACTAATTAAGAGAAACTTTTGTATAAATAATTTTAACTACCATTTTATCGAAAATAGTCACCATTACTAACAACTTCCATCACAATTATCATCACTTGTTAATCATTATTATCGTCGTCAACCACCTCTGTTATTACAATAACTAATTCTATTATCACAATTATCATTACTATCAATCACTATTGTCACCTCCACCAATATAATTATCCATAATTGTCGTCGCCACCTCTACCATTTCTATCACCACTGTGGCCCCTAGTACCAATCACCTTCACCATTATAACTAGTACCGCTATCAACTACTATCAACATATCGACAACCACCGCACATTCTCTAACCCCACCATTGACATCAACAACTACTAGTTAATTAACATCAACCAAAATAAAATAAGTCCTCAATTTTGATAAACATAAAAGAATAAAACTATCAAATGAATATCCTAAATTAAAAGATTAATTTAGACAAACTCCAAACATAATATAACTATTTTTGTCAGTTTGTTTGTTTTTTGTTCTATCGTGTGCCATATTTTAAGTGGACGTCCATAATTTGTTGTACTTGTATAAACTCAAATGTCAGAAGACTTGTCTCTTGGCTTCAAATTAATCTAGTGTACCATCGTTTATTTGGACAACATTATCTATATTAGATTTTCGAACCCTGACAAATACTAATAAGTCAAGAATTTTGTCTTTTCCTAATAGGGCAGTTCAACTGTTACTTTCTTTGGTTCCTAATGAAATATCCTATGAATTTTATTTTGTACAAAAAATTATTCCAAGGGGATAAGAAAAAAGAAAGGTACCTTAGTATTTTTAACGAAAAAGGAGAGGCAAATTTGAATTGATTATTATGATTATGTGGATTCAAGTGGATATTTGAATTTTGAATTAGACTCTAATATAATCATACATCATTACTATAGTCATTTGATGACTAATAAGATTGATTCATAATTTAGATTTGTCAAGAATAATTCATGAGAGAAGGAAAGTAAGCAACAAATACAAGAAACAAATAAATCATTGTGAGAGTGGATAAGGTCTACTTATGATACTTGAATAATTATTTCTTTGTGAGCCAGTTTTTAAGATTGAGTTAGGCTCAAGTGCATATCTTTATGTGGTAACAAAGCCAAATCCATTCATGTTTGCGCACCTGGTCCCCACTCTTGTTGGGCTAGGACGTGAAGGTCAAACAGGTGTTAGAGTGGGTTTGAGTCCCACATTGACTGGGAAATAGATTGGTGATCTGCTTATATGAACTTAGATAATCCTTCCCCATGAGCTAGATTTTGAAATTGAGTTAGACGCATGTGTCATATCTTTATAATAATATTTCTTCTGTCGTTATGCAATTCTCAAAAAAACATTTAATAAATAAAGATAGCTTAATAAACTATATCTTATATTTTTTGAATAGTCATAAAAAGCTAAAACGATTGTTAAAATGGAACGAAAAGGGTAATGTGGAAAAGATAAAAGCCAAAACACTTTAATCAATTTGTGAGTCATTGATGGAGATGATATTGCATAAAGACCACGAGGTGCGTGCTGTCATTTATGAATAACCAACTAAATTGTCAATATCCAGCAGCTTCCTAATAAATTTACATTGTATTCACTCTTTATCTCACCAAACATATATACATGTCATTAATATTGTTTTCCAAAATAAATTAATATGCACATATATAGTTGCGCTAAAAGGACAGTGGTGATCAAGGGGACCCAAGAGAATACTTATCTACAAAAATTTCAAATCTAGTATCTTCAATAAATCTTTATATTGATTGATGAAATCTACCACTCAAAGCTAGTCATATCAAGGACTTAACACAAAACTTGGCCTCACAAGTCAGAACGCATTCATGACAATTTATTTATTTATTTATTGGTTTTCATTCGGTGACCGATATCTATTGGAGTCGCACTAAATTCGAGTCAGAAAGTCTCACATTGGGGATAAAATAGTGCTCCCTAACAAAGACGACTTTGTACTCAGGGGGACTTGAACACGAGACCTTTGATTAAGGATGAAGAAGTACTTAATTACCAACCACTCCACCACAATTTTTGTTGGTCATGACAATTTCTAGTACTATGGTTGTTTCTCCTTCTTGTTAATTTTCTTGGTTTATCACGCAATATAAAGTCTCGACTAATTTGAATTTAGGGCGAACTTGAGATTTTTGTTAAGGGTGAAAGGATCGTATATCTATTCCATCATAATTCTAATTAGTTAGTTTAGTTTTTTTTTTTTTTTTGTACTTTATAATGTATATTAGTGTTTATGTCGATTTTTAGGGAAGTAGCATGGACAAATCTCATTGAATGTCTTTAGCTTGTGTCTCACAAAATTCACTTAGAATGAATATGACTATAATCATGATCTTAATTAATCATCCTAGAAATAATGTTGGTATTAAGGGTAATTAAGTGTGATAGTGATTAATTAGACCATTTTGTGAATGGAGCAAAAGAAATTATGGACAAGAGGTTACAATTTAGACCGTAATATCATAAGTTAAAGATAGTTGTCCCATTTGATTCTCCCTTTCAATTAACTCAAAGTAATTCTATCAGTCCACTCTAGTAGTAATATTATTCGCTTTGAGTCTGAACACACATAACTTTAAATTTACCTTAGGTATCAATTATACACCAACCCTTAAGAATTCAATATCGTCCTCATTACCGTTTAAACCAGTATCATCCTAAACATGTGCGATTCACCTAAACTCAGTTGAACATTAATGATTTACCTCAATATCATCGTCCAAGGTTGCAATGGAGGATGAATGCGACAACAAGAACAAAAGAAAAATGGACCATAGAGTATATTCTCATTTCTTCTTCTGGAGAGGCCTATAGTATAATTTGAAGGCAACCTCCAATATAATATATAGTGAAAATTACTAAAGCTTGAATCAGATTCTTATAATTATATAATATGAGTTCCAGCTGATCTCTCTATGAGAATATATTTATATCTATATAAACATCAGTCATATATACATCTATCTTGCTCCTATTTTAGCCCTGAGATTTTGTCACTTCTCACAAATTGATCAAACTGTCTTTTTTTGGAATAAAATAAGATTTTTTTTATACGGAAGTACTTTCCAGCTAGTATAGACTTGTACATCATGTATGGATAAGTCTGAGATAGATATTTAGTAAGTATAATACTAATTTGACTTTAGTTGACATCTATGTTCTCTAATTTTGAATGTGCACACGTAGACACAACATGAACTCCTACGTGTATTAACCAATCGAATATTAAGTTGTTCTACCAATTATTGGAAAATATTAGAGATGGTAATTAACACCGAGAACATTTAGTCACCAATCAAATGCATAATAGTTATATATATTAATAAAATACGTAATATAGTTTTGGATATATAGGAAAAATCAGTTCTAGGCACGGTATAGAAGACAATGATCTCAAAGTAGTTTTCCATCACTACACAACTGCAAATAGTAAAGTAACTTCCTACTCTCTTTTCTTCTTCTTTTTTCCCGGTTTTCTATTTAGTGTTTGATATTCAGATTGAAGCTTGATTAAATTTATATTCGTGTCGAACAGTTTCGGATAAAGCGCACCATAACAAAGACGACTCCATATTCCGTGAGCAATTAACTTCCTACTCTCAAGATGCAATGAACCACTCGAGTAATCTTTTAATTTGCACTCTAATCCCTTCGTACTATTAAGGGATTTAATTTGTATTCTTGTTCATATAAACTAAAAACACAAAAAAGGAAAAGTAGAGTACTTTTTTTTTGTTTGAAAACTAGTAAGTATAGTACATTTAAGATCTCGTTTGTAAGAGAGATAAGGAATTTTAGGATTAGTTTATTTTATAATTAATTGGGATAAAATTACATGATAACTCATTTTGAGATTAGTCATTTCGAAATTGCAACATTATTGATAATAATTTTATAAAAATTAATCTTAAAATAACTTGTTCCTCACCGAACACAGGATTATTAGTTACTCGTTGGATTTCTTCAGGACATTTCCCACTAAGCGATTTATATGAATCATTAATTTTCCTTTCATGGAGTTTCTCCCTTATTCATATAATTCCATATTTCAAAAAAAATGTTTTAATTTTAAGTAGAATAACTGGACCAAGTGCTATTTTGACCCAAGGCTTTGCTACTTCAGGTATTTTAACTGAAATACATCAATCTGAAATATTAGTACATGCTCTTCAATCTGAGTGGTTAATAATGCACGTAAGTATGATGATATTGGGCTATGCAGCCCTTTCATGTGGATCGTTATTATCAGTAGCACTTCTAGTGATTATATTTCGAAAAAACAGAAAAAAAAATTTATAAGAGCAATGGTTTTTTAAACGAGTCATTTTTCTTGAGTGAAAATGTTTTCGAAAATATTTCATTTTTTTATGCTAAAAATTATTACTGGTCCCAATTGATTCAACAATTGGATTATTGGGGTTATCGGGTTATTGAGATGTGTTGAATGGGAGTGGTTGGCAAGGGACCATTTCATGTTGAGTGGGTGTTATCTAGTTCTTTCTATGTTTGGTTTGTGAATTGTGATTCCACGTGTCCCTTATCTACTCTCACTATCCACTTACAACTTTCTCTTTTCATTGTTAGCTTATACCGTAAGCAATTGCATCACCTCCCCTTAGCTACGCTTATATCATCACCATTCATATATTTTCATCGTATCAACGAGGATGTGATGGAGTAGTAAGTATTTTTTTCTTATTTAAAGATTTTGAATTTAAGTCTTTTAAGATATAGAATTGTCTTTGTCAGAAGACATTTAGTTACCCCTTAATATAAAATATTTTCAATGTAAATAATCTAAATTTAATCGGACTTTAATATCAATATGAAATTAAAAATCAAAAAGGAAATCATATTCACCACAAATTATCTTCCCCCTATATTAGTTCTGATTTGATTATTTTATGAGTCAAAAGTGTCATTAAATGAATAAAACAATGTTAATCACGCAACATTCTAAGTCTTAATAATATTATTTTATAATTTTATCATTTAATTACTCCCTTCATTTCAGAATACTTATTTTAAAATATTTTTTAAATTATATCTAATTTTTTATTTTAATATATTAAATTAGTTTAAACTATCTTAACTCTAAAATTAACTTAATTAATTCTCGAAAAATAAAAAAAATGATATGTATTTTGGGACAAAAGGAGTACTCAAAAATCAGTCGTATATCATTAGCTGGGAAACTATTATTATCGCTTTCAATAATTGCCGTCACATCGACCCCTAAATTGAGTCTATTTATTTTAGTATATTTTTTTCCTCTAATTTTTTAATATATTTAATTTCCTTTTTAATCGTTAGTTTCCATTATATTTTATTCTTTTTTATCCTAGTATGGAAAGTATAGATATAAAAAGCAAAAACATCATATCATAATTAATATCATTATCCAAATGTTGAATGTTCTCTTTAGTGGCATGCGCGCAAGGTATCTTAATTCACGAGTGCATTGAGTGGGTTCTCCTCTTACTTTATTAAAAAAAAATATATGTCACAATATGTTAATTAATAGAGAAAAGACATAAAAATCTTTCGAACTTGACAGCAAATTAACTTTACCACTTAAATTATACGGGTATTTATTTACCCCCTAATTCATTTTACGTGTATTTAATATCACCCTAACGGATGATGTGGCAAAAAAAGAAAAGAAAAAAATTGAATGCGCGTAAAATATTTTTTTAAAAAAAATAATGGTCACACTATAATGAAAAAAAACCCAGCCACCCCATTCTTCATCTTCTTCAAACCCCGCCCCACCCCGCTTTCTCAAAACCCCACCTAACCCCTCTGCTTGTCTCTTCTTCCTCAAAACTCCCCACCACACCCTACCTCTACCCCACCCCACCCCACCCCATCCTCTTGCTCCTTCTTCAAACTCTACATCCAAATACATTTTCTCGTTAAGCACAAAAATAGAAAATGACATTCAAGACCCACATAATTTTCTTTACTCTTTACTTTTGAGATTTGATTTTTCTTAAAAAATAATTATTCATCTAACTTTAAACATTACTTATTCTATACCTGAATATGCATTAAGAAGTGAAACAATAAAATTAACAGCAAATCTAAAAAATTAAGCACATTGATTTTGCATAAATTTAAAATCACCATTGTTGATATAAGTTGATAGTTCCACTTAGCTGGGAAAAAAAAGTTTGGTGATTGATATAAGTATTTGATGGAAGTAATAGTGAATAATTACAAAGTAATGAAAAATAAAGTGAATCGATCAGTGTGAAATTTTGGATGTTAAAAAATTGACCCAGATGAAATAATGAAGAAGATGGGTGAAAAGTGAAAATAAATTTTTTAAAAGATGTGGGGAAGTAAAAATTAAAAAAAAAGTATTTTTTTTCAATTATCTGACATGTTATCGATGTGGCATAGAGATGGCACTTGGGTGGCGCGCGTGCATTTCACCATGAGTATGAAACTGGTATTGTATGTGTAAGGTGCTATTAAATTCACTTGCAATAAGATTAGGGGGTAAGTATACGTCCGTGTAGTAGTTTAAGTGCTAAAGTAAGTTGTGTTGCCAAATTCGAGGTTTTTTTATGTCTTTTCTCTAATTAATAATACGTATATATTGATATACATGAACTGGATAAGGTGGAAGCTGACTTAACATGGGATATCATATATGATTATAATAACAATAAGTCAATAACATATTTAAGAAAATTCTGAAATCTTGTGTGGATGATGCATATGCATGTTGTGTGGATGATGCATATGCATGTTATTTTACTTTTATCTTAAAAAAATAAAAAGGTTGTTATGATAAATTCAAAGCTCAAGTAAAAAATATCAAAATAGATATATGAGAAAATATAATAGAGAAAAAGTCTTATTAGTGCATCTAAATTGATATATGTATAAAATAAATTACACTATTATGAAAACATAGATTTAAGGGACGTCTCATGAAAAATTGGCTCTTTATGAAGGGATTTCGATGAAAAGTTTGTCTGAAATATTTTCGATGAGCCAATTTTCATTGAAACTTCAATTTTTTTTAGTGTTAAGAGTCGTTTGGTTATTGGTTAATTAGGAAGTGAATTTCATTGATCATATATTAAAACGAACATATTTAGTACAATGTTTGTTAGCATTTTAGTTGTTATGTTTATAATTCACTATATCAAACATGATGTTTAATTATTAGTTTAAAATCGATTTTGCATAACTAAAATATATATAAGTTATAAGTCATGCATTTGAAATAACTAACCCTTGCGTACATAGCCAAGCCCTATATTATCAATGCATAATACATGTATAACTCTAACGAGCAATAAATGACCCGTCAAATTACACTAACTTTAGCTAGAATAGTTGATTTAATGCTTGAGGGAAATGTGCTCCATGTGCAAAGCTTATCACCACATCCATCAATAGAAATTTCAATCTCTAAGGGCCAATTAGTCAAGGGATTCAATCATAAAATGTTCTACCCTCTTACATGAGGAATAATTGAAATTTGAAATTGCGAACAATGAAATGGAACTCATGCATACATTTCTATATTCACCAACCAAGTTGTCTTCTCTCTTTTTTTTTCACTCAGAGTTCGATACCTGCATTGAAACTCAATTAAATTTAATCGATTAGCACATTACATGTATTATTCTCGGGGACGCACTCTCAACATGAGTCTTTTCATTCTCAGGAGCTTGAATTCGAGACCTTCATTGCCAACAAGCCTTTTTCAAAAAAAACTTTTTATCTTTTGAAAGTTGTACTTATTAGTTATTATAATATAATTATAACTATAATAATGTTTTGTACAAGAATGTGGTTGCCATATTAACTTGTGCTTTCTTGCACATTGACGGACATAATGAACATGCGATGCTAATTACACATAATTTGAATGGAGAACATAATCAAGATATGCTAATCTTTCAAGAAAGTAAATTAAATACTACGAGTAATACCTAGCTACTAGTAATGACTTTGGGCTAAAATAATATATTTCTAGAATTAAGAAAGCATTCTAGAGTGTATATATAACATCCTAACGCGTCGTTTGGCCAGAGGGATGTGATAAATAAGAATATCCCATGAATGAGTATCTTTCATGAAACTATTTTATCTCACCTTTTATATGGTATAAACGAATCCATTATTTATATTAAAATATACTGTGAAGTAAAATAATTCTGAAACTAAATAATCCCCGTTAACAAAACGCATGATAAAATAATTTCATAGAATATCCCGAACACCTACATGGATATTTGATACATGCATCGGAGAAAACAACTTTGTTTGATTAAAAAATAAAATTTAGACAGAGTTGCTTTTTATGTTTAAGAATCTAATCCTAATCCGAGTTAGAGTGCTTGAGAGACAATCAGACAAAGATAGGTTTAGTGGTGGAGAATAATGTACTTATTAATTAATTAAAATTGAAAAGTCAAATGATAAGAAATTTAGAAATAATCATAGAGGTAATAATTGTTTCTAAAAGGCAAATGGATTTGATTATATTAGTCAATGCACGCGTGATTTTATAATTTACATCAATCCACTCCCATTATTTGGCATTATTTCTAGGGATATATATTCTTATATGAGAGAATTATATTTTTATTTATAGCAAGATTGTTCTAAAAATAATATTGTGAAGGTGAATTTAAAGTTTTAACTAGTATGTACAAAATAATAGTATATCTAGTATTAATTTAGGATTATATATATATTCTAATTTAATAATAATTATATACAATCAAATCTTGTCATAGTAGCGACGTTTATCTGGAAAATTCATGATTGTTATAGTGATGTATTAGTTATGTATGAATCTTGAAAATACTCTTTAAATTGATTAATATTAATTTATTGATTAAATAATATCTCTATAAGATAATAAGATTTCATGGTTCTGATAATATTAATTTAGAGAGGTTTTACGGTAAATTATTCTTTGTTGCCTAATGATGAACCACACTGCATGAATTGCAGCAAATCCCTAAAGGGGCTCTAAAACGTAGGCCTATTTATTGTTATCGAACACCTAACTGGGCTCTAAGTAAGATGCAGGCCCAGTTTATGTTGAGTTTGAGAAAAAACACGGCCCACCTATTTTGGGCTTGTGGTTGCATATTGGCCCTTAGGCAGCTCTCCATGAAGCACAAAAAAAGGATCATGATTCTGTAAGGAAAAATTGACACGGAAGTACAACTGCCACATAGTATTGGCATTAATTAGCCAAATAAAAATTAGCAAAAGAAAGCCTTCAAATTAATTGACATTAATTAGCCCACTAACAAAAAGATGTGCCCCTTTTTAAGGAACGAAATATTTTTATCAAGAAAAAATTACATGAAATGGCAAACATTACTAGGTTATTAGTCATTAAGGGTAAAGTTTAATTTATTTACAATAAATAAATACAATTTAAGATTTTTTGCCATTAATTAATGGGACCCACAGAAGGAAAAAACATATTTGTATACCGACCAACAAAGAGTTAATCGGCTATTGTATATCTTTTTATATAGAATTAAGTTTCTCTCTCATATCCTCAATCCCTATGTTTCTCCTAAAATCACTTTTCATCTTTCAATTTGAAATTTGAATTGGGAAAAATTTCACCTTCTCCCTCCAATCCTTTTTTCAATTTTCGTGAACCGCCTAATTCGTGGGTAAGTTTTTTTTTTCCAGTTTTTATCAGTTGTATATGTATTATGCTTGTTAGTTTTCGTATAATTTTTTTTTCCAGAATTC
The DNA here is from genome assembly GCA_018342035.1 of Solanum appendiculatum. Classification (NCBI taxonomy): domain Eukaryota; kingdom Viridiplantae; phylum Streptophyta; class Magnoliopsida; order Solanales; family Solanaceae; genus Solanum; species Solanum appendiculatum. The sequence continues at coordinate 2,595,218 of JAGDQO010000335.1, forward strand.
CTCCATTAGCTATCAGACTATCAGATTTCAAAGCAAGATGGACGATTCGACCCCATCTTCTAAACTTGTTCTAGAGTAAAAATCTATTGAAGAATTGAGATCGAAGAGAAAAAATGACCCTGTGTCACTTCAGAAAGTCATCAACAATGCCAAGTCAAGCGGCATTAAAATTGTGGAAGGAGGAAGTAAGAGGAAAGCTGATGACAGTGATTCTGTATATTTTATGCCACAACAAAATTGTATTTTTCATGGGCTATACACAAGATTGTATGAATTATATCTATATTTTTTGCTTAAGCCACATTTGTATATAGATATTTGTATTTTTTGTTACTTTCATACAAGATTGCAAGCAATTATATGTATGCTTTATGCTTAATTCTCAATTCTATGCTGCCGTTTGTATATTTTATTTGATATATACAAATTGATTGATGTATGTGTATACAGAGTTTTGTATATTTAGTTACTATATAAAAAATTGCATGTAGTATTTGTATATTAGCATATATAAGTATTTTATTTGTATATTGTATTTGATATATATAAATTGATTGACGTGTATGTATACAGAGTTTTGTATATTTAGTTACTATATACAAAATTCCATGTAGTATCTGTATATTAGCATATATAAGTATTTTATTTGTATATTTTATTTGATATATACAAATTGATTGACGTATATATATACAGAGTTTTGTATATTTAGTTACTATATATAAAATTGCATGTAGTATCTGTATATTAGAAGTTTCTTATTAGATGCTCATGTATATTATATACAGTTATGCTTTTAATATAGTATACAATCAAACTAGTTGTATATGTATATACTAATTACCGTATAATAGTTTACTCAAGGACAGTAATACATTTGTATATTATACTTTAACTGGTTGAACTGACAGTTACATAATGTTCTGCAGATAACATTCAGAAACATAGAGCCAACTACGATGGAAATTCAAATTCTTCAACTGCCTCCTGAAACAGTCCAATCAGATTCACCAGTCAAACAATTTGATGTGTCTGATTACAATCAAGCTATGGAGTCGGACGATGATTTTCAACATCCTCCTGTCCTAAAGAGCATAAAAGGAAAAGAGAAAGTCGTTGAACGTTCGCCTCCGGTGAAGAAGAAGAAAAAATTGTCTGCCCCTGTTCCTGTTCCTGCACAAATGAAAAACATTCTTGTTGTCGAATCATATACATTTCAAATATACAAATCGTGTCATTCAGTTTCTCGAATTAGAGTTTCTTTTCTAATATACAATTTCTTACTTTTTGTATAAACATAAACACATTTTTTGCAAACAATGTTTATAACCACAAAAAAACATGAATTTTAAATGAACGAAACGCTTACCTGCACTTGAATATACAATAATTTTGATTAATCGTATGCTTTAGTAGGCACTAGAGGAAGAAATTGATTCGTATGGAGTTTCTATGGACATAAAACTCTTTTTTTTGGAACAACAACTATTTAATTTACACGATTCCCTTGAATCATGAGATTTTGTATCGTCGGTTACCTCATTTAACGCTCATTAATATATTTATTGATAAATTAAAAGTTGTATTAATCAGAAACAACAAACACGCTATATACAAAAAAATAAAAAAATAATAGCAAACTAAAATATACCCATAGAATGTAATTATATAAACTATACCCATAGAGTGTTATTTCATTAAATCCGTTTGCCATATATGAAAGATATCCTTTCTTATTAACTTTTATTGAATTACTTATCTTCTTCCAAAAAAAAGTTGTGTTTGTATCTTTCTCTTCTACAATACAACACAAAGTTGACATCACTTTGTTAATTTTATTAAAATCGTTCTGTAAAAGAAAGGGTAAAGATTAATATGGAACATATTAATATGTATATGATGTAAAATTTAAATTTGTATTGTTCTATATACGTCTACATTATCAAATTATATTTGTACAGTTCTCATATGTATACACTATTACATTGTATTATGTACAATTTTGATATGTATACATCATTAAATTTTCTTCTGTACATTTCTAATATGTATGCATCATTAAATTTTATTCTGTACAATTCTAATACGTATAAATCATTGAATTGTATTCTGTATAATTTTGATGTGTATACCCTTCTAGTATGTATACACCATTAAATTGTAATTTGTACAATTTTGATATGTATACACTTCTAGTATGTATACATCATTAAATTGTAATTTGAAATGTATACATTTCTTACATGTGTACACCATTAAATTATAATCTAAAATGTATACACATATACATCTGATATGCATTCTTCTTCTTCTGAAAAATCTCAATTCCATAATAACAAAATTTCTGATTTAATGGGTAAGAGAAGTTGCAAGATTAGTATGAAAGTGGAATTTAAGTAGATAGCAATGGATAAATAAATAGTTATATTAAATATACATACGCATTAGCAGATCAAGGACTGGAATAAAAAAATTAGGAGAAGAGAAAATTAGGAAAAGAAATTCCTTTGAAATGTATATGAAGAAATTAAGAAAGAGAAAAAGGAGAGAAAAGAGGCAAATTCAACTTTTGCTTTTGACAAACCATGAGGAAAGAGAAAAAAAAGATATTTCTCATTTACGTTTGTTGAAGAGGGAGAAAATATTTAAAAACTTTTCAAGAATACAAAAATGAGGCTATTTCGTGCCAAAATAAATATTAAAAACTTCTTAATGTCAAAAAAATAAAATGGGGCTATTTATTGCCAATTTATTCTATAAATTGTCATGTTGTGTCAATTTCTCGTCTATAAGCAAATTACTCCCCCCATTTCAATTTATTTGTATCATTTTGATTTGACAGAGTTTAAGAAAATAAGGAAACTTTTTCAATCATGTGATCTAAAACTTAAGATATATAAAATGTATCAAAATGATCTTTAATCTTGTGGTGTTAAATATATTGCATGAAAAGTTAGAATTAAGGAGTTGCCGAAAAAGGAAAAAAGGCATTCATTTTAAAACAGACTAAAAAAAAAAGCAAGAAAAACAAATTGAAACGGAGATAATACTAATTCAACAATGGAAATAATCATTTAAGTGCCAAAGTTTCTCCAATTTTTACGTTCTATAATGCTGCAGTTTAAGTGATTAACTGCAATTTTTCAATAATTGATGATGATAATCATTTAAATATGTTCCTTTTTCTCTATTCTACATTGATTTTCTTGAAACTTCAATCTTATTATGTTTTTATAAACATAATATTTTCATAAAATGTCAAATAAGTGAGTTGAATTAAATTTGAGAATATCAAAATAGATTGAATTAATAAATAGACAGTTCATTAATCCGCTTAAATGTGAATTGATTTTTCCATTTTTTCTTGAACATCATGAATCAAAATTAATATTTTAAAAACACAAAGAAACAAGAAACTTATGGGCGGCCAACGTAAATGTCGTCCACTCTGTCAACACGTACTAAGGCAATGTATTTAACTTAGAAAAATCAAGTATCCAATAATCTCTTTTTGTTTTAAATATGCATCCAATCAGATCTACACTAATAATACCATATCAATAATTCACAATAAAATATACGTAGATTTTATTTATATATTTATAAATTTTCAATAGATTCTAGATGGACATTCAGTCAGATCTACTGTAAAATAAAATTACATTTTCATGTTATGTATTTATAACAAAAAATAAAATCATAAAAACGTTTACAAATTTACCTACTATGATTTAATTATAGACAAGTGCAATCGAAATATCTTAAAATAAACAAGTAATCATTTATTTGGAAGCAAATAGTGATAATGATAATTATACATAAGTTATAGTGGGATTCTGACAATTAGTACATGTTTTGTTGTGCCAACGTCGTTACGTTTTTGGTCTGTGTATGCTTGTGCCCACTTGTTATCGCTAATCAAATAAATAAATATATGATCTCTCCGTTTCAATTTATATGATATATATTTTTTAAAATTTATTCAAAAAGATATCACTTTTTAAAATAAAATTTTCCTTTTTGACTTTGTGTTTAATCGAACGTTTATTTTAGTCCACAAATATAAAAAAATTTCATTTCATTTTTAATTATATAATATTAGATTAATGTAATATTCACTCGTAAATGATTGGTGTTCGAATTTCTCATTAATCAGATGTGAATGGAGAAAGTGTATCATTTATATAACCGTATTAGGAAAGCAATACAAGTGGCTACCTTCATTTTGTCTTCCAATTGTGAGATGATTACTCACGGCAATAGATATTTATGAGTCATAAAAATTGTTTCAAATTAGCACTAGGTTCAAACCAACAAACTTATTTATATTTTCTATCATATTATGGTAACTTGCTTATTTTTTATATTTTATTTTGTTAATACATGGCTTGCTCATAAGTGTTTTTTTTTGTTTTTCATCCGGTGTTTTATATTGAGAAATGAGGGGTAAAACCCTTCTTAATAAAGGGAACTTTGTATCCAAGGAAACTTAAACCCAAGACCTCTGATTAAGAATGAAATAATACTTACCACTCCACCACAATTGTTGTTGGTTTGCTCGTAAGAGTTACTTATGATATATTATTGTAGTTACAACAAAAGGAAAATTTGACTCATCACTACTTATCTTTAGCAATCAAATTCTACTATCAATAATTAAAGTCTAAAGAACTCATAAAAAGTTACAATTATTCCACTTCCTTTTTAAGCACTTTTTTTCAAATACAACTTTATACAAATTTTAAACCGTTATTGTGTCAATTCATATTTTTAAAATTATGATTTCTATTTTAATTGCTCCGACATATTTCTAATTTACTTTTCGACCTCATATGAGAAAGGAAAATTTGAACATTTTATCCATTTCAATGGAAGGAGAATCATAAATGTACTAATTTCGATTGATTATATTATCAATAATAAATTACTTTAAAAAAAGTATAAGCACGACTAAAGTTACTACACGTATAGATTTATTTTTGAAAGATGACATATTCCTAAAAAAGAAAGACAAAGTTCAAACGAGAAAAGACTTACTGTAGACAGCTCAATAAAAGATTAAATCAAAGCTATTACTTATATATATTAAAATTATTCAAATAATAACTTTTTATCACAATTTATGTGATATACTTTTTTTTTTAATATATTTACATATTTACATGTTTTATTTTAATTTTTTTCTTACCCAAAATATGTGTATCAATATTTAATTATCCCATAAATTAAAACGAAAAAATAAGTTTTGTTCCGAACAATTATCTAGCGTGTAGTGTCACGCATAGAACGTAGCGCTATTTTACTCGTTATCACTCTTCCACTTTCTACTGCTCCATTACACTACACCAACAATTTCGGAAACCGCCCATTCCACCAGCTGATCGTGGCGGAGCACACGGCGGCGCTTCTCCGTAATACAGATCTACTGTACTATTTCTTCACTCTACATTATCAATTTGTTCTCTTTGTTTCTTCTTCAAAAGAAACTTCTATTTGACTTGAACAGTACGTTTTCTAGTCAATTAAAGCGAAAAATAGTCACTATCATCAACTGCTTTTTCTAAAGTTGTAATGCCGTATTAGGTACTACGGAATATATAGACAACGAAAAAGTTAAAGTGAATTTTTTTTGATTTAAGTGTTATTAGAGTAACGATTTTCTCGATCTGTAAATGAGATTAGCTTAGGATTTCAAAAAAATCAGTTGTATTTTGAGAAGTTTAAGTGTTATGGAGGATTACATTAAGGAGAATTATGGAGAAGTGAAACCGAAGAATTCATCGGAGGAAGCACTTCAGAGATGGAGGAAGCTGTGTTGGCTGGTTAAAAATCCGAAACGTAGGTTCAGATTCACAGCAAACCTATCCAAACGATTTGAAGCTCGGGCCATCCAGCGATCCAATCAGGTTTACAATCTTATTCTTCGTTTGCATCAGAAGTAGGATTATTTGTGCAATTATTAGTTACTTTAGTTGACTTTTTTGTCTCATGCCTTGGTTTATAATTTTTCCTTAGCAAAAGAAAGTTTATTGGACGGAGATATTTTGCCGGGACGGAGATTTTCTCTCCCTGTCTCATGTAACTTCTAGGATCTACAGAGGAATGCTATTTTTTTCATACTGATACTTCGTTTCGATGTTTCCGTTGAAGCAGCAAAATAGAGCAAAGTGAACATAGAGGATTCATAGTTGAAGTAGTATGTACTTTACTTTTACTTGTCATGTTTCTGGAGAGTCAATTTGACTAATCTTCGGAATGAAATTAAATCAGATCAATTCAATATCTAAAATTAAAATTAGATATTTGAAAACTATATGAAAAAGACTACAAGTTGAGGGAACCGAGGAAGTATTTAGCTAAAAAGGAGCTTTAATGTAGAGTAAAATCCTGAAAATAGAAACGTAGTTTGGAGTAGAAGTTCCTTTAATGTCTCTCGAAGAATGTGCTGGTTCTAGTTTCTTGCCGGCATACTTCCTTTCTAACAAGTTAGGATCACATTTTTTCTTCAATTGTCAACTCGTTAAGTTTATACTGAATCATTAAAGTTGGTTATCTCGTTGGTGTAAATTTCTAGTATTTCAATTAGTATTGCTCTGTTGTGCTCAAGTAATTGTTTTCTCTAAAATAAGGAAAGAAGTATACTGCCCTTTTTGACTCCACTGTTCTTATTTCTGAAAATGGGTATAATCTGCATTTTCACTAATGTAGGAGAAACTAAGAGTTGCTGTTCTGGTTTCACAAGCTGCACTTAGCTTTATTCAAGGTACGTAATTGCGTATTTCAGTGACCAGCTTCCAGTGTTTAAATTTTCATCTTTAACAGATGTTCAATTGAATATTTTCAGGAGTAGGTTACACTGTCCCTGAGGAAGTAAAAGATGCAGGGTTTCAAATATGTGGTGATGAGTTGGGATCAATAGTTGAGGGCCACAATTTGAGGAAGCTGAACGTTCATGGTGCGGTTGAGGGTATTGCAAAAAAGCTATCAACATCAACCACCGATGGTATTTGTACTTCTGCTGATTTGCTTAGCCGACGAAAAGAAATATATGGGATCAATAAGTTTATTGAGAGCCCACCAAGGGGCTTCTGGATTTTTGTATGGGAAGCTCTTCAAGATACAACCCTCATGATTCTTGGTGTTTGTGCTTTTGTATCTTTGGTTGTTGGCATAATGACTGAAGGATGGCCAAAGGGTGCACATGATGGACTTGGTATTGTTGCAAGTATCCTGCTGGTTGTATTTGTTACTGCTACAAGCGACTATAGACAGTCTTTACAGTTTAAGGATTTAGATAAAGAGAAGAAAAAGATTATAGTTCAGGTCACTAGAAATGGCTACAGGCAAAAAATATCAATATATGATTTACTTCCTGGTGATATTGTTCATCTTGCTATTGGGGATCAGGTACCAGCTGATGGACTCTTCCTCTCTGGATTTTCTTTGTTGATAGATGAATCAAGTTTAACAGGAGAGAGTGAACCCATTAATGTAACTGCTGAAAATCCTTTTCTCCTCTCTGGAACCAAAGTTCGTGATGGATCGTGTAAAATGCTTATCACTACTGTTGGGATGAGAACCCAGTGGGGTAAACTGATGGCTACTCTTAGTGAAGGAGGAGATGATGAGACCCCATTGCAGGTTAAACTGAATGGAGTGGCAACTATTATTGGTAAAATAGGTCTGTTTTTTGCTGTCATCACATTTGCTGTGTTGGTGCAAGGCTTATATAGCCGCAAGCTAGGGGAAGGGTCCCAATGGAGCTGGTCTATGGATGATGCCCAAGAAATGCTGGAATACTTTGCCATTGCAGTTACAATTGTTGTGGTTGCTGTTCCTGAGGGGCTTCCTTTAGCTGTGACATTGAGTCTGGCATTTGCTATGAAGAAGATGATGAATGATAAGGCACTTGTGCGCCATTTGGCTGCTTGTGAGACAATGGGTTCTGCAACTACCATCTGTAGTGACAAGACTGGGACACTAACGACTAATCATATGACAGTTGTAAAAGCATGCATTTGCGGTAAAATCATAGAAACTGAAAGCTCTAAGGATGGTTCTAATATCTGCTCTGAAGTTTCTAATTCTACATTGAAAATACTAATCCAGTCTATATTCAATAATACTGGGGGAGAAATAGTAAAGAATGAAGATGGAAAAATTGAAATTTTGGGAACACCGACTGAAACTGCTCTTTTGGAGTTCGGTCTTTTGCTTGGAGGGAATTTCCAGGAAGAGCGTCAATCATCTAGACTTGTAAAGGTTGAGCCATTCAATTCAACGAAGAAGAGAATGGGTGTAGTTATAGAACTTCCTGGAAAAGGTCTCCGTGCACACTGTAAAGGAGCATCTGAAATAATTTTGGCTTCATGTGACAGTTTCTTGAACTCTAGCGGTGAGATTGTTCCCCTAGATGAAGCTTCAGTTAACCATCTGAATGATACGATTGACCTATTTGCTAATGAAGCTCTTCGAACTTTGTGCCTTGCCTACAAGGACATCAGTGATGAGTACCCTGCTGAAAATCCTATCCCCTTTGAGGGATATACCTGCATAGGAATTGTAGGCATTAAAGATCCCGTTCGTTCTGGTGTTAAGGAGTCTGTCGCAATTTGTAGATCAGCTGGAATCACTGTGAGAATGGTCACTGGAGACAACATAAATACTGCTAAGGCTATTGCTAGAGAATGTGGAATTCTGACTGATGATGGTATTGCAATCGAAGGTCCAGTATTTAGGATGAAGAGTGAGGCCGAGCTGCAAGAAATAATTCCAAAGTTACAGGTGCCTTTAGAAATAATTATTTCACTTTGCTGTATGCATATGTTCTTCCCAGGATTGCATTTTCGAGTTGTTGAACTTTGGATTGCATTTTCACTTCACCTATCAAATAAAGATATTATGTTTTATGTTCATGCACAGAAAGTGATATGTTGCATGCATATGTTCTTTCCCGATTTGGATTTTCGAGTTGTTGAGATTGGATTGCATTTTCACTTCACCTATCAAAGAAAGATATTTTGTTTTACGTTCATGCACAAAAAGTGATGAACTTCTAGTTTTTTTTACTTTTATATTTATTTTTATCCCTATTATTATTTCATATAATGTTGGCGTGACATGAGGTTAGATGGAGAAAATGGCTAGTGAGGATTCATATAGTCAACCCAACTTGTTTGAGGCAAAGGTTCAGTTGTTGTTGTTGTTGTCGTTGTTCATGAACAGCAAGCTGATTATCTTAATCTGAGGTCGTTTGTGTGGGTTGTCCTACTTTTCTTACTGGATTATCTCATTTCATCTCATTTGTTTGTTTGCTGCTGCTGATTGGGTACCAGAGAGATATTAATATCTTCTTCATCTATTTGCTTAGGTGATGGCACGTTCTTCTCCAATGGATAAACATACGCTAGTGAAACATTTACGTACGACCTTTCAAGAAGTTGTTGCAGTGACTGGAGACGGGACTAATGATGCTCCTGCCCTTCATGAAGCAGATATAGGTCTTGCTATGGGCATTGCCGGAACTGAGGTGATATTTAGTTACTGTTGTAGTATAAATTATCTTCTCAAGTGTGGTTTGACAGTGGGAACTTGTTGATTTTTCAAGCAATTGCAACCTTGAGAGCAATGCCCTCTATTTCAGCTGCAAATTATCCAATGTGAAAAGTACTGGTATCCAGTGCATGTTAATTGAATAAAACATCAGAACGGAGACTGTGAAAGCAATGTTTCTTACCAATTAGTAAATAGCAGATACTTCACCATTTTTTTCCTTGAAAGGATAATTGTGTATAATAGAGGTTGGGTTCTTTCTGATTTTCTGTCCAAGTGCTAGCATAATTTGTTAAATTCCACTCCATTTAGAATTGCACTTTCCCTTGATTGATTTTAAGTGAAGTATTTCTCATAAAAACTACGGCTGTTTCTGTACAAAAATTCGATGTAGTATCTTCACACTAGAAGAAACTATTTCTAAAATGACTAATTGGTTAACCATGTCGAGGGTGACATTAGAATGTTTGACAGAAAATATTGACTTGCACCTCTACATAACTCCACTTAAACATGTGTGCTAGTCAAAGTAGATCATTAAAATGTGAAAGTAAAAAAAATTGTTTGTCATTGCTAATCCTGGCCTGTTCTCCCAAATAATGGAACTGTAAATTTTTTGGAGGAAATTTCTTTATGTGATTTGCCTCCCACTCTTGTTAAGGAGATTAGTTGTGTGTATTTTGGGCCAAGGGAAATGCTGAAATCTTTCCTCTACAGTGAAGCAATTGTGACCATTTTCTGTTCACCACCTATTGTTCCTTCACAAAGAATTTACTTTACAAAAATTAAGAAGTTTAGACTTGGCTCTACTTTCTTTATTTCTGCTGCATGCTTATGGATTTCCTCTCTTTATTTCTATGGAGATCATGACCTTTTTCTTCAACAACCTAATATGTTCCTTCACAAAGAATTTACTCTACAACAAAATAAGAAGTTTCATCATGGCTCCACTTTCTTTTATCTGCCAAGGGCTAATGACTTCTCTCGTTTTATATCTTCCTTCTGTAATGCCATACACAACTTAGCTTCAATTGCACTAAATCTCCTATTAAGGATTTTCTCTGTACAATTTAGGCATTTCATTTGATCTTTTCATTCCTGGTCAAACATTGTAAATCATACTCCATAGATTCAGTTATACAGTACTGTAATGAGTACAGATATGATTATTATCTTGTTAATTATTGATGTTGAATATGTATAGCCTCGCAAGTGCTGTTAGTGGGTTTTTCTTGAATGACTACTCTCCTGATGTGTATTAGTTTTTCTTCTTTTTAACTATATAAACTTCTAAACTAAATTTATTTTTTTAGCAAGGAAAACTATGTAGTTAGATTTGGCAGTTGTACTGTTAAACAATGGATTTGTTGTTTGAGGATCCTAATGATTCCTTCTACTATTTCTGGCTTAATAAAACTAAAGAGGTGCTATCCACGAGCACTTAGAGAAGCTGAAAATTTTTCATTCATCAACTTGTTTGAACCTCCCATAGCCATACCTAGTATATTCCATTCACAATTTGGACTTCTAAGTGAAAGTGTTTTTTCATGTCATCTTGCTTTGTGTAGTAGGACATACTGGAGATTTTATATGATTACTTGATGTTTATTTGTTTTCCTGGATTCATCATGTTGTCTGGTTTTTGGTTCCAGGTAGCTAAAGAGAGTGCGGACGTTATAATTTTAGATGATAATTTCTCAACAATTGTGACTGTGGCCAAATGGGGACGCTCAGTTTATGTGAATATTCAAAAGTTTGTTCAATTTCAGCTGACCGTAAATGTAGTTGCCTTGATTGTCAACTTTTCTTCAGCCTGTTTGACAGGTAGCGTATCTTGACCTAAGAATTACTTTTTACTACTTTGAACACATTTTCTCCGGAAGTTGTAATTTTGAGATGTTCTTCTATACATTTTCAGGGAGTGCTCCACTTACTGCTGTTCAGCTTCTATGGGTCAACATGATTATGGACACACTGGGAGCTCTTGCACTAGCTACTGAACCTCCTAATGATGACTTGATGAAGCGTTTGCCTGTAGGAAGGAAGGGGAACTTCATTAGCAATGTCATGTGGAGGAACATTTTGGGACAATCTTTTTACCAATTTGTCGTCATATGGTATCTTCAAACTACTGGCAAAGCTCTCTTTCATCTTGATGGATCAGATGCTGACTTGATTTTGAACACAGTCATTTTCAACTCTTTTGTGTTCTGTCAGGTAATTTGCCAGTTTACCTTTTCAACATATAATCTTTCACTCTTCCTAATGCATTGGAGCATATTTCATGATTTTTTTAGTTGATTCACATCTTGTTGCTGCTATTTGATATATGTAAAATGAGTTTAAAACACAGATAGATTACTGCAAGTTTACATGAAAGCTTTTTCAGTATTGTCATTTTGTTTCCACAATGGAAAAAAAGCATGTCACTGCTACATTTAAATCAACCGAGGAGGTTGAAAACGTCTGGTAGAACTTCTGCTATTTATAGGACTTTACTAAATCCACTAGTAATACCCAAGTGTAATCTTTGTGTTCTCTTGCAGGTTTTCAATGAGATTAGCTCTAGAGATATGGAAAAGATAAATGTCTTCAAAGGTATATTGGACAACTATGTTTTCGTTGCCGTCCTCAGCTCTACAGCTCTTTTCCAAATCATTATTATTGAATTCCTTGGTACCTTTGCAAGCACTTCTCCCCTTACATTCCACCAGTGGTTTACAAGTGTTGCAATTGGATTCCTGGGAATGCCGATTGCTGCTGCCATCAAGATGATCCCAGTAGGATCAAGCTGAACTCAACTTGGAGGAAACTATTAATTTACAACTGGCTTGAACTTCACCCAAGGGCATCGACTCAAATGTTTGCAGCTATCAATCACAAGTGTCAAAACTCAGTCTTAAAGGTTGGAGATCTTGACACATAAATGGGCAGCAAGAGTTGGTCAATTTGATCAATTTCCAATAGCTTCTTGTAACGTTTGGAAGACCGCTCTCTGAAGATAGTGAACTGCTTGGCTCTCCTTAAAAACACCTTAAGGGTAACTGAAATTCTTGATCAATGATTTGTGAAGTATTTCTGAACATGCCATGGTTGTAATGACACCTTGATATGGTATGATGCTGGTTGGTTTTGTTTCATTGCATCATCATATCATTATTTTAGGAACAATCATATTCCATTTTCTCTTTTTGTTTGCTCTACATTAACTTATTTCAGCCATTACTAGATCTTTCACTCAAGTTACCACTTTTTTTATTATCGTAACGATTTCATTTAACAGTGGTTCCTCCAATCTACATCTCAGTCTGAAGTCTGAAGGGTAACTAAAGCAACTAGCAAGCATCATATGACCAACTATGTAAGAGCTTGTTTGATTCTGAAACGAGTTATGTATGCATTGTAATGTAGACTTTGTTTATAATACACGTATAGTATTTCTCCTGACCAGCTACCAAACGACCTTCAAGTTCTCTTGAGGTATTATTAACAGAGAGATAGAGAGAAGAACCAGACAAGTACTAAAATATTACTAGTACTAGCAATCAATCAAATCAGTTCAACATATACCAACAATCAATGAATCCCTTATTTGCTTATCTAACAAAAAGAAGCTAATTACAATCTCATGATTAATGAGAAAATTCTTGCCCAAAAATTCATCAACACTAATGTTTCTTCTGCTGGGGTTGTTTGTCATCATCCTCAAATGTTCAGCTCCAGCATTCTATTGTAGCAGTAACTCACATCAGCCTGAATTAACATATAAATTCCATTAGACTAGAGAAATACAATTTTAAAAATACCAAAAAAAAAAATCATAAAAACTTACTATTTGAAGAAATCCATTTATAGGCAAAGCATTAATCTCAATCACCAATTCTTGTATGGTGAAATTTCTGTTTACTGCTACTAATGTTGCTGCTGCTGCTATTACAGATGATCTATGATTCATTAACCTCAAATCTGCTTAAACAAATTTAACAATAATTAATCACTCCTAATTAACAAATGATCAGAAAACAGGGGAAGTTAATTAGTACTAATTACCTCTTAAAGCTCTCATGATGATTACTGCAGTTCTCATTCTAGTTATGCCTAATCTTGTTACATCTCTGCAGAATCTTGGTAGGAAAAAATTTCTGAAATCAAAAGGAGTAACACAATTCATATCCCAATTGAATTCAACAAGAATCAAAATCTCCATTCTCATTATCGCATTCACATGAATGTTGTAAGCTCCTACTGGATAGTCTGATAATGGTGGCACATCATCTATGTTGTCAGCCATTTTTGCAGACAATGATAAACAAGTTACTGCTAATAACCTCACTGCCCGGAGCTGTCCGTTCTACAAATTAAACAAAAAAAAATAATCAGAAAATAACCGAATCGAATAAAAATATAATATCATTTTCAGAGGAATCGAATTTTTTCTTACAGCTATTACTCGATAGGCAAGAAATCTGTCCAGATATATCACTGCTCTGTAAAGTGTTCGTCTGCTAAATTGAAATTGTCTCCCTACCTGTATCAAAATTGAAAAAAAGGTGAGTCTTTTTTTTCATAATAACAACAAATTCAGCGTAATCGTAATCACACAAGTGGGGTACGGGAAGGATGACCAGAGTTGGTCTTGCTCTGTAAATTAATGAAAATGAAGAAATTGGGTTCTTGATTACTAACTCTGCGAATGTAACGAATTGCACGAGTTCGAATTTGATGATTCCAATTGTCATTGACAAGCCCTTCAACTTCTTGATCGTTAAGTCGATCGTGGGCGAGTTCTCTGCCAATTAATATCCGTATGTAATTCAAGTCATTAGCATCAGGGTCTTCGTCGTCGTCATCATCATCATCATCATTGTCGTCGTCGTCATCACCGCCACCATTTTCTTCATCTTCTTCTCCATTCCGATCTGGAATCATGTAGAGAACCGGAAGTTCATCCATCTTTTTAGTTTCTAATTTTTTTTTGTTTGTTTCTCTTTCTTTGATTCTTCTCCCTTATAACCGTTTATATAATACTAATAACTGAAAAATAACAGAAAAAACTGGGAAATGCAGGAAGGTGGTGGCTTCAGTGAAATTGATGAGTTAGTTTTGAGTCAAACTTGTTCACTGAGCTTAGACAAGAGAACCCAAATTAAGAACACAAAGGATATGGGTGTTGCCGGTGGGGGGGGGGGGTGTATTAGGGTGGTTGGGAGAGGCGAATCTAAGATTTGTTCTCGTTTACAATTTGTTTGGATCGTTATTATTATTTCGCATATCTATAATTTGAACGATAAACTTACAAGATAAGTTGATTACAGAGTAAAGTAACTATGAAAATGTAGGATAAATGATAAAATAAAATTAGCAAATAATAAATAAAGACAAAATGAGAAGACCTGGGATCGAATCCAGCCTCCTTTTGACACTCAACCATGAGCTCATCGCATGGGGCTTTCTTAATGCGGTTTACATCTCCCGTGTGGTTTGCAAGTTATTGTATAGTGAGCACGTTACACAAAGTGCTTACCACAAATTGATCACCCGAAGGACAGAGGCTATGACAGAGGTTGTGGATTTCCAAAAAAAATGAGAAGAAAATATTAAGATAACAATACGATCACACCAAATTGATAGTTACCTAAAATGAATTTTTTCATCATTACCTTACGATCCTTCAATTTTTTAACGTTCAATCCCATTCTATTTTAAATTTGTAAGTTCATATCAATTATTTGTTACAAATTTATGAATTTTTATATTCAAAATTAAAAATAGTGAATTTAGATAAATTCAATATCATCACTCTGCATCTGCCTCTTATGGAAGAGGGATAGGGGGAGGGGGTTTGTCACTTTGTGTAAGAAAGATAAGAGTGTGAGAGGATATCTCACTTTTTGGAGTATGGTCAAAGTGAAGTACACAAGGATGAATTATTAGATATGATGTGACCATACAATTACTATTATGATTAAGTGATGCACCAAACACATGTTACATCATTTAAGCTTTTTAATTCCAAAGGGTTGTTTGGTAAGTAAGGCATTTATTTATTTTCTTGTATTTGATATATTATAAAAATATTATC
This sequence comes from Solanum appendiculatum, assembly GCA_018342035.1. Lineage (NCBI taxonomy): Eukaryota > Viridiplantae > Streptophyta > Magnoliopsida > Solanales > Solanaceae > Solanum > Solanum appendiculatum. The sequence goes on from JAGDQO010000335.1 coordinate 2,610,852, forward strand.
CTAAACATATTTATTTATAATTTAGACAAATAATATGAGAGATAGGGATATGAATAGCGAGGATGGGTCTACAAGGTACGTGGGTGGTGGGTGGTGGGTGAGAGAAGAGGATATAAATTTGAAATGTCATTTATAAAACTTGTTTTTCTTATTTCAGTATTAGGAAACTCATTTTTTCATTTTAAGCAACTTATTTTTTCAGAGAAAATATTTTCACCAAACAAACATGAAAAAATCGAAAAGTATTTTTCTCCATACTAAACACACCCTAAATCTTAAATTTCTACTTGAAAATCGAATAGTTCTTCAAGACGTCAAAATCTAAGAGTTATGTGAATATTGTTTAAGGTAATTTTCAATATTCTCTTTATGACGAATAGTCGAATACCACCTTGCAAGACTAAATACTCTTAGTAAGAATAAAAAATCCCCGAGAATAAAATAGAACATAAAAGTATAAACTCCCAAATAATAGGAGGAATCAGGACTGTAACTACGTGTCTATTGAAGAATGAGTCGGCAACTCATAGACAGTGGCGGATCCAGAATTTCAATTAAGGGGGTTCGAAAAACCTCTAATCTTACATTTAGGAGGTTCAAAATCAATATATAGACATAAAATTCTTTAATATACCTTAAATATATAACGTAATTTTTTTGCCAAGGGGATTCGGATGAACCCCTCGGGTTGCTCTAGGTCCCCCCGCTTATAGACTTGATTAAAGTTAATTGAAGTAATAATTTTAGATTTTGAAGCATTGACTATAAGGTGGTTGAAGGTAAGTTTAGAACTTATTAATTCCCAAGTCAAGAACTTTGACTAGAAAAGTAATTTCTCAGATATTACTTTATGAGACCTTCAACAAAGCCTAGCACCTGATCTACTCAACAAGAAAAGGCAAGGCCACAAAAATTTCAAAATAAATCCAATAACATTCGATTATTCTAAGAAGCTTTTTAGTGCCAAAATATTCTTTGTTTATATAATAAAAAAAATTAGTGTTAATGATGTTTTAAATGAAGTTGAAATGCATGTTTATTTCATGAAGATGCATAGAACAATTTGTTTTTCTTGTAAAGTACAAAACAAGTAATTGTAATATCTTAATAAAACATTGAATTTTGTGTTTTAAGGAAAAAGAATTTTAAATTGAAGAAGTTTTGGTAGAATCTTTTAGTAAGCATTGACACTAAAGAAAATGTCAAAATATTTTCAAATTCCCAAAACTAGTTTGATTGGGAGAAATCACCCTTTCACAACTTTCAATTCCGAAAATCAGAGCTTCGAAAACACAAAATTTCAAGTTTAAACTTCAAAATCTATAGTTAAACGGGGGCATTTTAAAATCACGAACGGTAATTAGAGGATGCAAATTTTCCAAATGAATTATCAGGAAATGGAAAGAAGTTATTGAAAAAACTTTTAAAAGAAATCTCATTGTAATCCATGAAATATTAATAGAAAAGTTAGAACCTTTTCTATTACTAACTAATACTTAGTAACTATTTCATAATATTTTTGCTTGTGTCCAAAATATTACAGAAAGTAGCTAATTACAGTCACACTAACACTAAAAAATTAGCTATAATTTTGGTCCTCATGCCTTTAATTTGCTTCCAGAATTGGTAGTGAAGATGAGATCAATTTATCTGAAGTTTGTGCCTGTTGGTCTCTAGCAAACGATTATAGCAAGAACACACCTCATCCTGCACAATCAATTTTCAACATATATTAATATATAATTACAACATTTAATATATTATGACTTATATAATTACAACATAAAAAAAAGTGAATAATTGAAAAGGATATAATAATACTCACAATTGGAATAAGCCAATTTTGAGGCAAGGCATTAATCTCATCCCTAATCAGTTCATGTGTCAATATATTTGGGTTTGATGCCAATAATGTTGCTGCTGCTCCTACTATAAATGCTCTCAGACTCATTAACCTCACATCTGCTTCAATAATCAAATTCTTTGTTAAAAACAATCCGCCCAAATTTAAACGGGTTAGTTATAGTTCACGACTCATTTGTTGACTTGATCAAACCACATTTCAAACACAAACATATATACAAAATCTAGTTACGTCTAATATTCATTTCTTTCAACGTCATTTAAAGAAAACAATACATATTCATTCTGCGGATTGAATTATGACTCGTTACGTACCTCCAAGTGTACTCATGATGATTTCAACAGTTATGATTTGGCGTACACTTTTCTTGAAAGATCTCTGCAGAATCTTGACAAGAAATATTTGATGAACTGAATAGGAGTAACAAAAGTGAATCCTTCTAAATTGTTTAACAACATAATTCCTCATTTTCGTTATGATTCTTTCACTACATTTCGAAAAATTCTCATAATCTGATAAATCTGGTTGATCTTCATTTTCCTCCAATTGCTCAGCAGCCAAATATAAACATGCAATTCCCAATAACTTTGCTACATCGAATCTTTCATTCTACATACAGAGAAATAAATTTTTAAAAAAGTAAAATAAGACGAACAAATTGAAACAGACGGAGTATTAGTTACTTGTATTGGCATTGATGAAAGAATCTTTGAACACTTCTCAAAATATCACCCCAATCTTGTGCCATTTTTGAGAAAAATTAAAGAAGACAGAAAAAATGGGTGGCTAAATCTTGAAATAGGGAGAGAAGCTTTTGAGCTCTAAAAACAGGGGATTTAAGTTTTAGCACATTGAAAAACAGAGTTTTTGAGGGGATTCCGTAAATATTGTATTAGTTATGCAGATTTTTAAACTGTCAACCAAACGTCATATTAATTTATACATGAATAACTTATTTTCTATTTACCTACCAAATATAGTGTAAGTTATACAAAAATTAATTAATACATGATTGATTTATTTCTTATCCGACTACTAAACGACCTCTAAGTGGTAAATGTTGCCTCTAAGTGGTAAATGTTGCATCCTAATAGCATTTTTTGGATTCACTTATTAGAATTTCTAGTTCCGTCATTGCCCTTAACTATGACGTAACTCTATCTGAAGTATAGCGGAGAGTAATTTTTAAATTGTAACCAAAATTAGACTGATAAATTTGAACCTTTTTTTTTCTAAAATATTTTGCACACGTGAAATTCATTGTATCCATGCAAGAGTTCCATTGAGTTGACTTTCTAACAAGAGATTTGCTTAGATGGTAGTAGGGGTGGGCATGGTATGGTAGGGTACGGTATTTCAAAGTTTCGATATCGTAATTTTGGTATTCAATTTTTAAAACATTATACCACTACCATACCAATTTAATTCGATATGATTCGACATTTTGAAATTCGGTTTCGATATTCTACGGTATGGTAAATCGGTAACCATAGCTTGTTCAACTTCGATTAATATATACTTGTATAATAGAGTATTATGACTTCGACAATTAAAAAAAGTTCTCAATTGTATCATACTAACACATTACACATGTAGAAATATATATTCAAAATAAAGTACAAACAACTTCTTTTGTTAATCAATTAAATTTAAATACATTTTAATCAAAATAGAGTAGTCAAAGTTTCAACTTTTTAACATTTGGTTTATACTAATACTAGGTTACATATTTGTTATTGTTTTAGTAATATATATATGCTATTTATGTAACTATATACTTCGGTATGGTATTCGGTATTTCAGTATATTATTTCTAAATACCAAATACCATACTGAATACCAAAAAAAATTAAAATGTATACCATATACCATAATACTAAAACCACGATATTAAAATTTTTGATATGGTGTGGTAATTCAGTATATACCATACCATGCCCACCCCTAGATGGTAGGCATCTTCCACCTTCAATTCTGGAGTTCGAATCCCCAAAAAACATTGTTATAACCTAATACACCTTAACTTTACTCAATCCCTCATTTTTAATTATATTTATCTAGATCATTTGCAAATATTTCTAAAATAATTTATTTATTTTTGTTTGGTGAATAAAATTACTTGGATGTGCACATAAATTAGTTTAATACAAGAAGAACAACAATAACATACCTAATAATATTTTATAGTAGGGTTTGGAGAGGATAAAGTGTACACGGTCCTATTCTTATTTCATAGAGATAGAGAAATTATTTTCAATAGACTCTCGACTTAAGTAAAACACTTTCAAACTGTTTGAAAAACGAAATACAAATATAACAGCAATAACAATAACAAAATAATGTGAATTAAAGAGCATTACACAATATATAATAATAATAACAACAAAATAATACAATAATCAAAATCGAAGAAAATGAATTAGTCCAAATGAATTATCAGAAAATTGGAAGAGGTTGATGAAAAAACTTTTAATTCTCATTGTAGTCCATGAAAGATTGATATAAAAGGTCTAAAATAGTAACTATGTCATAATATTTCTGTTTGTGTCCAAAATATTACCTAAAACAGCAAATTACTATCCAAAATATCAACTTATGTCAAGTCTGTGCCTATTGGTCTCTAGCAAACGATCATAGCAAGAGCACACCTCATCCTGCACAATCAATTTCCAACACATATTAATATATAATTACAACATTTAATATAAGTTATAGCATGTATAAGTTGATGTAATTTATACATCAACTTATGACTTATGAGTTATAACATGTAACTTATGACTTATAAGTTGATGTAACTTATGACTTATAAGTTATAACATGTAATTTACAAAAAAAAAATGTGGAAAGGATATAGTAATACTCACAATTGGAATAAGCCATTTTTCAGGCAAGGCATTAATCTCATCCTTTATCAGTTCATGTGTCAATATATTTGGATTTGATGCTAATAATGTTGCTGCTGCTCCTACTATGAATGCTCTCAGACTCATTAATCTCATATCTGCTTCAATAAACAAATTGTTTATTAAAGTAATTCACCCAAGTTTAAACAGGTTAATTATAGTTCATGACTCATTTGTTGACTTAATCCAATGACTTGAACAAACTATCAAGTGTAACTTACAAAATCTAGTTACGTCTAATGTTCATTTCTTTCAACACCATTTAAAGAAAACGATACATAAATGAGAATCGCGTCTAAACAGGTCATAAGTATCAAATGCAAATATTCATTTGGCGGATTGAATTATGATTCGAACGAAATTACCTCCGAGTGTACTCATGACTTCAACAGTCATCATTCTGGCATACTCTTTTCTTGAAAGATCTTTGCAGAGTTTTGACAAGAAGTATTTGATGAACTGAATTGGAGTAACAAAAGTCACTATCCCTTCAAATTGTGTAATAACACTGGACCTCATACTCATTATGGTTCCTATATATTTCGATTTTGATATTGCTTTTTGACATGCATGTTCCTCAAATATCTCACAAGCCAAATATAAACACGCAATTGCCAATAACTTCGCAGTCGGAAATGTTGATTTCTACAAAAAAAAAAAAAAAAAGTTTAGTAAGACGAAACAGATTGAAACGGAAGGAGTACTAATCAATTGATAACTTACTTTTGGCATTGATGAAAGAAACCTATCAACATAAATCATTGCTGCGTAAACTGTGATTTTTCTGACTCCAAAACATCCTCCTATCTGCATATATATATATATATTTCAAAAAATGTAAAAATAAATAAATAATGAAATGAGATTTTTGATTTTCCATTCATTACATAAACAATGTTGTAGATTGCAGTATGGCGAGCTTCAAGAAGCCATGGAAGGCTGATTGTTCTTGATGGAAGTCGGTTAGTGAGTCCAGCAATGGCAATGCTATCTTCTTCTTTAAGCACGTATTCGACGAAATCTTCATTATCTACTCCAATATCAATATTTTCTTCTGTCAAAAGTTGTTTATAGACCAGTTTTCTTTCGCGATCACCTCTGACAAAATCTTGTTGATATGCACTCATTTGAAGACTTTTGAAAATATCACCCCAATCTTTTGCCATTTTTCTTTTTCTTTTTTGAGTTGTTTGATCAGTTATTTCTTGGCGATTTTGTGTTTATATAGAGCAAACAAAAACTGTAAAACAGAAAATTAAAGAGGACAGAAAAATGGTGGCTAAATCTTGAGCTCTAAAAACAGGGGATTCTTTTTCTTTTTTTTTTTCAAAACAGGGGATTTAACACATTCAAAAACAGAGTTGTAGGGAGTTGAATTAATTAAATTCAATTTTTCTGGTTCTATCTCGGAGTATCCATTCACTTGAAATTATTTCTACTTTTGGTAAGCGAGAACGAGCTTTATCGAGTTGTTCAATAAGCCCCAAGCAGAGTTGTGGAAACGCTTGTTTCTTATATATTTTGGACCTTAGCTTCATGGAAGAATATTTTATTACTGAAATACGAAAGAATTGAAATCTAAAATCAAAACACTATGTATGGATGGTATGAACAGCCTAAACAAGAATTCTTAAATAGCAAACAACCCGTTTAGATATTCACGATCAAGAAGTAATGAATTCTCTTTTGGATAGGCTGTTTTTTATTCTGATTTATTTTATAACGAAAATCTTAATAGTTCGACAATTCGATTACTCAACTTGTAATTGTTTTTCCGACCCCCCAATATTTATTTTTTCAATTAGATTATGAATTAGTTTATCCATAAAAAGAACTTTTAGAAGGCTCGCATAAATATAGAAAAAAATATTTCAAAAAATAACACTCAAAATACAAATATACCCTTATTATTTATATCGTTGCCTTTAGTGGCGATTGGTGAAGTTACTTACTGGGAAGGAATTTAATTGAAATTCATTTGTTAAAAAATTATATTGTGTAAAGAGAAATTTTTTTTTTTTTTTGTATGTATATGCATAGTTGAATCCATAATAAGTGATAAATGTTAGCATCCTAAGTAGCATTATTTGAATTCACTTGTTAGAACTTTTAGTTCTGTTGCTATCTTTAACTATTATATTACTCTAAGTGAAATATATGAGAGAGAATTTTTTTAAAAATCCTAATCAAAATAAAATTGATAAATTTATACCTTTTTAATTTTTTTTTTTTTTTTTTAGACATTTGAAAGTCATCATTTTCAATGAATATTAATTGACAAGAGGGAATTACTCACATAATAAGTATCTTCGCTTCTGATTCATCAAAAAAGCAAAAAAATTTGAAAACTCTAGAAAAGGAAGAGATGGATAAGAAAAAAAAAAGTTTTAGTTAGTACTCACTCGATATGAATATGCTCAGTGACGGATTCAGAATTTTCATTAAGGAATTCGAAAAATAAAAGGCGTATGAATAAACCAACAAAATACAATTCCAAGGAAGTAGTAGTATATAGTTTATAGGTATAAAAAGTTAGTTTCGTTACAAGAGACCTTTAGCACGTTTGGATTTTCTTTCACGTTTAGATTTTTTTAGGTTTAAATCTACTCTTTTAGCACATTTAAAAAAAAAAAAGAGATCTACCACTATGCTACAACTTGCTTTTTGTTCATGAGGGGGTTCAAAATTAATATATCTACATAAATACAAAAAAATTACCTTATATATATGGTGTAATTTTTTGCCGAGGGGGTTCGGGTGAACCCCGGAACCCACGTGGGTCCGCCCCTGAATATGGTTGGGCTTAAACCAATTTGAGCCTCAATTTAATGACGGTTCAAGAAATTGGCTTAATAAATGAAACTATAAAGTACAAAAATCTCATACATTTGGGGCTAATTACATCTCATCTCAGAAGTTTCTTCAATTACAAAAATCCCAGATTTTTCATTACTCTATGATACATTCTTTGGATGTCCGATACATTACAAATGATACATTACTAAATGAGAGGGATGTATCTGATAGAGAATAAGGATGTATCCGAAAAGAGATTTTTGTAATTTTTTAAATGATAATTTTTTTAGAGATTATGATATCTTAAATTATGTATTATGTAATTTTTCCTAAAATATAACCAATGAATAATCGAAATATGAGTAGAGCTAGAGTGTGGAAGAAAGTTTTCAACATAAGTGCCTTTTGATCCTCCTATTTTACTGAAGGAAAGAGAATATTATCTGCATGGTTCAACACAACTTATCTTTGCTTCACCCTTATTTTTTAAACAAATATTTTTAAAATTTTATATCAAATTTCAAGTTAAATATTTTTAAATAAAATGTAATTTTACTATCAGATACATCAAAATAGATAGAGAGACGAATGAAATAGTCTATATATTCCAGATACATGAATCTGAGATACTAAATACATGAATTTGGGATACAAAATACATGCATATGAGATATTGATACAAGGAGAGAGGCGAGCGAGATAGGAGAGAGGCGAATGAGAGAGTCAAATACATACGAATGTACTTGGATACAATGTGTCTAAAACAAATTATACCTAATTTTGACCTTATATATCCGAAATACATGTATCTGGACGCGTCAAATACATGTATCTAAAGTCCAAATTCTAATAAGTTTTGTAATAATGAAAAGTGAAGGAAAAGGCGGTAATTACGTACTAAATTAGTAGAATTTCTATAAGTTACCTTGTTATAAATTGCAAAACAAGCTTTCTCAAGTGATAGAAGTACACAACCTTTCTTTTTAAAAAAAAACTAAGCTAAATACAGAAGATATTTAAATCTTTCTTTACAAAAGTAAAAAATCAAATATGATCAGAGAAGTATTTGTGAGAGGGGATTAAATAGAACATAACACATCTTGAGGACATGCCTTATATATAAAGATTTGGAGATCAAGAATCATGATAGAAAGTTTAGTAGGTAGTCGATTGTTGTTTAGTTTCCTTATCAGTATTGTGTTTATTACTTTCCTAATATCTTATCTTTCGATTTTATTATCTCTTTAAATTCAATTGTCATATAATTTGTTATTGCTATTGCTCTCTTTTTTATTGTTTTCAGTATAAGCTTTTCGCTACAATATTTGCTTGATATATTTGATTTTTGATATGAGAGCTGAGAGTCTATCAAAAATAGAGTTTCTACCTTCTCAAGGTATAAATAAGACTTTGTATACATCATTTATGAGACTACACAAATATTTTATTATTGTTATTTTTTCCTTTCTTAAGAAATAAAAAAAAAAATAATCCAAACATAATAAAAGAACATGAAAAATCTTAGGACGAAACACCCTTTTTATATAATACACGGTGATAAAAATTACTTCAAGGTACACATAAATTAGTTCAATACAACAATAATAACAATAACATTTTCATAGTAGAATTTAAAAGAATTAAAGTGTATGTAAACCTTTATTCCTATCTCATAAGAGATAAAGAGACTATTCTGATAAATTTACTACTTAAATAAAACATTTTCAAGCTATTTGAGAAATGAAATATAAATACAGTAAAATCTCACTAAATTAATAGTCGGTAAATTAATAATCTCTCTAAGATAATATTTTCCTCCGGTCTTGACTAGGGCCAATGAAGAAAATTATCCATTTCGATAAGATAATAAGATAATATATTTTCAAAAGATCCATATATAAATATATGGTCCAATTAATATTATAAATTATTAACTTTTTTAAAGTACAAATATATCTAGTGAAATATGATTCTATTGTTTTTTGTCAAAATTTAAATCTAGTTGAAACTCATCTCTAACTTTTTTGATTACATCCAAAAGTTCCGGTATTGCCACGACTGTCAATCTTTTTAAGTGCATGTGGAATGATCTCTTTTGTATTCACATAATACTTTGCGTATTTGATTTGTCATTGTTGATCTTGTGATAAATAATAAGTCATTTTTGGATATTGTTTCAAGAAATTTCCTATGTTGCTTATATAGTTTATTCTCTCACCAGAATATTTTCAGTAAAGATACAATGAATAATATTTTGTAACACATTTTAAATGAAAGACCAATTTTTGATATGGTTTCAAGATTTTTCCTATGTTGCTTATATAATTTATTCTCTCACCTGAATGTTTTTAGTAAAGATACAATGAATAATATTTTATAATAACTTTTAAATGAGAAACCATTTTTGGATATGTTTTCAAATTTTTTTTCATATTGCTTATATAATTTATTCTCTCACCATAATACATTGAATATTTTTAGTAAGGATATAATGAATAATATTTTGTGACACTTTTTAAATGAGAACCATTTTTGGACATGGTTTCAAGAAATTTCCTATGTTGCTTATATAGTTTATTCTCTCTCCAGAATGTTTTTGGTAAAAATACAATGAATCATATTTGATTATTAAGAAATAATGAATTTATTTTTACAATGAATTATTTAACAAAAAAAAATATTACAATAAATCATAAACATATATTGTACTTTATGTATAATGAGTTTATTTTTTATATGAATTCAATAAATGTGATGCATAATTTAATATGATTATAATATATTCATTGTACTTTATGTATAATAATTTATTTTTTATGTGAATTCAATAAATATGATATCTAAATTAGTAAAATACACATTTTAATATTTATTAAATCTCAAAACATTTCTTAAATTAATAAAGTAAAATACTATTTAATGATCCCACCAATACTAATTTAGCGAAGTTTTACGGGACGAAAGCAATAAAACACACGCCACTCAGTTCCGTAGAGGCGAAAACTATGCACGTGCATCTCTCACGTGTATCCCAAAACTCTCCGCTAACAAAATAACAGCTCAGATTAGTCCACGTCATCATCCCTACCACAGCCCCTGCCCCGAATATTCGCAGCCAGCCACCCAGAATATCTCTTTTGCGTGAAGAGAAATTTTCCTCAAAATTTATTATTAGATCTATAAATAGCAGAGCCATTTTCTCCATAAATTCCTCTTTTTCTTTGTTATTGTAATCTTGTGATTTCTCTAGATTTTCTCCTTTTCTCAATTTTGCCCAAAAAGTTACTTTATGGATACATTGTTCTTCGATATAATCAAAAAGTTTGATTGCTCTGTTTGTTCAACGCCAGCTTTGCCTTTTGATTCCTTTCTTTTTCATCGTCTGAGTTTTAGTCAACCTTGTATTTGCTTCTAACCTTTGTTACCTGGAGCTGTCACCATGGGTAGAAGTGAGTTTCCGCTTCGTTTATCGTGAAATTGAATTGGGTTTCTCTAATTTGACTTGTTTATCGTGAGATTGAATTGGGTTTCTCTTATTTGACTTGTTCATCGTGAAATTGAATTGGGTTTCTCTTATTTGACTTGTTCATCGTGAAATTGAATTGGGTTTCTCTTATTTGACTTGTTCATCGTGAAATTGAATTGGGTTTTTCTTCTTTGACTTGTTTATTTGTGGAAGAAAAATTAGAGAGTTTATTGAATTGGGTTTCTGCTATTTTGCTTGTTTATCGTGAAATTGAATTGGGTTTCTCGTCTTTGACTTGAATATTGTGGATTTTTTTAGTGAGTTTATTGAATTGGGTTTCTGTCTTTGAAACAAATATTCATCTTTGGGTTCAATTAACAAAATGAAACCCTAATTTTTGGTGGGGTTGGGTAAAGTGTGTTGCTTTGTGGGGAATTTTGGGAATTTAAATGTTATTGGAACTTCAAAGGGAATTAGGAATAAAGGGTGTTTGCTGGTGGAATTGTTTCTCTTTTTAGGAAGTTCACAACGTAGGAATGCTGCTATGCTGGATAGTGATGACACGGATAGCGTGAGTTCATCATCAACTACTCGGTCGGATATGATGTTGTCTGGTTTAGAGGAGGTTCAATTTGATAAGGAGACTGTCCTCGATCAATGCGTGGATGCCCTTTATGAGAAAAGGTTTGATATACTTGAATACTAGAAGTGATTACTCAATTTTGAAGTTCCCATCTTTGATCATTAGCTCCACTTAAGGTTTTTGTTTCTGATGAAGAATAAGGCTAATGTTTTTACTTGTTTGTTGGTTTTAGGGGATCAACAAGAGAGAAGGCCTTGACATCTATTATAGAAGCATTCAATAGCAACATACAACATGAATTTATTGAAAAGAAGTAAGGAAATTTGCCTACTTTTATGAAGTTATATTAGGAAATCTGTTATACTTTAAGTGCATGCCTCTAAGGCTCATCAGTTTGTGCTAGTTATATTGTATTATTCTGGCTTTTGTTTGGGGGTTGGGGAGAAGGGGGTGGCTAGCACTGTTATACATTTTCTGCCATTATGGATTGCATTATAGTCATTTCAGTTACATGATTGTCCAGATGTCAAAGGTGTATAGTTTTAACTAGTAATTCTAAGCATCTTAAAAAAAATTTCTGCCACGGAGACAGCATTTATATATTGCTTAAAATCATTCCGACTACCATGTTTATCCAGACGTCATAGGTGTATAGTCTATAGACGTGTTTCTTCTGTTTATGTGCTTTCACTGATCTAGTTACCAAGGCAGTCTGCTTTCATTCAGCAAAATTCTTCCATTGATGAAGATGTTCTTCCCTATTCTTTGTGGCAGCTAACTATTTCAATAATACTTCTCTAGAATCAACAATTCTGTATAATCATCTGTGCAATGCTATAAAGACATATTTAGACCCCCTTCTCCCATATCATAGTTAGATTTTTACAGCTCATTCAAAAATGGCTTGAAAAGTACCTTGAAACCTTCAATTCGTTGCATAGGCATTATCAATATCATTGTAATGGTGAGCCCGCAGGGGTTTGCTCATTGGCAAAGGTTGAGGGACTTGTGTCTTAGGTCACAAGTTTGAGCCCTATGCCAAGCGAATTAAGTCCAGAGGATTTGCTCCAAAACGATTTTTCTGTCATAAAAAAATATCATTGTAATGGTGATATATTCATCATTTTGGTATTTATAATTGTAAGGAATTTAGTTCTATGCAACAGAACAAGGAATGGATTATATCCAGTGAATGAAATCTCTAGTAGGAAACTTCTGACAGACTAGCATTGTATTCTGACTTCAGTCCTACGAATTATTTTATTGCACTCTCTTGTAGTAGGCCTGTTGTCTATCATGTTTTGACTTGTAAGATGCTCTAGGTGCATGTTTCCCACCGTAGTAAATTACTTTTATTTATCCAAGAAAAAGCAAAAGATACCCTAGGTACATGGATTGTTGTACACTTCTCATAGTTATGTTCTATCCTTCAGGTTTGCCACATTATTGCAACTATGTTTGAGTTCCATTAGACGTGGTTCCTCCAAGGAGATAGCTTTGGCATCTCATGTTATTGGTTAGTCGCTTGTGCTGTTGATTAGTTGTGGGCCTAATGTGATCCATTGATCAAATGTTTGAGTTAGAAATTTTGCAATTTTTTTGGTTGGGTGATTAGGGCTTCTTGCTTTAACTGCTGGCCCTGGGGACAAAGCACACGAGATTCTGGAAGAATCAGTAAAACCTATCTCAGTTGCTCTTAAATCTCGATCTGACAATTCTAAAATATCCTCGGTATGTTCTAAGTTGGTGAAAAATTCTTTTAATATTAAATGCTTGCTAGCTTGGAGCTGACTGTTGTTTGGTTTTTGTGGTTTAGTTACTGGAGTGTTTGGCCATTATCACCTTTGTTGGTGGCCAAGAACCAGAGGAAACAGAAGAGTCTATGCAATTGATGTGGCAAGTCATTAATCCAAAACTGGGTCCCAATGTATGTTATTCACGGTCATCTTTTCATTTTCTGGAATAGATTATTTACTATCTTATTTTGCTGTATATGGGATATTTTCTAATGAGTTAATTCTGAAACGCTTGATACCTATCTATGAAATCAGTTATTTGCTAATCTTAACTTGTTCACAATTGTGTCTGGTTCATGGATCAGGTGGCTACTGCTAAACCTTCACCAGCAATGATAACAGCAGTTGTATCTTCTTGGTCTTTCCTTCTTACTACCATGGATGGATGGACACTTAACCCAAAAAGTTGGCAAGGGTGAGTAACTCTCTTAAGATCCCCATTTGAACGTCTACCTACTCCCCCCCTCCCCCCCCCCCACCACCACACCACCACCACCGCAACAAAAAGAATGAGGATCAAGGAAAGAAGAATCGGAAGAACTTGTTACTGCAGCATCCTTCCAAGCAAAATTAGATGTGTGAGAATTATGAGCTGTTGTAAGCTCATGTTTGGTGATAGTGTTAGATGCTAAATTATTTACTCATGATGTAGGTCAATCTCCTACTTCTCAAATCTTCTAGACAAGGAAGACCGATCTGTGCGCATTGCAGCAGGCGAAACACTTGCTTTAGTTTTTGAAGTCGGGAGTCTGGAAAAGTTTTCTGGTGAATCTAAAGGATCTAGTGACAGCTCCACAGATGAAGCTAACAAATCTAGGGAATTATTACATATACAGGGATTAAGGGCAAAAGTCCTGAACCAAGTAAGAACCCTTTCGGCAGAGGCTGGAGGTAAAGGGTCAGCCAAGAAGGATCTTAACAATCAAAGAAACACATTTCGAGATATATTGGAATTTCTAGAGGTAATATGGTATCCCATATCTTCACCTTTCTCCTCTTGCATTCTTTCTTTTCTTTTTGCTGCATTTTGTAATTTTCTTATGATTAACATCAGGATGGGTATACTCCCGAAACCTCGGCCAAGATTGGTGGGCTATTGCTTAGCACAAGTACTTGGGCTCATCTGATCCAGGTACGTCTTGTTTCTTTTTAATTTTATAATACAACTGGCTGCATGTTTGCTGAAATATTATTTTTTTGACAGTTAAACTTCCTTAAGCACTTCCTTGGAGGAGGATTTGTGAAGCACATGCAGGTTTGTTTTCTAATCAAAAGATCAAGTTTTTGAGCGATTGGAATCATTTAATCTTGTGGTAATTAGCTGTTTCCTCTCCAAATTGTGCAGGAAAATGAGTTTCTTCATGATGTATTTGGTTTCACACGAAAGAAGAATCTCCCAGCTGCTCAGCACCGTGTATCTGGAACTGATAAGGTAGCATCCTGAGCTTCTACGAAGCACTTTAATTTGTAACTGTTGCTCTAGAAATGTGTTTCTTCCAGATTTAGTCTGGAAAAGGAAAGCGATATTCCTTGTTTATTGAGAAGTGGACTTACTGTTTAAATTTGAGGAAGCATTTAATTTAAGATAATGTTCTGTTTTGCAGAGAATGTACAAGTCGCCTAATTCTATTCTTAACAAGGCCAGGACTCAATTTCTAAACAAGCAAAGAATGTTGTCCCAGGCAAGTTATTTTCCTTTGTGAACACACTCCATCACCTTCCCCGTCTCTCCTTTTTCTCCCCCACTCGAGTATTAACAATTTTATTAGGCAGCTCACACATTCAGTGGATCTTGTATCAATGTTTTTTGTGGGCTGTAGGGTTCTTAAACTAAACCTGAGATATATTTATTTCAGGACAAGAATGTCGGCTACTATGCGGGTGGTGATGACTTCTGAACAAACCAGTTGCAGCAACAGAGTCTCGGCGAAAACATCCAAGGACAATTTTCCTTCGTGTCATACTATTCATTCATAGTCACAGATTTAATGAACAAAATGATTAAAAAAGATAGTTGTATCATTTTGGTTGCTACATGGTAGTATTCCCTTATTTTTCTTTTTCATTATGTAATAAGCTACATTTGACTTGTTGCCTCTGATGAAGTTCATCAGTAGTGCATAAGAAATGCCAGTCACTTTCTGTTTGAATTTTTGAAGTAAGGTTTTATTTGGTTTTGTGGGAGTTGATTTTTTTAAAGGTTAGCATATTAGGGATTGAATGTCTTTGGAGCTATTTGAATATTAGTAAATATAACCTATTAGATTATACTAGATAAGGTAAGACCTAATATTTTTTATCTTATTTTTAAAGGTTAGCATATATTTTTACTTCATATATGTAAACAGAGAATAGTTTCAGTAAATTTTATTATTTACACATGATATTTTGCTATTTCTGATGTGGTATCCTTCGTGTTTACTAAGGATTGATACTTTTAAAAATGATTTGTTTGTTTCAATATTAATTTTTATGATTCTTCTTATCCAATAATGTTAATAATACATGTAAAAGTTCATTGTTATTAATGAAAATAAAATGCGAACATGCATAAAGTAACTGTTGTTTAAGACAAATTACACTATCATGCAAATGAAGTTCTTAAATTATTAGTCAATACTCCATGTGTTAATTTTTTTTTTTACTATTTATTACATCTTATATATTGAGAAAAAGTACATGTTTCTGACTTTTAACATTACTTATTTATTTCTTAAATTATTTTTTAAATTCTAACATCAAACATTAAATAATATGTATGATGGTCATAACAATCATTGT
Organism: Solanum appendiculatum; assembly: GCA_018342035.1. NCBI lineage: Eukaryota > Viridiplantae > Streptophyta > Magnoliopsida > Solanales > Solanaceae > Solanum > Solanum appendiculatum. Next base: position 2,627,044 of record JAGDQO010000335.1, read on the forward strand.
TTTCTAAATGAATATGTTAAATTCTAATAAAACAAGTAAAAATAAGCCGAGGAAAAATTGCTCATAGTTAAAATTGTAAAAACGAATTATTTTTGTGATAATTAATTATCCATATAAGTTTCTAAATGAATATGTTAAATTCTAATATAACAAGTAAAAATAAGCCGAGGAAAAATTGCTCATAGTTAAAATTGTAAAAAACGAATTATTTTTGTGATAATTAATTATCCATATAAGTTGCCACTATATAATTTTTATTTGTTGGGACTTTAATAGCCACCAACTCATACAAAAGTTGTCACTATAAGACTACTATTAGGGGCAGCTTTTATCGCTGCTATTACTATATAAAAGTCTCCACTAAAAATACTTATTAGTAGCGACTGTTGTAGCTGCTTACTTATATATATGTAGCCACTAAAAGTAATTATTAGTAGCGACTGTTGTCGCTGCTGTTAGTATATACAGGCCGCCACTAAAAGTGATCATTAGTAGCGACATCGGTCGCCGCTATTACTATTTACAGGTCGCCACTAAATTCTTCATTGTGGCATGTCTTGTCGCTTTCCTTACATTCAAGTGGCTTTCCGCTCCTGCATTAAGATTGAAAACGAAAACTTGTCGTAAAAAAAAAGCAATCAATCAGAAAAAAGAAAAAAATATGGAAATAGTGAATAAAGATCTAGATGGATCCCTATCTTTATCTCTATCCACGGAGATACCTATCTATATGGAAAGAGATCTATCTATGAATCGGCCTAGACTATCCTCTATCCGGATCGATATGTCCCTATGAGCGACTATGCCGATCTTTATATGTTTTGGCCACGTCCCTTTCCTCTCCGAAGAAGAAGGTTTGGATCTTTCAATCTTATGTCGTGAGGTATGTGACCTATGTTAGGTCCATAAGATACCACAACTTTTGGTGTTCTATGATTCACCTCTGAATAATGAGTAGGTAGTTCGATTCTTTTTATTTTGATCTTTTTAGTAAACTGATTGGGGTGGGGTGGGGGTAGGGGGTGGGGGGGGTGTGGAGCAATAGGTCGAATTACTATATAAAGAAAGAGTTGTAAATTCGTGTATATGTCGTCACTAGAAGCTTTTATTTATAGCAACTTCTGACGCTGTTAAAGCACTATAAGTTGCCACAAAGATCTAATTTATATATTTGTCATCACTCAAAGCTTCTATTTTAGTGACTTTTGTTGCTGTGAAGATTACACTTTCTTCACTAAAATTTTCTATTATGGCGACTTTAAATGCCGCTTATTCATATGTTAGTCATCACTAAAAGCTTTTATTTGTTGCGACTGTTATCGTTGCTAATACTACATACCAAAAAGTTTCATTGTGGCATTTTTGTTACTGCTAAAGAATTTCTATTTTGGAGACTACAACTAAATGCTTTTATTAGTGTCGAATAGATCACCACAAACTTATATGTGTTGCCACCAAATGTTTTTATTTGTGGCAACTATAAACGCCGTTATTTCATATATAACTAGTGTCACAAAATGATTTTTGTTAGTGGAGATTTTACTTCGTTGCTAATTCATTTAAAATTGAGTTTTAGTTGGGAGATGTAATCCATGTGATTAATTATCATTGAGAACATTGAAAAGATTCTAATAAAATAACTATATTATCCTTGATCATCCATTTAAGAGTCTTCTATTAGATCAGACCTACAATGGAAGAAGGGTACGATATGAATTCCTTATCCATCGAGTTTTGAATCGTGCAACATTAACCCTTCAGAGTTCTCAAACCAAAATACATAAGTACTCCACTTGAAGTGGAGTAAACGATTTCTCCTATCTTACGCAAAATTGCAACAGTGACTTAGAACATGTTCTTATATCATGTAACTCCACAAAATGAGGTCTTGAGAGGGTAAAACGTACACAGATCTTACCCCTTACCTTCAAAGCGGAGAGATTGTTTCCAACAAATCCTCAACACCATAGTTCACACTTCACATAGTCATTTATATTAAACCTTTATCTCATAAATACCTGCATTGTTGGCGTATATAAGCATTTTTATTACATCGGAAAATTCAGAAACTTTGAGCCCATGGTATATACTAAAGTATATTTGATGAAAACAAAATCCAACTGAAATTTCTTCCCAGAGGAAATCGCGTATACAGACGGTTGAAAAGTCTGTAAGGTAACTAAAAGGTAATATCTTTTTTCCTGGTGGCTTATCAACAAATTGTATATATGTAAAGAAAGCTTCCATATCAATGGCCTGTCAAACCTGAAAAGTGTTTTTTCATGGCTTGGTCCTTTCTGTAATGATTTGATCTACCCCCTCCTCTTCTCCCACCTCTCCCTCCTCTGAACCCTCGACCTACCCCGCTTCCATCCGTCTCATTTGATTCCGGCTCATTGACTTTCTCCTCGTTTGACTCTCCCCCTCTTCTCCCACCTCTCCCTCCTCTGAAGAACCCTCGACCTCCTCCCCTTCCACCCATTTCATTTGATTCAGACTCGTTGTCTTTCTCCTCGTTTGACTCTCTTCTCCTCCCACCTCTTCCTCCTCTGAAGAACCCTCGACCTCTCCCCCTTCCACCCATTTCAATTGATTCCAGCTCGTTCGTCTTTCTCGTTTGACTCGGTCAGCCGTTTAACTGCACCCAAAGGAAGATTACCACCTCGTCCCAACCCGTGTATCAACTCCTTCTGAGCTTGATTTACTATAGAAGCTTCATTGTAATTAGCCACTGCAACAGAACCCTCAACTTTGTAACTATAGTTCTTGCCATCTTTGACGTAAAACTGTGGCATCTTTCGTGATCCCCATTTAGAAGCGTTGGAAGCTGAGCTACCATAATCAGCTTCATAATTCCTCCCATGGCTGAAGTTCGACTTGTCTTGGAGGTTTTCAGTTTCTTCAAATGCCGAATCACCAATACTTAGGCCTAGGTCATCAAATGAGTCGTCATACTCATCTTCATACTCGAGCTGTGATGAAAGTGCAAGGGTTTTTGCCAAATCCTTCGCATCTCTAGAGTCAAGTGTCAGGGAAGCAGGTTCTTCACTGGTTGTTTTCCTGATAAATCTTCCAGCTGAAGTTACAGATGAATTAGAAGAGCCTGCAGCTTTGTAAGATGATGCTGCGGGCACAATGCTTCTAGGGGGCATTGGCGCAGATTCCACTAGTTTCCCTTTACCTTTGTCATTTCTGGTGATGGATGCAACACCAGACTTGGGTGGTGGTATTTTCTCCAAGGAGATATCCAAAGACTGCAATTCCTCATGAAGGGTACCCTCAAGAATCCTCTGAATGACCTCTTCAGGATTCTGGTTATATACTTCAAGACAAGCAGCTAAGAAACCTTTTCCATAATCAGGCAACAGGTCTTTTATTTGACTTATTTTTGACTCCATAATAGCAGCGTCTTCATCAACCTGTAGTCGGTTGTCTTTTTTGGAGGCTGCCGGATGGGCTGCCCTTCCAATATTATCTTCTACTGGGTGTATTGTGATCCCCGACAGAAACTTGAATTGATCATCATCCATTGATATCCAGCCTGCATGAGACTAAATCAGTTCAGATTTCATCTTAAAACCACAAACATACATGAGTGGAATGAAGAATAAGCAGAGACATGAGACATCAGACGAGTAAAACTGAGAAAGAAGAGGGGTTTAAGTTTCTCAAAAGGATTAAAGAAAGAAGAGAGGCTTAAGTTTCTCAACTAAAATATTTACAAGCCATGTAAAGAGAGAACAAATGTAGATATGTAGCAGATTTGGCATTTTCTGCTAAAGCTTCAATCACAGAAAATGTTATTCACACTCCAAAAAGAGTTTCATATGTTCCATTTTCTTTCTGTCATGCATGCTCTCATTTGGAATCTATGCCCATAGCAAGATAGCCACCTTAAACTTTGAGCAACAAGTCTGAGTATACTCATCATTTTCAGCTAATTACCTGTATTCTGTAGTAACTCGATTCTGCTCATTATGTTGTAATTTTGTTCAATGATTTGGAGAAATGTTCCTTTGCTATGGCCCTCTAGAGCCTGTGAGTAATCTCCATTGATATCCCTCACTGACTGCACTAATATATCTGCTCTTATAGCAGGATCCTCCACATTGGTCGGGAACATTTTCATGGTAGCAGGAAGTGGAGAACTTTCAACAAAAGCCTCATCACTTAGATAGCACAAGTATAGCAGCTTCCAACCAAAATTTACTATCCTTGTGGATAACATTTTGAGACTGACAAAAACATTTGAGCGCATTTCATTAGATGACTCCGTCAAACCTTTCTCTTCGGAGGTTAAAATTATGTGGAAACCCCGCCGCAAAGAGGGAAGCAATGAATTATGCAATCTTGCAAGGGTAGTAAGAGCCTCCTCATTTCCATGACTGCACAGAGAAAAGACGCAAATGAATATGAACTTTGTTGTGCCTACCTCAAATAAGCACAAAAACTACTAATCCATAGACAGGTAATGAGAACACAAATTACCCAAATTGGCAATAATAAAAGTGCAACTCACAAGGTTTAAGCATGGAAAGCATGAAATAACAAATAAATTGCAAATTATCAGAGACTGATAAATGAAGAGGAGTTAATGATACTCTGCAGTACAAGGAGATTCTAAGTGCATAAACCTAGCAATTCATTGGTAAATTTACACATTACACATACTGATGCAACAGAAGTCAACTAAAAGGTTAGTACCTCATTTCAACAGGACAGCAGAAGTAGATGGATGCTTGCTTATACGCATTGACAAACGCATCCATAGATACCACAGCATCATTTAAGAAATCCATCACCTGCATGTGCAAGTATGAAACTTCATACACTAAGAAATAACAAATTTCACACACACTACTGACAAGAATTGGATGGGTTACATTTTATTGGCATTGGAAGTACATCACATTATGGCAGGTTAACATTTCACAGTTTAATGAATCTTCCAATTATTTGATGGGCTGGTTAAGGGATTATTTATGGTTTAACTTTTCACAACTTATCAATGGATATAACCCTATTGGTATGAATAGTTTATCGGTTTGGGCATGGATGTTCTTATTTGGACATCTTGTTTGGGGTACTACATACACACAGATATATATATATATATATACACACACACACATATATACATGAACTATCTTACTGCTCATCAGGAAATTAACTCACCTCTAGATAGTCTGTTTGAAGTCGACTATGCCCATGATCTTGAAATTGACCAGAGGAAAATAAAACCTGCAGCCGTATAATAGTTAATCCTGTATGACTTTGGATAACCCTTTGCAAGAACTCTTTTGTGATCGCAAACATCCTTATGAAAACCCACATTTAAGAGTATGTATATCAACCTACATCTAGATTGGGTCAAGTTGTTCATAAAACTAGAACCATGGTCGTAAATGGAACACATATACTAAGCAAAGACATACTGCATTTATCATTTCTCTACAAGTAACCACTCCATAAACATCCAAAGATAACACATAAGCACTTTGTTGAAAATGTGTGACCATCTCATCTAAAAGCTTAAACTTTTAGAGAGAGTACATTATTCAAATAATCATGTTTCCACACGCCCCTCACATGCACGCTTTACTCTTTTTTCATCGACCAAGTACATGAAATTTCTTCCTGAAAATAGGTGACGATTAGACTTGAACAAAGACCTATTATTGCTCTGATACCATGTTGAAGTGTGTGCCTATCTCATCTAAAAGTTTAGGGAGAGCACACTTTTATTTACTTAATTGTGTTTTCAACACACTCCAAAAAAAGAAACTCAAAACAATAGCTCATCATAAACCCCAAAAGATATTGCCTATTCAAGAATATACTTTTCCGAATGCAATAGAACTAATTACTTCATCAATAAAAAGAATATACTTTTCCCATAAAGTAAAATGAAAATATTCCTTATCTTGAGAAAGTAAATCAAATTATATATTTATTAGTTGCTTTTGGCGTCTTAAAACCAATGAAGAATAACAAGTTGCTGAGATCTAAAAATGCCAAGTATGTGTGTTCAGCAATCTTTCAACCTTTCACTGAGATATAGCTCAAAACGACAGGAGGGAAACCTTGAACTTATACTCCCATGCCTTTTGGACAAACAATGAGATGCAAGTTTCTTGTTAACAAAAGAAGTGCGTACTCTATACAAAAGCATGTGAGATATATACAATTAGAAACCGCTCTGGCAAAGGAAGTACATGAACATGCAAAGTAGAAAGCAAAGAAGAGCGAGTAACATCTAATATTTTCAAATTTTAATACGAAAAACAACGCATAAATCAGTGTTGGATAATTCATTGACACCCTAAATGGATTGTCTAGTGGTAATTTAATGAATTGTCTAACACAATAGATGTGGGTGTGATTCCACTTCCCTCTTTACTCTCTCACCGAAATCCCTATGTAAAGATTTTTTTAAAAAGAAAATGTTAAGATAAAATTAAGAGTACAGTCCATTAAAGAAAGAATACCTCTAACGATGAGCTACACCTCTCATACATAGTCTGCACAATGCTAAGAAAGTGTGTAATAACAGATGAAAGATCATCGTGGATCCATGGCTGTGACTTTATGGCATTGACCACCTGAACAACATATATACAAACAGGAGTCAGCAACAGGAATCTGAATATCCATTAGCATCCTTGATAAAAAAAGAAGAACAAACTTGGATGAAGCAGGTAAAGCAAACACAAAGCAGAAATGACAATAAGAAGCACTGGCTTATCAAGGCAAAAAAAAAACTGTTTCTTAACTTGGTTTCACCTAAATGCTTAAGCAAGAAATTCCACAGTTTTTTTTTCTTCCGAGAAATGGATACTGTATTATTAGCATAGCACCAAAGGAGGTGCTGTCGAAGTACTTACAAATCAAAAGCAAAAATACATACCTTCTAATCTAAGCAAGATCCTATTAGATCTATCACTAATTCAAATTCATTAATCAAATCCTTTTTACACCCAAAAAAAAGAAGTAAACAGTTCATCTGAATGCAGTTTTCTTTTGCCACAGTTGTTTCTTGTAGTAGAATTTAGAGATAAGAGACCAATGAGGCCCCATTGGCTGTCATGTGCACGACTACAGAGCACTAGTCAGATTTGAGGCCTAAATGAATAGGCACTGTGAAGCGGTGGGTTTTGCACTTAGACATTAAACCCCAGACAAAAATTGAATTTTCTAGTAGGCGGTGCTTAAAACTCTCTACTACATCTCTTCTTGGGTCAGGAGGCCAAGTCATTTGCCCAAGGAAAATGGTCTTGACATTTAATCCACAGGAAACATTTCAGGGATATGCAGAAGACCTACAAATAGTGTTCTATCTAATTATCATAATTTGAACCCCGTCTAGATATTTTTAATCCATACTTCAACCGATCATCATCCAAAGTATGTGCCCCACTGATGTGTGATTTCATACCTAAAACTTGTAAAAGCATCTAAACAACAATTATGCATCTATGCCTCAATTGTAAACAAGTTGGAGTCGGCTATATGAATCCTCAGTGACCAAGTTACTCTATTTAAACTCATCCCAGACCAATATTATTTAAAATAAAAAGTACCAAAAGTTCTTTATATTTTTACATGTCAGGATAAACAACTCATAGACAGGAGTTTTTCTTGTAAAAGCATCTAAGCAGAGAGTTTTACATTTTTACATGGACGGTTTCTAGATTTTCTTTTCATATAATAGCAGTTCTTGACTTCTTGTGAAGTTTACTCTTAGCTAGGCAAGAGATAAAACTGACATGTGACATGGATCAAGAGGCAATTTTGATACTCTGTTTGTGTGTTAGTTTCCTCCACCCCCTTCAATTTTATGAACCACTATAGAAAACAAGAAAACAACTATGGGAGTTATTTCCTAATATGTTTATATATTACAGAGCGTGCCTGAAATGTTGAAATTGGAGTTCAAGGACAATTTGCTGATGAAACTTCTGAAGATGAAAGTTAGTCCTTCCATCAATTTGCAGGTGATACCATCTAGATTTCTTATCCTTTTTAGTTCTAAATTTTAGTGACAAAAGGCAGATAACAGAAGGATTAAAAGAAAGGGTAAAGGTTCCGAACTGAAACACTATTTCTCCCTACCACAAGAAGAAGAATAATAGGTCAGATATGTTGGCTCACCATCAGGATTTCTGTCTTATGACGCAAGATTAAACCGAAAACAAAGAACAATAAACCATATCATCAATAGTTCAACGACAAGGCAGTTCAGTTAATAATACCAATATTCTTGTCAGATCTTCGTTTTCATGACCATATATGGCACATATGTCTAACAACTTCGGTAAATCAAGCAACTTCTTCTCCTGCAAAAGGGCTACAAGTGCAATTAGTGAACATTGTGCACTCGAATATAATTTCCAAAGATATTAGAGAGAGATACATCATCAGGCCTTTTACAATGCATATTATTCAATGGCCTTGCAGGGACAACAACCATTACAAGTGAATATGGCAAGTTTTGACTAACTCTGATTTCTAAAATACAGAAATGGTTGACAAAATATTGGAGTTGCAAAGTCTAGTCCTCTTGTGCTATATTATTAGAATTGGACTTTGACATTTTAGGGGTCTTAGAGATGACATTATTCCAATTAAACCATAAAAGATGGATCTGGGATGTTGCTCTAGAGGGAGATAGAATCAGATACATCATTCATGTTTAAGTTTTCTCATGCATAAGATTGCAACTGAACTTTGCTGATTAAACAACTTAGCCACTATTACACAAGGTAATGGAAACTAAACTACGCTTCTACCTGAACTTCAAAGGTAGTATTGCCATTTTCTGAAATTCATGATCTTCCTGATCATGATTGTGATGAGACTAGGCATAATATAAGGAAAGGCAGTGCATAAAACATTTTACTTGCAGAGTTCATTACAAAAGAACACACCAGGGTTGCAACTTGACTAAAACTGAAATTTGACCTCCACAATACCAATCAATTATTTAATTTGAAGTATACAAAGGTCATTAGTAATAAACTGCAACAAGTCCGGGACAGGCACACACCTTCGTGATCTTTCTGAGTAAGACTATCAGCAGTCTTAGCTCCAGGGTCCCGATTTGACGATCTAATATTAAATTTACATATCAGAGTTGTTTAGATCAAAAGGCACAGCATAGGGAATGCAACTTCATGCATCAGATGCTTTGAAAAGTAAAGTGACTCACATGCGATATAAGACCATAAAGATACGCCGGCAGAGCTCGAACTCACCAACAACGACCCCAGCAACTATACCCCTGGCTCCTCGATATGGAAAATCATACCACCTACTCCTGAACTTCAGAAAGCTTTCAAGAAAAGAGTGAAGGGAGCTGTTGCTGACCACTGGTAGACACAGAAATCAGGAGAGACTGGTATAAATGTACAGCAACACAATATACAAACCAACAAACAAACCAAACCTATGCACATTTGCCACTCAAATACCTTCACAAAAATTTGGACTGAGGGAGCACCATTTTTGGGTGTTGGTTTTAAGCAGATCACATGTATCACTTAGTTACCCACAACAAATAAAATAAATAAAACTTATAGTGATGTAAGAAAAATGAAATATTTCTCATCACTGCTGATTCAAGGATTATGCGCAGCTGAATTTCTTTTTTTGCCAGTTGAAGATTCTCTTTCACCTGGCCTGGCATTTTGGTCTCTACACGTTAATTGTGGGATATAGCTTTCTCGTTATTAGCAGCTAATGTGAAATAATGGAAAAGGAGGGTGTTTCTAGGGGAGTCCCAACATTTTCTTGCACAACATAAACATCCTGTGCAACTTATAATCATCTTATGATTGACCTTTTGTATACTCACTAGCTTTTACAGCTTGCTTCTGATGCTGTATAAAAAAAGTTTGCCTCACTAGATTTAACACAAATCGGATTAGTACTGCTCAGAAATGCTGTATAAAAAGTTTGATTCAGTATATATTGCTTATTGCATTTCTTTTCCAAATGCAGAAGTCATTTATCTTTCTTCAATACAGAAAAATAAGAAGGCCACCATTAGCTTGTAATATCCCATATTTAAGCAAGGATATATTAGTCCTAAGCCAAAAAAAAAAAAAAAATCAAATGGGACTTAGCCCATCTGAAACGTAAAAAGGAAAAAAATTAAGTTAGCTAAAGAGATCTTTGGAGTTAAAGAGTTTCGTCAGCAACTCTTGAAAAAGAAAAGGAGGAAAGAGTACGTTCTAATTTGTGCCTCTTCCGTGAATGAGCCCGAAGATGATTCAACAGCGAAAAATAATTAAATGGAGAAGAAGAAGTGGAACTCTTGCTATTGCAAACATGAATTTCAAGGTATTTTATTTCTTTGACATGGTTGTATATGTATTATCACAGGTTAGGTTAAAGTGATATTGATAATTCGAATATAAACTTTAACTGATTTGGATATGAGAATACCCATGGATAAAATCAGATTTTTATCCTACTAACGTCAAGTATACTCCTAGTATCACTACTTAAGTTACATTGTGATGCTAAAAATGAGTTGGTGTTTAACTGTAGTGGACAACAATAGATATAAATAGTTCCTATGAAACTAATTACTTTTGAAGGATATGAATCAAGATTCAAGGATTTGTAAAGAACTATTTTAGCAAGACCATAAATAGCCAAATAATTTGTTTGAGCCTAAGTTGCTCGGACTCTTCACTTTTGGTGCCGCACCCGTGACGACACGACATGGGGGTGGGATCCGTGTCCGATTTGGTCAACAGATTTTGGGTACTTTGACCAAAATCGATGGGGAAAGTCTTGACAATTTTAATGGTCTCTATAATCAATACAAAACCTACGGTGAAATTGAAGAAAATGGAATACTTTTTTTTATAGAAATTTCTATGTCACTCCTTTTCCTTTAATCTCCTTCCAGGATTCTCCTCAAGTTCTCCACATAATATCTCATAATTTAGGTTTTATAACTCTATTTTTAGATGTTTTAATTATTTTTAGGCGAATCCCCACACCCGTATCCATTCATGGATCCATATCCCCGAATCTTAATAGATCATGAAGGATCCGACCTCTAGATCTGCACCCATATCGGACACCCGCACCCGAGTCTGAGCAACTTAGGTTTGAGCAAAAGCAAAATATGGGTATTTAGAATTATGACTCCTTATCGCTTAAATTGAAGGACTATCAGGTTAATGAATAAAATAGACATATGAGAGTCAAATCTTGACCCCGAGGGTTGGGTATTTTAAATAGTTATTATTGAATTAGCCTAAACAAAGAAATTAAGATGAGATTTATATGGTGTGATTATAGATTGATTGAAGGGAGTCATTCGGATTGCTTGAGGTGACGAGTTTGGTATTTCGACAGGGGTACTGTGAGTAGTAATCTTACCACAATTTGTATTTCACAAATTTTATGATTTGTACATGATTTATAAAGTAAATGTGTTACCGAATGTTTTGAACTTGCATGTGGGACAAGTTTTTTACTTGATATGATACTAAAAAGATTATTTGAGATGATCTCATTTTTAAAAGATATGATTACCGTTATTGAAAGATTTGAGAAATGGTATTTTGACATGTGATTCTTAAACTTTGAAATAATATAATTTGATAAGATTTAAATGCTCTGTTCGATTTTGAAAATGCTTTGCTACAAGTACATATTGTTCACAAAGAAAAAATATAAATGGGAGTAGACCTTGATGGATCCCTTAGCTAACAACGGGTTCATTAGACATTGTGCACCTTGTAGTTACAGATTACCGATATAGTCCTTGCTAGTGGGAAGGTAGAACTAGCATACTGTTAACGATATCCCTCGAGTAGGGATTTGCCGATATAAATATTTGATTCCTTTATGAGGAGTTCACTGTTGTTAGTTACTTTTTAAAGAAGAAGGTCACGCTGATTACATGATTCATCCTTGGAAGCCTCCCAAATATATAAGATTTTATATAAAAGTATGTTTCTGAGCTTATTTCTAAAAGTTCACATTGATTTTGCTTACATGAGACAAATAAGATTGAATGTTGTTACTTTTTCTGAAAAGGCATTGATTTCATCATTTTGATTATCATACTACATGTTTTCTGACTAGTACACCTCATTAAAATGGTTGGGGTTAAGTATTATTACTCACTGAGTTAGCGTCTCACTCCTTGCTCAATGTTTTTACAGAGAAATCAGGTGGTATTGATGAGAATTTCATTAACTAGAGAGTGTGATTTGGTAGCATCTGGTGAGCCCGCATTGCTTCGCATGGCAAGAGATTTATCGAATTGTTATGTTTCTTATTTAAACTATTAGAGTCGCTCCGTTTGCCAGTCCTTTATTAGAGTCATGATTATTCTTTCGTATTGTGGTCAAGTGACTTTTAAACTTCTTTTCCTAATTGGAGAAGAATTGGTATTATTGCATGGCGATTGGATTGTTGATGGATATTGGGTCATGACTTAGAGATGTTATTAGTTGTATTGTTGATTTCTAAGACACGTAAAGATTGGATAGGCCCAAAAACAACGGAAACTCTGCTCGATTTTTTGTAGATTTATGTTAAGGCCTACTTTGGGATTCTTTCCTCTTGGCGCCAGTCATGGACCTAATTTGGGTCGTGACATAGCTACCTTCATTCCTTAATCAAATCATACGAATCATAAGTACTAATTTCAAATGAAAATCTTCAAAACCAGATTTCATAGAGCTATAGAAAAAACATTACCTTCTCGCCAGAAATCTTTTGCATTCATCTTCAGTAACCTACACAACTCCCTGTTCAAAACATCCACCACACGCTGCGACTCCACGGGATCCAATGCACCCTCATCGGCTCCAAGCCCAGCTGCTACAGCCTCATCCTGAGGCAAATAATCAACAAAATTTCCACTACGAATAGCGACGGAAACCCAAGCGCCACTTTCTCCCATCCTAACCCTACTCTTGACCTCTCCGGTAGAAGAACCGGCACTACTGGAGTTACCGGCGGTGGAACTTCCTTCGGATTTGATAGAAACTGATTGCCTGAAGGAATTTGCTAGGGTTTGAGAACTGTGCATTTCCTTCTTTGGAACAAACTTCTTCTGAGTTTTTTCGTTCCTGTTTTGGTTACTACAGCGATTCGACATGGCTTCAGCAATAACTTTTAGGTAGTCGGAAAACTGTGTTATGTGTTATTGGCTTTGCCTGAGGAAAGTGAACGGCCAATATTACAGAGGCGATCAGAGGTTTTCTCCTTCAGTGCCGCCGACGGTCGAACTGGATTGGGGACAAAATATGGAAATTGCTCGGCTTCCTCCGGCCCTTACTGCAAGAAATTCCTTTTTTTTTTTACTTTTACTTAATTCACTTTTCAACTTTATGTTACTAATATCGAGAGTAAAATATAAAAAAAATGTTTTTTTATAAGTTAAAAATGACGAATAAAAAATATATTTTCATAGAATGAAAAAATAATAGTGAACGGAGCAAGTATGTTTACACAACCTTACACCTATTCGTAGGTAGAGAATATGTTTTTCGATAAATCCTCAACTCAAATAAAATAAATCAAAAATAAAAAAGAAAGCAGTAGAGGCATTACATTGTATAAAATGACATTGACTGCAACTATTTACTATGGAGCGAAACCATCGTATCTTTCAAAATAGACACAGGGCAAAGCAAAGTATCATCAAGCGAATTATTCAAGAGATCTATTATAGAGCTACTATGTAACCCAAAATAACGACGTACATAAAATAGTTTGATAACTACCCATCCTAGCTAGCTCAGGAAGAATTATTAGAGAATAGGATAGGGGATGCTAGGTACTGGACTAGGAGCAATATGTCCTTCCCAGCTAGAGTTTGTTTTTTGTTCCTTTTCTTGAGTTGTACATTTTCCATTTGGTAAATAAAATCTTTTAGTTACCAAAATAAATAAATAATACAACAATTGAAGTAAAGGAAATACATGTAATAAATAAATAAAAAATAAGATAGTAGGACTGTAATAATCATAATAATAATATATATATATATAAAAAAAATTAGATAAGCTCTACTAGATATTAACCTTCTACCCCAATTCTTGTCTTTCATACCAAGGGTCATGTCCTTCAAAAGATACATGTGAATCATGTCCAGTCTAGTCACTTTTTCTCAATATTTTTTCAGCCTACCTCTGCCTCGTTTTAGATCTACCATAGTCAACCATTCACACCTTCTCAATGGGGTTTATGTGCATCTAAGTCACTCCTTTTTGAAAATGTTAACAAATTTGTAAAGCTCAAAAAAAGTTTCTTAGGGACAAATTAATAAAACTTCCCTTCGTATTTATAGTTTTCAAGGGGCGTATAAAGAGGAAAGTGGACAACTAATATAGGTCCGAGAGAGTATATTTTGGATGTGTTCAATAATGATGGAAATTGTTTTCCATGAAAAAATCTAAGAAAACTAGTGGTTTCTTACTTATCTTATTGCGTTCGGTATGTCAAGGGAAAATATTACCCAAAAACATTTGTAAGGTGGAGTTGTGGGGATAAAGTGTCGTATACAAATTGATAGAAAAGGAAGAACTCTTAACTCTATATCGTACCCCCACGTCTTTCGACTCCACACATCCATTCTATATGTTGGTTTACGGACGGGCAATTTGGTCTAAGATAACCATACAGTTTGATTTTATCTAGTCTGAACTCAAAAGTGCAATAATGAAACATGTCTTGTGCAACCCCATTAACAGTAATCACATTTACACAACTAAAACGTCTTATGGAGAGCAAGAACTGCATAACAGCAGACCATCCACACTAAATAGTAAACATTGGTGCCCAAAAAAATAATTCAAAGCTCGCATACAACCATATTCTACTATGCTTACATGGACATGAGAAGATATCCCTCCACTACTAATGGAGAAAAGGAAGAAAGAAGAAGAAACAGCTTAGCGGATTCTAAGTACAAAAGACTCCTATGATATAACTTGCGTTGAGTTGACAACACCATCTTGTTGTAATATCGATCATATGATTTTCTGAGTACCTACAAAGTTGAATAAAGTAACATTGACTTTCCAGTAACTATCTCACACTAAATGACAGTTGATGCAGTAGAATGAGGAGTTTGATCTATTGCCCGATAATATATATCAGATTCGAAGCTTGGTGAGCAAATATAACTATGGTTCATCACATCTTGCTGCAACTGCCAATCAGCACTGGCTGTGCGTCATGAATTTCTTTATGATCCATTCACATTCACCAAAGCTCTTGGCAAATGCCTTTATGATACATCATAGTCAAAAACTGAACAAAACCTGGCCAGCAGCAGCATTAGGCAATTAGCAGCAAGCCACCCTTTTTTCCAATGCGGTACTGCCCAAATAGACTAACATCACACCCATTCAGAGTTTGTCTCTTTAGGCACCACCAGACCAAGTAGACAAAGAGAAGGATTAGGTGAAACAGAGAGCATAGAGCAGGTATCAGATGACTGTGGAAGGATGAAGAGAAGCCTTGCCCACATTGAGTTTACGGCTGGGATTTTAATTACACCAGCACATTCCCTCTGCTTCAAGTATGATACAAAATCTTGAAACTGCAAAAAAGCAAGTTTTGACATTTAAGTCCTCTAAACCAGCTCCAGTTACAATATGTGAGCAGTCATAGCAAAGATAGAACACTAAAAAGTAAAAAGCAAATGGAGAAATAATCTCCTTAAGGTCCATATCTGCACACATATTGAAAGTAATGGATAGACCTAGAGGAAAAGTTGGACACTGGACTAATTATTTAGCAAACAGCTGGAAAAAAAAACGCACAAAATCCTATATCTAAATCCATTCTGAAATGATTTTCATTGGCAACTCTATCTAGTTCCTATTTTAGGTGATAACACATGCACAAAATAAGGTATATACCAAGTAAATCTGGAAGATACAGAGACAGTTTTCCATCTACTATCTATCGCATAAATCATGACTACATTCACTGGTAATGAAAACTGAAAGGAGAGCATGATCAACTTACGCCCTTATGGTCCATTGGAGAAGAAGGTAGCAACCAGCATATCTCCTTCTGTTTCACATTAATTTAAAAAAGAATGTTAGTCATGGATCATTTTAATCTCTAAAAAATGAGCAAGAACTGACACATGTACAAACAGTATAGCCTAACATTATATGATAGAGATGACAACAGGAATTATCAAAAGGTGCTAATATATGCTAATTAAATATGATATGCAGAATTTTCCTTCATAATGTTCAAGACTCACTTTGTGGGGTGGTGTACTAGAAAATGTTGATTTGACATGCCGAAAATCAGTGCGTTTGGTCATATCCAACTTCGCAGGCCATCTGCACAGGTATCCAATTTAAAAACAGAATATTTATAAATCAAGTGTCAAAACATCAAAGGAACTGAAGTTCTTACTCAATGGGCTCAGCACTGGCATTTGGATACCTGCAAATATCTGACTCTACTCTTTGGGCATAAATCGTGCAGTAATGAACTCCACTTTTACTCAAGGAGCCCTGCCACCGATATTGTTTAGAACTTTCTGAATTTGAAGGTTCAGATAATGGAGGCGGGGGAGGAGGCGGGGAACTAGGTGGAGGAGGAATATTAGGTGGGTCAGGGTAAGGTGGTGGGGGTGGGGATGAAGGTAATGGAGGCTGCAAGACAGGTGGAGGTAACGGGGGTAATGAGTCCAGCTGAGGTGGTGGTAGTGGTGGTAATGACGTCACTGGTGGTCGAACAACAGGCACAGCAAACATATGATCAAACGGTGACATGGAGGTGCCTTGTATTTGGGACAGTGGAGTCACAGAAGCAGGTACAAATGGCGGTGCAACTGAACAATGATGAAGATTAGTAGGCATTGCACCAGATGGAATTAGATTTGGGGGCAAGTTATGGTTCAAACCACGTGAATCCCACCCACTTGGGGGGAAATACATTGGGCGACCAAAGGGTGGAGGTTGTGCTTGATGTGGTGGTGCACTAAGAAGTCCTTGAATTGGCTGTGGTGCTGCAGGAGGAAGTGCTTGAATAGGCGATGGCACAGTAGGAGGTCCTTGAAGAGGCTGTAGTGGTCTAGGAGGCGCTTGAGGAGGTGCAGGATGGCAGGCAACGATTCCCGGTCTAGAATGTATCTCTGCTTCAGATTTCCTGTGCATCCACATGTCATTAGCAGCACCAGAGAATATATGATTACCTGCAAAAATCACCAGGAGAACAATATGACAACGAGCATCAAACTACTATAGGAAAGAACACAACTAGAGTAACGGAGAAGTACCTCTCGGGGTTGGAACTGGAATCATCATATCAGTTTTTCCAGAACCAACTTCGGGAATCCCTCTGCTTGCTACATGTGTCCAGTTTGACTGAAATGCATATCCAGCATGAGACATGCTACCTTGCTCTGGATTTAGTCTGGGTGATGTGAGCTCCAGAATACTACCTTCATTTTTTACAGGAACGTGAATATGATGCTGGCCAGAGTGACTGTTAGAACAAGTGGAGGAGAAGCTCAATAGTTAAGCTCAGATCATGATTCATCGAGTAAGACATTTAACAGCTATAAATATAGCATGAAGCTTTCTAGGTATACAGGAACCCAAAGAGAGAGAATAAGCAAGTGTTACGAATTGAAAAGTTACTAGTATTTTTTTTTAAAAAAAAAAGGTAAAGCTTAAGTCTGTATTGATATTGAACTTGTGAATTGAACCTCGAATGTAGAAAAGTTTTTGAGAAGTGGTGTTACACTCTTCCACATTTTAAAGTAATTCCGTCATTTTATTTGTGCAATATACAATATGTGAAATTGCTGCTGACATCTCTTATGTACATGGACCTCAATTGAAATGCCATACTTAATATATTGCCTTCATCTCTTACATCATCCCCTAATGTCCGACCCCTCTTCTCCTGTCATGGAATCTCCCATTTACTCCATAAAAGTGACATTCCACCACCCAGTCCCAATTTTTTTTTTTTGAACAGGTAATTTTTGTGTATTAATAACAAACTACACAAAGGGTGTGTAGTCCCCCCATACTTACATCCAGATGAGCAAAAAAATAAGCTCCTAGTCCTTAATCTTCTCTTAAGGAATCAAGTACATCATAAACAGAATCTAACTCCTCCATTAAGCTATGTTTACACCAAAAAAAAAGAAAAGCCCTAAACATTTCAACTTTAGCTTTTGTATACTAATGGCTTTGTCTTCAAAACAAACTTGGTTTCGTTCTCCCCACAGTCCACCAAATGCAAGCTGGGACAATTTTCCATCTCTCTTTCTGATCGGAGGGATTGGTATCACTGTTCCAGAATTTCAATACATCGGATATTCTTCCCGGCATAGTCCAGCTAATGCCCCTCAAGTTAATGAAAATCTTCCACAACTGGTCAGTCCAGCTGCAGCGAAGAAAGAGATGAGAGATTGTCTCTGCTTCCTTACCACAGAGAAAACACCTTGAGCAAAGATTGAAGCCTCTCCTCATGAGTGTATCTTGTGTGAGTACAACTTCTCTGGCTAGCAACCAAGAGAAGCATGCAACTTTGTGAGGGGTCTTAACCCTCCAGATCATCTTCCAAGGCCAAGTCCCACACTGATTGTTTGAGGTTGTGAGTACTTGCTTTCACTGTAAATTTGTTCTGCTTATTCCTTAACCATATCAAGCAATCTGCCTCAGTTGATGTAACTTTGAACTGTTCTAAAGTTCCGAAAAAGCTTGCTAGTCTATCAATTTCCCAATCATTTAAAGCTCTTCTGAAACTCAAATTCCACCCGTGTTCACCCCAAACCATTTCAATTGTAAAGGGTAGAGTGCGAAGAGGTAAGGAGGGAAATTTGAACTTGTAACAAGAGCATATCAATTATTTCCATTATAGAGCCAAAAAGATCTCTGAATAGAGATGATCACATTCAAGTGATAGGGAGAAATATTTGAGGAGCTAGAGAATGCAGAAAAGGTGACTAAGGCAAGAAGCAAGAAGGGCTGTCACACGGAATGGAAGAAGTATGTAAGCAGTAGTCGTGACAAGTAAATGCTCCTTCAGATAAATTAAATGGAGGGTTGCTGCAAAGGCCAAGAGGAGTTCTATCGTTGGATTCATTCCAAAAATCATCAATCCAAAAATCGATGCCCTTGGTTTATCTTAATAACACTTTAGTATTGAATAAGACATTATATTGTAGTTTTTTACTGTTTTGATTGGCTAGACTAGCGGCGGAGTTAACAATAGGCTGGAGGTTTGGAAACAGACCCTGGAATCTAAAGGATTTAAGTTGAGCAAGACTAAGACAGAGTACTTGCACTAGAGTACTTGGAGTGCAAGTTCAATGAAGTAACTCACGACGCAGATGTGGAAGTGAGTATTGATACACAAGTCATCCCCAAGATAGGAAGTTTCAGGTATTTTGGGTCAACAATCCAAGGAAATGGGGAGATTGAGTATTGGAGCGGGGTGGATGAAGTGGAGATTCACATCCAGTGTCATGTGTGATAAGAATGTGCCTCCAAGACTTAAAGGTAAAGTTTTATAAAGTGGTTGTCAGATCAGCTATGTTGCATGGGACAAAATGTTGGTCAGTCAAGAATTCGCACATCCAGAAGATGATAGCAGCGGAATGAGGATATTGAGATGGATGTGGACATACTAGGTAGAATTAAGAGTAGGGATATTCGGGACAAGGTGAGAGTAGCCTCCGAGGTGGACAAGATGAGGGAGGCAAGGTTAGAGAGAGCAAACTTTTATTCACTTAATTAAGGCTTCAAAACGGCCCCTCAAGTGCGGGCCTAATTCTTTTTAAGCACCAAACACGTGAAAATTCTTTCGATAAAGAGTGGACCATCTAATCTAAAAGCTTAAATTGTTAGGTAGAGCACACTTTTAAGTACTTTTATTCATTTAATTATTTTGTATGTATATGTGCATACATCATTAGTATCTCACTGATAGCACAAGAAGTTGTATCAAAATATGCATACAGGATATGCATGTGGCTCAACCACAGTCGTCTAAACCATCAGCTCACCAATGACCAATCTATACAACATGAAATACTTTCATTACACCCAGAAAAAGATAAAGATGAAGCCGAAGACTTGTTCGACATTGTAAAAATTCTCTTATGTACTTTGATTTTGTTAGCACTTCACAATTTTCTTAAATTTGCTAGCAATTAACAAATTAATCGCTACTGTTCATCATCATGAGGAAAATCAAACACCAAAAACTTCAGTGCAGATATAATTTATGCTATGGTTTCAAAAGCTATAGAATCAACGAGATATATAATCAATGATATCCAGGTTCTGCTCCAAACCTTACAGTGTTATCTTCAAGCAGAAATTGTTAACGTAATAATGTCGGACTCAAACTATTGATCAGCAAGGCATTGTCCCAGTTGAGTTTTCAAAAAACATGATTTCTGTATTGAGGTTGTCCAAATAGAGTGTATCACTTTTCACCACAGGTGTATAAAGGATACAGAGAAGTTTCAGTTAGGCCTCTAAAACATGATTTTCCTATTTAAATTCTACACTCTTGAAGGATATATCTATGTGGTGAATCATATCTTAATATAAGGAAAGTTAACAAGGCAGATTTTGATGACTACATACTTAACAGGACAAGATCATCCAGAAACAAGAGGACTTGTTCCCTGTCTGAGTGGGAAAGACAGGAGAAGTACAGAAATTAAATTGTCACTTTAAAACTATAACAAACTATCAAATAGCATCTGACTAGAAAAAAAGTACTTTAAGGATATCAGTGCCGAGTGAATTAAAGCTTGAAGAAATAACATACTGAATTATTTCTTCTTCTTTTTGTTGTGTGCGCGCGCGCGCTTGTGTGTGTGTGGGTGGGTGGGGAGGAGGAGGGGAGGGGAATACAACTACATACCTGAATTCTATCTGGAAGAATAGCCCAGGACAATCACGAAGGTTCTTCAGGAGAGTATTTGCAGAATCCGTGCTGCTGCATTCAACTAGCCAACAAGAACCCATAGGCATATTTTCTCTCATTAACCTGATGATAGAACCTTTGTTGTCAATGGCAAGATTACAAATAGCCAAAAGCTCATCTTCTGTGATAAACAAGGGGCTACCATTTGGAATGCTAATCCGTAGTGTATTCGTCTGCATTGTATCTCCTCCCAAGAATCCAGTTTCATAATTCCCTGGCACATGATGACTATTATAGCCAGGATCATATTTGACATTATATTTGGTGCTCAACTGTGAAAGCAACGAAGATAGACGTGATATTCTTGGAACATGACTGTCAGAATGGTTCTCAAGCACGTTCTTGAAGTGAGATGGCCCAGCAGTACTATTGGCACAAAAATTGCTTCCCGTACCAACATAAACAGACGTAGAGCTAGGTCTTATACCTTCAGTACGCATGGAAGCATTAGTTGGACCTAAGTTTAGGGGCTGAATGCAGTCACTCCTTACCTTACGCCAGTGCCTCAGATGATTCATCGCAATTGTGGCCTCCTCAGGTGTGTTGAACTCCATCAGCAATGCTCCTTCGCTGCCTAGATCAGTAACCATCCGAGGACCTTTTTGAAGTGCTTTTCTCAGCTCATGCACGACATCATCCTTCATCCAGTGGCTCTGAACACTTCCAACGTAAATATAGCAACTAGAACCAACAGAAATACCATTTATAGGCCCCTTAGCACCTAATCCTCTGTCCACGAATTTTATTCGAAGACCAGCACCCCAAAGAGAATTTCCCTGCATGATTTCCCTGGCTCTCACCGCATCCATAATGTTTTGGTATTCAACCAAAGCAAAACCTTTGAATGCAAAGAATGCAAATTGATTTACTGGACCAAACATCTCAAACTTATGTCTGACAAGAACTTCAGATGCATCAGGACCTAAAGAACCCAACCATAGCTGTTTGGAAGCGGGAAAGATGTCTGCTGCAGCTGACTCTCCATCAGTGTACCAAATCCCTTGATTTGTAGAAGAATGAGACAGTGCTAAACGCTGCATAGGTGACTCCATGGAACAACTCATGCCTCCTGTTGATGATCTTGAGGCTGGAAGAGGACGGTCCACATTAAGAATTCGGTGGTTCTCCATCATGGCATGGTGCCCTCCATCAGATGAACTATTTCTCAAGTTCGATGGTGTTCTAGCAATAGGTGAAAGAATCGGCTGGTTATAGACCTCCATATGCACTGAAGGCCTAGTATTCGTTAAATCTCCAGACTCTTTAGAATCAAAAACTACCGACCTACGCTCACCACTATTAGTATTTGAACTCATACTGGAACGGTGAATTGATCCAAGAGGAACTGCTGGGCTTCCAGAAACTTCATGAGTTACTTTTTGAGCAGATAGCTCATGACCCAAGTACTCACTAGCATACTTTGTGGTATCCAAACCATCCTCATCACCATTATCATGAGGTTTTTCTGCCTTCACTTCATCCAAGAAAGACTGCAATACTCCTTCAAAAACTGCGGAAATATCTGAAACAACTTGAGAAGAAGCTGATTCACTTAATTTCTTAAACCTTGAGCAAATCCAACTCTTCAGAGAATGATCTTTCTCTACAGCCTGCATAAAGAGATCCAAAGATAGTACATCTTGAGCAGAAGCTTTAGAGACCAAAGATATGAATCATAATAGACAGCGCATCTTGATCAAAGGCCTTGAAAACCAAATAAATCAATCATACTGAGTATCACTTTCCCGTGGGAAGAGGAAAATACTTTACTGAAACTAAGTGTTCAACTCGCTGGAAAATTCCAAAGTGATCTCCATAACAAAATTGATTTTCTAGGGACAGTTCAAACATAAAAAGAAACATTTTCTTCAAGATGACATCAAAAGTGAAGGATCAAATATCTAATATGATCATCATATATTATTTTTTACTTGTGGGTTGCAATCAAGGATTTAAATATGGGATACATAACTTAAACAAGAAAGCTACACTACTAGTTAAACAATTAAATTACAAAAAACTGCCCTCGAGGTTTATGTCTGTATCCTCCTCCTTAATTTCTGTTGAACTATAACAAAGTTTTCAACAATTCATGAGAAACATTGGATGTAGAGCTCACCTTAAAACAATGCTCCGACGTTACTGTAGGATTTATGCAAAAATTAACAAGGAAAAAATTACATAAATTAAAGTTGAGCACTCAATGAAAATGAAGCAATGATCTCTAAATTGTGGTTTACTTGAGCCAACGGTCTATCGAAAACAACCTCTCTACCTTCACAAGGTAGGGGTAAGGTTGCGTACACACCACTCTCCCCGCACCTCACTTGTGGGGTTACGTATGTTGTTGTTGTTGATCTCTAAGTTGTGGTTCTACTGTATTTAGGTAAAGCCTATAAATTTTTTAGAGAACAGGAAAACCAATATTCAGATTATATGTTTGAAATGTATAATTAAACCAAATTCCTGATGGACTTAGGCAAAGTAAAGGAGGAGCTTATAATGAATTCAAATTGAACAACCTCATGAGGAACGCAAATTACTTATTGGTAACCATGATCTACAAAACCATATGGCAAGTCTCAGACCTAACCCATGAGTTCAAGTTTCTATCATCGGCCCTGCCATACTAGGAAACAAGGTAATTGCAACAAGAGAATACACACAATATACTGAATCTACACTATTTCTGATTGTATGATTTTCCACAAGTAAACCACTTGCTAACAACCAGTTAACATGAAACAAAAATACTTCTAAGAGGAAAAAGAAAAGAAAATAACATGAAACAGACAAGTAGATGCACTGAAATAATATCAGAAACAAAAGCAGGAGGTGTATCAACTTATACATAAGAAAAGGATTAGGCTCAAAATGAACCAGACAAGCACAATCTAAGGAGTTAAGGTTCTTTTCAGGTTAATTTGGATGGAAAAATTGAAGATTTTAAAACCACAAACTCAGGACACCAGTATGCTGGTCACTGTAATTGCAAGGAAGCTCAGAAGTATTGGATAAAGGAGAAAAAGATTAATCTGATCATATATGAGAAAATATAATAGTTTACACATTAACATAAAAAGATAAAAAGATAAAAAGGTAAAGCAGGTATCTTAATAGTTTAGACGCTTGAGGAGATGGAAAGAAAGATGAAAATGAAAGAGGAGAGAGGTAAGATAGGCAAATAATTAGCTCGGTCTTTTCATATTTAAACAGTACGAGAGGAAGAAACTGCAAACTTTCAATAATGAGCAAAGGGAATGTTGTGGAACTGATAAAGTTTAGGGATGGAAGGAGTGCTTAATTGTATAGGGAACTGAATAACAGCTCTAGCTGTTTTCTTGTTTCACCGATCAACTCATACAGCATCATAGTGGACTTATCTGTGATGCTGCAAGTGATGGAAATAGAAACAATAATATTTAAGCCCAGATGGTATCTCAACATGGATCAAAGCATCAAACATTATATCACTATCTTGATCAAGAAATAATTAGTAACACTTGTGCTATAAAGCTGCCGCAATCAGAAGCTCAGAAAAATGCTTTTAGATAAAGGGGGAAAAGGAACAATAATTGACAGTTAATCCGTGCAAAGGAAAATTGTAAATAGAGAAGTATACCAGTCCTAATAAGCAGTTCTTCGAAACAAGAGAGCGATTGTCCGAGCCTTGTTTGCCACATGTTGCAAGGCCATCATCCACATCCTTACTTTTGCTACTTGTTTCTGTGGCCTTCGCTGATGATATCACAGCACTGTTTCCTCCATTCCTAGGATGACCAACAGCATCATCAAGCCTGTTAGTTAACTGATGAAGTAAGTAATATCCTTCCTGCTTAGATTCCTCCGATCCAGTAGAGCCAATGAGCTCAAAACAAGTTGCAATTGAATTTTTGGGGCAAGTAAAGAAAATTCTGAGGAAACAAAGTACACGGAACTCAGATAGCTTGAGCAGTACCGGTTGTTCCTTGTTTAAAATCTTTTGTTGGTACTCAGAAAATAAATGAGCATCCTGAATACCAAAATATTCCTTGTCAGCAATCTCGAAAACATCCTTCCCTTCAAAACAGGATATAAAGAAGGTGAGTGCATCACGAAAAACTGTGGTGCAAATTCCTCGAATAACTGACGATGTTGGTGCCTCAGCAGCAGCACTTCGACAGATATCAGCTAGACCAAAAATGCACACCTTAGCAGTGTCAAATGCAACACCGTCTGTATCTTCTCCTTTACCAATCAAAGCTAATTTCCAATTATGCATATTGATAACAACTTTCACTGCAGCTTCAAGAGCAGTGGGACAATACGAAGCAAATCGAGGAATAAAATCAGCCACTAGACGTTGTACACTTGTGCAACCTGCAAACCCAGCGTCATAGATGAAAACTGAAGTTCAGAATTTTATAAAACACTCCATATATTTTAGCACCACACAAGGGTACTTTCAACAAATAGAATCAACTCCCTTAGGAAGTTCAGAGGTGGCGTCAGTGCAATGATGTTCTACCAGGAATATCGATGACAATTCATTATAATGCAATTATTTAAGAAGATCATGAAAGCATGAAAAGAATACCTATAGATAACTGAACAAAAGTTAACGCGAAGTGGCAAAAAATCATATCATCATACTATATATTATAAGTGGGAAGCCCTAAATTGAAAAGTTAAAAGACTAAAATGCCTTTTCAATGTTGATTGACTTTTATACCCATAAACATCATATATCCCTTCAACTTCAATATCCAAAAATCTAAAAATATATTATTATGAATAACAGTTACTTTAATGATGCCTCGAGTCTTTTGCATTTTTTGCCATTATTATACTACTAGTTCCTGGACACGTGTCCATGTTGGAATACATAAAATTTGATTATGCGTGCCATGAATTGCATGAAATTATAGAGTAAAAAATTAAAGAAAAGAGTGCTTAGAGATGCACTTATTCATCAATAGAATAAAATACAAAGACATCTGGATGGTACAATTGAAACATCAATCTGATGCTAATATCCTCAAATGTATAAAAGAAAAATGCAAAGACGTGAAAATTGAAAAAGAAGAGAATATTTTACTTCCATATGTTCATAGAAGAAGAAAAAGGAATGAAAAATCAAGTGATTATATCAAATGTTTACCAAGAGTGGCTAATAAGAATTTACAAACAGAAATAAAGGAAACAACCCGATAAAAGCCATATAATTCACACTCACAGACACGATCTTGCCCTAGCAACTTGTCGTAGATCCGAAAGAAAAATGACTATGTGATAAATATTTGATTTTTATATTTTGATTTGCATGTCTACTGACGGAACAAAAATAGATCAACAAAGACATAATTACAAATTATAGTAATTGATAAGCGAAAAGATCCAAGAAACTTGTGCAAATCTGAGAGACATTAGGCGAGATGCAATGGAAACTAATGTTGTTGCCATCTCGACTTCTCTTGCCAAGGAAATCACCAAAATCTCTCTTTTGTAACGGAAAACATATATTAATTTTTGTAATGGTTGATCTTAAATAGGAAAAAATAATCAATTAAACCGGAGAATTGTATCTTAAACTTAATGTAAGAATTTAAGGGGAACCAAATGGATTCTTCACCGGAAAAGAAATAATATGAATTGAAGCTGCAAGAAACCAAGGGACCGGATAAAACCCAACAGAAGGAATTAGGATGGAGAATTTGGGTAAAATAAAGAGATACATTTATAGAATTAAGTGGCTCTTATACATCCTATATCACTCTTCTTTACCCTCCACCGATATTACAACTCTTCGTTACCCAACTCTACAACACTTCAGTTAATTTTCATCTACAATGCAATGAATAGACATTAATTGTTGATGTCCAAAAAAGTTACTCCCTCCGTCCCATTTTATGTGTCCCCCCTTTCTTTTTAAGTCCGTCCCAAAAAAAATATCACCTTACTATAATTAGAAATAATTTAACTTTAAAATTCCTCTTTTACCCTTAATGAAATGATTTATAGATACACAAATATCTAAGGATTGTTTTAGAGCACAAGTTTTGAAATCTTCATTTTTTTCTAAAATGTCGTGCCAAGTCAAACGGTGTCATAAAACGAGACAGAGGGAGTAATAGATTACACTAAATGCTTGGCAAAACAGGGAATTCACGCCAACTATAGTGACTTGTCACTTTAATTGATTTATATATATAATATGATATGATTACTATTAATATTTAATTAATTAGATGTTATAAAATATTTTAACTTAGTATAGGATTAAAATGGTAATCCAACTTTGCACTTCGGAGCTTCCCACTTTTAATAATATGAAGATGATTTAATCGAATATTAAATTCTAGAAATACATACCAAAAGACACTTCGAATATTTACAAACAATTCAAATTGTAAGGGATTTTATGAACGAAAAAAAAATCAAATTGTAAGGGTTAGACTATAGTTATGAGTCATGAGGTAGAGAGTGGGGGCAATTTAGATCATGTATGTTGATTGAGTGGAGGAACTGTTTAGCAGTTCTTTTAAGTTCACTGCCCAAAATTTAGCAATATCAATTACCTATATGGACATTTAGCACAGCATCCCCCTCTTGATATACAGTGTGTGTGTGTGTATATATATATCTCAAATTTTATTTGCTTCTTTTGTTGGGGTGATTCTATTGCTCTTTCTTTTTTTGGTTTAATTTTCATTTTTCCCGTGCGAACAGTCTTCAAAAGAGTTTTTGTAAGTATTAGGGTATTTCTTTGCATTTCTTTGCGGGGGAGTTGCTCTTTTTTCTTTTAAGTTCAATTTTGATGAAAAAATTAGATAACAATATCTCATTTTCTCAACTATTAGGCCATTATGTGGCGCTTGGCTAGCAATTGGGCGAACTATGTTTGAGAAATTTTTATTATTCAAGAAGTTAGTATATATTCTTTTTATCAAGTAAAAGATTTCATTGATACTAACAAGGCCAATTTGGTTGTATACAAGAGATATATCAAAAGAAGAAAAACCTACAAAATACAGTTCTCTCGAAAAGATACCCAATCCTCTATACAAACAGGAATCGCATAGATGCACCAAAAGAAAATAAGGGATCAGAGACTACTCCTCAACTAATCAAAGCTCAACTCCACCCCTTCAAAAGCTCTCCTATTTCTCTCCTTCCAAATGGCCCAAATTAAAGCAAGAGGAGTGATATTCCAAGCCTTGTGTCTTCTTCTTCTAGCTTCGCTATTCCAGCTAAACATCAACTCCTTCACTGAATTTGG
This sequence comes from Solanum appendiculatum, assembly GCA_018342035.1. Lineage (NCBI taxonomy): Eukaryota > Viridiplantae > Streptophyta > Magnoliopsida > Solanales > Solanaceae > Solanum > Solanum appendiculatum. Next base: position 2,655,269 of record JAGDQO010000335.1, read on the forward strand.
CATTGCCCAAGAAAGTCCAACCATCTAAAGATATTCCACCATAACATCATGGCTATTTAGCAATATAGTAAAATATGATCCACATCCTCACTTACCTCCTTACATAGTAAACACCAACTTATGCAAACAACCGTTCGTTTCATAAGATTCTCCTTCGTCAAAATCACTCCTCTTGTAACCACGAGAAAAGCACACCTTCCTTGGCACCTTAGGTATCCAGACCGAATCATACAAAAAAAACTATCCTTCATCCTAGCTAGAAGATTCTTATAGGAGTTGAGGAAGAACACTTTGTTTTTCCCGACTCCCAACTCAAAGCATTGAGCTTGTCTGCTAGCTCAAATTGGTTGTAAAGTAAGGAGAGAAATATGAAGCTCAATCACCTTCTAATCTTGGGGATATCTCCTTAACCTCAAATCCCAAAAGGTCCCACCCCTTCATGTCCCCCTAACTTGCTAAACAAATAATTCCCTTTGGCAAGAGACCCCATACAAAACCAAAAAACCATCATTTCACACCAAACCTCCATACCACTTATGACTCCAAAATCTAACTCTACTCCCATCTTTAACCTTAAAAGCAATATTGTCTTTAAAGGTTTCCTACCCCTTTTATGTTCCTCCAGTACTCCATATCAATTCCGCTATCACCTCTTTCCATAAAGCTTATCCATCCACCCTAAATCTCCACAACTATCTACCTAAAAATACTTTGTTAAAAAGCTTCAAGACTTTAATCCCAAGTCCTCCCTACCATTTATGAGATGCCACGATCTCCCACCGAACTAAGAGAAACTTCTTTGCACCATTTCTTGCATCCTAAAGAAAGTCTTTTTGCAACCTTTCCAACATTCCTATAACAATGGTAGGTGCACTAAACAAGGGCATGCAGTATGTAGGGATACTCGATAAAGTGCTCTTAATAAGCACTTATTTCCTCTTTTGGGTAAGTATCTTCTCTGCCAACCTGCTAACCTCTTCTCTACCCTCTAAATGAGCGGATTCCAAATACTGAGATGCTCGTTCGATGCACCTAGAGGTAATCCAAGGTAGGTAATAGGGAGAGCCCCTACCTTGCCTTGCAAAACTTGAGCAAGCATGTCAATGTTACCCACTGCATCGATGGGTAAGATCATGCATTTTCTGAGATTAATTTTAAGTCATGACACCACCTGGAACCAAGTTAATACTTGTACAAGGTAGTCCAATTGCATTTTCTGAGATTGATTTTAAGTCATGACACCACTTGAAACCAAGTTAACACTTGCCCAAGGTAGTCTAATTACATTTCATCTGCAACACAGAACACTAAAGTATCAACTGCAAATAATAGACAGGTAATCGACACGGTGCCAACACCACCCACCGCAGCCTTCAGCCCCTTGATATATCTACCTAATACAAGATTGTGCATCATTCTAGTCAAAGCTTCCATCACCAAAATAAAAGGCATAGGTGATAAAGGATCTACCTACCTCGAACCCCTCGAACTGCCAAAGAATCCACACGAATTATCATACATCAAAATCGAGTATCTCACAGAAGAGACGCAAACTAACCACATCCTTCATTTCTCCCTAAAGCCCATCATTAACATCAACATAATGAAATCTAGGAACTACCAATTTACAAGATCATAAACTTTCTCAAGATCTAACTTGCACAAAACACCCAACTCACCTTGTTTCTTCCTCGAATCTACCACTTCGTTATCCAACAAAGATGCATCCAAAATTTGTCTACCTTTGACAAGCATTTCGCGTAGCTGAAACACCCTCGTCCAAAACTCTCTTTAAGTTTATTAGCAAACACCTTAGAAATGATCATGTAGATGTTTCCCACTAGACTAATCGGTTTGTAGTCCCTGATACTAGAAGCCCTTTCTTTCTTAGGAATAATGACAATGAACAAAACATTCAAGTTCCTTTCGAAATTACCCTCTCCTGAAATTCATCAATAGTATTCAATACATCATGTTTGACTGTACTCCAACAATACTGAAAGAAAGCGAAAGTGAAACCATCAGAACCTAGAGCCTTGTCACCCGCACAACACTCTATCACCTCATGGTCCTTCTCATCAATCACCCTCTCTAACCACTCACTATTATCCCTCCAAACAGTGCTTCTATGACATAATAACACGTATCTCCCTTGTAAGATAAAGTAACGTAATTATAAATGGAATCTAACAAACTTAATGTAATTGTTCAACTATGTTGAAATCCAATATTTTTTAATTAATATTGTCACCAAGAAATAGGATTAATGTTTGTAATTCTTGAGGACTTGAAGTATTTGTATACTTAAATTTCCATTTTATATATGATCCAACATACTTTTAGAATATGTATAAAAAATTTGTGTTGAGTAGTATAGAATATATGTGCGATGTACGTATCCAAAAACTAGTAGAAATAGAAGCATAAGCGCAACAACTATTATACAAGCCAACCGGTCACTATGAGTGGGTTCCACATTTAGAGAAAATGGAACTGCAGCAGGTTTCATTGAACAATTGGCACACTAACATCACTTGAGCAAGGGGGTAGATCTCATAGAACAATTGGCACAATTATATGAAATCTTACAAAAGAACGATAGCAAACACGAATACGCATCACTGGGCTAACCTGTCATAGTTTCCTATGTCTAATTTTTCAATAATTGAGGAATGAACCATGTTACCCTAAGTATAGAAATTCACATACAATTTTCCTCCTCATTCTCTATTTGTTATTTGCTTTTCGGGGGCAAGAGAGGATTTTCATAAACAAAAGAAATTAGTGCCGCTCTCTAAAGGGTAATCCAAAGCTCATTGTATGTACTTTTTGGCACAACTACTTTGCGAATCTTTGTGCTTTGTAAAATTTTACCATTCTCAAAGTAGGTGGAGATTCCTGCGGGATAAAAAACCAGAAGATGACGGCAAAGAGGAGTGTTTCCACTCAAAAGAGTAATAGGCATCCATCTTTTAAAGTCATGTTTGAAGAAACAACCCTTCTCACTTGAAAAACACTTGACTCCTTCCTCCAAATACTATCCATTTTTTGGGAGGGCTGAACAACATAGCTTTGCATCACTTCAACCATGAGAAGCATTAAATTAAAACACACAACCATGAGATATAACCCTTGCTTGCATCACTCTTTTCGGTTAGTTTACTGTTGAAAAGGAAGTAAATGAGATGTAGTTCTTCCTTTCAGTCTGACATGGAAAAGAAACAAACTCTCCACATTTAGTTTCACTCCTTCAACCTCTTCTCTTTTCACTCCAACCAAACGAAGCTTCAATTTCTAGAACCTAGGGTTCATGAAACATACAAAGGGGAAATCCCAGAAACGCCTAAAAACACTTAAATTCATGTAATTGATCAATCTAACAAAATTACTAGTTCTTATCCTTCTATTTACAACAGAGATAAAAAAGGAGCTGTATAAACTTCATTCCTATTCTGACTCTTTAGCAAGCAACTGAACAAAAATAGCATTCAAAATCCACTCCTTTCAAATCTCCCAATGAAAATACTCAACTTCACAATCTAAAATGAAAAGAACCACATGATATTTGAGAAAGAAAAAAAACGTGCTTTATACAGACCTCTCGAGGCAGTAATGAGAGAAAGATACGCTTGTTCGAGTTCGGCCGAAAGACGATCATCGTTCTGTGAGATGCAGAATTTAATGCGTTTGTAGCACTCATGAACATTTCGAATCTCTTCTTGGTTCCTTCTCCGTCGTAGAATTTCATCCTGAGATAGCGGCGGAGCAGCGTTGCTCTGCTGGAAAGTTAGCGCCGACTGCTGTTGAGGAAGCGGTGGCGGTGGTTGCGGCGGCGGAGGAGGAGGCGGTGACTGAGGCAGCGGTGGAGGTGGTTCGTAAAGCTTCCGTTTCTTCAGTGGTTGCTCCGTCGTCGCCATGGCGGAGGGACGGGAAAGAGGAGGAGGAGGCGGAAACTGAGTGGGGACACGCGCTCAGTCACGGCTTTCGGCTGTATTTTACTTCGTGATTAACAGGTAGGATATTTATATTCCCAAGTGTAATTAAAATGTGTAATTAGTAATTACCATGTATACCAGAAAGTTCCATTCCATATGCATGTATAATATATTGTTTAAATTTGAGGAGATTTAACTTAGGTCCTCAAAGGTTTTAGAAAGGCCAAACACACATACAAGCCTTTTTACTTGGTCTTAAATTTTATTTTGGCGCTTCAATTCAACGTTGCTTCATTTTAATCCTTTGATTCCATTTTTTCTGTATTATTTAGTTACAAAAAAATTTTGTCTGATATAACGGTTTTGTATGTGTTAGACAAATATAACAAAAGATAAGAAAATGTTCAATTAAATAAAGACACGTGTTTTATTTTTTTAATTTCATGTCATTCAGGTTAATCCAGTTCCAATAGAGATAAAAAAGAATCCGTTATAGTTATCTTCTCTAATAAAAACTCTCATAATTGCTTTTGCAAAACAAACCTAAGTCTCTAACCTATAATGTAACCCAACAATCGTTTCAAAGTTGAGAGTAAAGTATAAGTAAAACGTCAGAGATTGCCTCCTCTTCTAGGATCACTCTCTTCATTTATTCAATGCCTTGGAAGGAGAGGAGCGGCAAGGTGGGGAGGGTAGTACGAGGTGACTGATAGCATTACATTAGAAGAATAGAAAGAGATGTTAAAAAGAACGATCATGGAGACTTGGGAATCTAGAGCATGTCTTTCTTGTATATCCCTCGTGTCTGAGCTACTTCCTCGAATATCAATGTAGGGAGCCGCGAGGAGAGGAGCTGAAAGCCACTTGACTGTATGGAGAGGAGGTCAATAAAAAAAAGATGTTAATTAATCAAAGGTCCAACTGGCGTGGAATTAGACCAAGGGGAATCTCTATAGAAACTAGTCCCTTATATTTCGCACATCGGGTGCCTGTAAGACGGTCGCCTATAGGTGGTAGGGTAGGGTAGGCAGTACTGCTTTGCGGCCAATCTTCCTAACCGTGTACGGGGCCGGGCTTAGAGCACGTGAAACTCATCACTAACTCATAAGGGTGGAAAGTCACTTGGCAATAAGGAGAGGAGCACCCTGTTTTTTTTTCTTTCCAAATCCCCACCCTAAGGAGATAAATTAAAGACTTTGATTATCAATAGATTCTTCATCATTTGAAGACTAGAATTATATTTTAAGGCCTATTGTGCTACATCTGAAAGATAAGGTTACGTTTGTCGACTATCGTTTTTGGAAAGAAACTTTAATTGTTGTTGCTCGCTGGTAAGTGAATCGACTATCAAAAATTTTAATTTTTTGAGATATTGTTTCACCTGTAAGATATATATATATATATATAGAGAGAGAGAGAGAGAGAGAGCTTAGAAATAGTTAAATAAGAAAGGAGGATAGATGAAGAAAATAATGAATAAGTCGGATAAGTAATGAAAGAATAAATGGGGAAGAAGAGAAAATAAATAGGGAATAAGGTTATTAACCATAAAAAGGTCAAATATTATGTGTTTAAATGTTGCATAAAAAATGAAGTTGAAGGGTTAAAATAAAATAAGGTTGAATCGGAGTGTTAAGATGAAATTTAAGAGCAAATTAAAGAGGTAATGTATGTGTTTTGGCCTTTTAGAAAAGTTAATTCCCATATCAAACCATAAGCTTGTATAATATTTGGTCTAAATTTGAGAAAACTTAATAAAAATTGGTCCTCCTATTAATTATTTTTTTACAAATAATATTTGTATAAACCATGCGAGAATTGTTGTATTATTTTGCAAAAGATATAATATGAAATTAATAAAAGGTATTAGTAATAAATAGATTTAAAATGCTAAAACAATAAAATTAATAGTTTGTTTAGCCAAATTTCTAAACTCTATTATTTGAACGGTAGAATGTCTCTTAAAGGTACGAGCTCGCCCTTAAATTTGAACTTTTGAGTAGATCTTCTTCACGAGTGCCCATAATTTCGTGATTTGAGGCAAAAATTGGGATTAGGTCAGCCTTCTTTAAGAGCCCTCATGATATTGTTATGCTAATGTCTCCTAATTAATTTGATTACCGAATTGATAGAGCAAATTGTATAACTATACTACAATAGCTAATTTTGTTCCTATTGTTCGGGTCAGCTTGTGCATACTTTAGTTAATTTTGTTCCTATTGTTCGGATCAGCTTGGGCACACCTTAGTTAATTTTGTTCATGTTGTTTGCATCAGCTTGCACACACCTTAGTTAATTTTGTTCTAGTTGTTTGAATATGCTTGCACACACCTTAGTTAATTTTGTTCATGTTGTTCGGGTCAAGCTCGCTCACACCTTAGTTAATTTTGTTCCTGTTGTTCGCCTCAGCTTGCGCACACCTTAGTTGATTTAGTTCCTGTTGTTTGGGTCGGCTTGCACATACCTTACTTAATTTTGTTCCTGTTGTTCAGGTCAGCTTGCACACACATGTACCGGGTCATACTGTCCACCAAGGTTAGGACAGATGGGAAGAAAATCGCGTTTTGTTTTGTCTCCGCTGAGAATTGAATGTGATACCTGATAGTTCTGGACTCACTTCAGTCACACCTTGGGTACAAAAAGTTAACTTTTTCCTGGTTGTATTGTATAGTTTGAAGAGAAACAGAAGTTTCAATGGGAGAAACATAGACAAAGGTGAGGACAAAGTCTTTCGTCATGAGCATTCGCTACATAACAAGTCCTAGAGATGATTTTTAACCTCAAGAATTCCTAGTCTTCAGTCAAAAGTTCATATTGACATATATTGTAAGTACTTGAAAGTTTTAGTCTTTCAGTAATTCTATAGACACAACAAGCCATGATTCAATTTAACTTTTTTAGTCTTCTGTTCTTAGTAACTCTGTTATATTTGAAAAATAAGTGTTGGTTGTAAATATGCAATATTGTAGTTTTTCAGATTTGCTATTCACTTGAGAAAATTTTGAATAGCATTGTGGGCACCTACGTGATTTGTGTATTTAAATTACTTATTTGATAGTTATGTTAAAGATATTCTCCATCACAAGCTGTCAAAGCACGTTCAATCAATCGTCAATCTCCAACTCAAAGCCGGCCAGTAGAAACCATGAGTCACCCCGCGATCTTTGTCGTACCTGCCTATTCATATCGACCTAGTTGTACCTAGCGAAAATCTATTTCCTTAAGTATAAAGAAGAAGCTACACAATTATTATTCAGTAAATAAAGAAATTTATTCAAGTGGAGTCAATGCAACAATATCAAGAGGGAAAATTTTACATGATGTCTGCACCATACTAAGAAATTTAACATAAGGATTTACAAATTTAAGAGAAAATACATATTAGTTAACAGTTAACACTGATTCCGGGTAAGCTTTATCTGTACCAAAAGATATGGAACTCTTTTATCTTGTTATAAATAGTTTTATTTGCCTTTATTAGTTATGCATTTCTCACTATGAGAATACTGATAATAAACATTTAAGTGTTCCTTATTTAGAATAAGTTTCTTTAATATCCATGTATTTGTAGATATATGACTATCAGTAGCTAACTTATTTCAAATATATGTTGTGAAGGCATAGCTTTTTATTTTTTTAATTAAATTTAAAAATGAATTAGGGAGTGAAATTACTTAGTACTAAGTGATTAGTCTCAGCCTACTTTCTAGAGATGTTGGAAACTATATTCAACTCCATATTATCGTTGGACATTAATTTGGCCTAGGTTGATGAAATTATTTTCTAGCATCCCACAGAATTTATCAGTTTTATATTGCACTTAACAAAGGAAAAACATACTTAGATAATTTTGATTTGACCACTTTTCATAGTTAATCAGGGTCTACCTTAGCTTGACACAGGTGCATTGTGTATGATGAGATCCCCATAATAAGTGTTTCCAGTCAGATAGTGTACTTGACGATTGAAGGAGTAGGTGTTTACAGAACTCGTTTTTTTTTTTGGTTATAAATAGTTGTTTTCCTCTTTATTGGTTTTGGGTTGCTCACTAATGAGGATACTGATATCAATTTAAATGATTTTTATTTACGAAAAGTTTCCTTAATATCCATTTATTAACCATCAATAGTTTACTTATTTCGAATATATAGATATGTTCCGAACAAAAGTTTTGTGAGAATTACTCGAAATAGTACGTAATTGGTCTCTGTAAAGAGGTTTTCTTGCTACGCCCCTACCTATGTCTAGAAAAGTTGGGAAGTACATTGAACTCCATGTTATCAGTTGTACATTTATTTTACCTAATTAGAAGAATTTTTTTTCTAGCGTCTCATGCTATTTTAACAGTTTTATATTCCATTAAATAAAGAAAACTTAGATAGCTTTGATTTGACCGCTTCTCATAGTTAATCTGAGTTCACCTTGGTTTTTATCCTAGTTATGAAGACTCTGGTGGTTCATTGTGTATGATAAGTTCTTCATAATGACCAAAGATCAAATGATGAAAAGTCAACAGTGTACTCAATGATCAAAGAAGCTATTTACTTGCATTAACTTCAATCATTGAGTACGCTGTTGACCACTAGGCCACACCAGTAAATTACTATGATTTGGTGTCAATAGCGAGTACGAATAAAATTTTACCCATTCATAATTCTTCCCTGGACAATGTGAGCAGAGAACTTTAAAATATTACTTTATAAAACATGAGAATTATTTCTCATGATCAAGAAGAAATGATACATGTGTTTTTTTTTGTACATAGTCAGCATATTTGTGGGAGACGGGGAGGGGGTTTCTGTTTGGGATCTGTTATTTATAGGTAAACACTTAATAAAAAATTGCAACAATTCATGTTGCTTCTAAAGTCATTGCAGATTTGGCAGCATCTTTTGATAGATGCCAATGTCCATTCCATGGTAAGCAAGTGGTGCATACATCCAAAGTTCATCTGAGCTTAGTAACTGCAGAAATGGAAGAAATATTTAGTAAATTATGTTGTTCTCCTTCCGGTATTCAACCAAAGCAAATTAAGAAAACGAAAAAACTGAAAAATGTGAAAGCTTCGATTTTTAAATACCTTAATTTGAAGCTGCAAAAACTTCACATAAGTAACTGCTTCTTCAAGCATTGTGCTAATGTCAACCTGATGTATAGCAAAAAAGAGGGGGAAAATCGATTACAGGATTTATTTTTTCAATCGTTAAGATGAAGTATTATGATTTTAAGTATTGTTACCTTTGTGCCATTCGGAACAAGGTTCTGCAAAATTCTCAATCTTTCGTTGATTCTTTCTCTTCTTCTCTGCAATTTTCGCAGATGGAAATACTAGTTAACATTTTGAATCTATGAACAAGTTATTGAACGATAAACGAATGATGCTGGTGTTAATTATTTTTACCCTTGCATAAAGGCTTTGTGGATCTGTTGCAGCTCCTCTGCTAGCTCTTGACTTTCCTTTGGTGTTTGAAGATACTGTGCCTCCATTTAGTTCTTGAGAAGCATTAGAATCATCCTCAGAGCTGCAGCAACTTGAGCTCTGTGCAATTTGGTTATCTGCATTGTTGTTAGTCTCTTCTTCTCCTTCATCATTGTTGATTTGAGTCATCTTCTGATTCTTTTTCCCCCTTTTTGGCTGGGCCTTTTTCTTAGTACTTTTCTGTGCCTGCATTGAGTAAATGGTAAATCCCATTAGTAAATTCATGTATAAAAAGATGTTATTCAATCTATCAATCACGCTTGTTAAAGTTCTAATTAAACTCACATCTTGTGAGCCTCGCGATTTCTTCTTTGGATTTTCAGGTGCGATTTTGTCACACTTCCTTTTCAACTGCATTTCCTTGTCTGAAACAGGGGAAATTCCAGCATTGTCCAATTGATCACATACCATTTCTTCTTTATAGGCCATCTCAGTTTGAAAATCTTGATTAATACACAAATTTTCAAGATTTTTACTGTCCATATCAAAGAAATCAATGGACTGATACTCATCAGGGTGGTTGTTGTTGTTGATAGCTACTTGAAGGAGCTGGTTGTTAACATCATCAATGTTGTTAGAATGCTGCAGATGCTCGTGGCTCGGGTTAGTAAAAAACATGCCTTGATCACTTCCACAACTAGTAATGCTACTTTCTTGAGAAAAATATTGAAAGTTATTATTAGCTTCATCAGATAATTGACAAAATGCTCCTTGTGGGTTATCAGTCCCATAACTCGAGCCAGCATTATCGCTACCATTCATCGAGAACAAACTGCCATGATCACCTTGCAATTGAAGCATGAAATCTGCAGTTTCAGTACTAGAGAATAATTTGCTCAATGACTCCCATTCTTCATCAAAAAAAGCTCCAACATGCTCCATTTCTTTGGTTAAAAATGTAGAAAATATTGTCAACTGATGAACTGACAAAATAAGCTTTTGAGGATGATCTAATTAACACTTGGGAATTCTGAGCTATAAGTTGTGGATATTTATACTAGAAAAGATTACAAAGGAATTAAAAGAATGTTTAGTAAAAGATTAACTTGATTTCTTTAATGAGTTCCATAATTCCAAATGATTAATTTACAAATTGTTTTTCCAATTGTGGGACCAACCAACAGGCAAAGTACAACTAAGAAGAGGGACCAAGTTCATGCAATAATGAATTAAAATATACTTCTAACCTTTCAATGAGATTAATGCAATCTTGGACTTAGCTTATAATGTCATTTTTTTTTGTTTCCCATCCGGTGTCCAGAGCCCCCATTGGAGTCTCAACTAAATCTGGATCACGCATTGCAGGGTCCATTCGGGGGTGACACTCTCAACAGGATTTTTTCATGCTCGAATCTGAGACATCTGGTTAAGGGTGAAGCAGTCGCATTACTGCACCACAGCCTATGTTGGTAGCTTATAAGGTCATTAATATTAACTGTCTTAATCTAATCATTAAGGTATGACTACTATTCTACTAACCCCACTGATTGATGAAAATTAATCTTAAGAGAGGAGATTAATTAGATTGAAAAAAAAACAAGTGAGAACGTGGTGAGTTTTTTTTTTTTGAATATTTTAATGAGTTCTGTTGAGAGATTAATTAATTAATTAATTAAAAGGAATGAAGAGGACGTGGGAGATGAGTTTTGAAAATCTTTAAAACTACTAACGAAATCCGACACAGTAACCGCAAAGTTCGTTTGTTGTCTTTAATTTTTTGGATTTTTCTTCTCAAACCTAACCATTGTTGCACCTAGTTGTACTTGAAATACAATATCTTTTTATTAAGGATATTAATTAGTGGATTTCCCTTCTATTTTCCCCTTTACAAAGAGAGAAAAAAATAGTTGATACTTCCATTTGTCCCAAAATATGACAAGGTTCCAAATACAAAGAATCACAATTTTTATTAAGAGTAAAACATAGGAAGAAACTAAGGAGATTCAATATTTGGTATAGATATAAATATAAAATAAGTTTAATCTTGTATATACATTGTAATTCAGGCGTGGTAATGGTGGTGTCGGTCGATATTCTTTCGTCGAAAAATTACACTATATAGCTAATAAAATTATTTTTTATTTTTATATATCACATATTGTAATTCAGGTGTCGTAATGGTGGTGTTGGCCGACATCCTTTTGTCAAAAAATTACACTGTATAGCTAATAAAATTATTTTTTATTTATATATATCACATGTTGACACTCCTTGACTTCTATGTGATTTTACTTCTTTTTATTTTGACATCATTTTTGACTCCGCCACTAGTGGAAGGAGTTTCCCACACATAGGCATGGGCGAAATGTAATGACCGTAAAGGTCATTTTTGGTAATTTTTGTAAAATGACCATTTTACCCCTCCCAAGAGTTGCCCCGAGTCATGTTTGATTGATATCCGAAGTTAGTTTTGTGAAATTCTTGTTAAGTTATGGTTTTTGGAAAGTTTTGAATTCTAAAGGCTTAAGTTGTAAAAATGTGGTTTTTGAGGTCATTCGAATTTCGGGTCTCGGATGGGGATTCCGTCGATTCCATCAGCTCCGGAATGTGGAATTTGGTCTAGGAGAGTTGACGGAATCAGATTTGGGGATGTATCGTGAATTTGAGGCCTTGAGTTGAAAATTTGTGAAATTTTGATCATAGGGTTGACTTTGGTCAACAATCGAAGATCGGATGCTCGGAATTTGATTCTGACAACTCTGTTGGATTCGACGGATGATTTTAGGCCTAGGAGTGGCCTTGGTTGAATTTTTAGAGGTCCCGACCTTGATTTGAGTTTTGAGGCTTAAGTTAGTTTAGTTGTGCTCTATCGGGTTCTGGGTCAAGGAGACCTCGAATTCAAATTCAGACGGTTCCATTGAGTCCGGAACGTCAAATTTAGTAGGGTAGCATATCTGGTTTGTGTGCACGGGATTCTGAACGAATCCCGAGGGTCCATTCGGAGACTTGTTGGATTGCTGATTTCTGTATCTGGTGCATTTTAGCCTCCGCGTTCGCGGAGGGCCACTTGGTGCATTCGCGGAGGGTGACCTGTTTGGTCTCCGCGTCTGCTGAGTGTTGGCGCGTTCGCAGAGAATGGCGCGAGTTGGTCTCTGCATTCGCAGAGTGTTGCCCGCGTTCGCGGAGTACTGCAGTGTTGGTCTCCGCGTTCTCGGAGGTCATTTTTGACCTGAAACAGTGTAAATTCGGGAAATGTCCCATTTTCAACATTTTGAAGCTTGGGAAGGCAATTTGAAAGAGGGATTTTCGTAGAAACCTTGTGGGTAACTGATTTTAACTCTAAACCTTGGTTACCCATTGATTCTATCATGATTTCAATTTGAAAATTGGATTTTTAAAGTTAAATTTTGGGGGTTTTGCATGAACTCGATATTTTGATCAAATGGTGATTGTGGACTAGTTTGAATTCCGTTTTCAAAATGATTTTCGCTAATGATTTCCTAAGGCTTTGAAGATTATTTCCATGTGAGAATTTCCAGATTCAAACCTTATTTTCGATATTTGATTTTTTGAGCCATTTGGACCCGTTTGCCCGACTTTCATGTTCTTAGTGTTGTTGATTCCGAAATTTGATTGTGATTCATAATTTGATTAGATTGTGTTGCTTTGGATTGCTTTCGGAAGGGAAAAGCTCCGGTCGTTGGTTGATTTCGATTTCGATTAAGGCAAGTGGACTTCTAAAACTTTGCGAATATTGTAATTTTCCGAATTTCTCTTCCTTGATTGTGTTGGGGAGTAATGGGATTGGGGTATGAGTTGAATTCTTGTATGAATCAATCTAATCTAATCGGCGGGTTCAATAAAAATGGCTTTGTGTGCTAAAGTAGTAGGGCAAAATGTGATGGGGCTGTGATCTTGATATTGTTGTGTAATTGAGAAAAAAAATGCTATGAAAGTTTCGATGTGATGGTGAACTTGATGAAGATGTCTTTTGCTCATTGTGGATTATGGGACTAGACTTGAAATTCTTGCTTAGCGATTAATCCTACTTGTGATGAAAGGAGTAGTGAATTGGAGACTAGGCAAATGATCTTGTTGTAATGGATGTAGTTATTGATGTTGATTTATTGTTGATAGTGTGACGTAATTGGTATTGATATGAATTGCGTTGTGACTGTGAACACTATCATTTTCTCATTATTTGTGTGAACATGCTTATGTGCATTGGTTCTGAAACACTATGATGAGACACTTTGATGATTATGCAGATGGGAAATGGTTCCGGCGATTGATGATTATGCTAATGGGAAATAGTTTCGGCGATGCTGATGGGAAATAGTTCCGGCGATTGATGATTGTGCCGATGGGAAATGGTTCCGGTAGATACATGGTCCATGTGTGGCCCCCATGGGTTCTGATATGAAATTCAGCGGATGTGTATCGTGGGACAGACATGCATCACTCTACTTGACACTGCATTGCATTACATTATCTCATTCTTGTCATTGTGGAGTTGTGTTTATGCCTTGTGACTCTGGGATTGATATACTTGATACTGATGTGAGTTATTTCGGTGATACTGTTGAGCTGTTATTGGCCTATGTGTTATATGAACTGTGAATTGAAATATGTTAGGTTGGGCTGATTTTCTGTGCAGGTTGTAGTTTTCGAAGATTCGGTTGGAAGTAAGGGATTCGTGAATTTTATTAGACTTGCCTTGTTTTATTAGTCAATTTGCTGAGTACCGCAATGTTTGGTACTTTCCCTTGCTTCTACACTTGTGTAGGTTCCAAGCCCAGACCGTGATCTAGTTCTCTCTTCTTCTTACTCCGAGATTTTTTAGGAAACTTGAGGGGTAGCTGTTTGATGTTGGCGATCTCTCTCGACCCTTTTTATTTTATATCTTGTTCTGTTTGAGATATAAAGGCATTGAGACTGGTAATTTCATTTCAATTTTGTGCTAGTGGCTTATACATGTGACAACAAGTCTTGGGAAGGATTGTTAAGTTTGAAGTCTCCCGCTTATATTGTTTATTTTCCGCTTTTATTTCGGTCTGGTTGGATTTAGGCTGACTTGTCCTGGTGGGATAGGACAAGTGTCATCACACCCGGTTTTGGGTCGTGACACGAAACTACAAGGTTACTTATGGGGATTTGGCCCAATTTAATAGATTTAGTTCAACTTTTGTTCTTTAATTAAGAAATTTATTAAATATGTATAAAATTAAATTCATAACTCAGTTACAGTAAAACCTCACTAAATTAATACTCTGTAAGTTAATAATCTCTCTAAGATAATATTTTCTTCCGGTCCCGACTTGGGCCAATGGAAAAAATCGCTCATTTCGATAAGATAATAAGATAATATATTTTCAGAAGACCCCTATATAAATATATGGCCCCATTAATATTATAAATTAATAAATCTTTCAAAATACAAATATATCTAAGACAATTTAGTAAAATATAATTCTATTGTGTTTTAGTTTTTTGTTAAAATTTAAATCTAGTTGAAGTTCATCTCTAATTTTTCTTATTGTATCCAAAAGTTTCGGTGTTGCTACGACTGCAAATCTTTTTGAGTGCATGTGAAATGATCTCTTTTGTACTCACATAATGTTTTACATATTTGATTTGTCATTGTTGATTTTGATACACTTTTTAAATGAAAAGCCATTTTCGGATATGATTTCAAGAAATTTTCTATGTTGCTTATGTAGTTTCTTCTCTCAGTATAATACATTGAATGTCTTTAGTAAAGATACAGTGAATAATAATTTATTATTAAGAAACAATGAACTCTATGTATAATGAATTTATTTTTACAATGAATTATTGAATTTATTTTACAATGAATCATTTAACAAAAAATATATTACAATGAATCATACACATATATTGTACTTTATGTATAATGAATTTTTTTTTATATGAATTCAATAAATATGATATATAATTTAATAAGATGCAATGATTTTGATGTATTCATTGTACTTATGTGTAATAAATTTATTTTTAATGTGAATTCAATAAATATGAAACATGAATTAGTAAAGTACAATGATTTTGACGTAATCAAAACTAATCTTCATTGAATCTCAAAACACTCTTTAAATTAATTTATCGATTAAATAATACCTCAATATAATAATAATATTTCATGGTCCCACCTATATTAATTTAGTTAGGTTTTATTGTATTAATACTTAATATTGCAATGCTAGAATTTAAATATAATAAAGTTCAAATTCTGGCTCCAACTCTAATAGGTATACATTTAGTTCTTATTGTCCTCTTCCTTGATCCACCAATGTATTGAATTTCTTTTTAAAAATTGTGTCAAGGACTTAGATTATATCAATTTCTTATTTTTAAAAAGATAAAATTTATATACTTGAAAGCTATATACCCCACCCTATCCCAAAAAAGGATTGTTAAATCCTCTCAACAATGTGGCGAAGATAGTTCTTTCTATCTATTCAAACCTTAATGAATAAAGGTAAATGTTATTTATATCGATAGAAGATATCAGTTATATTAGTCGAAGTGTACACAAACTGCAATAAATGATTGGAATAGGGGGGAAGCAAAGTCTCAATCATATAACTAAAACTTAGCTGTGATATCTTGTTTTTAAGATAAGAAAAAAGAGTGAGATGATAATAGAGGTTAAAGGATTCATAATTTTAGATTACCTGAACTTAGCCTTTGCCAATTCACACCTTTGATTCCGCCGTTCCTTTCGCCCCTTCATCAAATACGCGTCATGAAAAAGACCTCCTCTTCATATTTTATTCATGTTTACCAAAATAACATATAAACTATATTTGATTGTCTTAGTTTCATTTTCATTAAAATTAAATATTATGTTTCCTAGACAGAAACGGAATCACAATTTAAAGTTTATAGATTTCTATAATAATTTCAAATTAATACTGTAATAATTGAGTTTACAGTTAACTATTTTATGAACTTTCTAAATACAATGTATGGTCTTAAAGAAGAAAAAATTACCTAATTACACAAACATTGTTATCATAAATATTAATCTACTCTATAGTTTGAAATAATTACATATGGTCTTATTAATTAACAATTTCGTACCAGATTTCAAGTCAGATATAGATCACTCCTTCATATTTAAAGTCAAATACATATATTTTTAATACTAGATACATGTATATTTGATATCATATACATCCTTAAATACTAATAGAGGCGACTGAGAGAGGGCGAGCGAGATAAGAGAGAGGTCAGTGAGTGAGTCAGTGTATCTCATTTACATGCGAATCACGGTTGAATACAATGAATCTGGAACAAATTACACCTAATTTAGCCCGCACGTATTTGAGCTACATGTATCTGGCGAAGTAAATATGATACTCAAAGTAATTTCGAAAACTAAAATGAAGACACATAATTGTTTAGAATTTGTGTTGTTTGCTCTAAATAAACGCTATTAGATTCACGTGAACGGGGTAGGACGTCGGCCAGTACTCCTTCTAGGAAATTTCTCTTTAAGGATTTTGCTTATAACTTTTCAAGGTAGTTTGAAGGCAACGCCGGCCATTGCGCGATGTCAAAGGATGAAAAAGGATAAATAAAGACACATAATTAACAAACAAACTAACAGACATAATATTTTATATTATATTAAAAAAGAAAAGAAAAAAGCAACCACAAAATGGGGGAATAAAATCTACTTTTTTTGTTTGAGAGTTAAGAGATTCAAACAACTCTAAAAAACTAAGATATTGTTCTCGTCGAAATTCGTTTTTTTTCAAATGGGGGCAGATGGCCGGCCGTGCACGACGTATTTTTCACTATAATATATAATATAATATATATATTATTCATCCTAACTTCTCTAATAAGAGTTCAAGTTGAAAACTAATTTTTTTCTCATATACTTTTTTGGTATAACTATATGATATATATATTTATATTTACTGTTTTGATTCATATATTTTAAGAAAACTTCATTCATATAGCTCGAATTTTAGGCGTGTTATGCATTGTTTCATAATATATTTTATTATAATATATGTTGTTGTATTGTTTTAATGAATACAATGTTTGGATAGATTGTATCGTTCTCCGTCGTTACATAATGTCACAGATTCATAATTTGAATGATAAATCTATAATAAATTATAGGGTACGGGGTACGTAGAGCTACTATGAAAAAATAGGGTAAATAATAAAATAGAAGAAAAAAATATTAAGTTAACGACGCGATCACATCAAATCGATCATTACACAAAATGGACATTTTTACTGTTATCTAACAATAAATTTAAACAATACATTATAATATTATTTAAATAATAACCAAAACAAACATTATATTTAAATATAATACAATACAATATAACAGGTAACATCCATTCAAACAAGGTGTAAGGGTGACAAAATCATATCAATCCTACTTATACTAGGCATTACCCTTGGGAGTCATGATTTGTAAATAAGAATTAAGAAATTGTATAACTATTAATTATACAATTAAATTTTAATTTTTTTTTAATGTACTAAAATGAATAAATAAACAATGATATATTTGGCAAGTAAAAAAGAAAAGAGGGAGTATCATGATTGAAGTTTGATTTCAATCATATTAATTATGTAAAAATAAAACTAATTAACATTATACTACGTGAAAGAAGATGAGAACTACCGCATTATTTAAGCAAAATCTGATCTTTTTTTGTCTTGTTTAACAATTGTAACTTGTAAGGTCTTATCTTTTATTATTGAGCCACGTTTGAAGTGCCCATCTATTTCTCAGTTACAAAAGAATAATGAAAAGTACCATTCTATAAAAATTAATGTTGAATATCACATTCTCAACTGGGAAAAGACAATGAATATATTTGTCTGTTTTTTTTAATATTTCAAAAGAGGATAAAGACTCGCAGAGAGGTGACCGAGTTGATTGAGCAAGTAATTTTTCAAATTGGGGGTCTTAGGTTCAAAATCTTGCATACCTTTTCGATCAAATCCATTGCATGGGACTCGCTTTATTTTTTCTGTATATTTCATTAAATGCTTTGTGAATTTTCCGCAACAACAAATTATATATAAAAGTAAAAATGTTTGGTAAGTGATTGAAAGAAATTATTAAAAGCCATTATAAGCCTTCATAGCCTACTTGTATATCTCTTGATATGATCTCTTTATTGAATACAATTCCCATATATTTCTAATTCAACAATTAAGTGGATATATACATTTAGTACATGCATAAGATAATTATGATCAGAAATTTGGAGGTCAATTGATTTTATAATATTTCTCTATAAATTTATTTTAAGTTTATAACTTTATATATATACTCTTAATAAGAGAGGTAGAAAATATAAAATTAGAGTAGGGACATTTTCTTATATTCAAATGATAAAGAGCTATGTTCACTCGTTTCCTCTAAAAAAATTTATACATTCTATTCTCCTAGTTTCCGAACCATTGTACATGCATCCACCAATTCATCCGGTATCCGTTGTTAATTCCTTTAGAACAACGCACGGATCGAACAACTATGTCAATAAAAAATTTAAAAGATAATATATTTTTTTAATGTAAATTTGATTTCGCCTCTATGGAAATTCAATATATATTCTTGATTTTCAAGGTTGTCACTTCACATCTTCGACAACTAGATGAGTTCGTAAGTTTTTTTTAAAAAATAATAAAATAAAAATTGTTGGTAATGTGCAAGTTTCAAAAAGGGTTTTCTAGTATTTTAAGATTACGTGATCACCCATTACATTAAGATAATTATGTGTTTGACGATTAGATAATTTTTTTTCACATTTCCTTTTTGGAATCCCCCAAAAACCCACCATTGCTATTTGGGTGCGTGGTAAACTCGCTCAGGTGCAATAACATCATTAAAGCAAGTTGAGTATAACGAGCTCGATTAAGAAGGCGTTGTCAGGGGAAATCAATCTCTAGCTTCCTTTATGAGATACTACATGTTGCACCAACTCAGTCATTCTTACGGATATAATTTCACATTTTTCCATGCCAAATTTTGATTAATTAATATGTTCTCACACAACAATCTTCTCTCAATCATTTTAAAACTTTTTTATTCTTATATTATTGGCTGATTTATAAATATCCCAACTTTTCTCCATTACTGTTTTCAGTACACCTAGTCCTTAAGACATGGTCAATCTTTAATACCCAAAAAATAACACAGAAACGTTATTTACGTGTCATATATATCTTAGCTATTACACAATATATTTGTGATCTTATACCCAATTTTAAATATCGAGAAATATAACGATCCAAACATTAATCATGTTCTTAGCGATAAAGTTTTCCATATTATATCTTTTCATTAAAAAAAAAAACATTTTCGTTCATACTAATGCCGCGATTAATAAATTAATGGAACTATATATCAAAATATTGATTCAGAATAAAATCAAAAAATGGAAGTTCAAAAAATGTATATATCAATTATTATAATTTATACGTATGACTAAAAAATTTTTAAAAAAAATGGAAGTTCAACTTAATTACGACACTTGCAAATTAACAAAACATACGTGTACATTATAAATTATGTTTGAAGTTTGAATTCAATCATATTAATTATGTAAAAATATGAAAAGTACCACTCCGTAAAAATTAATGTTGAATATCACATTATCAGGTGGAGAAAAAGACAATGTGGCCAAGTTAGTTGAGCATGTAATTACAAAATCTTCTGCATGCATTATGCAATCGAGCTTGTCGCATGAGATTTGTTTATGTACTTTATCTCTCCTATGTAGTTTATGGACTATTACATTAAAACATAATTTACTTTATGTGCATTCGAAGAATAACGATTACAAATTCTCTTATAAATAAAAAATATTAAATATTTTGAATAATCCCTAGAAGAATTTCCACAACAACAAATTATATACAAATTAAAATAGTAGAAATGTTTGCTACGTGGTTGGGAGAAATTATTAAAAGCTGTCGAAGCCTTCATAACCAACTTGTAAATCTCTTGTCATATCTCTTAAAAGAAGAAAATACAATTCTCATATATTACTAATTCAACGTGGATATATATACATTTATTAGTGCATCAGATAATTATCAGAGAATTTTTTTTTTCTCGATTTGTTAAAATGGATAAATAAATTATTTTGTGATATCTTTGACAATTATAAAAGAAACAGAGGGAGTATATACCATGATTGAAGTTTGAATTCAATCATATAAATTATGTAAAAATAAAACTATACTATCATTATACGTGAAAGAAGATGATAACTACCACATTATTGAAGCAATCTCTTTTTGCCTTGTTTAACCATTTTAAGGTCTTGTTGTCCTTTAATATTGAACCACGTTTGAAGTGACCATGTATTTCAGTTGCAAAAAGAATAATGAAAAGTAACATTCCATAAAAATTAATGCTGTATACTTGTAAATCACATTATCAAGTGGAGAATAGACAAATAGGCGTACGTTAGGATTAAACACCCACAAAGGTGATCAGGTCGGTTGAGCTGTTATCTTTTAAATGGGGTATCAGGTTTGAAATCTCATACATATAACTTTGTTGCATGGAATTTTTCTAATGCGATTTATCTTTATTGTGTGGTTTACGACTATTACAGTCCAAAGAGAGGTTTATTTTGTACGCATTCGAAGAATAGCGATTGCAAATTCTCTTTTAAAAAAGATGAAATATTTTGCATAATCCCGAAGAGAATTTCCAACTACAAATCATATATATAATAGTAGAAGAAATGTTTGGTACGTGGTTGAAAGAAATTATTAAAAACCATCGAAGCCATCATAACCAACTTGTAAATGTCCTGATAGTTGATATGATCTCTTTATTGAATACAAATTCCCATACATTACTAATTCAACAATTAAGTGGATATACGTATAATGCATAAGATAATTAGCAGAAATTTGTAGGTCAATTGTTTTATAATATTACTTTATAAATTTATTTTTTAGTTTTATATATATATATAAATTTAATAAGAGATATACATAGAATTTATTTTAGAAGATTATTTTCTTCTATTCAAATAGTAATAAAGAGTAATATATGTTCACTCGTTTTCTCTAAAAAGTTGATACATTCTATTATCTTAGTTTCCGAACCATTATACGTGCATCCACCAATTCATCCGATATCCGTTGTTAATTCCCTTAGAGCAATGTACGAGTCGAATAACTATGTCACTAAAAATTTAAAAAGATAATTTTTTTTTTTTAATCTAAATGTGATTTTACCTCTATGGAAATTTAATATTTATTCTTGATTTTCAAGGTTGTCAATTCACATCTTCGTCAACTAGATGAGTGCGTAAGATTGTTTTAATTTATTTTTTGGGGGGTAATGTGCAAGTTTCAGAAAGGATTTCTAGTATTTTATGATTACGTGATCACCCATTACTTAGGATAATTTTGTATTTAACGATTAAATAATTCTCACATTTTTTTTTTGGAATCCCCGAAAAATCCACAATTACTGTCATCCGGTTGCGTAATGGGTAAATATGCTATGTACAATAACTACATTAAAATAAGTACAGTGTGACGAGCTTGATAGGGAAAGAATTGACAAGAGGAATCAATTCCTGACCTCCCTTATGAGATACCATATGTTACACCAACTCAGTCACCTATATAATTTTTACTTTTTTCCAATGCCAAATTTTGATTAATTAGTCTGTTCTCACACAACCTTCTCTCAATCATTTTTAAACTTTTATTTCTTAAATTATTGATTGATTTATAAATATCCCAACTTTTCTCCATTACTTAATTCAGTACACATAGTCCTTAAGACATGGTCAATCTTTAATACCCAAAAATATTACAGAAACGTTATTTTCGTGTCCTATATATCTTATATCTTAATTAGCTATTACACAATATATTTGTGATCTTATAACCAATTAAATATTGAGAAATAATATAACGATCCAAACAATGATGTTCTTAATTAGAGATAAACTTTTCCATATAATGTTTTTTCATTAAAAAAAAACATTTTCGTTCATACTAACGCCACAATAAATAAATTAAAGGAACTATATATCAAAATATTGATTCAGAATTTTTTACCTTTTGGTCATACAAAATATCAATTATTATGCGTATGACTAATAACCAAAAAAATGAAAGTTCAACTTAGACGCTAGCAAATTAACAAAATACACGTGTACATTATTATTATTTTTTTGTCACAAATCATTATTAACTAGAAATAATTTTTTTAAAAACAGATACTTTATAATTTTAGTTTGCCAACTATCTCAGAAAAGAAGTCTATACAGAACTTTCTTAAAAAAATCATTCAACAAAAAAAAAATTACTCTAAAGAAAGAAAAAAATAAAGAAGGAACTTAATTACAATATAGAATTCATGTGGGACGCAAAAGACAAAAAGAATGAAAAAAAAGCGCCATGCTTCTTGCACTTAAGTTATTAATTGGGGTTTTATGTTTTTAACAAATTAAATGATACGACTAATGATCATCAATGATTAATTGGATAAGGACATTTCTAATCTTTATTTAACTGGCTTCTCTTATCAAGTATGAGGTATGCATACAGAGTTTGACTATATAACGAACTCCCCCGATCCCATATTAATGGTTCATATTATTATAAATAGTTATTTCAAATTAATTATTAATTTATAAAATCAAAATATAATTAATTACATTTTTTCATTTTATCTTTATAATTAATTTTTTCTTTTTAAAAAAGAGTGAAGGGTCAAAAACACACCTCAAGTATTTCAATTTTTTGAGTTTCCTATTTAATCTTTCACCAAATGTTTATCGAAATACACTAGAACTATCAGTTGTTCGTTTTTCCTACCCGAAATATCACCAAATGTTTATCAAAACACACTAGAACTATAAGTTGTTCATTTTTCCTTCATGAAATATCACTATTGTTCAGGTAGAAAAAGTTCAACTGATAGTTCTGGTAGAAAATTCACATACATGATAGTTCAGATATGAAACTCAAAAAACTTAAATATTATAAGTGTGTGTTTTTTACCTTTAACTCTTTTGAATGTATAAACAAGTTTGTAAAATTTTAAAAAAGTTTCTTAAGGGATAAATTAGTAAACATGCCCATCATATTTATGATTTTTTTAAGGGACGTATAAAGGGGAAAGTAGACAACTGAATTAAGTATGCTTCATATTGTATCTTTAAAAAAATAAAAGATGCTTAGAGTATATATATAAATATATCACTTTTTCATATATATGTCTAATGGTGTGCGTAAAAATATTCAGAAAAAAATCTTCTTCTTTTTAAAAATTTTTTTGGTGGCATTCCTTATGCTTTCTCTAATTTAGTAATTTTAAAGAGAGTCATTTGTGGTCCCTAAAAGCATTTAATACAATAGAAAAATTCTTAATCACCTTATTTAAAATGTAAAGATAGGATTATTATAATAAATAATTACTACACTTTCATAATAGAACTAGACGACTTATATATATAAATAATGGAATATTAGTGTTGTATGATTAATTAGATAGATAATATAAAACAATTAAAGTTGGTAATTGGAACAATTTTAAAATTCCACGTCGGTCATGGATGGTATAAATATTAATTTATAATTTCTACTGGCTGACTTATTGAACTCAGAGGTCAAAGCTTCTATCATAGAGTTTCTAATTAATAAATTACATAATTATTATATTCTACCCTAATTAAATACCTTTTAACTCCCCAAAATTCTATTTTAGTTATAATAAAATTGAGTTAATTAGAAGTACAGCATCATTTAGTACTACATACGTACTTTAATTAAAATACTTATAATTAACTAGAAGACAAAATAAGGGCACAATTTAAATTAAATTTTTTAATGATGGATTAGGACAGTTTAAATTTTTGACTTTATGCATTAACGCGCATAAGAAATTTTTTGAAAATCAAAATCTGGTTATCTCAATTTGATATTACAAGTAGGATTATTCGACTTTGTAGGCCGTTTAATAAGGGTTCCCTTATACTCAAAACTCAAGATTTTTGATTAATTTATGCGTGTTAAAAGGACTGACCTCGTATCAGCTTTTGGTTGGTACGGCTCATTCTTCCTTTAATTTTT
Organism: Solanum appendiculatum; assembly: GCA_018342035.1. Lineage (NCBI taxonomy): Eukaryota > Viridiplantae > Streptophyta > Magnoliopsida > Solanales > Solanaceae > Solanum > Solanum appendiculatum. The sequence continues at coordinate 2,679,743 of JAGDQO010000335.1, forward strand.
CGACATATAAATTCATTTTTTATATGGGATAATGATTTTTTATGTAAATTTTACCTTAATTTTAGTTAGTACTGACCACAATCAAATACTCCATTTTTGAAAAAAAAAAATTTACCATGAATAAATATCTCTTCTCTACCATAACTAATAAAATACTCAAGTACCTAATATAATGTACTTTAACACAATATTAATTCTATCTCAAGTTTTATTCTGAAATATTCCATCTTGTTCTAATAAACTTAGGATTAATTTCTGGTACCTCCCAAATGAGACCAAGGATTATAATTTTAAGGTAATTTAATCTGCGAATCGAACGATCGATCAATTTCTTCCATTTTCATTCTTTTTCCCTTGCTAGCTGTTTTCTTCTTTTCCTTGGTCTTTTTTCAACTTGTCATGGCTGCCGCCCAAGGGAAGTTGGAGATTCAAAATACTAAACTAACATTATCTTTTTTAATCAAACCAACATAAAGTTTTTCTTTCAATGGAATTTTTATTTTTATTTTTGAAAAAAATGTTTTCATTTTGATAAGAATTATGGAAGCAATATATCGCACATACGTATGGTCTATATGAGACATTAAAATGTTGTCCTCAACTTTTGTTCTCTAGAAAAACCTCAAATATAAACTAGCAATAAATTGAAATAAAACTAGAGGTCCAAATGATGAAACAATAGTGAAGAGACTTTTGAAAATTCAAACAAATTACAACAAATATAATTTGTTAATTAATATCCCCATTCTCACTTTTATTAATGCACAAGATTAAGTCATCAATATGTCGACACTTTTTTTTATCTAGAAACACAACCTAATTTTTAAGGTGTTATGTGTTGACATTGCTTTTTTTATGTATTTAATTAACATCACTAAAGTCAAAACTATCTCGTACGTACATACAACATAGACGATAGACGATGATTGAAGTCAGATTTAAGTACGAAAGAAAATTTTAAAATCTCATTGACCAAATTACGACAACATAATTACATAATTAGGCGCAACATCTTAATTAAACAGACCTATTAGTGAACTAATTTATCTTGAGACCATGATCGAAGTCAGATTTAAGTACGAAATAAATTATAAAATATCATTTTAATACCTTATTATTGACAAAATGATGAAAACATAATTACATAATTAGGAGCAACATCTTAATTAAACGACTTATTAGTGAGACTTATTAATCTTGAATTAGAAGTCCATTTAAGTTGACTACTGTGCTATAAACTTTAATTAATATGTGTCGGTCCAATGTTTTGGCTAGTTTAGGCACATTTTGACAATGAAATCAAAGGCTAATTTAATTAGGGCAACAGTGTTTGATTCTTATTCAGTAAATTAAATAACTAAACAAATAGACTAAGCTATGTCGACAATCAGTTTATTCTAATATTATTGTGGTTAAGTTTTTCTTTGTCAAAGTATTTAAAAATAATGAGTTTATTTTTAAAATTATTGTGGTGTACTTTTTCTATGTCAAAGTTATTCTTTAAAGAAAAAAAAAATTGTCAAAGGATTTGTCGTTATTAGGTTCAACAATCGATTTAACTGGTCAAAATTAAGCGAATTCAAGAAAAGAAGACAACAATAAGTCAATTAATAACTCCGAGAACGATGTGAATTAGAATAATAATACCTCACAAAAAAGTTAAAGACGAATTGATTACCCCATATTAGTGTAACTTGTTCAAACTTCAAAAGTTGAAATATCATAGATTAGGTCATGGGCATTCGATAATTTTAAATAGTAGAGTTGCCTTTAGCAACATAGATGTTCATGTTATATATCAGCTAATCACTAGTACTTGAATCTCAATTAAAGTAAGGGAGGATAAACGATATCATTATAGAGAGATCAGGCCAAAACTTATTTGCATGGTGATCGCGAAAACAATTGGCTGATGGACCTATTTAAGTTTTCAATTGACAAAATGATCATCTTTCTTTTTTCCATTTTCAAAAAATTGAGGTGCTAAAGCTCTTCTATTTATGATGAATTTAACAAACTTTATCAAAAAATTTGGAAAAAGACGGTGTTACAGTTTGAAAGAGATAGTCAAGCCCAAGTTACATCCAGTTAAGTCATCTATACTTTTGAAAAGATGAGAACTAATCTCACATAATTAATTAATTTTTAAATCACATGTAAATTATGATTTATTTTTTTACCTAATCTAAAAATTGAATCATTTCACAAAGAAAATAAACGTGAGACCCTTTTAATTAGATAGAAAACTTGACTGGGCCGTTTAAAGTCATCGACTTACTAGCAACATTGCATATGATTCAGCACCCAAATGCTGAGGAACAATGTTAACCATGTAGTTCAATTGATTGGTTATCTGCATCTCGTAATCCCCTTCCCCATTACACTTTCCTACTCTAGCGTAAAATAAATTATAAAAAGAACGTTAATCACAGCCTATGGGACAAGGGCTTGGTTGTTTTCTTATGCAGATTTCATGCACAGTACCAGTAGTAATGCTAATGGCCAAACATCATTTATTTGGAAATACATTGTTCCTACTACAATGCACCAGCCAAAATACAAGATCTTCACATATGGGTCACGGCAAATGAATGGCACGGCACAGTAATACAATGTTTGATTTTGATAAAGAGATTAAAAGAGGAGCAAAAACTACTACAACAACAGAAATTGGACTTAATTCATCGAGAACATATCTCTTAGAATAGCTAATTCAACTGAAAGTACCTAAGAAGGGCTTATTTCAATCCACACATGAATGCCAGAATTGGCAATTGTTTTTATAAAAATGAGATATATCCTCTCCAAAATGCAACTCCGATACAATTTCATCTTAATGAAGCTCTCTGTCCAGAGCCTTTCCTAATTGAAGATCAGCTTGAGCTCACAAGAACAAACAGTGGCTTATCTCCTAAGCGCTCCCGGCCCTGAATTAAAACAAACGTAAACAGAAAATATGAGTTCAGGAAAAATAAACTAGTATAACATATTGGAACAGGAATAACATAAGCTGGGGCAGAAAACTATATCAACCACCTCTTAGTAGACAGAAAAGAAAATAATTTCGGATAGAGGTTTAAGCTTGTAATCAAAGATAAATAGACGATACACAAGCCCAATAGACTGTTAACAATATCGTGCTCAGAAAACCCAGCAATGGGGTGTGAAAATCAAGAAATATAAGCTGATTATATCAACGATAGAAATGCTGGCATACCTTCAATTCTGGCAACTCAATGACACATGCACACTCAACCACCTCAACTTCAACACGCTCTGTGAAGAAAAAGCAAGATAAACAAATTTAAGAAATTGAAACTCCAATGTTACAGCTCACACAAGTCCTCTCCGCGAAGTTCCAAAAGATTGTGTTGTGTTTTCAAATAGTTGGAAGCAAAAGACGTGGTCAAACATCTAATAAATAAAAGGTTTCTCTCTCGTGTTTATCTAACTGATAGCTTATGATTTTACTCAACTTGTGTTTTAAGATCAGGAAAGACAGGTTCAGTAGAATATATAAAGAACTGGATAACAGCGACTGGGCTTTTCAACCAACTAGGATATCTTTCAAAAGATTAGAACTGATGAATAAAGGTAAAGTACCAAGAAGCCTAATCGCAGCAGTTAGAGTCCCTCCAGTCGCAATTAGATCATCTACCACGAGGGCACGTTCACCAGCTTCCACAGCACCTACATGCATCTCCATCTTGTCTGTTCCATACTCCAAAGAATACTCTTCTGAAATAACCTCCCCTGAGAAAATGGGAAAAGCAGCAGAGTGAAACCTTGTGCGGTGCAATGCCAAAAGAACTAACATTCATGAATTATCTCGTTGAGTTTCATCAGGAATCATGGAGGTTCACGGCAAAAAACAACAGAAATGATCAGTTTTCACTTTTGACCTTCATAGTTCATACAAGCAATAGCATAGTCACAAAAGACCCAATGATTTCATTCACTGAACAGGAAATGGATCTAATCAATTTGCCTAGTCAAGAGTCTCAACCTGATCTTAAAAATTTGAAATTGACAGTGTATTCACCATTATTAAGTTGCATCCCAGTTCAAAGCTTATCTTGTGCTCTTATTGTTCCTCACTAGTACAACAAACATTACTAAGTTAAACACATGAAGATGATGATAGAACTACCAAAAACTGAATGCTGGACTGGACAGGAAAAGTAAGATGTAAACTAAGAATGAGTATATACACATGCACAAAATGCACCTAGTGATTTACTTTGAACTGGATACTGGATTCACTTGTTTCTTTTTATATTTATCTTAGCCTTGAAGTTTTCAAATTTTCCATGGAATTCAGCTACATTGCATGAGACCCTGTTTTAAGCTTGCTCGAATGTTCTCTGTTTCTTTTTCTTGTTCTTTTGATACTAGACAAGCGTATATCAATGTTCCTAGATGTGATTCCATTTTCTTCCTCCACCGCTCACCCCATGCTAGAGCAACAATCAAACACAACAAACAAACAACACATGCAAGAAAAATACAACTCCCACTGAGATGGAAAGGCAGAAAAATAGTGATAAAGCTTACCAGGTAGCTTCTTGGGTTTCCTCATGGGGACAAATTTTGCTCCAATAGCCAATGCAATGGGAGGACCAAAGATAAAACCTCTTGCTTCAATACCTGAAGTAGACCATTACCACATGCTCAAAGTTAATTTTCCAGAACAAATGTGGGGTTTATCATCAATGAGAGCAATATTTAGAGTCAAACATACTAAAAAGGAGCATCCAAACAGGAAATAGCTACACCCTAGCCTTGGTTACTAGGAATTCACGAATACACAATATAAACCCTCTGAACTTCCAATGAATCAGGGATCTAGAACTTGGGAGTGATATCTCATTCATAAGAAGAAGGCAACACCGAAGAGAGAAGGTGAGTATTGTTTTCTTTCATATTTCTTGAACCTAACTACTAAAAAAAATAAAATGAGCTTTATATTTCCTTCTCACGTACTTTTTACCAGCTGTACTTGGGAACTCAAATATTCTATAATCTCTCCACAGATGGAAGCATGGGTCCACATTTGCAAATACATGTTATTTTGTTTTATTTTCTTTTAACTTCTTGTGGGCATGTGAAGGAGAAGAGTATTCTCTTCAAAAATGTGAGAAATTGTCATTAAAATAAACTCATCCATATTTGCCAACATGGTCTAGCTAGATCCAATTTTGCTGTTAGAAATAAAATTTCCACACGTCTGCACATTTTAGATTTATGGCGCATGTCTCAGCTATGCATCACAATCCCTATTCCAAATTGAAGTCTACCACTCTTTGGTGCATGTTGTTTCATGAAGAAACTTTACACAGGTTAACATGTTCATCTATAAAATTCGAGAATAATCTAAACTTGACCACGTAAAAATGCTAAAGGTTCACCCCAAATCCATCAAATTACATTTGCATTTTTCATTTTATATTTGCAACTGAAGTCAAATGTGGGAGAGTTGAAGAGATTGGTTACTCTTGGTCAGTGTTACCAGCAGAGATACTGTACCCAAATCCCAAAAATTAACAAGCAAAGAAAACCTCCAAAAAAGAGTTCTACAGCCACATTATTGTGTATGATGATAAAAATCAAGTCATCATGCTAGTCTTAAAGTACTTATATGAGGTGTTCAACTAAAGACATGAGTTTCCAGTTCTGTAACTCACGAAATTAGGTATGATAATTTGGTAAAACTACAAAAAGGATGAAGTGTTGGCCACAAGAAAATGAAGCTCTTCTTCTTTTTCTGTTTTTTGATATTAAAGTTTACAAATCTGAAGCTTGTAGTATCATGTTGAGTTATATAGTTGCCCACATTGTCTAAGTGCTTACAAAAGGGTTTATAACTATCTAGGGCTATTCCATTGGGTTATATGCTCAAAGTTTCATAAATCTAACTCTAGAAAGCAACATTTTGTTTTTCTAAAAGATCTTGCATAATCCTAGCATTACCAATACACCATATTCAGTACTATTCTTATACTCTACCAAACGACCGTTATTTCCTTTTAAACTACACACAATATTGAGCACCAAGGGTGTGGCCTAGTGGTATATGAAGTGGTTGAGAGTCCTGAGGTCTTAGTTTCAAATCCCAGCAAAGACAAAAACACTCCTAGCCTTGGTGGACACAGTTATCTGGTACCTATTACTGGTGGGAGGTGATAGGTGACCCATGGAATTAGTCGGATTGCGCGCATACAGGCCCGGAAACTACGGTTATAAAAAAAGAAAAAAAAAACTACACATAATACTGATGGAAAGTGAGCCTGGCAACCTAAAAGATCAGCTGGTGTAATATTCCTAGCATAACTCCTAGATCGTGAAATCTCAGCTTCAAAATGAAACAGTTCAGCATTACAAATTCAGAAACAAAGAAATGACCTGCAACCACACTGATGTTTTTGTCCATGTATCTCTCAACAAACAAATCAATAGTGTCCTTAAACGCCTTAGTATCAAGTAGCAAAGTCGTTATATCCTGAAACATGATCCCTGCAAAAAAAAAAAAAAAAATCACCACACAGCAAAATACTCACTCCGTTAACACAAAACCGAAAAAATACACCAGTTCTACTGTAACAAGTATCAGAATCGTTCGAAGAAGTGGGTACCTGGTTTAGGAAAGTCAGGTATGACCCGAATAGCAGAACGAATCCCTGCGATACGATCATCTTCAAGAATCGGATCATGAGGCTCCATATCTGCTGAGCTTACTGGATCTCCGATCCGGATCGTTTTCAAATCAGGTTCTTCACCTGCTCCGGCTCTGGCAGCTCCTTTTGACACAGAGAGAGGTGAAAAACGCCGAGTATTTCTACTGGGAGGAGTGGTTAGGGTGGTAGTAGGTGATTTTATTTGGACTAAATTGCCCCTGAGATAATATCTGTTTGTAGTTTTTTCTGGGACGAAATTGGCCCTAGTGAATTTGAGAGCAATTTTTTGGGCTAGTGACTCCATTTTATTGTAAGGTTTTGAAAAAGAAACTCTCTTTAAATTACAGTATGGTTGGTGAGAATCGACAAATAAAGGGTAAATTCGTCACTATGTGATTGGATGGTGCACATTTTGAAGGAAAAAAAATGATGAGATACTAAGACAAAAAGAGTTTAAATTCAATAAATAAAGCAAAAAAAGAAATTTATAGAATAAGATTATCGAGAAAATAATGTGCATATATTTTATAATATTATATGAATTGATAAAAAATAATAAATATTATTTAAGTTATTTTATTGAATTAAATTATATTCATAGTTGTAAAAGATTTTACACTATCAAATTGATAGTATCAATATATTAAATTAAAAAAACTTCAGCGTTAGAATCTTAAGCAAAGAAATCTTTATAAATGTGCTCCTATTTTTAGAAGTCAAAAAAGTACTTTTGAAGAATTACCATTTGTGTTTGGTTGGTTAATTTGAAAAATATTTTCATTAATATTAAAGCAATCATTTGTGATTGATCAAGGTTTCAAAAATATTTTTGAGAGAAAATTATTGTTTTTATTTTTTGCTTATTTTCCCCTTAAAAGTTTTATCGAATAATTTAACTTTCTAAATTAAACACTTGATAAAAAAAACTAACTTGAAATTTCACTTTTCAAAACTTGGTCAAATAAATTATTTCGTTTATGTTATTCTATCTAATTACATCATCTTTTATGTTATAACATCTTTATCAATATATCGTCTTTTTTAGCATTATTTGAATTTGTTAACTAAATAACAACAACTTTCTATGAAGTGATAATTCAAAATTGTGAACTATCAAAATTACAGATTTTTTATATCTAAGACAAACTCTTGAAATTCAAGATTTGGAGGGAAAGAATCAAAATCTAAGATTATATTGATTTGTATTTTCAATTGGATATGAAGGAATAATTCCCTTCTTTTTACTTAAATTATCATGTGCCCAAAAATACTTTTTATTATTCTTTTTCCTATTCAATTTATTGTATGCAGCATGTTTCATGACTTAAATTCAGATCACATTATCTAGGGAACTTCAATGCTAAAAGCAACTTTAAAAAAAGTCAATACTAATAGAAAAGCTACCCTCTAGTAGTGGTGAAAGGACTTGTGTTTGGTGGACAACTTGATAATTTTAGACTTTAGACATATGTGACTGAGATTGAAAATTTATGTCTGATTTCAAATACTTTTATTAGAAGTATGACTTTTTGAGAAGGTTAAACATCGAATATTTTTGCCTGAAGTTTAGTATAACTTATCAAGCTAACTTCAGATATTTCCTTATAAAAATTGTCTTTAGTAAGCTTATTCCATACATATTTGATTGAAACGGTAAATTTGACAAAGTCAAACTTCGAACATTTTTTACTAATTTTAGACTTTTTTTTAAAAACTGAAATTATGACCTTGAGAAGGCTAACTCAATTACATTTTTTTTGACATAACTGTGAAGTTGGGCCCTAAAGGCCTTCTGCTAAGATAGATTTGGGCCACAATTTATTTGACAAAATTGAGAACAACAGACCCAATATTTTCTGGCGAAATGACACGAGGTAATCATTTTGATTTTTGAACATCTCAATTTACCAATATATTTAAATTTTAAAAATTATTTAAAATTGTATCAGTTTGGTAAATTTCAAACAATTTATGCTGCTGGTTTTTTCTCCCCAGACTTTGGGTCAACTTAAAATCGTGGTCGGGTGATTGAGATTCTCTGACCAACATGAGTTGTGGTGAGATGATTGAGATCTCTTCATCCTTAATAAGAAGTCTCGAGTTCGAGTAGTTCTTGAGAATGAAATAAATTATGTTCAAACGTCGCCTCGAAAATAGACCTTAAATCATGCAAATTCAAATGTAATCACGTCACAATATATGTAAAAAAAATAAAAATAGGTGTCTACCAAGTACCCATCTAGGCATCTACACTCTTTATTTTAGTTTGATTCACATTTTTTCGTAGGTTGAAATATAAAATTTGTTTTCTCTGTAATAAATTGTAAGATGTAGTATTTTCAAGTTCAATGAATACTGGACAAAGTTTTCGAAAAATAATCTCTTTCTTTTTTTTATTATATAAAAATAAATAAACTTGTGCAGCATGAACCAATTTTCATTGAAAAATGGAATAAACGTGTTTCATATTGTGGAATACATCTTTTAATTTTTCTAGGAGGATCAGATTATCATTGAAGTTGTGCCACGTGGTACAACTATAAAAGACCTCTTGAGTGAATATAATTTAACCTATTAGAATTGGATATACAACAATTGTAGACTAGTTGTTCCTTCCTTTTTTCCCCATCCTTTTTGTTATCTTTTTAGCATCTTCACTTTTTATTTAAAAGATTAATTCGAATATTGCTACATTATTTTAAAAAATATTATTAATTTCAAAAACTCTATTTGTATGGGGTAAAAATCGGGCTTACACATGGTTGAATCGGGAAAGGACGGGGGTGGAGCCAATTTGTAGTCAGGGTTCATTTGAACCTCCCTTTGATTAAAAATTACACTCTCCCTGTCCCAATTTATATGACACATTTTGTTTTTCGAGAGTCAAACAATTTAAGTTTGACCGAGAATTTGCTTATGGAATCTTCAATTTTTTTTAAATGAAATTTATGTATTTGTAAACTACGTTAAAAGTATTATAAGTCATAATAATCGACAATTCAAAATATTCAAAAGATATATGAAAATTTTACGGTGAAAAAATAGACTTGTTTAAATCTCAAAATCTGAAATATGTCACATAAATCGGGACAAAGGGAGTACTATTTATATATTGTTACAACCGTAATTCGTGATTCACCTACCACTCGTTGTGCAATGACCGCAAATGTGAGTCTGTGGGAGGTTTCATCTAAGTCGATTTTATGAAGTTGTTCGGTAGGATTTAGCTATAAATAGTTCTTTAGATATTCATCGTAGGACATCTGCAATATATTCATTCACTAGTAATACAATGTTGTACTTTAAGTTATCAAGTTCAATTGTTCACTACTTTGTTTATAATATCAATAAAGTCAAGTTTTCTCGGTCTTATTATTATAGAGAGAATATTATACTTAATTCATCCTATTCAAAAAGAAAAAAAGTTCATTTCTATTTGATTACCTTTCCTAATTATTTATATAAAATAAACTAAGATTGGCATTAAGAGTTCTACAAATACTTGAGGCAGAACTCAGAACCTAGCTATCCTGAAGTTGAAAGGGTAAAAAGGGGAAAGAGTTGTGTGCTCACGAATCACGATCATAACAGATCTATTGTATTATAATTATTAAATTATTTTTATAATGAAAATGACGCTCAACTAATTTACTTAAATACTATAGAAAGTTATTAAATATTCTTTATGATAAAAAGATCACTCAATTTTACCTAAGTATAGTATAAATAATATTACGTTCGTTGTTATAGTGTCTTTTATGTTTCCTCCTAGCTAGTGAACTTACTTCGATAAATAATTTTGATAAAACTGAGTGACTTTTTTATTAGAAGAATAAATTTTTAATTTTGATTCAGTAAAATAAAAATTACGTGATTATTCATGAAATTAACTCATAATTTTTTTATTCATTGTTGATTATTTTGTTCTAAAGTTACGTGAATATTGAGTAAGCAATGAACTTAGTCTTCAGCCGCCTCTGTTGTTGCATGACGCATTATATTGGCTTTTATCTTACAAGTAAATATATTTAGAAAATGTCAAATAAAAATTGAGTTTTAATTCTTCTAGTACTTTCCTTTATTATATATTTTTCTTCCAAAGCTTGTTATAATGCCCAGTCCACTCGAGCCGAGCTTGAGTCGACTGTTTAAGATTTGATTCCGCGCAAACAATAATAAAATTAGAATTCTTCAATTAGTATAAATGTATAAAAAAGTAAAAAATTTGTGTTGTATATAATGTATAACGTTTCACTGAAGAGTGTTCAACTGAGCATTCTTTACATAGTATTGAAAAGCCATTAGAAAAATTAGAGTATGAAAAAATAAAATTCATTATTTATGAATAGAAAATTATTAAATTGACACAATGTAACTAGGTGACTAGCTTGCTAGCAATATTTTCTTGCATTCATATGCTATTTTTTTTTTTTTTTTTTTTTGTGTTGGCTATATATAACGATTAGCGGACTTAACATAACCAATTGGTGATAAGTGGTACTCTAGAAGTTTCTGTTAATTAATATATTAGTGTGGAATATTGGATGTTTCCACGTTGCCATGGTACCTAAAATATGGGGTCAAACATGGATCCTCTTTAGGAAATTCAACTGTTGAACAGTACATGTACGGCTACCGGTCAACTACCAATTTTTATTTTTTATTTTTTTGGAGGTTGGTGGGGGAGACTTGGGACGAGATACAGTGAAATTCGAACTCCCACCAATAATGTTAAAATTATGGTCAACTATTGATTTTTGATGCGTAAATAGTAGTTGATTAGTAGTAAACGTTTTTAATACATATTATAATTGAAAGAAATTATTAAATTTTTGTGATAACGTACCTAACATGTAGTATCCACCCTCTTTTGAATGCATGAATTAATGAGTTTTTTAAAATCATTTATGCTTAAAAAATTCAATAGCTGAAGCGGATAATACGTTACAAGTTGTGTAAGTTTTCCAGCGATCAGAGCAACATATTTTCATAGTCGCAGTTCTTAAGCCCCCCTCCCCTCTCCCCCCCCCCCCCCAAGTAAAATATTTGCAATTTCCGATTCAAAATATTAAAGTCTAATAATTAGATGTCTTTTCTCTTTTTCCTTCTCCTGGTGTATTTTTTAAATTAAAATTAGAGTTAGGCATATTACATTAAATGCCACGACCATATGTACTATACATACAAATGAGGTTAGGTGGACTGCTTAACAAGAGATGCATGTAATCATCATATGTCGATTACCTAATCAAATCGATCTATAGTAGAATAAGCATAATTTAGGAGTGATAAAATTGACGAATCGAAAACAGATTAAATAAAAATAAATGAAATATTACTGTTCATATTTAACATTGTTAAAAAATGAGTTGACCAACATTCGTATTACAATCATTGTGAGAACATAAGCTAAAACCCAAAATATAAGTTTAGTTCTCAGAAATAGAGAACCCATTAAAAGTAACAAACAAAATATCCATTTTTAGTGGATAATTCCATATTTTGTCTATTTTAAACTATCAGCTATCCAACTCATATTTGATGGATCGAATCGATTGGATGATAACTTTGTTTGTGTTTTTTTTTTTAAAAAAAATATTTTGTCACCCCTAGCATGATTTAAGATTATTTAATTTAAAATTCAGATTACGAAATTTGGTCTAGTCTACTTTTATTATGGATGAAAGATCTAAAGGGTCGTTCGATAAGGAAGACGGGATAGATAGAATTATCTCAAATTAGAAAAAGATTCTTTTATCTTGCATTTGATCGTTTAATATAATCTAATTTTTTTTCCTTAGAAATTTATTAGGGTTCCTTATCCTTCATATATCAAACGACCCCGAGATTTCTACGAATATTTTTTTAAGTATTACTTGTTTTTTTATAAATGTAAGAAAGGAATAATACTAGCTAAAGTTACAAGGTCAGTGAAAACTCATTATATATATCCAGATTCATTGAACACTATGTTAACAAGTAGCAACATCATGGGATGCATCACTAAAATTGAACACGCATGTCAAGTGGAGAATGACAACCTTTTTATTTTTCCTTTGACTACAACTATTCACTGTTTGTATCTATGTTTTTTAGGTAAAATAGAATAGTATATCAAAGATTTTGAATGCCATTCAAATTAGGGTAACTTTGAAAAAAGTGATTCATATAATTTTAAAACATTGTCTATATAGTACTAATTTAAGTCTTTTTGCCTCTATTTTGATCACTTGTTTCTTTAGTGGAAAATACCATGTCTTTTCCTTCAAAGCCATCTTTAGAAATAGTAAGAAATAGTCCTAGCAAATGTACACCAAGTAATTGTGAGTCACACTTATGTCACCCTAGCTATGATTCAATTATTAACAATATAACAATATTAGATAAGACTGATGACTATGAAATTAGTGTTTTTTTTATATAATTATATAGTGTCTAAGTTAATTTATACGCATTTCAAATTTTACTAGGTCTCTATTGTCTATTACCTCCTATCAATACAAATATCAAATAATTTTATTCATCAAGACTTGGACAACAACAACAACAACATTTCCAGTGTGGATCTGAAACCCTCAAAATTGACTACTAATATTTTTATCCTTACTGAAATCTCATGATTCTCTACGGTTACATTTACTACTTTATAAAATAATCTTATTAATAAAGTTTGTATGGTGAAATAGCTATATATATATTATGTCCAAATCCATTCACCAAAATTTTATAATGTGCAAATTGGCAAAGATGCATGCATTTATATTTGGGTGAAATAGCAGTAGCCGACTCTTGATGAAACAAAGTAAAAGTCAGCGAACCCAACTCAGTCACAGTCACCCTTGGCAACTTTAGTCTTCAATATTACCTTACACACGCACGCCCACACACACGCCGGCTGCTCTAGAAAGGATCTTTTCCCATAAGTTATTGCCAAATGGACCAACTCAATAGCATTTAAACATTCAATATTAATGGCCAATTTTGCTTGATAATTAGGTTGGAGATAGGTGAGGAAATTTAAAGAGACAACAATTAGTCAACTAAGCAATAAAGGAGAAAAAATAAACTTTCCCATTGCATCTTTTTAACCTCTACACTTGTCACTAGCTTGTTAGTGTGAAACAAATTTACAAGAAACTATAGATAAATACTATATCTAGTAAAAAACTATTGAGAAGACGGAAAAGGTTCAATTATACTTTCTATCTTCACTTTTACTTTATCACATTTAAATTTGGCATACTCTTTAAGAAAATAATAATTAATATAATTATTTTATCATATTATTCTTACTATTAATTGATGTTTAGTAATATTAGATCTTGAAAAATAATTTGGAGAATAAGTAATTCATATTAAAAGTAAAACACGGGATAAAATGATTGTCTTTTTTTAATATGTTAAAAGTGACAAATAAAAAATGAAAATCAAAAGAAGCCGAGTCTCTTATGTGTAATAACTCACAATGGGAAAAAAAGGCTTTATCCTTGAGCATAGGAGTCTCTTTGGGTACGAAATCGCCTTTATTATAGCGTACTTTATCTTTTAGTGTGAGACTTTTCGACGCGAATCAATATGAATACCGAACAACAAATATAAAATCTAAAAAAAACTCATAAATTACAAAATATATATAAATTGTACTAACAAGACAAATTTAATACGACGACTTCGATTAAGAAACGCGTGAAGCGCGTTTCTTTCGGTGTACGTTTTGAGTTTTGACACAGTCTATAGTCTTACTAGTCTTCAGTCTTAGCTCACTCAAAAAAAATCACTCTTTCTTATGACGTTCCTTCCTCTCCAAGCCCCACAAAAAATTTAGTCATTTAGACTTCACTTCCACTTGCCACTTAATTTTTTCCAACATGCTCCACTCCCTTTCCTTTTATATTTTTCAATTCAATTACTTGGTTAACCATCTTACTACAACTACCTTCTTACTCTTTCCCACGCAACTTCCTTATTTTTCCTCCTTTATATATCCCACAAACTCCTCTTCCACTGTCATTCACTTAATACTCACAGAACTTTTAAGTTTCATAATATTCTTAATACAACGAATAATTCGATCAAATTGATATTGAGATGGCCCTTGAAGCTTTGAATTCTCCAACAGGTACTTCAAATCCTCAGACGTTTCAATTTGAGAGCAAAGGCCAGCAGCAGCTTCGGTACCTTGAGAATTGGACTAAAGGAAAGAGATCTAAAAGGTCTCGGAGTATGGATCGCCAGCCGACTGAAGAGGAATATTTGGCGCTTTGTTTGATTATGCTTGCACGTAGCGATGGCTCTGTTAATCAGGTACGATCTCTACCACCGCCGGTGCCGGTGATGAAAATCCATGCGCCGTCGTCTTCGGCGGAGGAGAAGATGTTGTATAAGTGTTCGGTTTGTGGTAAGGGATTTGGATCTTATCAAGCTTTAGGAGGACATAAAGCTAGTCACCGGAAACTCGTCGCCGGCGGCAGCGGCGGAGATGATCAGCCGACTACTTCTACTACTACTATCGCTACCGGAACTACTAGCTCCGGTAACGGTAACGGTAGTGGAAGGACTCACGAGTGTTCGATTTGCCACAAGTGTTTTCCTACTGGACAAGCTTTGGGAGGACACAAAAGGTGTCACTACGACGGCGGTAACGGTAACGCTAACAGTAGCGTTAGTGCTAGCGTCGGAGTGACATCGTCGGAGGGCGTAGGGTCTACAATCAGCCACCGTGATTTTGACTTGAACATTCCGGCCTTGCCGGAATTCTGGCCTGGATTTGGTTCAGGCGAGGATGAGGTGGAGAGTCCACATCCGGCGAAGAAATCACGGCTATCTCTACCTCCAAAATTTGAATTATTCCAACATTAATGGGACTTTGATTGCTAGGATTTACGAATTTTTTAGACAAATTATATGTAATTTTTTCTATTCATTGTGGATGGGAACAAAATTTTAAATTATAGTATATGTATATAGGACCTAGCTAGGTATAGTGAAAATTCAATTGATTGATTTATTTTTCGTGGAATTTCTTTGAACTTGCACTTTGGTTTCTCTAATAAAAAAATATAAATTTTAGCTAATCAAACTTCAATAACTTGTTAGCTTTGATCTCCTGACTAATTCAAATTCGTGCTGCTTAAGAATTTCTTTGAAGAGAAAAGTACTTTTTATTAAGAATTTTTCTGAATCTAAAACCTCTGGATAAGAAATGAGTAACATCAACCATATTCTTTCGCGATGTGTGTGATTATTTTTAAATTTATTTTTACAACTTGAATTTGAATTTTTTGATCAACAATGAAAGAATATTGTGTAGAGAAGTGATGGCGGTGAGAACATTTCAAACTTTCAATTGTGTACAAAAGGGTGGCCAGTCTATGTAAGTTAATTATTCACGCGTTTCGGTTCCATGTGCTTTCTTGGACTAGTTTTATCACCCACTCAAAATGGATGCAAACTACTAATGATTTTACTTTTCCAAATTGGAATATGGAATTTTTTTTTTACCAAAATTTATATGGTGACTTGAATTTTCCAAAAAATGAGATTTATTTTGCAACATTATGAAGTGTTATCTTTTAAAGAGTTAAACCACAAGTACAATCAAGTACGAAATTAAAATTAGCCATTTGATTGTTTAAATATTTTGTCTTGAATTATGTGGTTCATATAAATTATATCCACTGATTTTGTTTTATTATTATAACCATGGTGTTCTTGTCAATTCTTACGCACCGCGATTAGTTTCATGTGATATCTGTCACCTCTTACTAATTACAGATATCAAATAACTCTGTCAACCTAAACTAATATTAAAACTCATGATTCTCAACTCAGACTACAGTTAGACTGTATACCCACTGAACTTGTGCACACCCAAAGTTGAAGGACATAAATATCCGTTAAAGCCAAGTTGAATGACACATTAATCGTAATATTTAGGTCTGCTTTTACACAACTCAACTAGTTTCACGGAATACCTATCACCTCTCACCTCTCACTAATAACAAATATCAAATAACTCTATTCACATAAACTAACATTAGACCTCGTGGTTCTCGACCCATACTACAGTCTCGAGTGCATACCCACTAAAATTAGGAAACTTAAAATTAGGAAACTGAAAAGGAAACGGAAAGGGAACACTAATGTACTAGTTCTACTACTAATTAAGTACATTTAAATATGATTATTGATTAGTTCTTAAAATAGTATTTAGCAACAGGAACAGGTGACAGGTGTTGAGAGGGAAAGAATGAAATAACAATAATTAATGAAATGAATAATATAGGGTCGTGGATAAGCACAAGCACGCTGTATGTGTTGGTGTATATGTGATTAGGATGACAAATATACCTGCCGACCTTTCTTTTTAATCCACTACTTAATTAACCATTATACAGTTGATCTAATGGTTGGTAAATAACCAGCTTCTACCTTTTTTTTACGATTATTTGACATTTGATATTCGATATTCATTTTAGAGTTTAATTAATTCATAAGATAAGTTCAAGGAGGTATGATTTGTACTCAAATTGAAAATATTTAATTAAGGATGAATAATCATCCAGTAGGCTATAAGGCTATTGTTGAGCAATTTAATTCTTTTGTCTAGTTCGAATAGGTTTTGTATGATTTCTTTTATTTAAAATTCACAACTTGCTCAATAAATACACTAAACCCTCGATTTGAATCCAAAACTCATCAACTTCAAATTCTAGATCCGTCTCTACTGGAGTAAACAATACATCATCGTAATAAGAAGCTCTTACAATCAAATAAATGTTACAGCTTAATTAAGACCCATAAATTTCAAAAGTTTATATTCACAAAGATATTATGATATTTTAAAATCCAAGTTCTAAAAAGAAAAAATTTATTCAAATTTCGTGTCTAGTTAAATTATATTAAAAGGCAACAAAGTGAACAACCAAGCTCTAATTTCATGAGAATGCATTTTAAAAACGTGGAATATTATACTTGCGTGATAAAGGGTAAATATACTATTTGCTTTTAGATTAAAACAAAGAACTCTATTTCCTTATTCTAAAAAAATAATAAAAAATAGTACATTTTTCTCACGTTTAGCATTGTCAATGTGATACATGATTTTTTGAGAAAATATGCCTCAGATCCACGTTATAGTTTAATCGTCTTAAATTATGCAGATAATTATTCCAACTCACATGGACATGCTTAATATATAACAACAATACAGTTATAGATTGTGTGAGTTTTCAGGAATTCAGTAACTTTTCCCAATGTCTATAATTATATTGAAAGATCGATTGATTAATATATAAGTATTTCAAGCTAGGAACCTTGTAACAAGAAAATAATTGCTGGTGTATATATTAAAATTTTTGGGCATTTTTCCAATTAATTAGATATATTAATACACACACTTAAAGTTCAAGCTCACAAAGTTTGATCAATTGGTGTAACAGTGATTTTGAGGTGGTGTGAACAAGTTGTCCTACTGGCTTGGAGTCTTAATTAATGTTGACATTGTTTGAGCTATATTTAACTATATTTGATGGTAGTTCAATGTATTAAAATTCAACAAGTTACATGTATGAGTTCATGGTCAGCATATTAGAATGTGAAAACCCCAGTGGAATTTAAGGGTAATAACTATGTGTTTGACCAAGAATTTAGAGTAGTTCAAACTTCAAGTGTACAATTTTATCTATGTGAGTTAGATTACCAGCACTTTGTTTGGAAGGTTGTCACATATTACGTTTCATAATATATAATATTGTACTATTTTGATAAATATAATGTTTGAGTAAATTGTATCATTTTTCTTTGTTACATAATGTGACACATCAATAACCTGAAGGACAAACCTACAAGAAAAGTAGGCCGGTGCGTGATAGAACTATTTAGAAAGGTGGTGTAGAGGTAAAATAAGATTATTACATAATGAAGAAAGATAAAATGAAAAAATAATAATAAGATAACAACACGATCAGACCAAATCAATTGTTACATAAGAATTGAATTTTCCATTGTTATGTAACGGTGAATCTAACGATACGATTTAAACTAATAACACAATACAATATCATATGTATTGAGCTATAGAAATTGCTTAACTGTCAAGTTGATATTTCCTGTTACAATTATGTTAGAAGAACCACGTGAGTTTGTTAGATGTGAGTCGGTGAATTTTTTCTTTAAATAGCAGCAGTTGTGTAATGCACAAGACACATGAGAATAATGTGATCTCCATCTCAAAATACAACTCTGTTTCTCCATACAGAAAAACTTCCGATTCAATTTCATAGCTAGATAGTACAAAATTATTATGATATCAGAGCATTCTGTCTTCAGTCAGTAGAATATAGAAAACGATTGATCCTTGAAGCTTCAGCAATGGTGGATAGCGCTTCAACAATGGCAGACAATCAAAGAGCAGGAGCAGAAGTCGATCCGCAAATAGACCACAATCATCCTCTTAATCTGCAAGCATCTGATACTCCTGGTGTTGCCTTGATTCCAATGAAGCTCACAGGTCCAGAGAATTATGGACTATGGAGCATATCGATGCGTCTCGCACTACTAGTAAAAAATAAACTGGGATTTGTTGACAGCATTGTGCTAAGAGTTCGTACAAAGGAGATTTGGCAATTCGATGGGAGAGATGTGATGCAGTTGTCTTGTCATGGATTAGTGCAACCGTAGCTCCAAAATTGATGACCAGCATCGTGTATGCGTCGAGCTTAAAGAAGATCTGGAGTGACTTCAAGGAAAGGTTTGAAAAATCTAATTTGACTAGAATTTTTCATTTATGGAAAGAAATTAGTGTGATGAATCAAGGAACAGATACTATGACCAAAATGCGAGATATATGGGATGAGATAGATGTTATGGTGCCTTCTCCTTCATGTGACTGCCTGGAATCATATTCTCATGTTGAGCATGTTAAGCAACAAAGGTTATTACAATTTTTGGTTAGATTGAATGAAAGTTATGCACAAGTGATGAGCTTTATTTTACTCAGCTCGACAGTTCTTAGTGTAAATCAGGCATATGCAATGGCTATTCAAGAGGAAAGTCAGAGGAAGCTAGGCATAGCGGAAGGAGGAAAGGAACCTTTGACAATGTTAGCTGGAAGGAATCCGAGATACAACAATCAACCACATAGTTTCCAGAATCAGCTTCCTAATTTTCAAGCTAGGAAGGTTCAAGGTCAAAGTTCACAAGGAAGGAAATCTGGTGTGATCTGTGAACACTGTGGATACAAAGGCCATACAAAAGAGACTTGCTACAGGATTGTAGGTTTCCCTTCTGATTTCAAGAGTAAGAGAAAGTGTCTACAGATGAAGATAACATGCCTCATGCTAACATCTCAACTGCTGCAGCTGATATTTCAAATTCAGGAGGTAGTGCAGGGTCAGAGTCTCACTTCCATTTCCCAAGAGGTTACTTCACAAAAGAGCACTATGATCAAGTAGTCAGCATGATGGTTCCTCGGCCAACAGGAAGCTGTAAGGCTAATGCTGCAGCAGGTACGCCTATTACGACTAATATTGTTAGTGGTGATGACGTTGAGTGGATCATTGACTCTGGAGCCACACACAATGTAACATATTGTAAATCGATTCTGAATGAATGTGAAAAATTAGCAGGATCACATCTAAATAATGTGCAGGTGCCAACAGGAAGTAAAATTCACATAGAACATATTGTTAATGTTGTGATTCTAGGGAATCGCAAGCTGAAAAATGTTCTGCATGTACCAGACTTCAGATTCCATTTATTGTCAGTTTCTAAACTGACTAAGGATCTGAACTGTGTGGTATCCTTTTACCCTGACTTAAGTGTTATGCAGGCTCTCTTTACTGTAGAGGTGATTGGGATTGGTAAGGAAGAAGATGGTCTTTACATTCTAAAGCATGAAGTGATGCCAATGATTGGAACAGCTGTTAAAGACAAGAGATTATCAGAACTGAGACTGTGGCACCTTAGATTGGGGCATCCTTCTATGAAAGTGATGAATCATATTTCTATTTTGAAGAATAACATAGATGAAACTGTGCATGAAGATTGTATGATTTGCCATTTGGCCAAACAACGTAGACTAAAATTTCCTTCTAGTATCACTAAATCCACTGGTTTGTTTCAACTGATCCACTTGGATGTTTGGGGACCTCACAAGCATCCCACTTATGATAGAAAGCATTATTTTTTTACTATAGTTGATGATTACAGTAGGTTTACATAGATCTCCTTATTGCAGTCTAAGAAGGAAGTAGTAGTTGTATTAAAAAGTTTCATGTCTATGATTTGTAATCAGTTTGGTTGTACAATAAAAGTTTTGAGATCTGATAATGGTACTGAGTTCTTCAATAATCAAGT
The DNA here is from genome assembly GCA_018342035.1 of Solanum appendiculatum. NCBI lineage: Eukaryota > Viridiplantae > Streptophyta > Magnoliopsida > Solanales > Solanaceae > Solanum > Solanum appendiculatum. Next base: position 2,700,775 of record JAGDQO010000335.1, read on the forward strand.
GAATGATTTACTGTCATCTTTAGGTATTGTGCATCAAAGTAGTTGTCTTACACACCACAACAAAATGGTGTTATTGAAAGGAAACATAGACATATTTTGGAAATGGGAAGAGCATTGAAATTGCAGTCTCATATTCCTAGTAGATTTTGGGGTGATTGTGTACAAACAACAGTATATCTTATTAACATGCTGCCTACTACAGTGTTGGATGGGCAATCTCCTTACGAGATGTTGTTTGGGAAGTCTCCTAGATTGGAGCACCTAAAGGTCTTTGGTTGTTTATGCTTTGCCAGTACATTACCAAGAGGTGACAAGTTTGAGGCTAGAGCAAAGAGAGTTGTTCTATTGGGATTCTCTTCCACACAGAAAGGGTATAGGCTGTATGATTTGGATAACAGAAATGTCTTCATTAGTCGGGATGTAGTTTTCAGAGAAGAGGTGTTTCCTTTTAAGACTTTGCAATCCCATGAAAGGTCTTATCCCTTACTCTCACCTTTTATAGATGATGGAGGCATACATTATCAGGAATTATCTGTTCTGTAGCCAGGTTCACAATCAGAAGACTTGACCCATCTTCTACCTGTTCCAAGTTCAATTCATGGCGGTGATTCAGAGCTGTCTCATGTTGATGCTAGGGATCTAGAGGTGTCTCATGTTGATGATTCAGTGAATGAAGAAGTGGCTTCTGTGCCAGTGGTTGCAGAAGAAGTAGAAGAAGCAGCACTCCCTGATGATCCAATCCATTCGGATGAGTTTCAACTAGACACTATTGTTCCAAGAAAGACCAATAGAACCAGCAAACCTCCTGTTTGGATTAAGGATTACATTGTGCCTAAGAAGTCTCATTCTAACTCCATCAACAACAATGTTTGCTATGATAATGTGTCTACTGGCTATCAAAATTACTTAAGTGTTTTCTCTGCAACAGTAGAGCCTCAATCCTTCCATGAGGCCTCTCAGGACAAGCTATGGCTTGATGCCATGCAACAGGAAATCCAGGCTCTAGAGGACAACAATACTTGGACAGTTGTAGATTTGCCTTTTGGGGAGAAGGCCATTGGTTCAAACTGGGTGTACAAAATTAAGTATAAGGCCTCTGGTGAGGTGGATAGATACAAGACTCGTTTGGTTACAAAAAGATACACTCAAAGAGAAGGTCTTGATTACCATGAGACCTTTTCCCAAGTTGCCAAGATGGTCACAATCATAACAATTCTCAGCTTAACAGTTTCACATGGCTGGATTGTGTCAAATGGATATCAATAATGCCTTTTTACAAGGCGACCTTCATGAAGACATCTATATGGATCTTCCTCTTGGCTTGTAAAGACAGGGGGAGAACAAGGTGTGCAAGCTGAGGAAATCCTTGTATGGGCTCAAGCAGGCATCTAGGCAATGGAATATCAAGCTCACTAAGGCTTTGTTGGCAGCAGGCTATTCTCAGAGTGCTCATGATCATTCCTTGTTCATTAGAAATGAGGGAAGTGATCTAGCAGTGATTCTAGTATATGTGGAAGATCTTCTGATCACTGGAATAGCTCTCACGTGATTCAAGAAGCCAAAGTCACATTGAACCAGAATTTTAAGATGAAAGACTTGGGAAGTATCAGATACTTCTTGGGAATAGAGGTTTTGAAATCCAAAGATGGGCTCTTACTTAATCAAAGGAAATATACACTGATCTGAGGCCAAAAATATATTTTCTTATTATTAATTGCCTCATATTTATTACTTATATTTGTCCTTTTTTAGCATGGATTTTATGGATTGTGCTAAATAGTGTATTTTATTTGTAGGATTAAATTGGTACAAAGTTGAAGAAGTTTGGAGCTAAAATGAATTAATTATGAAAGATTGAAGAAGGAAAATCAAGCAGACAGCTTAATGGATTAAATTGAATATTATATTAATATTTGTATATATATGGAAAGGTTGGTTGTGGCGGCACAATTTCTAGGAATCCAATTCCTTTTGGTTTTGGATTCCTATTTGTTTTGGACTCAATTATTTTATTCAGGGTTTTCTACATCTATAAATAGTCCATAGAAATAATTATTTGGGGAGCTACTTTTTGGTGATCAAGAGCAAGGGATTACAATTCATCTTTGGGTTCAATTCTCTATTTTTTTTCTTTAGGTTTGAATTTTATGAAATTTATTATTTTTGAGTTTATGAATATTATGTGTGGCTAAACGCCCTTGTTCTGGGGCTGTAGCTACGGGTTATTGTTGAACATCGAATTGCTTTGAATTGATTATTGGTTATCATATACATTACTTTTACATTCTTGTTTTAGTATTTCATGCTAGGCCACCATAGAAATAAATCTATTGTCTATTCTTGGACTCGAGAGATGAAGAGGTAGATAGACCAGAGAATGTAAAGAGCTTGTTCTAACTTTGATTAGATTCGTGTTTAGGAGTGACGCCCGGACGAACACCTAGCTTGGTTACGAAACAGGATGAAATATAAATGCTCGCCAATTAGGACTGCCTATCCCCGCTCAACGATGTAGTTAGACAGCTAGTTGGAGTAGGCGATTAGAGGTCGAGAGATCATGATCATAATATTAACCCTGTAAATCAGTAATGTGATAACTAAAATTGATTCTTTGCATGAGATGTGATACATGAAACCCAAAGCATGCTGCAGCCCTGGAATTGTCCCTTAATTGATTAAAACACCGAAATTATAGTTATCCTAGTCAGCTAGTTTATTATTTAAATTGTTCTTAGTAATAGTAGTAATCAAAACCATATGTTAATACAGTCTTTAAATTATAGATTTAATTGAATTGATATACATTGATCATAAGTCCCTTGGGTACGACAACCCGGTTCTTAAAGAGCCATTTATTACTTCTGCAACCACGTACACTTGCGTGTGCATTTGGGAGCAACAAGTTTTTGGCGCCGCTGCCGGGGACTTAGAAATTAATTTATATTTAATTCTTTTGAGTCTACTAGTGATTATTCGAAGTGCTAACAACTTGATCTTAGCCGTTCTGTATTGCAGGCAATTCGGATCTGAAGTCTGGCTCGCAAAGGTGATCTTGTTGAACCAGACGACGAACCTGAACGAGCCCTTCGACAACGAAGAAAGCTGGCGAATCTTGGAAGACAACGAGAATTAGGATTAGATCTCCCAGAAAATCGGGAGGAGAACCCGGTTGATGATCGTGGAGAACACGTGGAAAGAGAACACATGGAGATACCTGCAGGGATAGCTCCGAGGCCAGTTCGTGATGTGGCAGTCCCACTCACCACTAGTATGACCTCGAGCATTCGAAAACCACCACCGGGTGGAAGATTTGAGTTGAAACAATCCATGGTGCATCTCCTCCATACTAATGGGCAATTCACTGGCCTACCCCATGAAGATCCCCAAGTGCACCTCAGAGGTTTTCTAGAGATAACCAGCACTTATATTCCACATGGGGTATCAACTGATTATGTGCGATTGACCTTGTTCCCATTTTCACTTTTGGGAGAAGCGAGGCGATGGTTAGACTCTGAGCCTCCCAACTCTATCACCACATGGGATCAGTTAGCAAAGAAGTTCCTTAATCGATTCTTCCCCTCAGGCAGAACCGCAAAACTGAGAGGTGAAATATTGAGTTTCAAGCAGAGAAGCGGAGAGAACATGTACCAAGCCTGGGATAGATTTAAACAATTGTTGCTTGCGTGTCCACATCACTATCAGGCAAATGAGGTATTAGCTCATACCTTTATTGAATGCCTTGAATATAATTCTAGGGTACTATTGAATACTGCAGCAGGTGGGCAAGCTCTTGAGAAGACCTATGATGAGTTAGTGGAGCTCTTGGACAAAATGTCTGAAAGCAACCCAGATTGGAATGGTGATACGCAAAGGAGCACAACATCAAAGGCTGCAGGTGTTTTGGAAGTGGATCAATTAACTGCACTGAATGCAAAATTGGATGCGCTAGCAACTAACTTCACCACTCAGCTCAAGAAGTTATCAGTCGGGCAGCAACAAGCACATGTAAATGTTGTACACCAACCGCAAGGATGGTGTGAAGTTTGCGGAAGTGGAGACCATGTGTCTGATTTTTGCGGTGAAAACCCAGACTCTGTGAACTATCTAGGGAATGCCCAAAGAGGTGGAGGTACGCAGAATTATGGTAACACGTATAACTCAAGTTGGAGGAACCACCCCAACTTCTCATGGGGTGGAAATCAGAATCAACACCAAAATCAGGCTCAAGGGCAGAACCAATACAGATCACAAGGTAATGGACAACAATTTCAACAGCCAAGTAATCAAGGTGCGAAGCAAGGGGGCATGACTAATGAGGAGCTGTTCCAAAAGCTAAGTACAGAAAACAACAAGTTGGGAGAAGAGTTGAGAAGCACCCAATTAGCACAGAAAAATCTGGAAAGACAGTTTGCACAATTGGCTAATGCAGTCAATATGCGTCCTCCTGGAGGTCTTCCGGGTGACACGGATCCTAACCCAAGGCAACTGAATGCGGTGAGTACAAGGAGTGGATTACAACTGGAGGAACTAGCTCCAAAGAAGAGAAGTTCTGAGGCGGTGAGAGAAGAAAAGAAACCCGAAGAAGTGGTTCAAGAAGCGAATGTTGAGAGGATTGTTCCTCAAATAAAACCACCCCCTCCGTTTCCTCAAAAGTTCAAAAAGCAGAACGAGGACGAATGCTTCGGTAAGTTTCTGTCTCTCCTTAAACAAGTTCACATTAATCTCCCTTTGGTTGATATTTTGCAGGGAATTCCTAAGTACGCCAAGTATGTGAAGGATATAATGGCGAATAAGAAGAGATTGACTGAGTATGAAACAGTGGCACTCACGGAGGAGTGCAGTTCGAGAATTCAGAATAGACTACCCAAAAAGTTGAAAGATCCGGGCAGCTTCACAGTCCAAATCACCATTGGCCAAAGTGTTCATGCCCGCGGTTTGTGTGATTTGGGTGCTAGTATAAACCTCATGCCGGCATCTTTATACAATAAACTTGGGTTGGGTAGTCCAAAACCAACCACAATCATTCTCCAATTGGCCGATAGGTCGGTGGCAAGGCCGGAAGGAGTAGTAGAAGATGTCTTGGTGCAAGTTGGGTCACTGATCTTTCCTGTGGACTTTGTTGTCCTAAATTTTGAACCCGATCCGGAAGTTCCATTTATTTTGGGACGACCATTCTTAGCTACAAGGCGAGCATTGATTGATGTAGCGGCCGGGCAGTTGACTATGAGAGCTCATGATAAGGTGGAGGTGTTTGATGTCTATCGCGCCTTGAAGTTGCCATCTGTCTATGAAGAGTTGTCTGCCATTACAGTAGTAGACCTTGCTGTAGAATTGCATTGCATAACTCCCAAGGATCCCTTGGAAAGAGTTTTGGCGGGGCATGACATAGATGGAGATGTAGAAGCGCAAGAACTGGCCACTTGTCTTAATGTAGCACTAGTTGGTTCACAAAAAGGTATAGTCGAACCATTAGATCGAGTGTTGGGTCTTCCTCCCAAACCCTCAATAGAAGAAGCACCAAAGCTGGAGTTAAAATCGCTTCCGTCACACTTGAGGTATGCATATCTTGGCTCTAATGAAACTTTACCTGTTATACTTTCTGCGCATTTGTCTGCAGCACAGGTTGATGCGGCTTTGGAGATACTGAAGAAAAGGAAGAAAGCAATAGGCTGGCAAATGTCGGATATTCATGGAATTAGTCCGGCCTTGTGCATGCACCGAATTTACATGGAGGACGACCATAAACCGAGTGCGCAACACCAACGCCGGCTGAATCCTTTGATGAAGGAGGTCGTGAAGAAAGAAGTGATCAAGTGGTTAGATGCAGGAATTGTGTATCCTATCTCTGACAGCAAATGGGTAAGTCCTGTGCAATGTGTACCTAAGAAAGGAGGTATGACAGTAGTGAAGAATGACAAGAATGAGTTGATCCCAACAAGAACTGTCACCGGATGGAGAATTTGCATGGATTACAGAAAATTAAATGATGCCACAAGAAAGGACCACTACCCTGTCCCTTTTATTGATCAAATGCTTGACCGTTTAGCAGGACAGGAGTATTATTGCTTCTTGGATGGGTATTCTGGATATAATCAGATTTTAATCGCACCTGAGGATCAAGAGAAGACTACATTCACATGTCCCTATGGCACGTATGCATTCAAACGCATGCCATTTGGGCTTTGCAATGCTCCTGCCACATTCCAGAGGTGCATGATGGCCATTTTCCATGATATGGTGGAGGACTTTGTGGAAGTATTCATGGATGACTTCTCCGTTTTTGGGAATTCTTTTGAGGTATGTCTTCGAAACCTTGATAAAGTACTTGCTCGCTGTGAAGACACTAACCTTGTGCTTAATTGGGAAAAGTGTCACTTCTTAGTCCGAGAAGGTATAGTTTTGGGTCATAAAGTGTCTAAACAGGGACTCGAGGTAGATAAAGCAAAGGTGGAAGTTATTGAAAAATTGCCCCCTCCTATTTCTGTCAAAGGGGTAAGAAGTTTCTTAGGACATGCAGGTTTTTACCGAAGATTCATCAAGGACTTTTCCAAGATTGCTAGACCTATGTGCAGTCTTTTGGAAAAGGAGGTGAAATTTGATTTCGATGCAATATGCTTAGAAGCTTTTGAGATGCTGAAGCGGAACTTAATTGAAGCTCCTATCTTGGTTGCTCCTAACTGGGGGTTGCCATTTGAACTCATGTGTGATGCAAGCGATGTAGCAGTGGGTGCAGTATTGGGACAGAGACAAGGCAAAGTGTTCCATTCAATATATTATGCGAGCAAGACCCTTGATACTGCTCAAGCTAATTATACAGTGACTGAGAAGGAGATGCTTGCCTTAGTGTTCTCCTTCGACAAGTTCAGATCATATTTGGTAGGTACCAAAGTTATTGTTTATACTGACCATGCAGCTATTAGGTACCTATTCAATAAGAAGGATGCTAAGCCGAGACTAATTCGGTGGATATTGCTTCTCCAAGAGTTCGATCTTGAGATCAAAGACCGGAAGGGTACTGAAAATCAGATCGCTGATCATCTGTCAAGATTAGAAGATTTCTCTCATGTGCATGAAGGGGAACAAATACGCGAGGAGTTTCCGGATGAGCAGTTGATGGCTTTGGATATCTCCCAAGTGCCTTGGTATGCGGATATTGTGAATTTCTTGGTGAGTGGAGTGTTTCCACCTGGCGCAACAACCCAACAAAGAAAGAAGCTGATGCATGATGCTAAATTCTATATATGGGACGAGCCATTCTTGTTCAAACAAGGAGTGGACGAAGTGGTGAGGCGATGCATTCCGGAGAATGAGGTCAAGCAAGTGCTCCAGAGTTGTCATGCAAGTCCTTATGGAGGACACCATGGAGGAGAACGCACGGCTCACAAGGTATTGCAATCTGGCTTCTTTTGGCCCTCTCTTTTTAAAGATTCTATGGCTTATGTGAAGGGGTGTGATAATTGCCAAAGGTTGGGAACGATATCAAGAAGACATGAAATGCCCTTAAATAATATTCTTGAGGTGGAAATCTTTGATGTGTGGGGTATTGACTTCATGGGTCCCTTCCCACCATCTAGTGGAAACCAATATATTCTTGTGGCTGTTGATTATGTGTCTAAATGGGTTGAGGCTGTCGCTCTTCCCACGAATGACTCAAGAGTGGTGATTAAATTCATTAAGAAGCACATTTTTACGCGTTTTGGTACTCCAAGGGCAATCATAAGTGATGGAGGTAAGCACTTCATTAACCATCTTGTGAAGAATCTTCTGGCTAAGTATGGTATACGGCATAAAGTAGCTACAGCTTATCACCCTCAAACTAGTGGTCAAGTAGAAGTTTCGAATCGTGAGGTGAAGCAAATACTGCAGAAAACAGTGAATGCACAGCGCAAAGATTGGTCTGAGAAGCTTGATGATGCATTATGGGCATATCGGACTGCATACAAAACACCTATAGGGACTTCTCCCTATCACTTGGTGTTCGGCAAAGCATGTCATCTTCCGGCGGAGCTAGAGCACCAAGCATATTGGGCTATAAAGAAGTTGAATCTTGATCCTGAGCTAGCCGGTAGAAGGAGAATTGGTCAATTGCATGAACTTGAAGAGTTTAGGCTCCATGCTTATGAGAATGCAAAAATTTACAAAGAGAAGACCAAGAGATGGCATGATAAGCACATAATCCCTCGCACTTTTGCTCCGGGGCAAAAGGTATTACTTTTTAACTCTAGACTTCGGTTGTTCCCCGGAAAACTAAGATCTAAATGGAGTGGACCCTTTGAAGTGGTGAGGATGACTCAACATGGCGCGGTAGAGCTTAGAGAAAAAACTGGCCCCTCGTTCTTGGTGAATGGGCAAAGGGTCAAACATTATTTTGGAGAGGATACGGATCGAGATCGTGAAGCTCTTGAGCTAAATGATGAATGATCCAAGCTGTGTCGTGCCGCGACGTTAAATTAGGCGCTTATTGGGAGGCAACCCAATTGGTAGTGTAGCTTCTTATTATTATTATTTTTTTTATAGTGTCATTTTTTTCTTCTTTTCTTTTGGTCTTGTTTTTGCAGATTAGGGGAAGTCTGAGTACCCAAGAATTTGGAGCTAAGGAGCACGTTTGAGCTTAAGGGTGGGGTGATGACCCTTGATGAAAATTAAGAGAACATGCTACTAGCTAGGCCTAGAGGCCTCAGGGAGTTTTCCTAACCCTTGTTTTAAATTTTATTTGATGCTTTGGGGACATAGCATCTTTTTAAGTGTGGGGTGGAGGAATGAATTCCTAGTTTTTACTGCTTTATCGAGTCTTTTTGTATTTTTAGGTGGGTTCCTCGGCTTTTGTTTTCGGTACTTTTCCTGAGGATAGTCCCTTTGAACCGATATGGAGTAAATTTTTATTTATTTTTTTATTTTTTAGAGAAAAGAAAAGACCCTTTTGATTTGTGTGATACTTGCTATTTAGGCCTAATTTTAAGTAGTACGTTCTTGTGAATGCTTGATTGCTAATGAAATTGCAGACTCTTTGACACTTAGGTTCATGGTCGTGACTTTGTATATAGCTTATTTTATTTTGTAGTTTGTTATGACCCTGTCTCTCTTAGAAGTGGAATTGATCCATCTTGATTGATACTTGTGCCATGTGTGGTGAGAATTTGTTTATTCCATGTTTTGCATCTTAGTCTAGAACTTGCCCTGCATGTTATTGAAGCGAAATAAAAAGTGTTGCTCAGTTTAGGAGATGATAATAGGCTTTCTTTGATTTGCCTTGTAAATTTTAGCCTTTTCAGATATTATATCACTAGTTCGCCCTTTTGAGCCTGTAGCCTTTTGTTGGTAGCCATATTTTGCCCTTAACTATTTTGTTGAATCCCTAGTTTTTGCACCTTGCTTCCTTGAGCACTGTAGCATAGACTGATTATAATTGTTATATCTGGAAAAAGAAAAGGGGTGGTTGAATGAAAAAGAAATCAATGATGGCTACAAAGTGGTGAAAAAAGCCCTCTTCGAAAGAATGTGACATGAAAAAAAAAAAAAATTCTTTGAGAAAAAAATAATTATTGTGAAAGAAAAAAATGATTGAAGCATTCTTGAGATGATGAGAATTACTTGTGAAATAATTGTTGAAGAGAGGGCTGAAAATAAAGAGAAGAAAATAATGGGTGATGAAGTCTAAAAATACAAAGTGCTTAGAGAAGTGTGAGTCACTATTATATAATTTTCCTACCTGTCCCTTAGCCTACACTACAACCCGTTAAAGTCCTATTTGATTCTATTCAAGCATGCTTAATTAGTGGAGATGTACATAATGGGCAAGCCTATGGTTCTTTGTGCATACATGTGAATTTTATTTGTGAGTGTGAGAGTTGTTCTTTGACGCTAAGTTCTTAATTTATATTCAATCTTTTGAATTGAGTATGTGGACTATTTCTTCTTGTGAGGGCACTTGTTTCATGATAGATAGGTGATGTTATTAACTTTCTTTGATGAGAGTAGGTGAGCAAGCTTAAATTTGATGAGTTCAGAGTCTTTCCTTGAGGTTAGGAGGTTAGAGGTTTGTTGTTTATTTGGATGTCTTGCATAATGAGCGGGAATTGTACTTGATGTTTTCAAATTTCAATATGGCCTAATTGTTTGTATCAACCAAAGTGATGGCTTCCTAGTATGATTTTTGAGATGAGCTTTAATGTTTGCTCGAGGACGAGCAAAAGTTTAAGTGTGGGGTGTTGATCTGAGGCCAAAAATATATTTTCTTATTATTAATTGCCTCATATTTATTACTTATATTTGTCCTTTTTTAGCATGGATTTTATGGATTGTGCTAAATAGTGTATTTTATTTGTAGGATTAAATTGGTACAAAGTTGAAGAAGTTTGGAGCTAAAATGAATTAATTATGAAAGATTGAAGAAGGAAAATCAAGCAGACAGCTTAATGGATTAAATTGAATATTATATTAATATTTGTATATATATGGAAAGGTTGGTTGTGGCGGCACAATTTCTAGGAATCCAATTCCTTTTGGTTTTGGATTCCTATTTGTTTTGGACTCAATTATTTTATTCAGGGTTTTCTACATCTATAAATAGTCCATAGAAATAATTATTTGGGGAGAGCTACTTTTTGGTGATCAAGAGCAAGGGATTACAATTCATCTTTGGGTTCAATTCTCTATTTTTTTTTCTTTAGGTTTGAATTTTATGAAATTTATTATTTTTGAGTTTATGAATATTATGTGTGGCTAAACGCCCTTGTTCTGGGGCTGTAGCTACGGGTTATTGTTGAACATCGAATTGCTTTGAATTGATTATTGGTTATCATATACATTACTTTTACATTCTTGTTTTAGTATTTCATGCTAGGCCACCATAGAAATAAATCTATTGTCTATTCTTGGACTCGAGAGATGAAGAGGTAGATAGACCAGAGAATGTAAAGAGCTTGTTCTAACTTTGATTAGATTCGTGTTTAGGAGTGACGCCCGGACGAACACCTAGCTTGGTTACGAAACAGATGAAATATAAATGCTCGCCAATTAGGACTGCCTATCCCCGCTCAACGATGTAGTTAGACAGCTAGTTGGAGTAGGCGATTAGAGGTCGAGAGATCATGATCATAATATTAACCCTGTAAATCAGTAATGTGATAACTAAAATTGATTCTTTGCATGAGATGTGATACATGAAACCCAAAGCATGCTGCAGCCCTGGAATTGTCCCTTAATTGATTAAAACACCGAAATTATAGTTATCCTAGTCAGCTAGTTTATTATTTAAATTGTTCTTAGTAATAGTAGTAATCAAAACCATATGTTAATACAGTCTTTAAATTATAGATTTAATTGAATTGATATACATTGATCATAAGTCCCTTGGGTACGACAACCCGGTTCTTAAAGAGCCATTTATTACTTCTGCAACCACGTACACTTGCGTGTGCATTTGGGAGCAACAACCCGCCAGGATGTTCCCTTTGTGTGGTCGGAGGAGTGTGAGAGGAGCTTTCTGAGTCTCAAGAAGTTGTTGACCACCGCTCCTATATTGACTCTTCTAGTTGAGGGCGAGGACTTCACGGTTTATTGTGACACATCTGGCGTTGGTTTGGGTTGTGTTCTGATGCAGCAGGGCCGGGTTATTGCCTATGTATTGAGGCAGCTTAAGCTGCATGAGCGCAACTACCCCACTCAAGATTTGGAGTTGACAGCGGTAGTTTTTGTGCTTAAGATCTAGAGGCATTACCTTTATGGAGTTGATTATGAGATCTATACCGATCACCAGAACCTTCAGTACATTATGAGCCAGAGAGACCTTAATTCGAGGCAGCGTCATTTGATTGAACTCCTGAAGGACTATGACCTCTTTATTCTTTACCACCCGGGCAAGGCAAATGTAGTAGTGGATGCCTTGAGTCGGAGGGCAGAGAGTATAGGTAGTCTAGCCTTCCTTTCTGTTTCGGAGTGACCCTTGGCTATGGACATTCAGTCTTTAGCCAATCAGATGATCAGGCTTGATTACTTGATCTGATCTGTAGTCGTTAGTTTGAGGATTAGGCGTTGGTGGCACTCAGAGATATAGTTTTGGCAGGTGATGCCGGATAGGTTACCCTAGATTCAAATGGAGTTTTGAGGTTTTCTGGCCGTTTGTGTGTTCCTAGAGTTGGTGATTTAATCCAACTGCTCCTTAGCGAGGCCCATGACTCCAGATATTCTATCCATTCAGGCACAGCTAAGATGTATCGTGATTTGAGGTAGCACTACTGGTGGAGCGGTATGAGGAAGGACATCTAAGACTATTTGTCCTATTGCTTGTGTTCCAAGCAGGTGAAGGCCGAGCATTTGAGGCCTAGTGGAGAGTTACAGAGATTAGCCATTTTTGAGTGGAAGTGGGAGCGCATCACGATGGACTTCATTGTGGGGCTGCCATGGACTTCTAGAGGTGTTGACAACATTTAGGTCATCGTGGACCGATTGACCAAGTCAGCATACTTCATACCTGTTCATTCATCCTTCCATGCTGAGAGGTTAGCTCGTATTTACATTCGGGAGGTAGTCCGTCTTCATGGTGTGCCTGTTTCTATCATTTCAGATCAATGTTCACAGTTCACTTCTAACTTCTGAAGGGTATTTCAGGAGGACTTGGGTACCCGTGTCAATCTTAGCACATCCTTTCACCCACAGACAAATGGCCAGTCATAGCGCACTATCTAGGTCCTTGAGGATATGTTGCGGGCCTGTGTTATAGATTTTGGAGGTCAGTGAGACCATTTCTTTCCCTTGGTAGAGTTTGCGTACAACAACAGCTACCATTCTAGCATTCATATGGACCCGTTTGAGGCCCTATATAGTAGGCGTTGTCGCACTCCAGTTTGTTGGTTCAAGTCTACAAAGCCTAGGCCGCGGGGGACAGATATGTTTCAGGAGACCATTGTGCATGTGAGGTTGATTTAGGATCCACTCAAAGTAGACAGCGGAGTTATGCAGACCGCAGGCGTCGACCGTTGAGATTTGAAGTGGGTGATAGAGTATTCCTCCGAGTGTCACCCATGAAGGGTGTGATGACATTTGGGAGGTGGGGCAAGCTTAGCCCCAGGTATATTGGGCCTTTTGAGATTTTGAGGGCAGTTGGTGAGGTGGCTTATGAGTTAGCTTTACCTCAAGAATTATCTGCTATTCATCCAATTTTCCATGTTTCGATGTTGCGCCGGTATGTTCCAGATGAGTCTTATGTGCTCTAATATGACGCCGTTGAGTTGGATGATCGCATGACCTATATTGAGGAGCCAATTGCTACTTTTGCAAGAGATGTGAGGTAGTTGAGGTCTAGAGCCATCCTGTAGTTAAGGTCTGTTGGAGGCACCGTCCAGTTACGGAGGCTACTGGGAAAACCGAATGGGAGATGCGGGAGCAGTTCCCCAGCTTATTTGAGCCCTCAGGTACTTCTTGACTCTTACTTTCGCGGATGAAAGTCTTTTTAGTAGTGGATGTTTTAATGACCCTTTAGGTCATTTGCGTGTTTGTGCCTCTTTTTTGTTGGTTAGAGCTTTCCTGTAGTGACTCCAAGTTATTTTTGACTTCCAGGCACTCTAGGTTCGGTCGCATGGTCGTTCGTTTGGTTTTTTAATGCCTGTTTTCATGTTATGGAGCTTTTGAACCTTGAAAAGTTGATTTCGATCATAACTTCAAGTAAACAACCTCAGATCAGAATTCTAATGGTTCCATCAGCTCCGGAGCGGCCAAATTAGGCTAGAGGCATTGTTGACCTGAGTCTCGGGGCTTCCGGTGTGATTTTGGAGCCAGTTATCTCTTTAGCCTTCGAAATTTGGCTTAAAGTTGACTTGGGTCAACATTCTTGGTAAATGCATTCAGATGAGAATTCCATCAGCGCGGTTAGTTCCAGAATGTCGAGTTTGGTCTAGAATAACCCTTCGAGAGTTTCTGGGGGCTTCTGGTCTTATTCCGAGGCCCGTTGTGGAAATTGGCTAAAAATGGCATTTGGGTGTAGGAGCCACTTTTTGTTGAAATGACCTCGTATGGAAATTTCGGTTGCGCCATTGAGTCTGGATTGTCAAATTTAGTGGGGTAGCATATCTGATTTATTTTCGTCAGGTCCCGAACGAATTTCGAGGATTCGTTCGAAAACTTTGAAAAATAGCAAAATCTAGTTGCTGTTGCAGACCCTTAGCGACAAGAATTTAGACTTTTAACGACCAGAATTGTTTTAGCGACCAGTTTCGGTTTTTATAAACCAAAAATTGCAGCTTTCAGCCTTCATTTTCAAATGGCGATTTCTCCCTCATCCGAGCTCCGATTTGAGTGATTCGAAGTCCTGTATGATCACGGAGGTTTGGGGTCTGGTGCTCCGCATTCGCGGGAGTTGCTCCACATTTGTGGAGGTCCGTGACCTTGTGCTCCGCGTCTGCAGAAGGTTCTCCGCATTCGCGGAGGTCTGTGGGGTGGAGGTGTTCTTGTTCTCCTCGTTTGCTGGCCTGGGGCCACTTTTGCGGAGCTATGGTTTTTTTCCCTCCATGTTCGTGAGGCCAGGGGGCCCCGTTCACGAAGAAGAGCGGGCTTCAGTGTTTATTTCTGGAGGTCGAGGCTCATTTAGATGAATCTTCAAAAATTCATATCTCCCTTCTTTGTTGTCGATTTTCGGTGATTCGAAGTCCCAAGCGCTCAAATTTGCGTTTGCTTCGTGGGTTCGTGGTTGGATTGCGTTGGGTGTACCTTGTTTTCTGTGAATTCAAGGCGTAAGTTGCTAGTTTAAGCCTTTTGGATGTAAAGTTTTGTGTTTCTTGTTTGTGTTGCATGGAGCTAATCCGAGCCCCGATGAGTGTTCCATTTTGGAATACAGGTTCGAGGGAGGATTTGGGACCTCTTCACGGAGTCAATTCTAGAAATTCTGGAGTGGGTCCCACATTTCCTGATTTTGACTCTAAAATTAGTCTGTCTCCGAATTTAATGACTTTAGTGTCTAAACGACCGTATTGATGCTGTGACTCTATTTTTGACAGCGTGGCAGCAGTCTGAGGTCGTTAAGAAGGGGAAAGCTCCGACATAGTGACTTTGAGCACGTGTGATTAGCTTTCTAGTAGGTTATGGCTTCCCTTCCTTCTGGATTGAGTTTGAATGCATAATTACTTGTAGACTTTTGTGAATCCGGGTTGGGTAGCTAGTATTTCTATTTTTCTTTTATGATTTCTTCATTTAGGGTGTATTATTGGACTGTTCGGGGTTAGTATCATGCTTTAGAGTGGGGTGTTGAATTGGGTTGTTGATGAATTGTTGTGGGTTATCTGTTGTTGCATGCGTGGGTTCGGGTTATTTTCTTGTGTTTGGTGATTGCGGTGATGTTTTCGACCTTAGAATAGGCTAGGGTAGTCTTGCCTTAGTCCCATGCACCTAGTTGACTTGAGTATGTATCCGACGTCGATTTAGATGGACAAGATCCTTGTAGACTGGTATAGCAAACTTTGGTCAGATAGTATGGGCCTTAGTTTAGGCGTTTTCCTTCTTTTTGGATTTTCTGTTCTTCCTCTTCTTATATCTGCGATTCTATGGTGCTTCCGAAAGATTTTTGTTTTTCACTGATTGACAGTTGGGTAGTGATAGGTTTGGAGCCTTCGGTTGATATCCTTGTGGGGGCAGTGTCCCGCGGTGTCTATCCTTAGGTTGAGTTGGTTGGTGATGGCTTGATTAAGTTTGAGGCGTCTAGCTCCAATTCCAGTCTGATGTTACATGGTTAGAGTCCATTATTTATAGCTTGAGACTATTGAGCGAGGGCTGCCAGCTCCAGTCCGAGCTGACGTTACACGGTTAGAGTTCGTTATTTCCAACTTGAGGCTGTTGAGTGAGAGGCTTTGTTTCCAGTCCGAGGCTGACGTTACACGGTTAGAGTCCGTTATTTCAAGTTTTAGACTATGGTTTGGGTTCGAGGCCCAACTTCTATTGTATACGGTTCAAGGTCATTATTTCAAGTCCGAGGCTGATGTTACACGGTTAGAGTCTATTATTTCCAGCTTTAGACTTATAATTAGGTTCGAGGTCCAGGTGCTATCTTTATTGGGTTCGAGGCCCATGGGTGTTAAGGCTTTCAGAGTTGGGTTCCCTTGTTTCTGTAGCGTAGATTCTCTGTGTACCTGTTGGGCTTATGGGGGTCCGTTCGGGTTCTTGTTTGTCTATGCTTGAGTGTGCCTAGCAGGTCTTACGGGGGGCCCAGTTGGGTTTAGTTGTGATTTTCTTAGCTTTACTCCCAGTTTACTCTATTCCTGTTCTGCGACCTCTGTTGTGTTGATTCTATCTTGTCTGCCTATTTTTACCTTTCTTGTTCAGTCGGCCTATCATGCGTACTATGTACCTGTTGTTTTGGTACTCATGCTACACTCTGCATCTGTTTTTGTGATGCAAGTCCGAGCAGCAGTTCCTAACATTGAGTTTGAGCCTACAACTGTCTATTCAGGAAACGAGGGTGAGCACATGACGTCCTAGGATTACATGTCTCCTTTGTATTTATATTTTGACTTGTCTTTTGTTGTCGAGACAGTTTGTTTCTATGGTCCACTTTTGGGACTTGTACTCTTGTTAGTAGTTCTTTACTTGTGACTTCCAGGTCTTGGGAGGTGTCCTGTTTATATATATAGTTTTGTTCTGCTTCAGCCTTCTTTATATGTTGTATTTGTTGCTTCCGCTTAGTTGAGGATTAGTTTCCACCATTAGTCCCATTACTGCTAAGTTTCGGGATAGGGTTTTGGCTGACCAACTGGTGGGTTGGTATACGCCATCATGATTCGAGAAATCGGATTGTGACACCTCTCAATACGAGAAACTAGGAAATATTAATAAGGGAGACTCTCCCTTTACATAAGTAAGAAAAGAAAATGAGAATACTAGACCTATTCAACAAAGCTATAACTACAAAAGCAATAGCCAACTTGAAAAGGAAAGCACCAAAATAAAAGGCATAGAGACTTCTATACAAAATTATCTCAAAACGATCCTTTAGGGGGGGTTTTTTGACCCTCTTGTCTTCTTATTCGAAAGCTTTCCATACCTAGTTTTTCCAGTAAGTAGCTTCCTCTTGCCGCAGTTTGTAATTGTTGTTGAGTATATAGATGATGAGCTATATCCCATTTGTGACTCCAGATTGATAGATGGTCTGCTGTGTTGTTTGCTTCCCTGAAGGTATGTTTACATTGGAAAATTTTCGTATGATCAGCCACCAATTGGAGCTCCTGAATGTACTGCTGCAACGTCTATGGAGGTTTAGTATGTAAAGAGAGCCATTTTGTTATTAACTCAGAGTCCAATTCTTATATAATCTTCTTATAGCCATGTTGAATACACCACTGTAATCCATGAAATGCAACTTTTAATTCTGCTTGATTGTTGGCCCCTATGCCCAAAGGGATTGTAAATACATAGATCATATTCCCTTGAGTTTCTCTTAAGATGCCTCCCCCTCCAATCCTTTTCGGATTACCTAAAGCACTACCGTTTGTGTTCCACATGTAGCAGTTGTTGGGGGGTTTAGACCACATAATTTTCTTGATTTTCATCTCTTGATTGCACTTCTCCACCATAATGATCAGGTCCCTCCCATTGTCAAGCCAATGTAAGTATGGGAAGATAGTGTTCAACAATTGAGTGGTGCCTTTGTACACTAGAAATTTAACACTTTTACTACGCAACTGCTTTTTCCCATATCTAGCTGAGCATGTATTCTTCCATAAATTCCAACAAATAAAGATAGGAATAGCATGGAGAATTGTTTTATGCACTTCATTGTGTGACTTCATAATCCACCATCTCATCAGGATATTTCTTATAGGGTCTGACTATGGTTGGTCCCCCAAGTGTTAGAGAAGTGTTGCCATATATGATTAGCAAAATGACTAGATGCAAAAATGTGATGTATATTATCCCATCCCTATCTGATACAACAAAAGCACATGGCAGGTTCCATTCCAAAAGAACTGATTTTGTCATTGGTAGGTAACTTTCCTCTTAATGTTCTCCATACCAAGAATGAGCATTTAAAAGGAATGTTTTTGTGCCAGACATTAGTGTTGGACATGGTCTTGCCATTCTTCTGCTGGATAATCTCCCATGCTGAGGCACATGTGAATTTTCCACTATCAGTGGGCTTCCACAAAGCTTCATCTTGTATGCCTTCTTGAAATTGAAATTGAGTAATCAGAATCCTAGGAACAAGAAGAGTAGGGGCCTGCTATCTCACAAGTGTTTCATTCCATCTCCCATTCTCCACAAAGTAGGATACTTTGGTATTGTTAAGTCTGGAACTTGTATAGCTGTGGTCTGCCAAAGCACCTACCCCCAGCCAATCATTCCACAAAAAATAACAACTCGTAGAATTAATCTTCCACTTTATGAGATCCCAAGTAACTTGAAGGAAGGGTTATCTAAAGGGGGGAATTGTCTCATGTTTTGCATGAGAACCCTTACACTGACCCTAAGAAAGACTCTAGAGCCCTTGCAACCACTCATCAAGATCATACCTCTACTACAAAGTAACAACTGGTAAGTAAACATCCTCAGCAAGCTGACATACAAAACTACAGGGAGGACAATGCAGGGTTACAACAAGAACAAAGTGTGAAACTGGGCATTGAAAGGTATCAGACAGGTATTAACTCTAGTCCTCAACATAGTAAATAGCAGGATAAGGAAAAAAGTCCACAAAAGAAGGATAACATACATAAAGAGGAGGGTAGTGCCAAACCTCCCAACAACAAATATCAACAGATATTAAGTAAGAAAAGAAGGGACTCCGTAAAGAAAACACAACAATAAGTTAATGAGAGAGTAGTCAATAAAGGAGATCAAATTCAACATCATCAACAACAAGGTAACCAAACCAAGGATCCAGGGGATCCTAAGATAATTGATAAGTATGAAGTTGTTAACTCAGAGGATGACTTAGACCAGGACACTTAATCCTTAAATGAAAATGAGGACGATGAGGATGAAACTAGTGCACACTTAATCAAGGCCTTTGGGTCTACATTTCATGAAGAACTTCAAGAGAAAATACAAGATGTCACACGTAAGCAGGGACTGTCTCCAAGGGGTAAGAAAATACAGAAACAAAATAAAAAATAAACTTCAACCAGTACATCAGCTAACTCTAGCAGACCCAACACTAGGTCCAAGACTAGAGATTTTTAATGATTAAATCTATATGTTGGAGTGCTAGGAGCATCCACACAAAGGGCTCACTGGAAAGACTCTAAAATCTCAAGAAATTGTACAATTTGTCTATGAGTGCTATTCTTGAACCTTATTCAGATAACTCTCAGCTCAACCATTACAAACTCCACTTGAATATGGAAAATGCATATTATAATCCTAATGGAAATTTTTTGATTTTCTGGACTAATGAGGTTAGATGCACAATTCTTGAAAACCATGAGCAACACATCACTTGTGAAATCAACCATGAAGAGCATTTTGGAAAGTTTGTCATTTCATTTATTTATGCAAAGTGTAGGGACCATATCAGAAGATTTTTATGGAATAGATTGATACATTTCTCTAGTGTGGATATACCCTGGTGGACATAGGATATTTCAATGTGATCACTACAATTGAGGAAAAAAAAGGAAGGCTTCCTTATAATATAAATAAAAGTTGTGATTTCATCAGTACTATTGAAGCTTGTGGGTTGATGGATATTGGTTATGCTGGGGAACACTTCACATAGTGTAATCAAAGATCTCAAGATGCTAGAGTGTGGAAAAGACTTGATAAAGTTATGGTGAATGATAAATGGTTGGAGACTATGCCCCAAACTACTATTTCACACCTTCCCTAAGTGGGGTCAGACCACAGTCCTCTTTTGATGGAAATGGTAGTAAGGCTAGAAAACAAGATCAGATATTTCAAATTCCTACACTTTTGGGCTGAAAATGAAAATTTTATGACTATTGTGAAAAATTGTTGGGACAGGGAGGTTACTGGTAATGATATGTGGAAGCTTCACCAGAAAATGAAGAGGTTATCTAATACCCTTAGCACCTTCTCCAAAAATGAATATGGGGACATATTTGCAACAGTCAAAGACTTTGAAGAACAATTCAGGATTTCTAAGGAAGCAGTTAGTAGCACCGATTCATAGGAGAATAGAACCAAGTTACAGTGTGTCAATGCTAAATATATCAGATATTTTAAGTTTGAGGAGGACATCCTTAAGCAAAAAACCCAACTTTAATGGTTCAAGGATGGGGATGCCTCTTCTAAATATTTCCTTGTTGTGATGAGAGGAAGAAGGAGAAGATTATTCATTCCTCAGATTTTCAATGATGATGATGAAGAGGTTCAAGGTGATGAAAACATAGCCCAGGCAGCTGGTGAGCATTTCCAGAAAAAAAATTATGAGCATCAGAACAGGATCAATGAAGCTATCTTGCAGTATATTCCTAGAAGTGTGTCTCCTGAACAAAATCGAATTCTTCAACTTATGCCTAGCATGGAGGAATTGAAAATTGAGGTGTTCTCTATGAATCCAAACTCAGCAGCTGGACCTGATGGGATGAATGGGAAGTTCTTTCAAACTTACTAGGAAATTATCAAAGGTGATCTTCTAGCAGC
The DNA here is from genome assembly GCA_018342035.1 of Solanum appendiculatum. Taxonomy (NCBI): domain Eukaryota; kingdom Viridiplantae; phylum Streptophyta; class Magnoliopsida; order Solanales; family Solanaceae; genus Solanum; species Solanum appendiculatum. Next base: position 2,721,358 of record JAGDQO010000335.1, read on the forward strand.
TGTTCATTCCTTTTTTTGTGGATGATCAATGCAAAGATTCATGTCCCATGCATGTCTAGTATTTCTTCCAAAAGTTGAATACCGAAACTAGCTCACTGAATTCAGGCCCATTAGCCTAAGCATTTTCCGCAACAAAACCATCTCCAAGCTCTATGTCTCAGATTGGCCCCCATCTTACCTAAACTCATCTCTGAGAATTATTCAGGGTTTGTCAAGGAAAGGAGCATTTCAGAAAAAATCATGTTGGCTCAGGAAATTACCCATGTCATTAAAAAATCTCAAGGAAGGAGACAACGTTATGATCAAGTTGGATATGACTAAGACTTATGACAGGGTTTCTTGGTCCTTTAATTGCTTGGTGTTAAGGAGTATGGGATTTGGAGAAATTTTCATAGATATGGTTTCGAGGATCATGAGCAATAATTGGTATTCCATTATCATAAATGGCACAAGACATGATTTTTTCACTTAACTAGAGGTCTCAAGAAAGGAGATCCACTATCACAAGATCTTTTCATCTTGGGAGTTGAGGTCTTGTCTAGGTTGCTGAACCTATTGTATTAGAATTGGAGATATCAAGGCTTCCAGATGAAGAGTAGAGGCCCTCAAATCAATCATCTTAGCTTTGCTGATGATGTAATAATCTTCACTTCTGGGAATAGAGATTCAATATAGTTAATCATGAAAACTCTTTCAACTTATGAAGAAGTGTCTGCAAGCTGATTAAGAAAGGCAAAAGTCATTTCATGGTTCCATCAAACACTCCTCATGATATTATAGTTATGATTAAGGAAGTAACTGATTTTATGCAAAAAGAAAGTCCCCTAACTTACCTCGAATGCCCCTTGTACATTGGAGGGCAAAGAATTATATATTATTCTAAATTAGTTGCCAAAGTGGTCAAGAAAATAAGTGGATGGCACTCAAGAATCCTAAGTTTTAGAGGTAGGGTGACACTGGTGAAGCAAGTGCTGCAATTCATCCCTATTCATATTATGTCTGCCATTTCTCCTCCCAAAACCACCCTGAGATATATTAAAGGGGTTAATGCTGATTTTTTCTAGGATGGGATAAGCAAAAGAAAAAGTATCATTGGACTTCCTCGGATACTCTTACTTTTCCTTATGAGGAAGGAGGTATTGGGGTAAGACAATTATCAGATGTATGTAGTTCTCTTAAATTTACGCAGTGGTGGAGCTTCAGGACCAAGAATTCCCTATGGAAGCAGTTCTTAACAACCAAATATTATAAAAGAGCTAGTCTAGTGGCCAAACAATAGGACACTGGGGCCCTATTTTTTTTTAAAAAAAGTTTTTATTAACAGACCTTACCCAAAGATCTCACCCCTCGTGGCGGTCAGGGGTTGAGCCACACACCCCCAAGCCTTAACATTAATAACCAAAACAAAAAGTATACGGAGGGGAACATAAACCTTACCTCCTATCCTATGGTCGGTTACAAGCTTATCTTCCTACTAAGGATAACTTGATTATTTCAGATACTAAAAGGAAATCCTAGAACAAAGCACCTATAAGAGGACTCCTCTCAGTACAAAATTCTAGGAAACATAAACAAGGGAGACTCTCCCCTTACAAGAAGGAAAGAATAAAAGAAAAATCCTATTCAAAAAAGCTATAACTAAAAAGGAGATAGCTAATTTGAAAAGGTTAAACTAGCAAAAGCAACCAAACTTCAAGGGTGTTGGTTGATTCTTCTCATTTTCTTCCTTCTGAAGTTTGTCATCCCTATTTTCTCAAGAAAATAACTTCCTCTGGCTGCTGCAGGTAATTACTGATAAGTGTAATACTGGTGAAGTATGTCAGATTTATGGCTTCTCTTGGATAGAAAATAATTTGTGTAGTTGGCCTCTCTTAAAGTGTGTCTGCATTGGAAGAATTCCAATTGTTCTACCAGCTTGGGAAGGGTGCTGATCAATTGATGAAGCTTCCAGGGAGGTTTGAATCTATGATTAATCCATTTGGTCAATAGCTCAGAGTCTACTTCAAGAAGGATCCTCCTGTAACCATGTTGTACACACCAGTAAGTGCCCTAAGTGGCAGCTTGAGTCTCAGCTTGGTTGTTAGTGCCAATTCCAAAAGGTATGGTGAATGCATAAACCATGTTTCCATTAAAATCTCTTAGTATGCCCCCTCCACCAATCTTACCAGGGTTACCGAATGCACTGCCATTAGTATTGAGTTTTAAAATGTTGTCTGGTGGTCTGATCCATGTGGTTTCCTTGATCTACACCTCCTACCAACACCCTTCTATGCTAGTGATTAGTTGACTCCAATTGTTGGGCCATTGTAGATAAGGATAGATAGAACTTATTAGATGCTTGGTGTATTTGAGAATCAAGAATTTAACTCTACTTCCACTAGACTGTTTACCTCCATGTGTAAGTGAGCACCTGTTCTTCCACAAGTTCCAGCAAATAATACTAGGCAACACTTGAATAATGACTGTATGCACCTCATTTTTTCCTTCCTGACCCTACCATCTCATGAGGTAGTTTCTAAGGGGCAAATGTATGTGTATAGTACCAAATGAAGCAACAAAGGATTTCCAGATGTAGCTTGCAAAATTGCCAGAAAAAAATGTGATCAATTTCATCCCAACCAGGGTTGTTACAGCAGAAGCACCTGACAGGCTCACTTCCAAAAGTAGTGATCTTTTCATTTGTATGAAGTTTATTTCTCAGGGCCCTCCACAGTTAAAAGGAAATTTTGAAGGGGACAGCCTTGTGCCAGATGAGAGTATTTAGTTTGGTCCTATCCTTCTTTTTCCTGATGTGATCCCAAGCTGAGGAACAAGTGAATTGACCGTTATCTATAAGCATCCACACTGGCTCATCATTAGCATTGTCCTGAATGTGAATTACAGTATCCCAGATCTTAGGGACGAATAGAGGGGGAGCATGCCTTCTTACCATTGTTTCATTCCATTGTCCATTATTCCAGAACTGTGAAACAATGGTATTGTTTAGGCTAGTGATGTTGCTGCATTGATGAGCCAAGGGTCCTTCCCCCAGCCAATTGACCCACCAGAATTTACAAGTACCGGTATACTGCTTCCATTTGATTTGAGCCTCCACCCTAGGCATGTTTCTCATCATATATTTCCATACTAAGGATTGACCTGTGTCAAATTTTTTACCCACAGGGTTAGCCCTTTGACAGTATTTGGCCCTCATAAATTGTCCCCACAAGGAATTTTTGGTCCTAAAGGACCACCACTGTTTGAACTGGAAAGATGCATATGTCTTCAAGTTGTCTCACCCCTATACCCCCTTCCTCATAAGGATAACTGAGTGTCTCCCAAGATGCCTAATGATATTTTTTTCTTTCTTTGTCCCATCCCTAGAAGAAATCAGCTATCACACTTTTGATATACTTGATACTAGTTTTAGGAGGAGAAATGGTAGCCATGGTATTATTTGGAATAGATTGTAGGACATGCTTCACCAAGGTAACTTTTCCTCCAAAACTAAGAATTCTAGATTGCCGTCCACTAATCTTCTTAACAACTTTAGCCACTAGTTCAGAGTAGTATATGATTCTTAACCCACCAATGTAAAGAGGACAACCCAAATAAGTAATAGGACTGTCTCTTTGAGTGTAGCTAGTAATGTCTTTGATGATCTCAATGATATCAGCAGGATTGTTGGTTGGAACCATGAAGTGACTCCTTTCTTTGTTGATGAGTTGATCAGAAACCATTTCATAAGTAACTAGAGTCTGCATAATTAACTGAAGAGATCTCCTGTTACCAGATGTGAAGATGATCACATCATCAGCAAAGCTCAAGTGGTTAATTTGAGGACCATTAATTTCCATGTGAAATCCCTGATAACTTTGATGTTGATGGAGGAGATTTAGCATTCTAGATAGTACCTCAACCCCCAAGATGAACAAATCAGGTGATAAAGGATCCCCTTGCTTGAGTCCTCTAGTGGAGTGAAAGAATCCATGTCTGCCCCCATTTACAATGACAGAGTACCAATATTACTTATGAGTCTCCAAACCATATCAATGAAGTTAACACCAAATCAAATTCTTTTGAGGACCAAACATGTGAAAGCCCATGAAACCCTATCATAGGCTTTAGCCATATCCAATTTGGTCACTACATTATCACCTTCTTTGGGTTTCTTGATGCCATGAGTTATCTCTTGAGCAAGCATGATGTTTTCAGATATACTCCTTCCCTTAACAAATCCCGATTGATTATCAGAAATATGGTTAGGGAGGTAGTGAGCCAATCTAGTGCAAAGCAATTTGGAGATGATTTTATTGGAGAAGTTACTCAAGCCGATGGGTCTGAAATCTTTAAAACTACTAGGCAGATCCACTTTAGGGAGAAGGACCAAACAAGCATGAGTGAAATATTTTGGCATCTCACAACCACAGAAGAAAGCCAGAATAGCCTCCAGGAGATCATCTTTGATAATATCCCAGCAAACCGGGTAGAACTTTCCCCCAAACCCATCAGGACCAGGTGCAGAAGTAGAGTTCGTAGAGAAGACCACCTGTTTGACCTTATCCATGGTTGGCATAGCTTGAAGAATAGTATTTTTCTCTTCAATGATCATTCTGGGAATATGTTAAATAAATTCTTCCCTAATCCTGTTTTCATGACCAGTAAACATGTGTTGATAATACTCATAGATAGTTTTGACTATATTCTCATCACCTTGAACCCATTCATCATCATTATTGCAGATTCTCTGATTAAATAACTTTCTCCTCCTGCCTCTCATAATAGCATGGAAATATTTGGAGTTAGAGTCACCATCTTTAATCCATTGAAGTTGAGTTCTTTGTTTAAGAATGGATGCCTCTAGCTTTATATACTTGATGTAAGTGGCATTTATATGATGCAAATTAGTTCTGTTGTCTTCAGTGTTGTTGGTAATAACCTATTCCTCTGCCAATCTAACCTTTTCTTCATATTCTTTGATAGTCTTAAAGATGTCTCCCTACTCCTGTTTAGACCAAGAACTAAGAGTGTGAGTCAACCTCTTTATTTTCTAGTGAAACCTCCACATAGGATTGCCTGGCATATCTTTATCCCAGCATGCTTTGACCGTGTGAAGGAAGTTTTCATGTTCAGTCCAGCAATGCAAGAATCTGAAGTATCTGATGATATTATCAGTTCTTACTACCATTTCCATCAGGAGTGGACAGTGTTCTGATCCCATAGAAGGTAGATGAGTAATTGTGGTTTGAGGCATGTTCTCCAACCAATTATCATTAACCATGGCCCTATCCAATCTCTTCCAAACTCTAGCTTCCTCAGTCCTCAGATTGTACCAAGTAAATTGTTGACCACTAAATCCCAGGTCCCTCAGACCACAGGCCTCTATAACACTTATAAATTAAAATGTTTTATTCCTGTTAGAAGGTCTGCCACCCAATTTTTCCTCAGGAGATGTGATGACATTGAAGTCCCCAATAGTGCACCAAGGAGTGTTCATGTTGGAGAAATGAATTAACATGTCCCATAGGGGTCTTCTAAGATAATCTTTACACTTGACATAAATGAAAGAAATCATAAATTTTTCCTTGTATTCAACATGCTGAACAGTACAGGTGATATTTTGTTCATTTGTTTCAATAATCTTAGAGTCCACCTCAGTATTCCAAAAACTCCAAATCTTGCCATTTGGATTGCAGGCTGCCTGGTCCATACTCAGAAAGATTCTATAGTTGTTGAGTTGAGAATTGTCAGCAAAAGGTTCAAGAATGGTTATCATTGCAAGATTATGAATTTTCTTGAGATTTTGGAGTCTTTCCAAAGATCCTTGGGTGTTGATGCTCCTAGCATTCCAGCAAAGGACTTTAATCATTAAAAACCTCTACTTTTGAACCTAGTGTTGGGTCTGCTAGAGGTAGTAGATTTACTTTTTTGAGCCCATTTGGTGTGTTGTTTCCTGCTCCTAGGAGATAGACCCTGTTGAAAAGTAATTTGCTGAATTTCTTCCTTGAATTCACTCTGAAATGTGGAGCCAAAAGCTTTGATAAGGTGAGCACTAGTTCCATCTTCATCCTCCTCCTCCACTTCATCTCCTATTGATTGAGTGTCCTGGTCAAATTCATTCTCAAATTGATCAACTTCATAATCATCCTTATTTTTGGATTTAAAATTAACATCCTCCTTAGTTGTGTTCTTAGATGTATGAAGTTGCTGATATGTATTTTGTAGCTCCATTTCTCTTTGTTGCCTTCTCTTGATGGAGACCCTCTTTTTCTTACTCATTTTGCCCTTAGCTTTATTGTTGGCTGGTTTCAACATATTTTCCTCATTCTTTCCCTGAGCATGATCTGCAATAGATACCTGACCTTTACCTCTCTTCTGAGTGCTGATGGGAGTATTATAGGATTGTCCCACAATATTCCTTTCATCACTGTTAGGAAGGTTATTGTTGTCAGAATCATCTGAAACTTGACCAGTAAAACTTATATCAATATGAACCTACCCTGTATCAGTAGGTTGAGCTGTGGATTGTTCTGTGATCATTGTGTGTTAATCTGGCACTTGGTGAGTGGCAGCAGGGGCTCTAGAGTCTTTCCTAAGGTCTGTGTGATTATTCTCATGCATAACATGAGGCAATTTCCCCCCTTTGGATACCCCATTCCTGCAAGTTAGTAATTTTCTCCTGACATCCCCCATCCAGCCCTCCATCAACTTCAACAACCTCAGCAATATAAACAACAAAAGGGTTTTGGGCTATTGGGAGCATTGAGTCAATACCCGTGATCTTTGTAGAGCTGTTGATCTGCTCTTTGTCTTTAACTGTGCTCATATTCTTGTTTTGGGGCCCTTGAGTTTTGGGGGTGGTTAATTCATCATTTGATTCCTCAGTAGCTTTGTTCTCCACACTAGTCTTTTTGTTTGGTTGTTGACTAACTTGCTCCTAGTAGCTGTTGGATTCATCCTGCATTTCTAGATCAATAGAGTTATTATAAGTAGGAATAGGAATTATACCTGATTTTGGGGCTGGTTGGGGCTGTTTTTCATTGTCCATTTGTTCCTGAGGTGATGCAGGTCTGCCTTGGTTGTTTCCTGTATTTCTTTGCTTTCTCCTGTGTACCTTCCATTGTTCTTCATTAGCCTTTGGAGGATTCTTCTGGTTCATAAGGTGTTGAGGTATTGGACCAGTGTTGCCAGCTTCATTGTTGTTGTCATGTCTTTGTTCAACTCTCATAGCATTTTGTTCCTGATCCCCTTTGTTTTTGTTCTTTATATTAGCTTCCTGCTCTTTTCTTCTTTTATAGTCATCATCTCTTTTCTTGATTGTGCAAACATAAACCATGTGGCCTTGGTGTTTGAAATACATGCAATAATCTGGAACACCCTCATATTGTATAGCCTGCCATCTCCCTACATTGAGGTCCTCTTAATCAAAACCCATCCAAACATGAAGAGGTCTTTCTTTGGTGAGATCAATTTTGACTTTGACCTTTGCTACACTACCCCTAGTTTTTTGGATGGATGCAGTGTCAAGGTATAACACCTTTCCAATTGGATTCAACAAAGTAGTCAAAAACTCCTTATTATAGCAGTGCCATGGCAATTCTGGGAGTGAAATCCAAATATGGACTATTGGAGTTTCTTCTTCCAGCTTAAAAGTGGGGGGTCCAAGTTTGGAACCTCATTAGTTGTCCCTCAATAGTCATTTTCTGTTTAGTCCAAACAATGATGTAGTCTAGCTCATTTTCCAAATCAATATAAACATGATGAGAATTAAAATGAGCTATCTTCACACCCCCCGATAATTGAGTTTGAAGAATAAAATTCCTTCGTAATTCCACCTTAGGCATGGTGTTTGTAAACTTACCAATAAGAGTAAATTTACACTTAGCTTCCAGCTTAACCATATAATCATCTTTCTTAAATATCACAGTTGGGAGACCCGCTTGGTGGTATTAATAGTACTAGCCAATTCAATAGTTATGTCATTTTTTGCCTGATTTTGTCGAAGATGAGCAGCAAAAGATTGAATAATTGTGTAAGGACAAGTTCAGGGAAATTTTTTTTTTTGATATTGCTTTGAGATGGCTAAGAGTTTTGAGGAACTTGTTGCATATTACTGTTCATAACATTACCTCCTGAAGGCTGAGTAATATTACCTCGACCTTTTTGAGTGTTGGCCTCAAACCTTCCAAAATTATTGGACACCTTGGGATAATTATGTTGGGAGTTCAAATAGTTCTTGTCATTTTGTTGAGGCCGATTATTAGTAACCTGTTTTTTGCCTTAGTTATTGGTGTCATTTGGAAGACCTTTGTCAGTATGCACCTGGTTTTTGCCTTGATTCCCTTCATTAGGCTCTTTACTGCTTTGCTCATTTACACCATTGTGTATTTGAGTTGCAGTGTTAGTATAACAAACTTGACTAGGATTATGATTAGAATACTTACCTGGTTGTATAGTGTTTCCTGTAGGTTGTTGCTCCATGGTTCTTGGATCATCTTTATACTGATCAATCCATCTGTTGTCCTGAATCATAGTCATTTGGAGTTGGGGACCTCCAGGTTCGATTTGTACTTCCTTTTGCATGATCGGAGTGTCCACCACCATGTTGCCCTGCACTCCAAATGAAAAATTGGAAGATTGTGTATCCTCTGATTGGTTTCATGTTGCCTGCTTGTTTGCATTTTGCTGTATTGAACTTGTTTTGTATTTAACGTTTGCTCCTTAACTTGAGCATTTTGTTCTTGTTCTTTGTCCTGGTCCTTCTGAGTTCTGCCGATTTCTCTTGAATTTGTTTGATCGATTCTATCATCTAAGTCACTTGAGATTGCAGTGAGGTGTTCATTTATTTGAGGTGAAGACTCTCTTGAGGATGAATCCACAATGAGTAGTTCCGAAGAGGCTCAATTTTGTAAGCACATTTGGTTCGATTGAGTCTCTTTTTGAAACTTCCCTTCTTGAATGGTGGAATCCTTTGTTATTTGGACTTGAGCTAGAAGTGATTCTTTGTTTCATTCCATATTAACTCGGTTGTCATCAGTATGAGCATAGGAGTCAAATTCTTGCGCTCCCCTCAACTCCTTGTCAAAAATTGCGCCTTCTCTTCGCAGATTCAGAGAGTTGTGGGTGGGAATAAGAGTTGGATTCATAGTTATTGTGGAGGATTCTTGTAGAATAGGCTGTGTATCGCTACAAAGAGACAGTGGAGCTTGGTCCGGTGGCAGGAGGAGCTCCACCGGTGGCTCATTCACCATCCAGCCAAGTAGTCGTTAGGGCCAACTAGCCGTTAGAGGCTTTCAAATTTTGAGAGAAAATATTCTAGAGAGAAATTGTAGAGAGAAGTTGGTTTTTTGGCCCTAAGGTTTGGGGCCCTAATGTTTAGGGTTTAGGATTTAAGCCATTAGATTTAGGATTTAGGGTATATTCTTTAGGGCTTAGGGTTCTTTTAAGGTTTAGGATTTAGGTCGTAAGGTTTAGGGTATAGAGTTTAGGTCCTATAGTTTAGGTTTCAAAGTTTAGAGTTTAGGGTTTTTTAGGGTTCTTTCAGGGGTTTTAGGGTTTAAAGTTCAGTGTTTTTGAGGTTTAGTTTTTATTTGGGTTTAGGGATTTGGTTTCTTTAGGTTTAGAGGTTTTTAAGGTTTTTTTGGGGTGTTTTAGGGTTTTTTAGGTTTAGGATTTATTAGGGTTTTAAAGGGTTTCTTAGGTTTCTTTTAGGGTTTAGCGTTTCTTAAAATTTAGAGTTTCTTAGGGATTAGGGTTTAGGATTTATATTTTAGGCCCTAAGGTTTTGGATTTAGGCCCTAAGGTTTAGGGTTTACAATTTAGGGTTTAGGGTTTAGGGTATAGTCCTTAAGGTTTAGGCTCTTCAGTTTAGGGTTTTTAGGGTTTAGGATTTAGGCCCTAAGGTTTAGGGTATAGAGTTTAGGTCCTACGGTTTAGTGTATAAAGTTTAGGGTTTAGGGTTTAGGGTATAAAGTTTAGGGTATAAAGTTTAGGGTTTATGGTATAGTTCTAAGGTTTAGGGTTAAAGGTATAGGCCCCATGGTTTAGGGTTTTTTTTAGGGTTTAGCATTTAGGCCCTAAGGTTTAGGGTATAGAGTTTATGTCCTACAATTTTGGGTATAAAGTATAGGGTTTTGTGTTTTCTAAGGTTTTTTAGGGTTTAAAGTTTAGGGCTTTTTAGGTTTAGTGTTTTTTTAGGGGTTAGGGTTTAGGGCTTTGGGTTCTTTAGGTTTGGGGGTTTTTAAGGTTTTGTTTAGGGTGTTTTGAGGGTTTTTTAGGTTTAGGGATTTTTAGGGTTTATTAGGGATTTTTTAGGATTTAAGGTTTTTAGGGTTTTTTTAGGGTTTAGGGTTTCTTAGGGTTGAGGGTTTCTTAGGGCTTATGGTTTAGAGTTTAGATTTTACGCCCTAAGGTTTAATGTTTAGGCCCTAAGTTAAGGGTTTACAATTCAAGGTTTATGGTCTAAACCGTAAGGTTTAGGGTTTGGGGTATAGTTTTTAAGGTTTAGGCCCTACGGTTTAGCATTTGTTAGGGTTTAGGATTTAGTCTCTATTTAGGGTGTAGAGTTTAGGTCCTATGAGTTAGGGTTAGGGGTTTTTTAGGGTTTTTAGGATTTTTTAGGGTTTAGGATTTCTTAGGGTTTTCAGAGTTTTTTTTGGGGTTAAGGATTTCTTAGGGTTAAAGCTGTCTTAGGTCTTAAGGTTTAGGGTTTAGATTTTAGGCCCTGGGGTTTAGGGTTTAGGCCTTATGGTTTAGTATTAATGATTTAGGGTTTAGGGTATAGTCCTTAAGGTTTAGGCCCTATGATTTAGGGTTTTGTTAGGATTTAGGATTTAGGCCCTAAGGTTTAGGGTATAGATTTTAGGTCCTACGATTTAAGGTTTAAAGTTTAGGATTTAGGGTTTTTAGGGTTTTTTTAGGGTTTTAGGTTTTAGTATTTAGGGTTTTTAGGTATATTTTTTAGGGTTTAGGGTTTAGGTCTTTGGTTTTTTTTGGTTTTGGGGTTTTAATGTTTTCTTTAGGATGTTTTTAGGGTTTTTTAGGGTTTAGGGTTCCTAAGGGTTTTTAGGGTTTAGATTGTAGGCACTAAGGTTTAGGGTTTAGATTTTAGGCACTAGGGTTTAGGGTTTAGACTCTAAGGCTTAGGATATACGATTTATAGTTTAAGCCCTAAGGTTTAGGTTTTAGGGTATAGTCATTAAGGTTTAGGCCCTACCGTTTAGGGTTTTTTACGGTTAAGGATTTAGTCCCATGCTTTAGGGTATAGAGTTTAGGTCCTACGATTTAGGGTTTAAAGTTTAGTTTTTAGGGTTTTTTTAGGGTTTAAAGTTTAGGGTTTTTTAGGTTTATGGTTTTTTAGCGTTTAGGATTTAGGGGTTTGGGTTCTTTAGGTTTTGGAATTTTTAAGGTTTTTATTTATGGTGTTTTTACGCTTTTTAGGTTTAGGGTTTTTTAGGGTTTTTAGGTCATTTTTTAGGGTTTCTTTAGGGTTGAGGGTTTCTTGGGGTTTTTAGGGTTTAGGGTTTCATAGGGCTTTAGGTTTAGGGTTTAGATTTTAGGCCCTAAGGTTTAGGGTTTATGTTTTAGGCTTTAAGGTTTAAGCCCTAAGGTTTAGGATTTAGGGTTTAGGGTTTAGGGTATAGTCTTTAATGTTTAGGCCCCATAGTTTAGGAGTTTTTTAGGGTTTAGGATTTAGGCCCTGTGGTTTAGGGTATAGAGTTTAGGTCCTACGATTTAGGGTTTAAAGTTTATGATTTAGTTTTTTTAAGGATTTTAAGTTTGGGGTTTTTCAGGTTTAGGGGCTTTTAGGGTTTTCGGTTCTTTAGGTTTAGGGGTTTTAAAGGGTTTTAGGGTTTTTTAGGGTTTTTTAGGATTTTTAGGGGTTTTTAAAAGATTTTTTTAGGGTTTAGGGTTTCTTAGGGTTCTTAGGGTTTTTTTAATTTTAGAGGTTTTAGGTTTAGCGTGTCTAAAGGTTTTTAAAGGATTTTCAGGGCTTTTTAGGGTTTAGGGTTTCTTAGAATTTTTAAAGGTTTAGAGTTTCTTAAGGTTTATTAGGATTTAGGATTTCTTAGGGCTTAGTGTTTAAGTTTTAGATTTTAGGCCCTAAAGTTCAGGGTTTAGGCCTTAAGGTTTAGAGTTTAGGGTAGTTCTTAAGTTTTAGGCCCTACAGTTTGGGGTTATTTTAGGATTTAGGGTTTAGGCCCTAAAGTTTAGGGTATAGAGTTTAGGGTTTAGGGTTGAAGCCCTAATGTTTAGGGTTTAGGATATAGTCCTTAAGTCTTAGGCCCTATGGTTTAGTGTTTTTTTTGGGTTTAGGATTTAGGCACTAAGGTTTAGGTTATTGATGAGTTGGGAATTTTGACTCATTTAGGGCTTGATATGTAGTGATTTATTGTCTTCAATGCCTATTTTGTGCTCAAAATTAATGTTAAATTGTTTATGTGCAGCCATGGAGGTTCAAGAACAAGGCAAGGACATTATTTTGTGAATAGAGGCGAAAAAGTTTGAAAAGCTGAAGAAAAGGGAGCTTGAAGCTCAAAGCCACTCAGTGACTAGCCGAGTGAGTTTCTAGTTCACCTAAAGTTCCAGCATGATGGCCTTTGAACCAAACCAACTCGACGAATAACCGGAGCACTTCAGCATATCACCGAACAGAACAATGAGATTGACCCAGACCGCCTAATTTTCCAGAACCGCCTGAGATGGAAATCAAGCACAAAAGGGCAATGAAGAGCACTTAGCTGAGTCGCCAAGTCATTTTGTGACCCCGCCTTATCTCTCCAAAGGGACCCATATGTTTAAATGTGTGAAATTTTTGTTGAAGTTTAAATTGGTGTTTTGAAAAGAGTGAAGGGAGTTAAGCTAGACTAAGGAGAACTTTTACATTTTGAATTTTTTTCTGAACATTCTTGTGTGTGGTTTTTGGATTGGAGACTTTGGGTTTAATTCTAATTTATAGCATTTGATCCTTGAAGACTTTTTTCATCAATGGAGAATCTCTTTGGTAACGATTTCTTCCCTTTCGCTATGAGTGGCTAAAACCCCAATTCCTTAGGGGTGTGAATATGTGATCAATGATCTAATTAAATTATAGGTATTGCTAATTGCTGAATTTAATGTTGAATTGAAATGGGTTCATTTATGAATTCAAGTTTTCAATTATGGTCTGAAGTTGCAAATTCTGATTTAGTTTAGATCTCTTTGTTTGCTTGCAAAAGAGGCTTTAGAGGGGAATTTGCAATTGATAATTTTTTAGACTCTTGTCTTTGTTTCCTAGCTTGTAAAAGTGGGTTGAATTAAGGAATTAAATTGTTTTGTAATGCTATGCCTTTTGAGATTCATAAGTACTCACTTGATGCATGATGGCTGATTGACAAATGGTTGTTATAACATTAATCTTTCCTACCCATTAAGATTCGACAACTTATAGCAATTGGTAATTACCCATCAGCGAAATTTGGTGATTTATCACTCACACACTCCTACGGTCCCATCTCTAATTGCTAAAACCCCGTGTTATTTATCTTGTTACAATTGGTTACTAAATTCTCTAATTATTGATAACTAAAATTTTAAGATTCACATTATGCTTTGTTTCACTTACTTTTACCTACAAAAGATTAGATAACTATAGTACTTCGTAGTTGAATTCTTTACTAGAACACTCCTCATGGGATCGACCCCAACTCATCGTTGGGTTTATACTTGCTAACGACCGCCTACACCTTGAATTATAAGAGGTGTAGTTGAGCGTTATTAGTTATAGAGTTTAGGTCCTACGGTTTAAGGTTTAGAGTTTTTAGTGTATTTTTAGGGTTTACAGGGTTTAAAGTTTAGGGTTTTTTAGGTTTAAGGTTTTTTAGTTTTTAGGGTTTTGGGCATTTGGTTCTTTAGGTTAAGGGGTTTTTAAGGTTTTCTTTTGGGTGTTTTTTGGATTTTCTAGGTTTAGGCTTTTTAAGGGTACAAGGTTTCTTAGGGTTTTTAAGGGTCTTTTAGGGTTTAGGGTTTCTTATGATTTAGGATTTAGGGTTAAGATTTTAGTCCCCAAGGTTTAGTGTTTAGGCCCTAAGGATTAGGGTTTTTGATTTAGAGTTTAGGGTTTAAGCCCTAGGGTTTAGGGTTTAGGGTATAGTACTTAAGGTTTAGGCCCTACAGATTAGGGTTTTTTTAGGGTTTAGGATTTAGGACCTAAGGTTTAGGGTATAGAGTTTAGGTCCTACTGTTTAGGGTTTAAAGTTTAGGATTTAGTGTTTTAAGGGTTTCTTAGGGTTTTTTAGGGTTTAAAGTTTAGGGTTTTTTAGGTTTAGGTTTTTTAGGGTTTAGCGCTTTGGGTTCTTTAGGTTTAGGTGTTTTAAAAGTTTTCTTTATTGTGTTTTTAGGGTTTTTTAGGTTTAGGATTTTTAGGGTTTTAAGATGTTTTTTTATGGTTTAGGGTTCTTTAGGGTTTAGTGTTTCTAAGGGTTTAGGATTTAGATTTTAGGCCCTAAGGTTTAGGGGTTAGTTCGTAAGGCTTAGAGTTTAGGCCCTAAGGTTAAGGGTTTACAATTTAGGATTTAGGGTTTAGGGTGTAGTCCTTAAGGTTTAGGCCCTACAGTTTAGGGTTTATTTAGGGTTTAGGATTTAGGCACTAAGGTTTAGGATATAGAGTTTAGGTCCTATGGTTTAGGATTTTTAGGGTCTTTTTAGGGTTTAAAGTTTAGGATTTTTTAGGTTTACGCTTTTTGGGGGGTTTAGGTTTTTAGGGCTTTGGGTTCTTTAGGTTTAGGGGTTCTTAGGATTTTCTTTAGGGCATTTTTAAGGGTTTTGGGGATTTTTAGGGGTTTATGGTTTTTTAGGGTTTTTAGGGTTTAGGGTTTCTTAGGGTTTAAGATTTCTTAGGTTTTAGGGTTTAGAATTTAGGCCATAAGGTTTAGGGTTTAGGCCCAAATGTTTAGGGTTTATTAATTAGGGTTTTAGGTTTAGGGTATAGTCCTTAAGGTTTACCCCTACAGTTTAGGGTTAGTTTAAGGTTTAGAATTTAGGCCCTAAGGTTTAGGGTATAGAGTTTAGGTCTGTCATGACCCAAGGTTCCCCTCTAGACGTGACATGGCGTACAAGACCCCGAAAGGTCTCATACAAGCCACTCAGCATACATACATACAAGATTATAAAGAAATAGATTTCAAAAGACAATTTCATATCAAACATTTTTAAAGAAAATAGCAGAAGTCTACATCTCATGTCTCAAAGCCAATCTAACAAAGAAAAGTAAAGTTTGGTACGTAACCCAATACAAATCCGAAATGACATAACATGAAAATAAGAACAACTAGGCTATGTCCACGGATGTATGAGGACTCACCAAGTCTTCTATAAATCTTCTAGTAAGCTCTAGCCACGAGTGGATGGGGAATCGCCAAGCCCTACATCAAAGAAGTTAATGTGGGCAAGAGTATGCGTTAGTACAATAAAGTTCCAAGTATGATAGCCATGCACATATATCATTTATGTCATGCAAAGAGGGGACATATTAATAAACATGCCATGACCAAGTGAAATCATTATAAAGAGTAGAAAAACATAAATCATCATTTAAGGTCAATGCAAGCTAAACATCTTTACTTTTCTTGAAGAAAGCCTTTAAATTCTCTCTAGTTCATTATTGTGGGAAGTAACCTTAACCGACATGTAAGACCATGTGAGCTATCAACATAGAATCTGGTGTCTAACTCCACACCGATAGGGCCATCCTACTTGCCAAGGCAGGACCCTGAACTTCTAGCTTACGTAGATCCACTAGCTAATGTATATCTAGACAATCATCCTATAGTGGCACATAGTTTATGGGACATGGGAGATTGCCACTTGTCTATTCGGTGCTAAGCATAATTCCCACGGATTAGACATAGTTCAATTATCATAAGTAGACATGGGTAGTAGCCTCTTGTTTGTTAATAGTGATAAGTTCATTATTAGTAGACATGGGTGATCGCCTCTTGTCCCTTCATTAGAATAGCTCCTTAAGAACACGGATAATCACCCCTTGTTCATTCAAATTCATAGTGTGAGTATTACGTGAGAAACCCTTCACAACTCAACAACAACATCAACATATCATAACTTTGGCACTTCAATCTCAAAGCACCATTGATTCATCATTAACTTCATAAGAAACATGCATGATTTCATAGGCTTCATCTTTACATAGTTCATCATGCTTAATATTTCATAAATCATAGAGTTCATATGGGTTCATAAGAGTTCAACTTAAATCATGCAATTCAATGAAATCTCATACTTAGAAGACCATAAATAAGGCAATTTGACCATATTTGACGGAACCCGCAGAGTAGAGGAAAATCATGCTTTTGATTTGAATATGCTTCATTCCATAAAATCATCCTTTGTTCAATCATAATTCATGCATGGATTCATAGAAATTTCATAAAATGCCTCAATTCATATTTCAACCCACCAATCAAGTGTAGATTTTGAAATTAAGGAAAAATAGTATGGGTTCTTCCAATTTCTACATCAAATCACGCTAATTCGTGCACTAGAAATCATAAAATCAACAATTGAAATCATAAATTGAAGAACCCATAAGAATTGATCAAAACCCTAATTCAATTTGGGGAAATTGATCCTTGAGAATTGAAGAAAGTTAGGGACCCATTGGAGGAAAGGGCTCCAATGGTGAATGCTAACATTCCTCAACAAAGCCCACAAGAAATTGCTAAGAATTAATGACCTTTAATGAAGGATCCTAGGCCTTCTTCTTCCTTGAGAATTGAGAGAACCTTTCTAGAGAGAGAAATATTTGAGAGAGGAGAATTTTGGGAATGGTTTAGAATGAGTAAAATTAGGCTTAGGAAGCTTATATAGGGTCTGGGTTAAGGGAAAAACTGACCTAGATTAGTAGTTAAACTTTTAGGGAAAAAGACTACAAAGACCTTAAATAATAACTGTCGGGGCCCATCGACGATTGGGGCCTTCGGTCTGTAAGTCAATCGACGAAGCGTCCTTTCCTTCCGTCAATTGATTCAGAGATCTCAATTTCGGCCTAAAATTTGGCCAAATCTGGAGTGGATTACGGGACCCATATATGGACCGTCAATTGGACGATGACCCGTACTTTTGTTACGTAGGTGCAAGTTTAGAAACTTGAAATCTTGAAGGTTTTACAGTGCCAACGACGGTTCCCACCTATGGCATGTCATTCCACCTACGGTCCGTAGGTGGCCTCCATATTCACTGGTACCAGAATATTTAAAAGCTGAAATTTCCTTCTTTGAAAACTTGGGGTGTTACAATATCTCCCCCTTGGGAACATTCGTCCTCAAATGAGAATAAAGACATAAAGAGAAGGGGTAAGAGACACGGACTAGCAACCCAACCTAACATGCAATCACATAATTCACATATCTGAGGAGGGAACTCAACTCCAATCTAAAGCATGTTCAACATTAGACTCTTCATGAATATGCATAATCAAGGAAATCGTGGAAATCAACTATGACACATGAAATCGTGGAATGAACCATGAGGAGCTAAAGTCTCAAGCTAGACCCGAAGGTAGAAGGTAAAAGATAGGGATACTAAGCCTTCACATCGCCTCCGACTTCTCATATCAACCCATAACAAGGAACTCTTTCCGGCAACTTAATTAGTCCCCACACTCACCTATCATGAAACACCCTATCTCCCCCTTGGGAGAAAACCTCTTTATTTCTTCCGAATCCATCTCCCTCAACTCAATCATAACACCAAAGTCTTAAAAACCACAAATCCATTGATACAAGTGAACACTTAAGAAATTTCTACAAGGATTTCAAAGTCGACCTTAAACACACTAACCACACATGGAGTCTTATCATAGCCAACCAAACACCCAACATTAATCAATGCATAACCACAAGCGAAAAGATCATAACTTACCAATTTCCACAACCGGGGAACCCTCTTGCTCATGACGAGCTTTAAGTGCATAGAATCGGTTTTGCTTTTGAGCACTTGAACCCGACGAATTTTGAGGTTGAGTCCATCGACGATTATCTCCCTTCTTCCTAACCACTAAGGGGCAATCCCTTATCTTGTGGCCCGTCTTACCATAACCAAAGCATGCATTAGAACTGGCTAGACAGTCACCCATATGCCTTCTTCTACATTCCCTACACTCGGGCTACATTTTCTTACTAAAACCATTACCTTGAGAACGATTTCCTTCACTGGACCTTGAATGGGAAGATTCGCCATCATCTCTTCTTGCTCTTTTTGAATCCCTAGTTTTCTCCTTAAGATTTTCTTCTTCTATTTGTTGTGCATGGATCATCAAGCGGAAGACATCCATCTCCTTAACAAGCATTGTGGTTAAAAATTCTTTCACCACCAATTCCGAAGCATCCGACACAAATTTACTCATCATTGCCCTTGGATAAGCGACTATTGTTGGAGCATACTTGGACAATTGGGTGAATTTCAAGGCATATTCTTTCACACTCATATCCCCTTGATGAAGGTTAATGAACTCAAGTACCTTCGCCTCCCTCATCTCAAGGGGAAAGAACCTATCGAGAAAAGCAACCTTAAATTTCTCCCAATCAAGAGGACCCATATCTACCGCCCTCTCACTCTTCCGTTGTTCAAACCAAACTTGAGCAACACCCTTAAGTTGATTAGCGGCCAACTCTGCCTTTTCCTCTGGCGTCACCCCCATGATCTTTAGCACTTTGTATACCTCATCAATAAACTCTTGAGGATCTTCCTCGACCTTAGAGCAATGAAACTCCGGAGGGTTTATTCTAATGAAGTCCCTCACTCTTGTTGCCGCGGTACTTACCCTTGGATTCATGAGAGCCACAACCTCTCTATTGGCTTGAACCGTCATAGCTTGGGACAATGAGTGAAATGCGGCTCGAAACTCATCATTAGTCACTTCCTCAGGCAAAGGGTTTACCGGCACTTAGGGAACCTCTTGTCTCTCATTTGCACAAACATACCTATTCCTTCTCACGGGATTCCTTCGTGGAGGCATATTCTGAAAAGTACAAGCAGGGGTTAGGAGAGAAAGACCTATAAGGTTAAACTCTATGGCACAACTTAAGAGTAATGAAAGAAGCAAAGTTTCTTAAACGTATTATAGCCTCTTATTCATAAATGTGGCATACTTCACACTGATAAAAAAAGATTCTACTCGACGCGGCTTATGAGACATCATAGGATCTTTCTAAAACATTGTGCTTTGAATACCAAGTTTGTCACGACCCAAGGTACCCCCTAGATGTGACATGGTGTACAAGACCTCGAAAGGCCTCATACAATCCACTTAGCATACATACATACAAGATTATAAAGAAATAGAGTTCAAAAGACAATATCATATCAAAGCTTTTTAAAGAAAATAGCGGAAGACTAAATATCATATCTCAAGGCCAATCTAACATAGAAAAGTAAAGTTTGGGACATAACCCAATACAAATTCGAAATGAAATAACATGAAAATAAGAACAACTAGGCTATGTCCTCGAATTGATAAGGACTCACCAAGTCTTCCATAAATCTTCTAGTAAGCTCTAGCCACGAGTGGATGGGGAATCGCCAAGCCCTACATCAAAGAAGTTAATGTGGGAAAGAGTATGTGTTAGTACAATCAAGTACAAAGTATGATAGCCATCCACATAAATCATTTATGTCATGCAAAGAGGGGACATATTCATAAACATGCCATGACCAAGTGAAATCATTATAAAGAGTAGAAAAGCATAAATCATTATTTAAGGTCAATGCAAGCTAAACATCTTTACTTTTCTTGAAGAGAGCCTTTAAAGTCTGTTTAGTTCATTATTGTGGGAAGTAACCTTAACCGACATGTAAGACCATGTGAACTATCAACATGGAATCCGGTGTCTAACCCCACACCGATAGGGCCATCCTACTTGCCAAGGTAGGACCTTAAGCTTCTAGCTTTCGTGGATCGACTAGATAATGTCTATCTAGACAATCATCCTGTGGTGGCACACAGTTTATGGGACATGGGTGATCGCCATTTGTCCACTCGGTACTAAGCGTAATCCCCACAGATTAGACATAGTTCAATTCTCATAAGTAGACATGGGTAGTCCGCTCTTGTCTATTATTAGTCATAAGTTCATTATTAGTAGACATGGGTGATCGCCGCTTGTCCACATTAGGGAACGTGGGTGATCGCCTCTTGTCCCTTCATTAGAATAGCTCCTTAAGAACACGGGTAATCATCTCTTGTTCATTCAAATTCATAGTGTGAGTGTTACGTGAGAAAGCCTTTTACAACTCAACAACAACATCAGCATATCATAACTTTTGCACTTCAATCTCAAAGCACCATTGATTCATCAATAACTTCATAAGAAACATGCATGATTTCATAGGCTTCATCTTTACATAGTTCATCATGCTTAATATTTCATAAATCATAGAGTTCATATGGGTTCATAAGAGTTCAACTTAAATCATGCAATTCAATGAAATCTCATACTTAGAAGACCATAAATAAGGCAATTTGACCATATTTGACGGAACCCACAGAGTAGAGGAAAATCATGCTTTTGATTTGAATATGCTTCATTCCATAAAATCATCCTTTGTTCAATCATAATTCATGCATGGATTCATAGAAATTTCATAAAATGCCTCAATTCATATTTCAACCCACCAATCAAGTGTAGATTTTGAAATTAAGGAAAAATAGTATGGGTTCTTCCAATTTCTACATCAAATCACGCTAATTCGTGCACTAGAAATCATAAAATCAACAATTGAAATCATAAATTGAAGAACCCATAAGAATTGATCAAAACCCTAATTCAATTTGGGGAAATTGATCCTTGAGAATTGAGGAAAGTTAGGGACCCAATGGAGGAGCGGGCTCCAATGGTTAATGCTAACATACCTCAACAAAGCCCACAAGAAATTGCTAAGAATTAATGACCTTTAATGGAGGATCCTAGGCCTTCTTCTTCCTTGAAAATTGAGAGAACCTTTCTAGAGAGAGAAATATTTGAGAGAGGAGAATTTTGGGAATGGTTTAGAATGAGTAAAATTAGGCTTAGGAAGCTTATATAGGGTCTGGGTTAAGGGAATAACCGACCTATATTAGTAGTTAAACATTTAGGGGAAAAGACCACAAAGACCTTAAATAATAACTGTCGGGGCCCATCGACGATTGGGACCTACGGTCCGTAAGTCAATCGATGAACTGTCCTGTCCTTCCGTCAATTGATTCAGAGATCTCAATTTAGGCCTAAAATTTGGCCAAGTCTTGAGGGGATTACGGGACCCATATATGGACCGTCAATTTGATGATGACCCGTACATTTGTTACGTAGGTTCAAGTTCAGAAACTTGAAATCTTGAAGGTTTTACAGTGCCAACGATGGTTCCCACCTATGGCATGTCATTCCACCTATGGTCCACAGGTGGCCTCCATATTCACTGGTACCAGAATATTTAAAAGCTGAAATTTCCTTCTTTGAAAACTTGGGGTGTTACAAGGTCCTATGGTTTAGGGTTTAAAGTTTAAGGTGTAGGGTTTTTAGGGTTTGTTTTGGGTTTTTTAGAGTTGCAAGTTTAGGTTTTTTTAGGGTTTACGTCTTTGATTTCTTTAAGTTTTAGGGGTTTTAAGGTTTTCTTTAGGGTGTTTTTATGGATTTTTATGTTTAGGATTTTTTTAGGGTTTAGGGTTTCTTAGGGATTTCTAGGGTTTTATTAGGATTTAGGGTTTCTTAGGGTTTTATTAGGGTTTAGGGTTTCTTAGGGTTTCTGATGAGTTGCGATTTGCACACATTTAAGGTCCATTTTGCTTAATACACATTTAGGGTTTCTTTGGACTGATGTTTGAAAGAATGGCCAAAAATACAAAAAGAAGCGCAAAGTAAACATTGTTGATCGCCTAACATGAAAGGTGAATCGCCAACTGAGGACACCTCACCCAAATTGACAGTACATAGCACTTGTGTCCATCTGAGAAGATTGGTGGACTCCAACCGTGACGGCGAGGCACCGAATGAGAATGGTGATCCTGATGCTCATCGCCTAAAGCAACAGTGTGCAAAGCAATGATTGAATGCTCGAAAAGCGAACTAAAGTGATACTAATGTGAAAGGCCAATTCAATCGAGTTCGCCAACTGAGGTTCTAATGCCTAAAGCCTAGAGCATCATTAGGCAAGCTGAGGAGAAAAGAGTGATTCACCGAATAGGTTTGGCGAACCCGACTAATCTCATCAAGTCAGTCGCGAAGTGGATTTTAGGCTAAATTTTGGGAAAGTATAAATAGCCCAAAGGATACAATTTTTAGGAGATCCGAAAATTCTCTTTTGAGAAGAGTTTGAGATTTTTAGAACACTTTACCTTTAAAGAACACTTTTCTAGTTTTTGAGATTTTACAACTTTTTGTTTGAATTTGATAAATTGAAGTTGAGTCCAAAGTGGGTTTACTTGTAATTTCTTGATTTCAAGTCATCCATGGCTACTTTCATGGTAGGTATAATCTCTTTACTTTTTGAAATGGGTGGCTAAAACCCTAAGATCCAGGGGTGCTAAAATGGGATTGGGTGTTGATTTAATGTAGTGGGTGTTATGCTATGCTATGTTTTGTTGATGTTCATACATGAATTTAGTCTAATTACCATGGGGTTAAGTTTGCAAACTTAATTCCTACTTCCGATCTCCGATTGATGCTCGAAAGAGATTGAATAAAGTGGGTAATTAGTTCAACATTAGTAATATAGGTTTGTTTTCTGTAACTTGATTGAAAAGGAGGTTATGGATCATATCTATTTTCCATATTCTTGAAAGAGTGAATAGAGAAAGGTATTGGGTTGTTTAGGATTGGCATTTAGATGAGACCGAAAGGAGATACTATGCATAAATGCTTTGAGATCGAAAGATGATTAGAGTCAATGAAGATGACTTAGCCTATTCATGAATGTTTAGCACTATAGAGCAACACAATTACCCCTATGTGACATCGATTTCCAATCCCCGCACCCCTAGAGTGCTTGTTATCTCTTGATTTCATTGATATTTTAGTTTAATTGCGATGATTGATAACCCAAGCTTTATATTAAGTTGGTGGTATCATCCTCCCAATTATTCTTAGTATTCCAAATGAGCTAATTTAAAGTCCATATTTTTGATAAGGAATTCTCCATGATATAATATTCCCTGTGGGATTCGACCTCAACTCTTCGTTGGGTTTTATGTTGACGATGAACGCTCATTCTTTTAATTGGTTTTGGAAAGTGATTTGAGCGTTATCCATTTCTTTGTACTTAGGGTTTAGGGTTTAGGCTTTAGATTTTAGGCCCTAAGGTTTAGGGTTTAGGCTCTAAGGTTTAAGGTTTACGATTTAGGGTTTAGGGTTTAAGCCCTAAGGTTTAGGGTTTAGTATATAGTCCTCAAGGTTTAGGCCCTATAGTTTAGGGCTTTTTTAGGGTTTAGAATTTTGGCCCTAAGGTTTAGCGTATAAACTTTAGGTCTTACAGTTTAGGGTTTAGATTTTAGGGTTTTATGGCTTTTTTAGGTTATTTTAGGGTTTTTGATGGTTTAAAGATTAGGGTTTTTTAGGTTTAGGATTTAGGGCTTTGGTTTATTTAGGTTTAGGCATTTTTAAGGTTTCTTTTGGTGTTTTTAGGGTTCCTTGGGTTTAGGGCTTTTTTGGGTTTTTTTAGGGTTCTTTAGG
Source organism: Solanum appendiculatum (assembly GCA_018342035.1). Lineage (NCBI taxonomy): Eukaryota > Viridiplantae > Streptophyta > Magnoliopsida > Solanales > Solanaceae > Solanum > Solanum appendiculatum. Next base: position 2,745,033 of record JAGDQO010000335.1, read on the forward strand.
ATTTTTAGGGTTTTTTAAGGTTTTGTTAGGGTTTAGGGTTTCTTAGGGTTTTTAGTATTTATTTAGGGTTTAGGGTTTCTTAGGGATTCTTAGGGCTTAGAGTTTAGGGTTTATAGTGTAGGCCTTAAGATTTAGGGTTTATGCCCTAAGGTTTTTTTATTTATTTAACACACCTTACCCAAGGATTTCAACCCTCGTGGCGGTCAGGGGTTGAGCCGCACACACCCCCAAGCCTTATCATTAATAACAAACAAGAGTACAACGAGGGGGACATAAGCCTTACCTACACCTATGTTGGTTCAAAGATAGCCTCCCTACTAAGGGTGACTAACTTATCCCTATTACTACAAAGAGAAACCTAGAACTATGCACCTAAAGAGAGGACTCCTCTCTTTTACATAAAATCTAGGAAACTTAAATAAGGGAGACTCTCCCCTTACAAAAGTAAGAAACGAAATAAAACCTAATCCTATTCCACCCAACTATAACTTGAAAGGAATAGTTAAGTGGAAAAGGTTAAGACAAAGGAGGGTATAGAGGAATCTATACAAGAGGACAGAACCCTTCAAGGAGGTTTTTTAATTCTCTTCATTTTCTTCCTTCTGAAGTTGGACATTCCCATTTTTTCCAAAATGAAGCTTCCTTTTATTGCTTGTTGTAGATGTTGATATGTATAGAATTGCTGAATCTCATCTGAACTGTGACTTATTTTGAAAGGGAAGTCAACAGCATAGTTTGCTTCTCTATAGGTATGTTTGCATTCAAAGAAGTCCATATAACTGATAAGGTAGTGAAGCTCTTTGACATGATGTTGAAGCTCCTATAGTGGGTTAATACTGTAATTGATCCATTTGGTGAGAAGTTCAGAGTCTACTTCAAGAATAATTTTTATGTACCCATGTTGGTTGCACCAGTGAAGGCCATGAAGTGCTGCCTGGACCTCTACTTAATTATTAGTGCCATCACCCAAAGGATTGGTGAATACATATATCATATCACCTTCCGAGTCTCTTAAAATGCCTCCTCCACCTATCTTACCTGGGTTGTGTAAGGCACTCCCATCAGTATTAAGCTTGTAAACATTACAAGGATGCCTTTCCCAGGTGACTCTTTGATCCTAATCTCATGTTTGCAGCATTCTATCTTATTGATCATATTAGACAAGTTAGTAGGCCATTGTAGGTAAGGGTATGTAGTAGAGAGAAGATATATGGTGTCTTTGTAAATTAGATACTTGACTTTAGTACTATTTGACTGTTTGCCCCAATGTTTAGCAGAACACCTATTTTTCCACAGATTCCAACACACAATGATAGGAAAAGCATGTATTAACAATTTATGAACTTCATTCTTGGCCTCTAATTCTCACCATCTTGCCAGCAGGTTCTTTAGAGGTAAGTGACTATGAAGCATACCAAACATTGCTGAGAAAAAGTTCCAAATGTAATTTGGAAAAGAACCATAGACAAAAATATGATCAATGGTGTCCCACCCAGGTCTGATATAGCAGGAACATCTAACAGTATCAATGCCAAGCTTAATGATTTTTTCATTTATAGGAAGTTTGTCTCTTAGAGCCCTCCAAATGAGAAAGGATATTTTAAAAGGGGCATGCTTATGCCAAATATAGGAGTTGAATCTGTCCTTGTTCTTCTTCTGCCTGCTGAGGTCCCAAGCTGAAGCACAAGAACATTTGCCATTCTCATTGAGTTTCCACACAGGTGCATCAGGGACCTCAGGTTGAAAGTCAATCCTGGTGCTCAGGACCTTGGAAAAAAGTAGGGGGGAACCCATTGTCTAACCAAGGATTCATTCCAACTTCCTCCAGTTAAGAAATGAGAAATAGAGGTGTTGTTGAGGCTAGAAATATGATTGCAGTGATGAGCTAGAGGACCATCCCACATCCGGTCATCCCACCAAAAGGATCTATTTCCAGAATTTATTTTCCAGGTAATTTGACTTTCCATGGTGCTTTTATTTTTCATCATATAATTCCAGACCAGGGATTGACCAGTGTCAAGCTTCTTAGACACATGATGAACTCTTTGGCAGTACTTAGCTTTCAAGAATTGACCCCATAAAGAATCTTTAGTCCTGAAATTCCACCATTGTTTATATTGCAAGGAGGTGCATAAATCTTCTAGATTCCTTAATCCAATACGTCCTTCATCATAAGGAAGGCTAAGTGTTTCCAATGAAGCCCAATGATATTTTTTCCTATCATTGTCCCTTCCCCAAAAGAAGTCAGTCGTCACACTGTTAATATACTTGATAGTAGTTTTAGGAGGTGAGATGGCAACCATAGTGTAAATAGGAATAGAATGAAGCACATGCTTAACCAAAGTAACTTTACCTCCAAAACTAAGAATCTTTGAATGCCAGCCACTAATTTTTTTGACCACCTTAGCCACCAATTCAGAATAGTAGATGATTCTTTGACCTCCAATATAAAGAGGGAAACCAAGGTACATAATAGGGCTCATTTTTTTAGTATAACCAGTTATTTCTTTTATCAACATACTGATTTCAAGAGGAGTAGAATCAGGAACCATGAAGTGACTTCTAGCCTTATTAATGAGCTAATCAGAAACATTCTCATAAGCATTAAGAGTCATCATGATGAGCTGCAAAGAGTTCCTATTGCTAGATGTAAAGATAATCATATCTTCAGCAAAACTCAGATGGTTGATTTGAGGACCTCTAGTATCCACACAGAAACCTTTGTAACTCTGCTCATGGTGAAGCATGTTAAGCATCCCGGATAAAACCTTAGCCCCCAGAATAAAGAGTGAAGGGGACAAAGGATCCCCTTGTTTGAGACCTCTGGTGGAGTGGAAAAACCCATGTCTGGATGCATTAATAATCACTAAGTACCAATTACTGCTCATAATTCTCCAGACTAAGTCTGTGAAAATTTCTCCAAATCCCATTTTCCTTAAGACTAAGTAGGTAAAGGACCAAGAGACTCTATCAAAGGCTTTAGCCATGTCCAACTTGATGACCACATTATCACCTTCATTAGGCTTTTTAATACCATGAGTAATTTCCTGAGCCAACATGATATTTTCAGAGATGCTTCTACCTTTGACAAAGCCTGTTTGGTTTTGAGAAATGAGGGTAGGTAAAATAGGACCCCTTCTAAAACAAAAAAGCTTGGAAATTATTTTGTTGGAGAAATTACTCAAACTAATAGGCCTAAATTCACTGAATCTATTAGGATGCTCAACTTTGGGAAGAAGCATAGGACAAGCATGAGACATGAATTTGGGCATAAAATATCCACAGAAGAAGGCCTGGACAGCAGCAAGGAGATCCTCTTTAATAATGTACCAACAAGATTGGTAAAATTTTCCCTCAAGCGATCAGGACCAGATGCAGAATTAGGGTTCATAGAGTAAACCACCTGTTTGAGTTCATTAAGGTTAGGCATGGCTTGGAGGGACTGGTTTTGTTTTGGAAAAACCATAGTGGGGATGCAGTTAAGGAAAACTTCATTGATTCTATTATCCTGGCCAGAGAACATATTCTGATAATAAGCACAGGCAGCATTAGCAATATTTTCATCACTATGGACCCATGCATCATCATTATTAGTGCAAATGCTGTGAATGAATAATTTTCTCCTTCTTCCTCTCATGACAGCATGAAAATATTTGGAATTGGCATATCCGTCCTTAAACCACCGGAGTTGGGTCTTTTGCTTAAGGATGGAGGCTTCCAACTTCAGGAATTTAATGTACTCAGCATTAATACTATGAAGTTTAGCCCTTCTTTCCCCAGAGTTGTCATGGATAACCTCTTCCTCAATATTTCTGATTATTTCCTCATACTCTTTAACTTTAGTGAAGATTTCACCATATTCATCCTTAGACCAGTTGGAAAGAGTAGAGGATAATCTCTTTAACTTCGAATGAAACCTCCACATTGGATTCCCAGAGACCTCCTTGTTCCAACAGTCTCTAACTATGGACTGAAAATTACTATTCTCAATCAAACAATGAAGGAATTTGAAATACTTGGTGTTTTGATCTAATCTCACCACAGATTCCATAAGTGAAGGAGTTTGGTCAGAACACACAGAGGAGAGGTGAGATATAGTAGTTTGAGGCATGTTGAAGCCATTTGTCATTTACCATAGCTCTGTCTAACCTTTTCCAGATTGTGTCCTCAGCAGCCCTTTGATTACACCATGTGAAATGATGACCATTATAGCCTATGTCCATCAAACCACATGCTTCAATGATACTTATGAAATCAAAACTCTTGTTCATATTATAAGGTATCCCCCCAAGTTTTTCTTCTGGAGAGGTAATCACATTAAAGTCACCAATGGTACACCAAGGAATATTAATATTTGACAAGTGGAGCAACCTGTCCCAAAGTGGTCTTCTCATATGATCCTTGCATTTGGCATAGATGAATAAAACCATAAACCTCTCTTTATATTCCACATGTTTTAGATTGCATGTAATATGCTAATCATCAACCTCAATAATAATACAATCCATATCAGAAGTTCAGAACAACCATATTTTGCCATTATAATTTCAAGTAGCAAAATCCATATTCAGATGAATTTTATAAGTGTTGAGTTAGCTATTGTCAACAAATGGTTCGAGAATAGCAATTATAGAAAGATTATGCAACTTCTTGAGATTTTGGAGTCTTTCCAATGCACCATGGATGCTGATGCTTCTAGCATTCCAGCAAAGTGTTCTATTCATTAACAACCTCTTCTTTTAGCTTTGGTGTTTGGTCTACTAGTAGTAGAAGATGTGGTTTGATGTTTGGTTTGTCTCTGCTATTGTCTACCCCTTGGAGATAGTCCTTGCTTTGCAGAAACTTATTGAATTTCTTCTTGACAATCTCTATGAAAGGTGGATCCAAATGCCTTGATGAGGTGAGCACTAGTCTCCTCATGCTAATCAATAGCTTCCTCCAATGACTGAGTATCTTGGTAAGATTCATCTTCAGAATTCAGGACTCCATAGTCATCTGTCATTCCTGGCTGTGTACTTCCATTAACACCTGATGACTGAGGGGCCTCATTATTTTCTTGCTCTTCACCTTCTTTTTGTTGTCTTCTTTTGATAGCATCTCTCTTTTTTTTGCTAAGTTTTCCTTGTGATTTGTTGTTTGGAGATTTCAGAAATTGATCTCCACCACCCTGCAGTAATTGATCATCCTTGGTAACCAACTTTTCCTCTTTCTGAGGAGTATGCATAGTAGAGACGTTGTCTTGCCCTGTATCCATATTTACACTAACCAACCCTTGCCTCTGTGTGTCAGTGCCACCCTGTTGAATAGCTGCAACAAGAAATTGAGCCTGACCAGTGTTAACATTTTGCAAGTTCTGATTATTTTTTTGCTTGTTCTTTCTCTAATTCTGATTAGTGGTAGCAGGGGCTCTAAGGTCAAAACTAGGGTCTTTGTGTGGGTTCTCATGCAAAGCATGTGAGAAAGTCCCCCCTTTGGAAGCCCCTTCCTGTAGGTTAGAGGTTTTCTCCTGGCACCCTCCATCCATCTCTCCAACAACTTCATTAACAACAGACAATTCAATATTAATGGGGTTATGGGGTGTGGGGAGCTTAGAGTCAACACCTGAGGCCTTCTAGTTTGTTCAACCAGAAACCTGTTCTTTGTTATTAATCATAGTGTTTTGATAAGCTTGAGATTTTGGGGGAGGTAAGTCAATATTAGACTCATAGGCAACTTGCTTCTCCTTTGTTTCATTCCTTGCTGGTTGGTGTACTGTTTCTATATCTTGATTGTTGGTTTGATCCTGCACAGTCAGATCAACATAATTATTATGAGTAGAAATAGGTGAAGTAGAAATCATACCTGGATGTGGTGGAGGCTGTTGATGTTTTCCATTTTCTTGAAGTTCCTGAGGTGTGTTGGGCCTTCCCATATTACTGGAATTGTGTTTATTTTTCCTCTTTCGAGTCTGTCATTGCTCTCATGTTGCTTAATTTTCTTTTTCTTGAACTAACTGCTGATCCAAACCAGCATCCTTGTTGTTGTCTTGTACCTGCACATTTATGAACTCCTTCCTTTCCTTTTCCCCTTTATTTTTGTTCCTCTTTTCTGCCTCCTATTCTTTCCTTTTTCTGTAATCCTCATCTCATTTCTTAACAGTACAAACATGTATCAACTGCCCCTGATGCTTGCAATACAAACAATAGTTAGGTAAACTCTCATATTGTATAGCTTGCCACCTCCCAATGTTGAGATCTTCTTGATCAAACCCCATCAAAACATGTGGAGGCCTCTCTTTAGTAAGATCAATTTGGACTTTGACCTTAGCTAAACTACCTCTAGATTTTTGAATAGAAGCAGTGTCTAGGTATAAAACCTTACCAATAGGACCCAACAGGGCAGTTAAAAATCTTTGTTATAGCAATTCCAAGGTAATTTGGGAAGAGAGACCCAAATAGGAACTGCGGGGTCTCTTCCTCAAGTTTAAAAGTAGGGATCCAAGTTTGAATTCTCATCAGTTGGCCCTCTATAGTCATCTTTTGCTTTGTCCAAACTGTGATGTAATCAAGTTCATTATCCAAGTCAATATAGACATGTCTAGAATTAAAATGAGCTATTTTCACTCCCCCAGACAACTGAGTTTGCAGGATAAAATTCTTTCTAATAAGCTCCACATTAGGCATGGTGTTTGTGAATTTTCCAACCAATGTGAACTTGCATTTAGCAGCCAGCTTCACCATAAAATCTTCTTTTTGAAATATGACTGCAGGCAGCCCTTGTTTAGTAGTAACAGTAGGAGTAGCTAATTCAATAGGAATGTCAGATTTGGCCTGGTTTTGTCTTAGTCGAGCAGCAAAAGTCTGAATGATAGTGTAAGGTGCAGGCTCAGGAACCATATCCTTTTTGGGATTGTTCTGATTATTAGGATTAGGCTGATCATTTGACAGGGAAGGTTGGTTCTCAGCAGTTCTACCCTTATGAGAGTTAGGATCACACCTGCCAAGGTTATTAGAAACTTTAGGATAGTTGTTCTAAAAAACCTGAGTGCTTTTGTCCTTCTGCTGGTTGATCGTAGCCGTTTCCACCCCAGAGGTTGCTTTATGATGAGACTCAACATTGGTTGACTTACCATTTTGAACTTGTTGATTCCCCTACTTTATGACATTGGCCCTAGCACTGATTTGTTCATCTGTTGCCATTACCTCATTTCCTTGCTTTTGGTAATCTGAGCTACTTCCCTCCTTTGACTGATGCTTGCTCTCTAAATTCTTTGCTGCAAAATCCTGATTTCCTTGTGAAGAATTATCTCTATCATTATTGGTTTTACCTTGCTTTTGTACTGGCTCATTCTTCCTCGTTTGATCCTGTTGTGCAACTTAAGCCCATTGGGTGAATTCCTGTTCATTGTTTTAAACTCTAAATGAGAACTTGGATGAACTTGAAACCTCAACCACATCTACAGTTGGGGTATAATTCCCACCCTGCTGCTGTGCAATTAAGTTTCCTTGGTCATCCATGTCCTGATGATGTTCATTAGGATTCTTCTGAATATCCTTTGTGAGTTCACCTTTTATTTGATTCGAGGCATCATAATGTCCCTAGACTTCGTCTGAAGGCTTCTCAACAACTCCACCATCTAAGTCACTTGAATTTTCATTAAGAAGGTCTTTTAAGTGAGGAGAGGATTCCACTATGGTAGATTCTAACTCCGATGAAGCTCAATTTTGAATGCACATATGCTGCGATTCCTTGTCAATTCTCAACATAATTTGTGTACATTTTATAGAAGATTCGTTGTCTTGTTCAACTATAGCACAATTCTCCCCTTGTTGTTCTTGGGAATTAGATTTTTGCACCACGTTCACCTCTCTATTCGAAGTTGCAATTTGGTCGACTTTTTCTTTTTGCAGATTCGATGAGTTGGTGGATGGATTGGATGTTGGACCTTAAGGGATCATACATTGCTTATTATTATTGCTCCCTTGATCATTATCTCGTGGCCAGAGTACATCCACCGGTGGCGAATTTGCCATCCGGTTGGAACAGCTAGAAAAGATGACCATTTATGACCGTTGGACTTGAGAGAAAAAAATTTTAGAGAGAGAAATATTTTTTCTTTTTGATTTTTTTGCCCTAAGGTTTAGGATTTACGATTTAGGGTTTAAAGTTTAAGCCTTAAGGTTTAGGATTTAGGGTATAATCCTTAAGGTTTAAGTCATACAGTTTAGGGTTTTTTAGGGCTTAGGATTTAGGCCCTAAGGTTTAGGGTATAGAGTTTAGGTCCTACGGTTTAGGGTTTAGGGGATTTTAGGGTTTTTTTTTTAGTTTTTTTATGGTTTAAAGTTTAGGGTTTTATAGGTTTAGGTTTTCTTAGGGTTTAGGTCTATGGGTTATTTAGGTTTAGAGGTTTTTATGGTTTTTTAGGTTTAGAGATATTTAGTGGTTTTTCAGGGTTTTTCAGGTTTTTTTAGAGTTTAGGATTTCTTAGGGTTTTGGGGGGGTTTTATAGGGTTTATGGTTTCTTAGGGATTTTTAGGGGTTATATAGGGTTTATAATTTCTTAGGGTTTCTTAGGGATTAGGGTTAAGGGTTTAGATTTTAGGCCCTAAGGGTTTAGATTTTAGGCCCTAAGGGTTAGGGTTTACGATTTAGGTTTAGGGCTTAAGCCCTAAGATTTAGAGTTTAGTGTATAGTCCTTAAGGTTTAGATCCTGTGATTTAGGGTTTTTTTAAGGTTTAGGATTTAGGCCCTAAGGGTTAGGTTACAGAGTTTAGGTCTTAGGGTTTAGGGTTTTTGAGGATTTTTTAGGGTTTTTAGGGTTTGTTTAGGGTTTTTTTAGGTTTAGAGTTTTTTTAGGGTTTAAGCTTTAGGGCTTTGGGTTCTTTAGGTTTAGGAATTTTTTAGGTTTTCTTTAGGGTGTATATAGGGTTTTATTTAGGGTTTTTAAAGATTTTTTAGGGTTTAGACTTTCTTAGGTTTTTTTTAGGGTTTAGGGTTTAGAGTATAGATTTTAGGCCCTAAGTTTTAGGGTTTAGGACCTAAGGTTTAGTGTTTATGATTTAGGGTTTAGGGTTTAAGCACTAAGGTTTAGGGTATAATCCTTAAGGCTTAGGCCCTACAGTTTAGGGATTTTTTAGGGTTTAAGATTTAGGCCCTAAGGTTTAGGGTATAGAGTTTAGGTCCTATTTTTTAGGGTTTAAAATTTAGGGTTTAGGGTTTTAATGGGTTTTTAGGGTTTTGTAGGTTTAGGGTTTTTGTTTTAGGGTTTTGGGTTTAGGGCTTTGAGTTCTTTTGGTTTAGGGGTTTTAAGGTTTTCCTTAGGGTGTTTTCAGGGTTTTTTTAAGTTAAGGGGCTTTTAGGGTTTTTAAATTTTTTTTAAAAGTTTAGGGTTTCTTAGGGTTTTAGGGTATTTTTAGGGTATAGGGTTTCTTAGGGTTTAGGGTTTCTTAGGGATTAGAGTTTAGGGTTTAGATTTTTGTCCCTAAGGTTTAGAGTTTATGATTTAGGGTTTAGAGTTTAAGCCCTAAAGTTTTGGGTTTTAGGGTATAGTCCTAAAGGTTTAGGTCCTACAGTTTAGGGTTTTTTAGTATTTAAGATTTAGGCCCTAAGGTTTAGGGTATAGAGTTTAGGTCCTACGGTTTAGGTTTAAAGTTTAAGTTTTATGGTTTTTTATGATTTTTTAGCGTTGAACGTTTAGGGTTTTTTTAGGGTTTAGGGCTTTGGGTTCTTTAGGTTTAGGGGTTTTTAAGGTTTTCTTTTAGGTGTTTTTAGGGTTTTTTTTATGTTTAGGGTTTTTGATGTTTTAGAGTTTTTTTAGGGATTTTATGGTTTTTTAGGGTTTAGGGTTTCTTAGGATTTAGGATTTCTTAGGGCTTAGGGTTTAGGGTTTAGATTTTAGGCCCTGAGCTTTAGGGTTTATGGTTTAAGCCCTAAGGTTTAGGGATTAGAGTATAGTCCTTAAGATTTAGGCCCTACCGCTTATGGTTTTTATAAGGTTTAGGATTTAGGCCCTAAGGTTTAGGGTATAGAGTTTAGGTCATACTTTTTAGGGTTTAGGGTTTCTTTAGGGTGTTTAGGGTTTTTTAGGTTTAGGGTTTTTTAACGGTTTAGGGTTTAGGGTTTTGGGTTCTTTAGGTTTAGCAATTTTAAATGTTTTCTTTAGGGTGTATTTAGGGTGTTTTTAGGGTTTTTTATGTTTAGGGTTTTTAGAGTTTTTTAGGATTTTTTAGGGTTTAGGATTTCTTAGGGTATCTTAGGGTTAAGGGTTTAGATTTTAAGCCCTAAGGTTTAGGTTTTTTATTATTATTTTAATGACCCTCGGGGGGTCAGGGGCTGAGCAACACCCCAGGCCTTATCATATCACCAAAAAAACAAAAGTACAAGGAGGGGGACTTAAACCCTTACATCCAGCCCTATGGCGGATCATAAGTCGGTCATCCTACTAAGGATGACTAACTCATCATCAATACTAAAAGAAGAAACCTAGAAACTATGCACCTATTGAGAGGACTCCTCTCGATACAAGATTCTAGGAAAGCATAAACTACGGAGACTCTCCCTTTACACTGAAGAAAACAAAAAAACAAAAGCCCTTAAGCACTAATAACTCTTTAAGAAGGCTATAACTAAACAAGAGACAACCTTATTGAAGAGGATTCAGAGGAAAAAACAAAAATCAATGGGGCTATTTGATTCTCCTTAGCTTCCTTCTTCTTAAACTTGCCATGTCCATTTTGTCTAAATCAAAATAAGCTCTTGCTTCTTTGAGAAGTCGTTACCTTGACTAATCAATACTGGGAGAACTGCATTGGTGGCTAAATTTGGAGAGTGCATCAGCAACAAAGTTGCCTTCCCTATAAGTATGATTGCATTTAAGAATGTGGAACTAATTGATGATGTTCTGAAGCTTTTCCAGTTGTTGTCTGACTGTCAGGGGGGTTGAGTGTGATTCTTGATCCAGTTAATGAGTATTTCAGAGTCAACTTCCAATACTACCTTGGTGTAGCCTAACTGGAGGCACTAGGTCTGGCCAAAGAAGGCAGCTTCAACTTCAGCTTGGTTGTTTGTTCCCTCTCCCATGGGTGATGAGAAGGCAAGGATGATATCTCCATGATGATTTCATAGAATACCTCCAACCCCCATTTTTCCCGAATTAGAGAGGGCACTGCCATCGGTATTCAGTTTTACAAGACTATTTGAAGGTTTAGTCCAACACACAGTGGTAACCTTGATGTCATGGTTGCATCTTTCCAGCAACATGATCAGCTATTTCTAACTTGAAGGCCAGTTGATGTAAGGGAAAGTAGTCAACAGGAGGTTGCTAGTGCCTTTGAAGACTGAGTACTTGACTCTGGCAAGGTTCGAATGCTTGCCTCCATATTTAACAAAGCATATGTTCTTCCTTAAACTCCAACAAATAAATATTGGAGTGGATTGGAGGCTAAATTTATGAGCATCATTTTTTGGTTTAGATGTCCATCATCGCATGAAAAGGTTTCTTAGGGGGGTGTAGTCATTATCAATGCCAAGAGAATAAGCAAAGTACTTTTAGGTATTCCTTGCAAAATGACCAGACACAAAGATGTGATCAATTGTGTCCAAGCCAGGTTTGTGACAATAGTAACACTTTACAGGTTCCCAAATGTTTGAAGCTCTAATTAGTAGGAAGTTTTCCTCTAAGTGTTCTCCAAAGATGGAAGTAACATTTGAAAGGAATGAGCCCGTGCCAAGTATAGGAATTAATGGAGGTTTTGTTTCTCTTTTCTCTGATTTAATTCCAGGCAGAAGAACAAGTAAAGTCTCCATTTGTGGTAATCTTCCAAAAAGGTTGGTCTGGCAGCTGGGGTTGATAATGGGGTTCTGTAGTAAGAATTAAAGAAACTACCTATGGAGGAGCCTCATTAATAAATTTTTTTTACATTCCAGTCCCCATTAATCATAAAAGAAGAAACCTTAATGTTATTAGGTTGAGTGTTGCCATTTCTATGACTAGCTAAGGGGCCAATGCACAACCAGTCATCCCACCAAAAGGAACAGGAGCCAGAATGAATTCTCCATTGAATATGGGTCTCCATGTTGTGTTTGTTATTCATCATTTGCTTCCAAACCAAGGACTGACCTGTATCGCATTTCTTTTTGATGGGGTTTGACCTTTGGCAATATTTTTGCTCTTATAAAATCAGCACATAAAGATGTCTTAGTGCAAAATATCCACCATCATTTATATTGAAATGAGAGACCCACATCAGCTAATTGCCTCACACCAATACCTCCTTCTTCATAAGGGTAGCTAAGATTTTTCCAAGATGCCCAGTGGTACTTCTTTTTGTCATTTTTCAATCCCTAATAAACGTCGACGGTGATGCCTCAGATATGTCTAAGGGTAGTGCTTGGAGGAGAGATGGTAGAAAGGAAGTGGATGGGAAGAGATTGAAGAACATACTTGACTAAAGTGATTCTTCCCCCAAAGCTTAGGATTTTTGAATGCCAACCAATGATTCTACCTATCACTTTTGAAACCAACTTAGAGTATTATATCACTATTTGTCAGCCAATGTATAAAGGATAACCCAAGTAGATAATTGGACTATTTTTCTGAAGAAAACCTGTAACATTTTTTATCCTTCTGACAGTGGTTCTGGGTTCTTAATGTTTAGGGGGTTTTAAGGTTTTCTTTATGGTATTTTTAGGCCTTTTTAGGTTTAGGGTTTTTACGGCTTAGGGCTTAGGGTTTAGATTTTAGGCCCTAAGGTTTAGGGTTTAGGGTATAGTCCTTAAGGTTTAGGCCCTACGCTTAGAGTTTTTTTAAAGTTTTGGATTTAGGCCCTAAGGTTTAGGGTATGGAGTTTAGGTCCGACAAGTTAGGGTTTAAAATTTAGGATTTCAGGTTTTTAGGATTTTTTATGGGTTTTTTTAAGCTTTTTTAGGTTTAGGGTTTTTTTTAGTGTTTTTAAGGTTTTTTACAGTTGCTGGTTTCTTAGGGTTTTTAGAGTTTTTTAGGGTTTAGGATTTCTTAAGGATTTTTAGAGTTTTTTTAGGGTTTAGGGTTTCTTAGGACTTAGGGTTTAGGGTTTAGATTTTAGGCCATAAGGTTTAGGGTTTAGCTTTGAGGCCATAGGGTTTAGGGTTTACAATTTAGTGTATAGGGATTAAGCCTTAAGGTTTAGGGTTTAGGGTATAGTCCTTAAGATTTAGGACCTACAAGTTATGGTTTTTTTAGGGTTTAGAATTTAGGCCCTAAGGATTAGGGTATAGAGTTTAGGTCTACGGTTTAGGGTTTAAAGTTTAGTTTTTAGTCTTTTTTAGGATTTTTAGGGTTCTTTTAGGGTTTAAAGTTAAGGGTTTTTAGGTTTAAGAGTTTTTTAGGGTTTAGGGTTTAGGTTTTAGAGCTTTGGATTCTTTAGGTTTACGTTTTAAGGTTTTCTTTAGAATGTTTTTAGGGTTTTTTAGGTTTAGGGTTTATTAGAGTTTTTAGGGGTCTTAGAATTTTCTTAAGGTTTTTTTAGGGTTTAGGGTTTCTTAGAATTTTTTAGGATTTAGGGTTTCTTGGGGCTTTTGGTTTAGGGTTTAGATTTTAGTCCCTAAGGTTTAGAGTTTACTATTTAGGGTTTAGGGTTTAAGCCCTAATGCTTAGGATTTAGGGAATAGTATGGTTTAGTATTTTTTTAGGGTTAATGATTTAGGCCCTAAGGTTTAGGGTTATAGAGTTTAGGTCCTAAGGTTTAGGGTTTAGTTTTTTTTTTTTAAGGGTTTCTAGGGTTTAAAGTTTAGGTTTTTTAGGGTTAGAGTTTTTTTAGAGTTTAGGGTTTAGGGATTTGAGTTCTTTAGGTTTAGGGATTATTAAGGTTTTCTTTAGGGTGTTTTTAGGGTTTTTTAGGTTTAGTTTTTTTTTTTGGTTTTTAGGGGTTTTTAGGGTTTAGGGTTTTTTAGGGTTTATGATATCTTAGGGTTTAGGATTTAGATTTAAGGCCCTAAGGTTAAGGGTTTACGATTAAGGGTTTAGGGTTTAAGCCCTAAGGTTTAAGGTTTAAGCCCTAAGGTTTAGGATTTAGGGTATAGTTCTTAAGGTCTAGACCCTACAGTTTAGGGTTTTTTAGGGTTTAGGATTTGGGCCCTAAGTTTTAGGGTGAAGAGTTTAGGTCCTACGATTCAGGAATTAAAGTTAGGGTTTAGGGTTTTTTTAGGGTTTAGGGATTTAGGTTCAATAGGTTTAGGGTTTTTAAAAGTTTTCTTTAGGGTGTTTTAGGGGTTTTGGTGGGTTGTAGTGATTTTTTAGGGTTTTTAAATTTTTAGGGTTTTTTAGGTTTTTTTAGGGTTTCTTAGGGTTTTTTAGGGTTTAGGATTTTTAGGGATTAAGGTTTAGGGTTAAGATTTTAGCCCCCAAAGTTTAGGGTTTAGGCTCTAAGGTTTAGGGTTTACGATTAATGGTTTAGTGTTTTAGCCCTAAGGTTTAGGGTTTACGATATAGTCTTTAAGGTTTAGGCCATATGGTGTAGGGTTTTCTTAGGGTTTAGGATTTTGGCCCTAAGGTTTAGGGTATAGAGTTTAGGTCCTATGATTTAGGGTTTAGGTTTCTTTTAGGGTTTTTAGGGTTTAAAGTTTAGGGCTTTTTAGGTTTAGGGTTTTTTAGGGTTCAGGGTTTAAAGTTTAGGGCTTTTTAGGTTTAGAGTTTTTTAGGGTTCAGGGTTTAGTTCTTTGGGTTCTTTAAGTTTTTGGGTTTTAAGGTTTTCTTTTGGGAATTTTTTACGGTTTTAAAATTTTTAGGGTTTTTGGGTTTTAAAGGATTTTTAGGGTTTAGGGTTTCTTAGTGTTATTTTAGAATTTTTTTTAGGGTTTAGAGCTTCTTAGAGTTTCTTATGGTTTAGGGTTTCTTAGGGCTTAGGGCTTAGGGTTTAGGGTTTAGATTTTAGGCCCTAAGGTTTAGGGTTTAGACCCTAAAGTTTAGGGTTTATGATTTAGAGCTTAGGGTTTATGCCCTAAGGTTTAGGGTATAGTCCTTAAGGTTTAGGCACTACGGTTTTGGGTTTTTTTAGGGTTTTGGATTTAGGCCTTAAGGTTTAGGGTACACAATTTAGGTCCTATGATTTAGGGTTTAGGGTCTTTAATCTTTATAGGGTTTAAAGTGTAGGGTTTTTTTAGGGTTTAGGGTTTAGGGTTTAGGGCTTTGGATTTTTTAGATTTAGGGGTTTTAAGGTTTCTTTGGAGTGTTTATAGGTTTAGGGTTTTTTAGAGTTTTTAAAGGGTTTTTAGAGTTTAGGGTTTCTTTGGGTTTTTTTAAGGTTAAGTGTTGATTAGGGTTTAGGGTTTCTTAGGGCTTAGGGTTTACTGCTTAGATTTTAGGCCCTAATGTTTTGGGTTTAGGGTTTGTGATTTAGGGTTTAGGGTTTATGTCCTAAGGTTTAGGCTTTATGGTATAGTCCTTATGGTTTAGGCCTTACAGTTTAGGGTTATTTTAGGGTTTAGGATTTAGGCCCTAAAGTTTAGGGTATAGATTTTATGTACTATGGTTTAGGGTTGAGGGGTTTTTATGCATTTTTAGGGTTTTTTATGGTTTAATGTTTCGGGTTTTTTAGGTTTAGGGTCTTTTTCAGAGTTTAGGGTTTAGGGCTTTGGGCTCTTTAGGTTTAGGGGTTTTTTAAGTTTTTAGGGTCTTTTTAGGGTTTTTAGGTTTTTTTTAGAATTTAGGGTTTCTTAGGGTTAAGGTTCAAATTTTAGGCCCTAAGGTTTAGGGTTTAGGCCCTAAGGGTTACATTTATGATTTAGGGTTAGGGTTTAAGCCCTAAGATGTAGGGTTTAGGGTACAGTCGTTAAGGTTTAGGCCCTATGGGTTATTATTTTTTTATAGGTTAGGATTTAGGCCCTAAGGTTTAGTGTATAGAGTTTATGTCCTACGGTTTAGGGTTTAAAGTTTAGGGTTTATTTTTTTTTAGGGTTTTTTAGGGTTTAATGTTTAGGGTTTTTTAGGGTTTAGGGTTTAGGGCTTTGAGTTCTTTAGGTTTGGGGGTTTTTAAGGTTTTCTTTTGGGTATTTTTAGGGGTTTTTTAGGTTTAGAGTTTTATTAGGGTTTCTTAGGATTTTAATGTTCTTTAGGGTTTACAGTTTCTTAGGGTTTATGATTTCTTAGGGCTTAGGGTTTAAGGTTTAGATTTTAGGTCCTAACATTTAGGGTTTAGTCCATAAGGTTTAAGGTTTACAATTTAGGGTTTAGGATTTAAGCTCTAAGGTTTAGGGTTTAGGCCCTACAGTGTAGGATTTTTTAAGGTTTAGGATTTAGGCCCTAAGGTTTAGGGTATAGAGTTTAGGTCCTACGGTTTTGGTTTTAAAGTTTAGGGTTTAGGGTTTTTTAAGGTTTTTTATTTTTAGGGTTTCTTAAGGGTTTAGGTTTTATGGCTTTGGGTTCTTCAGGTTTAGGGATTTTTAAGGTTTTCTTTAGGGTTTTTAGAGTTTTTTTTAGGGTTTATGGTATCTTAGGGTTTTTAGGGTTTTTTTAGGGTTTAGGATTTCTTAGGGTTTAGAATTTCATAGGGCTTAGGTCTTAGGGACTGAATTAGGACTTTATGGACTTCATTTTTAGGTTCCAGCCCCCACCACATCAGCATGTGATTATTCAGAGGAAGCTGCTTGTGAGTGCCTAGTAGGGAAGAAAAAAACTCCAAA
Source organism: Solanum appendiculatum (assembly GCA_018342035.1). NCBI lineage: Eukaryota > Viridiplantae > Streptophyta > Magnoliopsida > Solanales > Solanaceae > Solanum > Solanum appendiculatum. The sequence goes on from JAGDQO010000335.1 coordinate 2,761,668, forward strand.
TAAACTTTGCAAAATGCCCTGTGACAAACACATGATCAATGTCATCCAATCCTGGATTACTGCAACAAGAACACTTGGCAGGTTCACCTCCAAAAGTAGTGATCTTATCATTAGTTATAAGTTTAAATCGCAATGCCCTCCAAAGAAGAAAAGAAGCTTTAAAGGGAACATGTTTCTGCCAGGTTAGAGTGTTTATCTTGCACTTGCTCTTTTATGTTCTGGTGAGTTCCCAAGCTGATGAACAAGTGAACAAACCATTGTCAGTGAGATTCCACACTGCCTCATCAGGAACATTTTCCTTATAATGGATATCAGTGCTCAGAATCTTTGGAACCAGTAAAGGAGGGGCATGCCTTCTCACCATGGATTCATTCCATTGACCATTTCTTAAAAACAGGGAAATTCTAATGTTGTTGAGACTAGTAATATTATTGCAATGATAAGCCAAAGGTCTCTCTCCCAGCCAATTGTCCCACCAAAACATACAAGTGCCTGAATGAATTTCCATCTAATATGATTCTCAATATCAGGATTGTTTCTCATCATATACTTCCAGATTAGGGATTGACCTGTATCAAATTTCTTGCCTACAGGGTTGGATTTTTGACAATATTTGGCTTTAAGGAATTGACCCACTAAGAATGTTTAGTCCTAAAGGACCACCACTATTTAAATTGTAAGGAGGTGCAAATAAGATTAAGTTGTCTCACCCCTATGCCTCCTTCATCAAATGGGAAGCTAAGGTTTTCCCAAGAAGCCCAGTGATACTTTTTTCTCTCTTTATCCCATCCCTAGAAAAATCAGCAATCACCATTTTGATGTATTTGATAGTGGTTTTGGGAGGTGAAATGGCAAGCATTGTGTGGATAGGGATGGATTGAAGGACATGTTTCACCATTAGGGTTTACGATTTAAGGTTTAGGGTTGAGGATATAGTCCTAAAGGTTTAGGCACTATGGTTTAGAGTTTTTTTAGGGTTTAGGATTTGGGTCCTACGGTTTAGAATATAGAGTTTAGGTCCTATGGTTTAGGGCTTAAAGTTTAGTGTTTTTAGGATTTTTAGGGTTTTTTTAGGTTTTAAAGTTTAGGTTTTTTAGTGTTTAGAGTTTAGGGCTTTGGGTTCTATAGGTTTAGGGTTTTTTAAAGGGTTTTTAGGGTATTTTTAGGGTTTTTAAGTTTAGGTTTTTTTTTTTAGGGTTTTTAGGGTTTCTTTAGGGTTTATGGTTTCTTAGGGTTTTTAGGGTTTTTTAGGGTTAAGGATTTCTTAGGGTGATATTTGGGTTAAGGGTGTTTTAGGGCTTAGGGTTTAGATTTTAGGCCCTAAGGTTTAGGGTTTACCATTTAGGATTTAGGGTTTAAGCCATAAGGTTTAGGGTTTAGGATATAGTCCTTAAGGTTTAGGCCCTACGGTTTAGATTTTTTAGGGGTTTAGGATTTAGGCCCAAAAGTTGAGGGTATAGAGTTTAGGTCCTATGGTTTAGCGTTTAGGGTTTTTATGGTTTTTTTGGGTTTAAAGTTTAGGATTTTTTGGGTTTAGAGTTTTTTTTGGGTTTAGGGTCTAGGGCTTTGGGCTCATTAGGCTTTGCAGTTTCTAAGGTTTTCTTTAGGGTTTAAGGTTTTTTTTAGGATTTTTAGGGTTTTTTTTAGGGTTTTTAGGTTTTTTTTTGGGTTTAGGCTTTCTTAAGGTTTCTTAGGGTTTATTAGGGCTTAGGGGATAGGGTTTAGATTTTAGACCCTAAAGTTTAGTGTTTAGGCCCTAAAGTTTAGGGTTTATGATTTAGGGTTTAGTGTTTTAGCCCTAAGGTTTAGGGTTTACAGTACATTCCTTATGTTTTAGGCCATATGGTGTAGGGTTTTCTTAGGGTATGGGATTTAGGCCCTAAGGTTTACGGTATAGAGTTTAGATCCTACGGTTTAGGGTTTAACATTTAGGGTTTAGGGGTTTTTATGGTTTTTTAAGAGTTTAAAGTTTAGGGTTTTTAAATAGGGTTTAGCGCTTTGGGTTGTTTAGATTTAAGGGGTTTAAAGGTTTTTAGGATGTTTTTAGTGTCTTTAATGTTTTGGGTTTTTAGGTTTTAGTATTTTTTAAGGTTTAGGGTTCTTAGGGATTTATTTAGGGTTTAGGGTTTCATAAGATTTCTTAAGGTTAAGGGTTTCTTAGGGATTAGTGTTTAGATTTTAGGCCCTAGGGTGTAAGGTTTAGGGTTTAAGCCTTAATGTTTACGATATAGTTCTTATGATTTAGGCCCTACGGTTTAGTGTTTTTTAAGGTTTAGGATTCAGGCCCTAAGGTTTAAGATGTAGAGTTTAAGTCCTATAATTTAGGGTTTAAAGTTTAGGTATTAGGTTTTTAGGATTTTTTTAGGTTTAGGATTTTTGTAGGGTTTATGGTTTAGGGCTTTGGGTTCTTTAGGTTTTGAAGTTTTTAAGGTTTTCTTTAGGGTGTTTTTAGGGTTTTATAGGTTTAGGGTTTTTTAGGGTTTTTTAGGGTGTAGGGTTTCCTAGGGTTTTTTAGAGTTTTGTGTTTCTAGGGTTTCTTAGGGCTTAAGGTTTAGGGTTTAGATTTTAGGCCCTAAGGTTTAGTATTTAGGCCCTAAGGTTTAGCGTTTAGGCCCTAAGGTTTAGAGTTTACAATTTAGGGTTCTGGGTTTAAGCCTTAAGGTTTAGGGTTTAGGGTTTAGGGTATAGTCCTTAAGTTTTAGGCACTGTGGTTTAGGGTTTTTTAGTGTTTAGGATTTAGGCCCTAAGGCTTAGCGTATAGAGTTTAGGTCCTACGGTTAGGGTTTAAGGTTTTTAGGAGTTTTATAGGGTTTTTTGGGTTTAAAGTTTACGGTGCTTTAGGTTTAGGATTTTTTAAGGGTTTTAGGGTAAATGTTTTCTTTATGGTGTTTTCAGGGTTTTTTTAGGGTTTAGGGTTTCTTATGAGGCTTTGGGTTTTTTAAGCATTTAGGGTTGCTTAGTATTTATGTTTGTTAGGGCTTAGGGTTTAGGGTTTAGATTTTAGGCCCTAAGGCATAGGGTTATACGATTTTGGTTTTAGGGTTTCTTAGGGATTAGGGTTTAAATTTTAGGCCCTAAGGTTTAGGGTTTACAATTTAGGGTTTAAGCCCTATGTTTTGGGGTATAGTCATTATAGTTTAGGCCCTACAGTTTAGAGGTTTTTTAGGGTTTAGAATTTAGGCCCTAAGCTTTTGGGTATAGAGTTTAGGTCCAATGATTTATAGTTTTAACTTTAGAGTTTAAGGTTTTTAGGAATTTTTTAGGGTTTAAAGTTTTGTTTTTTTTTGTTTTTGGGTTTTTTAGGGTTTAGGATTTAGGGCTTTGGGTTCTTTAGGTTTAGGGGTTTTAAGGTTTTCTTTTGGGTGTTTTTAGTGTTTTTAGGGTTTTTTTAGGGTTTAGAGTTTCTTAAGTTTTTTAGGGTTTAGAGTTTTGTTAGGGCTTATAATTTAGAGTTTAGATTTTAGGCCCAAAGGTTTAGTGTTTTGGCATTAAGGTTTAGAGTTTATGATTCAAGCCCTAAGGTTTAGGGTTTAGGGTATAGTCCTTAAGGTTTAGGCCCTACAGGTAAGTGTTTTTTAAGGTTTAGGATTTAGGCCCTAAGCTTTAGGGTATAGAGTTTAGGTCCTACGGTTTATGGTTTAAAGTTTAGTGTTTAGGGTTTTTAAGGTTCTTTTAGGGATTAAAGTTTAGTTTTTTTTTACGTTTAGCGTTTTAAGGGTTTAGGGTTTAGGGTTTAGGGATTTGGGTTCTTTAGGTTTATGGGTTTTTCAGGTCTTCTTCAAGGTGGTTTTAGGATTTTTTAGTTCTATGGTTTTTTAGGGTTTCGGGTTTCGTAGGGTTTTTTAGGGTTTAGGATTTCTTAGAGTTTCTTAGGGTTTAGTGCTTCTGAGGGCTTTGTGTTTAGGGTATATATTTTAGGCGCTAAGGTTTTGTGTTTATGATTGTGGGTTAAAGGTTTAAGCTTAAGGTTTAGGATTTAGGGTATCATTTTTAAGGTTTAGAGCCCATGGTTTAGGGTTTTTAGGGTTTAGGATTTAGGCCCTACAATTTAGGGTATAGAGTTTAGGTCCTACGATTTAGGGTTTTTTACAATTTTTTAAGGCTTTTAGGGTTTAAAGTTTAGGGTTTTTTAGGTTTAGGGTTTAGGGCTTTGGGTTCTTTAGGTTTTGGGGTATTAAAGGTTTTCTATAGGGTGTTTTTAGGGTTTTAAAGGGGTTTTAAGGGTTTTTTAGGTTTAGGTTTTTTTTAGGATTTAGGGCTTTTGGTTCCTTAGGGTTAGAAGTTTTTAATGTTTTATTTAGGGTGTTTTTAGGGATTTTTAGGCTTAGGATTTTTAAGGGTTTTTAGGGTTTTTTAGGGTTTATAGTTTCTTAGGGTTTAGGGTTTCTAATAGCTTAAGAATTAGGGTTTAGATTTTAGGCCCTACGGTTTTAGGTTTTGGCCTTAAGGTTTAGGGTTTACGATTTAGGGCTTAGGGTTTAAGCCATATGGTTTAGGGTTTAGGGTATAGTCCTTAAGGTTTAGGGCTTACAATTTAGGGGTTTTTTAGGGTTTACGATTTATGCCCTAAGATTTAGGGTATAGAGCTTGGGTCCTATGATTTAGGGTTTAAAGTTTAGGGTTTAGGGTTTTTAAGGGTTTAAAGTTTAGGGTTTAGGGTTTTTTTAGGGTTTAAAGTTTATGGTTTTATAGTTTTAGGGTTTAAAGTTTAGGGCTTTGGGTTCTTTAGGTTTAGGGATTTTATGGTTTTCTTTATGGTGTTTTAGGTGTTTAAGGTTTAGGGTTTCTTACGGTTTAGGGTTTAGAGCTTAGATTTAAGGCCCTATGGTTTAGGGTTTAGGCCCTAAGGTTTAGGGTTTACGATTTATGGTTTACTGTGTAAGCCCTAAGGTTTATGGTTTAGGGTATAGTCCTTAAGGTTTAGGCCCTAAGTTTTAGGATTTAGGGTTTTTAGAGTTTAAAGTTTAGGGTTTTTTGGGTTTAGGGTTTTTTTAGGGTCTAGCATTTAGGGCTTTGGGTTCTTTAGGTTTAGGGGTTTTTAAGGTTTTCTTGGGGGCGTTTTTATGATTTTTTTAGGACTAGGGTTTTTAAAGAGTTTTTTAGGATTTAGGGTTACTTAGGGATTTTTAGGGTTTAGGTTTTAGTCCATAAGGTTTAGGGTTTAGGCCCTACGGTTTTTAAATTTTTTTTATTTTAATGACCCTTGAGGGGGTCAGGGGCTTAGCAACACCCCATGCCTTACACTACACTAAAAGAGACCTTTAGTGGCAATAAATTTTCCTTTTAGCAGCATTTAATCAAATGCCATTGCATCCAATGTCGCTAAAGCCTTTAGCGGCATTTATATCGAGTGCCGGTAAATACCAATATTATTGCCGCTAAAAGTAATAAGTTTTTGCGGCATTTATTCAGAGGCAATTACTATTGCCATTAAAACTACCTTAGGAATGTAATATCAAGCATATTTTGTGGCTTTTGTAATTGCTGGTAAATATACAACAATTGCCAGTAAAGGAAACTTGTTTTAGTGGCATTTACCATGGCAAATAAAATTAGACAAGAATTCACCTTAATCCACATATTCAGTCAATCACTATTTTAAAACAACAAAAATAAAATTCACAAGAGAAATAAGTTCAAAGGTAATAATAGAAAATTTTACCAAATTCAAAACAATGCCCTTCACTTAACAATATTCAAACTCATTACATCAACTTCTTTGTCTACCCATAGTAAAACAAATGAATTATGGAAAAGAAAAGAATGCATTCAACAATGTAGAAATAAAGAAATTGATAACAAATTTTTACACTAGATAAATTGTGGCATCTTCCAGGATCACGAACATCTGCGATATGTGTCAATTCTTCTGTTTCTACTAACACTTCAGCATCAACCGAAATAGATCTGCCTTGATCCAACATCAGGCTCTTGTTTCAAACTATAAACTTCCTGTTTCATTTCAGTTAAAAGTTTTGACACCTTGGTTGGTTATGGATTCAAATCCTCGAACTTCTGTCCACTCAAGAGTTCTTCTCATGCTCTCTAAAATATTTTAGCATATCCAACAATTGCCTCGGCCAATGAATGTTCCCTACTTACCTAAAAAATAAGTGAAGTTATCAGTCTCACATGGTTGTATGGACAAATTGATCTGTTCTTCTTGATAAAATATTCTAGTTAATTAAAAATTGATATAAACTAATCTAGAGGTATATTGTGCCATTAGTTTTAACTGGATACTAGGTGATATATGCAAGATCATAGAGAAAAGCTTCATAGATTAGATGTCTATAAAACTAGCAGTACAAGACTAGCATAAGAAATAAAGTGATAGGATAGGCAAACACTGGAAAAACATAATTGAGAAGGGGGACCGGTTAATGTCATATTATCTCAAAATGAAACTTCAAATCATACTCAAAATTTACCTCATATGCAGCAACCAATTCATAGAATTCATGAAATACCATACCTATAAACAACCTTGTATCTACAATAACTGATAATATGATATGACAAGCAAGTAGTAAATAAACAAATAGAAAGCTTGTTAGCAGATATCTAAACAATGTTTAGTATCTTTAGAATCTCACTTTTGCTCAACATTTAAAAGATAATTTGTAAAAGTGCCAACAGATATGGGAACATTAATTTTGCTAGTTTTTTTAAATAATTATGGTGTTCGGGCTAGTTTGCACACACCTAGGCTGAGAACACGAGGTACCTGCTACCTCCCACCAATACATGTAATGGGTATCCACCTAATGTTTTTGTCTCCGTTGGATAAGAACCTGAGACTTCAGTGACCACTAGGACACTCCTTTTAATGCATTGATAAAGCACTATTGCTTCTAAAAATGTTTAAATGATAAAAGATAGATGGTACCAAAAACACTAATATGGTATAGAGACTCATAGCTTTAGATAAAGGAAAACTTTCTATATTTCTTTGAAATCATGGGGCAAACAGCACCTCTCGTGCACATAAACTTGTCACTTAATACTCACACCTTTTCTTCCCATGTACAAGGTAAACCAGAGAAAGAATGAGGATAAAAAGTTATCAGGTCATTAAGAATTGTAAATCTTGTTGTCTTTGTTTCAAAATGTGTTCTTCCTACTTCAAATGTTATTCCCTGAGAAGGAAGTGGCGACCAAGAAACACACAATCACTAGTAAGCTTCTCCACAATCCCAACCCAAAAAGGAGGTAATCTACCAATTTAAGCAATAAATAAATAAAGCAATGCCTTCACCCTCTCTTCTTCATTTGTATCCATAATATAGGTCATATACCTAAAAGTCATTGAAAAGTGAAGTGAAGAACTAAAAGGAAAAACAATAATTAATTAAAGACGGGGTGTGGAGGATCATTTCACATTATCAATAATTGTGCACTCAAAGTTGACAAGATGGAATCAAGAAATATTCCATCTATCTCAAGAATAATCAAGCATGAAATATCAGGAACCATGCGAACAACACACAACTAGCTTCAAAACTAAAGAAATCGAGAAAAATAGGAATGAGGCATCTATCTCTCGTTGCAACCATCTCTCACAGATAAAAAGCCCAGTTGGACTCTAGGAATATGCCTAGCTTATCAGAATTAACAGGAACTAGTAACTGAATGTGTCATAACCAAACTTGGAAACTTTAAAAGTTCTAGCAGTAAACAATGAGCCAAGCTTTGATAGTACAACTTCACATCCACGAAATTTTTACTCCAATTAAAAGAAAAATACTGGCAGAATTGCAATTGTCTACTTGTATAAGGAATCAATCATGTTATGGAACTCTCACAGAAAAATGCCCACAATATCCTAAACTTGAACATCAGATGATAAGTTCTACTGGGTTGTAATAAGAATATGACATGAACATCTACAACTTGAGCTCTCTAATGAGGCTAACCAGACATCAGAGAAGCAACTCAGTTATCACCACGCAATAAAATGACAAATCGATGGGCTAAATCTTCGAGATTCACCCAAAGAAGCTAATGGTAGCAAGAGAATCTTAAACACAACAATTGTTATCAAAAAGAAAAAGAACCTTCAGCCACAATCACACTTTTGAGGGAATTGTTTCTAGATGGTATAATGATAGTCTTATTTCCTAATGTTTCTAGATGGTATAATGATAGTCTTATTTCCTAATATTTCTAGATGGAACATTAATTATGATGTGTGCAAATTAGCTTGAACACCACAATTACTTAAAAAAACTAACTCGAACACCACAATTATTTGTAGGTACATTAGGAACTTGAATATCAGATTTTGCATAATTGCGCAAAAATGTAAAAGTACACTCTATTGATTCAGTAGCCTGATTTCGGCGGCAGAGATCACGAAAAGATTTAGCCTAGTTACTGAAATTTTTATTTTATATGAATAAATAAGGTTTCAATTAACTACTAAGCTTAGTTGTTTACCTTCAAATAGGAGATCAAAAATCGAACTCCACAACACCTAGTTTTGTTGCTATCTGTAATTCTGCACCAATTTTATTGGACACAAGATCAGGCTATGTGATATAGAAACACATGCATCGATTCAAACAATACAAAAGATAGAACTCTAGAACATACACCCATACATGGCCCAACAAATTAATAAAATGGATATTAGTAGTCACAAAATGACATCGCCATAAAGTTCAAATTCGATCCGATCGAATATGAGGCAATGGCGATGATGAATTTTCCTATACGAATACGGACTGATGACGGTGAACTTGTGAAGAGACGTTGGCGACTTTGATTCATCTTTTTTCTCATCAATAGCACCGATGTGCTAAATTCCACCGCCGTTGTGCTGAACTCCACCACCGTTGTGCAGGATTCCACCGTCGATGTGCCGAACTCCACTGTAGTAGTACCAATTTCCATCGCTGGGAAGATGGAGGAATATTCGAAGTAAAAAGGAATTGGGGGAAAGTAAAAAAAATAAATACAAATTGATTTTTATCCTATTTATTTTTAATTGTCACTGAAAAGTACTTCCTTTACTGGCTAAAGTTTAAATGCCGGGAATAGTATAGTTTATATAATGTATTAGTGGCAATTCACTTATTGCCACTAAAAGCATCTTTTGTTGTAGTGTTAGCATAGATAAACAAAACAAAATACAAGGAGGGGGACATAAACCTTACCTCTATTCTATGGTGGTTCATGGTTACCCTCCTCCTAAGGTTGGTTACCACATCCCATTCTAAACAAAGAAACCTAGAAGCTATGAACCTATATAGAGGACACCTCTCCATACAAAATTTCTAGGAAAGTTATAAATAAGGGATACTCTCCCCTTACAAGAAAGAGAGGGACTCCTTAAAAGTGAGCATCTCCATAAAGGCTGTAAACAAAAGAAAATAGCCTGAATGAAGATGATCCTCCAAAAGGAACTAGTGAGAACCTGTTCAAAGAGAACAAAGAACCTATAGATCAAGGAGATTTCTTTATCCACTTTAATTTTCTTCTTCTGAAATTGGCAACACCCAATCTGTCCAATAACCAATAACCTCTTGCTTCTTTTGGAAGTTTCTGTTGAGTATAATAATGCTGGATACAGTCAAGTGAATGACTATGCTTTGACAGTACATCTTCAACAAAGTTGGTTTCCCTGTACACATGCCTGCAATGGAAATAGTCTAGTAGGAGCACCAAATCTTGTAGCTGTGTTATGTATCTATTAATGCTCCATGGTGGAGTGATGGTCTCCTTAATCCACTTAGTCAAAAGTTCTTAGTCAACTTTAAGTATAACTCTATTATATCCATTTTGAACACACAAAGTAATCCCAATAATAGCAGCTTGAACTTCAGATTGGTTGTTTGATCCCATTCCAAGAGGAGAAACAAAAGCATAGATAATCTTCCCTTCATGATTCCTTACGATGAATCCTGGTCCTATCTTTCCGGGGTTATCAATGGCACTTCCATCAGTATTTAATTTGACCATGTTAACAGGAGGTTTGTACCAGAGTACTTTAACTACTCTCAATTCATGGTAACATTTTTCCATGTTGCTAATGATGCCCTCCCAGTTAGTACGCCAAGATAGTTTTGAAAAGGCATTGGTGAGCATCATGGATATCTCTTTGAGGATGGCAAATTTCACTCTAGATGAAGTAGAAACTTTACCCCCATATTTACTAGCACATCTATTCTTCCATAAATTCCAGCATATATAAATATGGGAGTAGCTTGGAGAATAATCTTGTGCACTTCATTCTCATGCTTGACAATCCACCATTTCATTAGAAGGCTTCTCAAAGGAATATTCTTGAGTTGTATCCCCAAAGGACTGGAGAACATTTTCCAGATGTGTTTGGCTAAATGACTTTCAACAAATATATGAGGTATTGAGTCTGGCTGAAGTTTGTAACAGCATGTACATGTAGCTGGCTCATGACCAAAAGATGTAATTCTCTCATTTGTGGGCAGTTTTCTTTTAAGAGTTCTCCAAAGGAGGAAGTAGGTCTTGAAAGGAATACTCTTATGCCACATCAGCCTACTAGACAATGTTTTGTTTTCCTTCTTTCTTACAAATTCCCAAACAGAAGCACAAGTGAATTTTCCATTGCTATTAAGCTTCCAGATAGCCCTGTGAATAGTCCCTTCTTCAAACTTGAATGAGGTTAGGAGGAGCATGCTGTCTCACCTTTTCAATATTCCAGTCTCCATGAATTAAAAATTTGGAAACAGTCATGTTGTTGAGCCTAGGGGGATTGGTTGAGTATTTAGCAAAAGGGCCAACACCAAGCCAGTCATCCCACCAAATGGCGCAGGTGCCAGACCTCAATTCCCATTGAATGCGATTCTCAGCAGTGAGTTTGTTGTTCATCATGTGTTTCCAGATTAAGGACTGCTCTGTGTCCCATTTTTTAATGACAGGATTGGCTCTTTGGCAGTATTTGGCTTTAAGGAAGACCCCCATAAAGACTTTTTGGATATGAAAATCCACCATTGTTTGTATTGTAATGCCAAGCAAACATCTTCAAGCTATCTTACACCAATACCCCCTTCCTCAGTAGGATAACTAAGTGTTTCCCAAGATGCCCAGTGGTACTTCCTTCTATCATTACACCATCCCTAAAAGAAATCAGTTGTGAGGCACTTAATTTGTCTGAGAGTGGTTTGTTTAGGAGAGATAGCTGCCAGAACATGTATAGGTATGGATTGAAGCACTGTTTTCACCAAGGTAACCTTACCACCAAAGTTAAGCAACTTAGCTTGCCATCCTCTAATCTTTGAAATTATTTTGGAAACCATAGAGGTAAAGTAATGATTCTTGGACCCCTTATATATAAGGGGCAAACAAGATAAGTGATAGGACCTTCTTTCTGAGAAACAATAGTGATCCTTCTCTCCCTATCCACAGTGCCCTGGGTAGTATCTGAAGGGATCATGAAGTGACTTTTATCTACATTGATCAATTGTCCAGAAGTCACTTCATAAATATGCAACATCTTCATAATAATTTTCAAAGAGAACTTGCAAGTTGATGTAAAGATGATTACATCATCTGCAAAGCTTAGATGGTTCACCTGAGGTCCATTTCTTTCCATATAGAAACCTTGATACAGATAGTGATTATACAGATTATTCAATAACCTTGATAAAACTTCAGCACCAATAATGAAAAGGGCAGGAGATAAGGGATCCCCCTACTTGAGACCTCTAGATGAATGGAAGAAGCCATGTCTTGAGCCATTAACCATGATGGAATACCAATTGTTGGACATAATTCTCCATGTCATATCAATGAATCTTTCACCAAAGCCCATTCTTCTCAATACCATACAAATATAAGCATAGGAGACTCTGTCATATGCTTTAGCCATGTCTAATTTAATAACAATATTGTCCCCTTCATTAGGCTTCTTGATATTGTGGATTATTTCATGTGCTAGCATAATGTTCTCAGTGATACTCCTCACTTTCACAAAGGCTGACTGATTATCAGATATGAAAAAAGGAAGAATGGGAGCAAGTCTCAGGTATAGAAGCTTGGAGATAATTTTGTTAGTGAAGTTACTAAGGGAGATGGGTCTAAATTCAGCCAGTTTATTAGGATGGTCCACTTTTGGGAGTAGAACAAAACAAGTATGGGAGAAATATTTGGGAATACTGTGGCCACAAAAGAATGAATGAATCTCTTCCAGAAGATCATTACAAATAATATTCCAACAGGATTGAAATAACTTCCCATTCATTCCATCAGGTCCAGGAGCAGAAGTAGCACTCATAGAGAAGACCACCAGTTTTAACTCTTCCAGATTGGCATGCCTTGCAGGTTCTGATTCTGGTTGTCAGTGATAGTTCTAGGAATACATTGGAGGACTTTTTCATTAACATATTAGTCTCACCTGTGAAAATATTTTCAAAATAATTACAGGCAGCTTTAGCAATGTTTTCATCCCCCTGAATCCATTCACCTTGTTCATAACTGATTTTATGGATATATAACCTTCTTCTACGTCTGATTAGAGCATGAAAATACTTGGAATTGGCATCTCCTTTTTTAAACCAGTGCAACTGAGATTTCTGTCTAAGGATATCATGCTCCAGCTTCAAATACTCAATGTAATGAGCATTAATGCATTGAAACTTAGTTCTACGCTCCTTATTATTATTATTGATAGCCTCCTCTTCAGATATTCTTACCTTTTCTTCATATTCTTTTACAATGGCATGAATATCCCCATATTCTTTCCTTGACCATTTGCGTAGAGTGTTGGAAACTCTTTTCAATTTCATATGAAACCTCCACATAGGATTGCCTTCAGTAGGTCTTTCCCAACACTGCTTTACTGTTTCATTAAAAGATGGATTATCAACCCAGCAATTCGAGAATTTGAAATATCTGACACTTTTCCCCTGTCTGTCACCAATTTCCAGCAACAAAGGACAATGATCAGATCCCACAGAAGGTAAGTGAGTAATTGAGGAATGAGGCATTATTTCCAGCCATTTGTCATTGACCATGGCCCTATCCAGCTTTTTCCAAATCCTTGCATCAAGAGCTCTTTGGTTGTACCAAGTTAATTCTTGCCCATTGAATCCAAGATCAATTAGTCCAGATGCCTCAATAAAACCAATAAAGTCAAAGCTCTTATTCATGTTGTAGACTCGACCTCCTTTTTTTTCTTTAATATCAGTGATAAAATTGAAGTCTCCAATGGTACACCAAGGCTTGTTAGTACCTGAGATTAAAGTCTCATTTTAGCATACACAAAGTTTATTTGTTGCTCATCCTTATCCAACATAGTAAAGTCCACATCTTGCTTCCAAAATAACCAAATTTTGTCATTCCTGTTACTAGTGACTTTATCCATATTTAGTTGAGCTTTATACAGTTCCAACTGAGAATTATGAGTAAAAGGTTCAAGAATTACAATCATACAGAGATTGTGAATATGCTTGAGTTGTTGAAGTCTTTCCATGGCCCCTTGAGTATTAATACTCTTTGCATTCAAATAAATTGTATCAATCATCAATATTTTTAGAGTGAGACATGGTCTTGATTCTACTAGTAGTGGCCGGAATATTAGTTATTTCTTGTTTGGTTGATTTAGCCCTTTTCTTTTGTCCCCTTGGTTAAAGACCATTCTTGGCACTGACCTGTTGAATTTCTTCCTGAATATCACTTTCATAGGTTGAGCCAAAGGCCCTAATCAATTGATTGGAAGTTTCCTCATCTTCATCTTCTTGATCCTCCATAAGCAAAGTATCTTTGTCTAATTCATCTTCAGAGTTTAGGACTCCATATTCATCAAATTCATCTCTCTCATTCTCTTGGGATATAGATAGAGTTGCATTAGTGTTGAAGTTGCACTGAGTTATGGTATTATCAGCCTAAAGAGGGTCAATGCCAGCCTGATTTTTTTCCAAGTCTTTTTTCTTGTTGGTTCAGAGTACTGCCTTCCCCTCTTTCCTGTCCTTTTTTATTTGGTCACTTTTCTTCTTACTTAGTCCCAATGTAGATTTATTGTTGAGAATAAGGCCAGTATTGGTAGTAGAAGTCTCCTTAGAGGGTTGATTCTATTGTTTATCACCTGAAGGAGTCTGTTTTGCAGAGGTTATATTTTCCTGGTTGCACAAAGTGGTAGCAGGAGTTGATGGATTCCCCTCCCTAACCCTGGTATCCCCTTCCTACAAGTTAGTGTTCTCCTTTTCACACCAATCCTCACCTCCATCAGCTACAACAACATTTAAAACATTAAAGGAATTAGGGGAATCATGGGGTTGTGGGAGCATTGAGTCAATACCTGAGTTGTTCTCCAAACAATCATCATTATTAACCTGAATATTGTCTAGTTCTTTGCCTTGAGTCTCTTCATCATTGTGCCCCTATGCAGCAGGGTTATGGGGGATGGGATTCATAGTAATTTCCTTATTTATTTGGGATTGGGGGTGTTGATTCAGGACTCTTGGATCAACATTACAAACTTGGGGATTAATCTCATGAGATTTAGAGTTTGATGTCATACCTGCCTGCTGTTGAGCTTGAAGTTTTTGTTGTCTCTTTGTGGGAAATTGGACTTCTTGGTGGTGTTGTTTGTTGTTCCTCTTGCCTTTTCTTCTTTGTGTTTTCCATGGGTCTTGATCAAGAATGCTTTCACCATCACGGCCATTTGGCTTGTTTTGTTGTTCATCATCACTGTTCTCCACATTCATTTTTTTTGTTCCTGTCATTGGTGTTGCCTTTGTTCTTGTGTCTTTCAGCTTCTTCTTTTTACTTTCCTTTTCTATTATCCTCATCTCTTCTTTTCACAGTTCATTCATTCATAGTATGACCATGGTGTTTGCAGTAATCACAGTAGTCAGGTACACCTTCATACTGGATTGGTTGCCATCTCCCCTCTCCATGTTCATCTTCATCAAAGCCAATCCATACATAATGGGGCCTTTCCTTGGTTAAGTCAATTTGGATCTTTACCTTTGCAACACTTCCTCTAGTCTTCTTGTACGTAGCTAGATCAAGGAACAAAACCTTACAGATGGGAGACATTAAAGGAGTCACTACTTCAAGGCAGTCACAGTGCCAAGGTAGCTCTGACAGGATTGCCCAAATAGGGACCAAGGATGTCTCAACCTCTGGCTTAAAGGTAGGAGTCCAAAGTTGAAGTCTCATTAGGCCTTCTATGCACATTTTACCTTTAGACCAGACAGTGGAATGATCATCTGCATTGTCCAGATCAATATATAAATGCTTGGAATTGAAATAAGTAAACTTGACTCCCCCCCTAAGCTCTGTTTGTAGAATAAACTCTTTTATGATAACTTCCATCTTGGGCATAGTATTAGTGAATTTACCTATTAAGGTGTATTTGCATCTAGCTGCTAATTTCACCATAAAGTCCTCTTTTCTAAAAACAACAAGAGGAAACCCTTGCTTGGTTGTAATCTTAGGAGGACTAATTTCAATAGCAGACCTTTTCATGGCTTCCTAAGCTCTCTATCTGGTGGCCATAGAGTGTGGCACCACAGGATTAGGAGGTTCAAGATTGTTGTTGATAGGGGGTCTGTTGGGATTTATATTCTTAGGGACCTGATTGCCATTGTTTTTACCTTGAGTCCTATTGTGGTCAGGCTTAGTAGTGCTGGGTTTAAAGGCATCAAAATTATTTGAGACTTTCACAGGATAACTATTAGGAACATAAGGTTTCTGAGAGTTGTTATTTTGTCCATCCTGAAGTTGAGCTTTTTCTTTTTATGGTTGCAGATTTCCATCTTCACTCCTCAATTTTACATTGTTTTGTATTTTACTCACCTCAGTAGGATTAGTAGACTTACCCGTAACCGCCACTTGATCCATGGTGGTAGTACTAACATTTTGGTCTTTTCTTGTCCCTTCTTCAGATTTGGGTTCCTTGCCAGGCTTATATGCCCCCTTTCCCATTGAGCTGGTCCATCGGTTGCCTCTGATTTACATGTGAATTGTCCCTATTAGCAACTTTACTGTTCAAAGTTTGAGCAGTGGAAGGTTCAACCTTCTTTCCCCCATTCGAGTCCTTCAATACAGGGGATTGGTCTTTCTCTGCATTTCCGATCCCCAAGCCATTTTATCCGTGTCCCCCTCCTTCTTTTGGGTCCATCGATATGGAGATAGGATCTATCCCATGTTTCATATGAGTGTCTTGGAGCTCGAGATGTTTTCATCCACATCACCCTTTTTAGAATTCTGAGATGAAGCACTAGTTTGAGGTGAATTTTGGAGCATAAGAGGATTTTTAGATTGTGGACCATCTCTATTGAGAGGAATCAGATGAGTATTACCAGCTTGAACCTGGGAAATGATTCTTTATGCCCAAAGCCATTGTTCCTCGGAAATCTCCTCTAAGTGCGTTTCATTCAGAATCGATTTCCCAGCTTCATTAGGCGTGTTTATGGATGATTGTTGCTGAGATGATTGTATTTCACTACTATGCTCCATTTGAGCTTGGTCAGGTTGCCAAAAAAGCTCTGTCGGTGGCGCATCTGCCATCTGTCCAAAGTAGTCGTTAGGATTACCTAGTTGTTAGAGGCTTTGTTTTTGAGAGAATATTTTTAGAGAGAGATCATTTTTTAGGGACCTATGGTTTTCGGCCCTAAGGTTTAGGGTTTATGATTTAGGGGTTACGATTTAAGCCCTAAGGTTTAGGGTTTAGGGTTTAGGGTTTAAGCCTTAAGGTTTAGTCCTTAAGGTTTAGGGTATAGGGTATATGGTTTTTTTAGGTTTTTTTAGGGTTTAGGGTTTCTTAGTGTTTAGGGTTTCATAGGGCTTAGGGTTTAGGGTTTAGATTATAGGTCCTAAGCTTTAGGGTTTACGATTTATGGTTTTTGGCTTAAGCCCAAAGGTTTAGGGTTTAGGGTGTAGTTTTAAAAGTTTAGGCCATACGGTTTAGGGTTTTTTTTAGGGTTTAGGATGTTGGCCCTATGGTTTAGGTTATAGAGTTTTTATCCTATGGTTTAGGGTTTAGGATTTTTTGAGGGTTTAAAGTTTGGGTTTTTTAGGTTTAGTCTTTTTTAGGATTTAGGGTATAGGGATTTGGGTTCTTTAGGTTTAGGGTTTTTTAGGGTTTTCTTTAGGGTATTTGTAGGGTTTTTTTGGTTTAGGGTTTTTAGGGTTTTTTAGAGTTTAGGATTTCTTAGGATTTAGGGTGTTTTAGGGCTCAGGGTTTAGGGTTTAGATTTCAGGCCCTAAGATTTAGGGTTTAGGACCTAAGGTGTAGGGTTTATGATTTATGGTTTAGGGTTCAAGCCTTAAGGTTTAGGGTTTAGGATATAGTCCTTAAGGTTTAGGCCCTACAGTTTAGGGGGTTTTTAGGGTCTAGGATTTAGGCCCTAAGGATTAGGGTAAAGAGTTTAGGTCATACAGTTTAGGGTTTAAAGTTTAGGAATTAGGGTTTTTAGGATTTTTAGGACTTTTAGGGCTTTTTTAGTGTTTAAAGTTTAGAGTTAGGTTTAGGGTTTTTTAGGGTTTAGGGTTTAGGATTTAGGACTTTGGTTCTTCGGTTTAGGGGTTTTTATGTTTTTTAGGGTGTTTTTAGGTTTTTTAGGTTTAGAATTTTTAGAGTTTTTTTAAGGTTTAAGGTTTCTTAGGGTTTTTAGGTGTTTTTTAGGGTTTAGGGTTTCTTAGGGCTTCAAATTTAGGGTTTAGATTTTAGGCCCTAAGGTTTAAGGTTTAGGCCTTAAGGTTTTTTTTATTAAACAGACCTTACCGAAGGATCTCACCCCTCGTGGCGGTCAGCGGTTAAACCACACACCCCAAGCCTTAACATAAATAAACAAAACAAAAATACAAAGAGGGGGACATAAACCTTACCTCCAACCTTATGGTCGGTATATAAGTCTATCATCCTACAACGGATAAATGACTTATTTACGATACTATAAAAGGAAACCTAGTACTATGCACCTATTGAGAGGACTCCTCTCAGTACAATAATTCCAGGAAAAGTAAATAAGGGAGACTCTCCCCTTACAAAAGTAAGAAAAGAAAAAATAGCTAATCCTATTCAGGGAAGCTATAACAAGCAAGCTAAAGCTTAAGTGAAACGTTTACTAGCGTCAACAGTATAAAGAACTCTATACAAACATTAAGAAATTGCTCATGGAGGTTGTTTGATCCTTTTCATTTTCTTCCGTCTAAAGTTTGTCATTCCCATTTTTTCCAAGAGATAACTTCCTTTGACTGCAATAGGAAGCTGATGATAAGTGTAGAATTGTTGGAGTATATCAATTTTGTGGCTCATATTTGACAAGTAGTCAACAGTAAAATTTGCTTCCCTAAATGTGTTTGCACTGGAAGAAATCCAATTGATTGATGAGCTAGAGAATTGATTGAACTTGTTGTTGGAGCTTCCAGGGAGGTTTATATACCTGTATGAGACATTTGTTAAGTAATTATGAGTCTACCTCAAGTATAATCTTCTTGTATCCATGCTGCAGACACCAATAAATTCCTTGTGTAGCTGTCGTAGTTTCAGCAAGGTTGTTGGTGCCGATGCAAAGAGGAATGATGAATGCATATATCATATCTCCATTAAAATATCGCAAAATGCCTCCTCCTCCAATCTTGTCAGGATTACATATAGCACTACCATCAGTGTTGAGCTTGTAAATATTGTTAGGAGGCTTCATCCACTTCACCTATTTGATTTGAAGCTCCTGCCTGCACCCTTCAACCGTTTTAATCAAGTTTAGCCAGTTATTGGGCCATTTTAGGTAAGGGTAGGCAGCATTAAGCATGAGGTTGGTATCTTTAAAGATAAGAAATTTAACTCTGTAGTGCTTGAACTCTTGCCACCATACTTAGCCGAGAACCTATTCTTCCACAAGTTCCATATAATAATGATAGGAAGGGACTGGATAATAGCTTTATGAACTTCATTTTGTGTTTCCATGCCCCACCATCTCATCAGATGGTTCTTCAAAGTATGCTACCTATGATCAGTCCCCACCAGAGCAGCAAAATATTTCCAGATATGATTAGCAAAATTCCAGTAACAAAAACATGCTATATGTCATCCCATTCCAGACTGATGCAACATGAGCACCTAGCAGGTTCACCACCAAATGTGATGATCTTATCATTTGTAGGTAGCTTGACCCTTAAAAGCCCTCCAGAGAAGAAAAGCAACTTTAAAAGGTATGTTCTTTTGCCAGGTAAAGCTATTAATTTTGCATTTTTTCTTCTTTTTCCTAATAAGTTCCCGTGCAGAAGAACATGAGAACAGACCATTGTAATTGAGTCCCCATACTGCCTCATCTGGAATGTTTTCCTGATAATGTATGATTGTACTCAAGATCTTTGGAATCAAAAGGGGAGGGGCATGTCTTCTCACCATAATTTCACTGACCATTCACCAAGAACTGGGAAACTTTAATGTTGTTGAGTCTAGTGATATTGTTGGAATGATGAGCTAGAGGTCCTTCTCCCAACAAATTATCCCACCTAAACATGCATGTTGATTTTCCATCTGATATGAGCCTCAACTGTATCCTTGTTCTTCATCATATACCTCTAAACAAGAGATTGACCAGTATCAAATTTTTTGCCCACTAGGTTGGATCTCTGACAATACTTGGCTTTAAGAAATTGACTCTACAAGGAGTTCTTAGTCCTAAAAGACCACCACTGTTTGAGTTGTAAAGAAGTAAAAATATCATTAAGTTGCCTTACCCCTATACCCCCTTCATCATAGGGAAAGCTAAGGATTTCCCAGGAAGCCCAATGATATTTTTTCTTCTCTTTATCCCATCTCCAAAAAAAATAAGCAATTAGTGTACTTGATAGTAGTTTTGGGAGGAGAGATAGCAGCCATTGTATGGATTGGGATTGATTGAAGGACATGTTTCACCAAAGTGGCTCTACCTCAAAAGCTGAGAATTCTTGATTGCCATCCACTACTCTCTTCACAACCTTTGCCACCAGATCAAAATAGTAAATAATTCTTTGGCCACCTATATATAGAGGGAAACCAAGATAAGTGATAGGACTATCCGTTTGGGTGAAGCCTGTAATGGACTTGATTAAATCAATAATGTCTAAAGGAGTGTTTACTGGAACCATGAAATGACTTTTATCCTTATTGATAAGCTGATCAGATATGAGTTCATAATTAGAGAGAGTCTTCATTATCAACTGTAAAGAGCTCCTGTGACCAGATGTGAAAATGATCACATTATCTTCGAAACTCAAATGATTAATCTGGGGACCCCTCACTTCAATTTGGAAACCTTGATAACTATGATTTTGATGGAGAAGATTCAGCATTCTAGATAACACCTCGCCCCCAATATGAACAATGTAGGTGATAGAGGATCACCTGGAAAAAACCATGCCTGGTTCCATTTACTATCACAGAATACCAATTATTACACATAATTCTCCATACCAAATCAATAAATATTACACCAAAACCCATTTTTTTCATCACCAAGCAAGTAAAAGCCAAAGACACTCTATCATAAGCCTTAGCCATGTCCATCTTGATCACCACATTATCACCTTCCTTGGATTTTTTGATGCCATGAGTAATTTCCTAAGCCAACATTATGTTTTTAGAAATGTTCCTTCCTTTAACAAATCGAGATTGGTTATATGAAATAAGATTGGGGAGAACAGGAGCAAGACTGATACAAAGCAGTTTAGAAATAATTTTGTTGGCAAAGTTACTCAAACTAATGGGTCTGAATTCATTAAGCTTATTAGGCTGCTCAACTATAGGGACAAGCACCAAACATGCATGTGAAAAGAACCTAGGCATTTCATGACCACAAAATAAATATTGAACAGCTTCCAAAAAACCCTCTTTGATGATATCCCAGCAACTTTGAAAAATTTCCCCCCATACCCATCAGGACCAGGAGTAGAGTTGGGGTTGATAGAAAAAACCTCCTGATGTATTTCATTCATAGTGGGCATAGCTTGGAGTATGTTGTTTTGATCTTCCATAACCATCGTGGGAACATGCTGGAGAATATCTTCATTAATCTTATTTTCATGTCCAGAGAATACATTCTGATAATATTCACAAGCTTCCTTGGAAATATTAGCTTTACCCTGTACCCAATTATCCATCACCAGTAGAAATCTTATGAATAAACAATTTTCTCCTCCTTCCTCTCATAATGGTATGAAAATATTTGGAATTAGTATCTCCCTCCTTAAACCATTGAAGTTGAGTTTTCTGTTTAAGGATAGAAGCTTCTAATTTCATATACTTGATATATTGGGCATTGACCTGATGAAGGTTAGCTCTACTCTCCTCAGTATTGTTGATGATGACTTCTTCCTCAGCTAATCATACCTTTTTTTCATAATCTTTCACAATAGCAAAAATATCACCATACTCTTTTTTGGACCAGGAACTCAGAGTAGCAGTAAGTCTCTTCATATTTTGATGTAATGTCCACATAGGGTTGCCATACACTTTTATATCCCAACAAGCCTTAACAGTGTCCATGAAATTTTCATGTTCTGTCCAGCAATGAAGAAATTTAAAATATCTGATGACTTCTTCATTTCTTACTACCATCTCCATAAGGAGAGGACAATGGTCTGACCCCACAGAAGGTAGATGAGTGATGGTAGTCTGAGGTATTTCTTCCAACCACTTATCATTTATCATGGCTCTATCTAATCTCTTCCATAATCTGCAGTCTTCGGCCCTTTGATTGCACTAGGTAAAATGTTGACCATTATACCCTAGATCCATTAAGCCACAAACTTCAATGATACTTATGAATTCAAAGCTCTTATTCATATTATATGGTCTACCCCCTTGTTTTTCATCAGTAGATGTAATAACATTAAAATCTCCTATAGTGCACCAAGGCATGTTCATATTGGAAAAATGAAAGAGTCTATCCCATAAAGGCATTCTGAGATAGTTTTTACATTTGGTATAAATGAATGAAACCATGAATTTATCCTTGTAGCCCACATGCTATAAAACACATGTATTTTTGTTGATCATCACTCTCCAGAACTGTGCAGTCCACTTCAATATTCCTGAAGATCCATATCTTTCCATTGGGATTACAAGCTACATTATCCATATTTAACTGGATTTTGTATTTCTTAAGCTGGGAATTATCAGAAAATGGTTCAAGAATTGCTATCATAGACAGATTATGCATTTTCTTGAGATTTTGGAGCCTCTCCAAAGATCCTTGAGTGTTGATTCTTCTAGCATTCCAACAAAGAGACTTAATCACTAAAACCTCTACTCCTGGACCTAGTGTTTGGTCTGCCAGACTTAGCAGATGTATTATTGAAAGCTTGATTGTTGTGTTGTTTCATTTGTTTTCTGCCTCTTTGAGATAAGCCTTGTTGGTTTGTGACTTCTTGTATTTCTTCTTGAAACTCACTTTGAAATGTGGATCCAAATGCTTTAATGAGGTGGGCACTAGTTTCATCATACTCTTCATCATCTTCCTCCCTGATAGACTGAGTATCCTCATCAAATTAATCTTCAGATTGTTCCATATCATATTCATTATTAATCCTTAGCCCTGCATTGGAATTGGCAGCTTGCTATTTTTTGTTCACATAACCCTGATCTTCTTGTGCATTAATATTCTAAACTTCAGCCTCTTTTTATTGTCTTTTCTTGATGACATATGTTCTCTTTTTACTCAATTTGCCTTGTGATTTGTTGTTGGTAGTTTTCTGAATAGTGTTCTCCTCATTTCTTTGTATGTTATCATCATCCTGGCCTTGAACGCTCTTCTTATTCTGATTGTTGGTAGGGGTATTATAATTTAGCTCCTCAATATTGTCTACACTACTGTTTTGTTGATTCTGCAACCTCATACAAGTAACATCATCATGAATCTGCCCAGTATCAGTAGCTTGTGTATTTCCATGATTAATTTGCATGGGTTGATTTTATGGAGCTTGAATAGAGGTAGCAGGGGCTCTATGGTCAGTACTAGGGTTACAGTGCAAATGCTCATGCCCAGCATGAGACAAATTCCCCCCTTTGGATACCCTATCCTGCAAGTTAGATGTTTTCTCATGACACCCCCCCATCCATCACTCCTTCAACTTCAGCAGCATCAGACAAGCAATTAACAATATGGTTTTGGGGTATGGGGAGCATTGAGTTAATACTTGTGGTCTTCTTGCCTTGTTCTCCATGATTTGTCACTTTATCATTACCTTTATGCTTATGTAATAATTGAGAATTTTGTGGAGATAAGTCAACTTGTGACTTTTGAACAATTTTGTTTCTCCATTGTATTAATCTTTTCAGAACCTTGATTTTCTTTTCGTTCTTGGTTGTTGGGTTGATCTTGCACTTCTAGATCAATGTAGTTATTATGAGTAGAAATAGTAGATATATTGAGATTACCTGACTGTATGGCCTATTGGTGCATGTTCTTCTACATCTGCTCCTGAGGTGAATCAGGCCATTCCATAGTGTTTGAGTTTTGTTAGTGATTTTTCCTCTTTTGAACCTGCCACTGTTCTTCTTCTGACTTGTTTTCCTGCTCTTGATTAGGTTCCTGCTTATTGTCCAGTTCAGTAGTACCAGCAGCCCTGTTATTATTTTTTATTTGAGTTGTCTGCTGTTCCCTTTTACTTTTGTTTTTCTTCTCAACCTCTAACTCTTTTCTTCTCATGTAGTCTTCATTTCTTTTTTTGATAGTGCACACATGTATCAAATGCCCATGATGTTTATAGTACATGTAGTAATCAGGAACACTCTCATACTGAATAGCTTGCAAGCTCCAAATGCTGAGATCTTCCTTATCAAAACCCATCCACACATGTGGAGGTCTTTCTTTAGTAAGATCAATTTGGACCTTAACTTTAGCCGAGCTACCTCTAGTGTTTTGGATAGAAGCAGTATCCAGGTACAACACTTTACCAATAGGACCTAGTAAAGCAGTTAAAAACTCCTTGTTGTAGCATTGCCAGGGCAGTTCAGTTAAAGAAATCCAAATAGGAACAATTGGAGTTTCCTCTTCTGGTCTAAATGTAGGAGTCCAAGTTTATCTCCTCATCAGTTGACCTTCAATATTCATTTTTCATTTTGTCTAAACTGTGATGTAATCCAACTCATTATCTCGATCAATATACACATGTCTAGCATTAAAATGAGCTATCTTAACTCCTCCAGACAATTTAGTTTGGAGAATGAAATTCTTTCTGATCAATTCCACCTTCGACATGGTATTACTAAATATACCAACTAGAGTATACTTACACCTAGAAGCCAACTTCACCATGTAATCATCCATTTGGTTGTAACAGTAGGGGTTGATAATTCTATGGGGACCTCATTCTTGGATTGCTTATGCTTCAATCTAGTAGAAAAAGTTTGCACCACTGTATAGGGAGTTGGTTGTGGAATAACTTCATTTTTGGCATTGTTCTGAGGATTCTGATTGGAGTGATCACCAGGCATTTGATTTTGCTTCATTTCAGGCCTGCTTCTATGAGGATTAGGTACATATTTTCCAACATTATTGGAAACTCTTGGATATTGATGTGGAGGAGCATGTGTATTCGTTTTAGTTGATTCTTGATGTTTCCCATTATCAACTGGTTTTTTTACCTTTGTTGCTATTACCAGCCATATCAAGAACTTGTTCCTTTCCCTGCATCAAAGGATTTCTAACAATGCTAGACTGTCCCTTTGCAATGGATTGCAAATGGGGCTCACTGTTAGTATCAACATATTGAATGGAGTTGGTTTTAGTGAACTTACCTTGATTTTGTTTGGTTTCATGTAATTGAGTTCTTGTGCCATCTTCTCCTTCTTTTTGTCGCTTGCCTTGTGTATCAGCTACCTTCTCAACTTTATTGATCTCCTCCTGGGTATGCCCATTGATATTTTCCTATTGGATAGGCATTGGAGTGAGTAAAGGGACATCAACATTAACATCAAATGAAAAATTAGTACTATTTGTCTCTTCGCATTGATTCAGTGCGACATGAGCATTGGATTGTTGATCCTAAGTATTGCCCAAACTCTCTTTTTGTTATAGGCCTCTAACAAGACTTTCTTCTTTCAACTTTGAATGATCATTTGGTTCTTGTTGATCTTGGGAACTCGAATTCAATGATGCCAACTTGTTCTGTTCCCCTTGACCGCCCCAGAAATGATCTTTTTTTATTTTTGCATTTCTCCTGAGGTCCAGCGACCTCGCCTGAAACTTTCTCGGTGACTCCACCGTCCAAATCACTTGAAATAGCAGTGAGATGTTCCTCTATGTGAAGGGAAGAATCCCCAGTGGTTGATTCTAGTCTAATCAATTCTGACGATGCTCAATTTTGTAGACACACTTGAGGTGATTCAGTGGCGATTCTCAGCTGAGTCGCCTTTTGAGATTTCCCATTTTGGATGGTGGAATCCTTTGAATTTTGGACTGGAGATATAACTTGTATAGGGGATTCATTTTCTCGTCCCACATTTGCACAATTCACATCAAATTGATCATTGGAAATAAATTATTTTGCCTAGTTCAACCCTCTTTCCGAAATTGCGACATTGACCACTTCAGTTCTTCGTAGATTCAAAGAGTTGTGGGAGGAACTAGCTGATGATCCTTGTTGTGTTTTATTGGTATCTTCCAAGCGCCCCTTTTGGCATTGGTCCGGTGGCCAGACAAGTTCCACCGGTGGCGCATCTGCCATCTAGAAAAGTAACCATTATGAATAACTAACTAGCCGTTAGAGGCTTTCTTTGAGAGAATATTTTTTAGAGAGAAGTTTTAGAGATAGGTGGTTTTTGTTTCTTGGCCCTAAGGTTTAGGGTTTACGATTTAGGGTTTAGGGTTTAAGGCTTAAGGTTTAGGGTTTAGGGTATAGTCCTTAAGGTTTAGACCCTACAGTTTAGGGTTTTTTTTAGGGTTTAGGATTTAGGCCCTAAGGTTTAGGCTATAGAGTTTAGGTCCTACAGTTTAGGGTTTAGGGTTTTTAAGGGACTTTTAGGGTTTAAAGTTTAGGGTTTTTTAGGTTTAGGGTTTTTTAGAGTTTAGGGTTTAGGGCTTGGGTTCTTTAGGTGAAGGGGTTTTTATGATTTTCTTTAGGGTGTTTTTAGGGTTTTTTAGGTTTTAGAATTTTTAGGGTTTAGGATTTCCTAGGTTATTTTAGGGTTTAGGGTTTCTTAAGGCTTAGGGCTTCTTATGGCTTAGGGTTTATGGCTTAGATTTTAGGCCCTAAGATTTAGGGTTTAGGCCCTAAGGTTTAGGGTTTACAATTTAGGGTTTAGGATTTAAGTTCTATGCTTTAGGAATTAGGGCATAGTTCTAAAGATTTAGACCCTATGATTTAGGGTTTTTTAGAGTTTAGGATATTTTAATTTATTTATTTTAATTACCCTTGGGGAGGGAGGTCAGGGGCTAAGCAACACCCCCAGTCCTTAACATAAATAAAAACAAGGCAAAAGTACAAGGAGGGGGATATAAACCTTACCTCCGAACCTATGATGGTACATAAGTTAGTCATCCAACTAAGGTTAACCAACTCATCCCCATGTCTAAGAATTGAAACCTTAGAAACTAAACACCTATGAGAGGACTCCTCTCAGTATAAAGCAGTTTGGAATCATAAATAAGGGAGTCTCTCTCGTTACATAAGTAAGAAAAGAAAAACAACTAGACCTATTCAAAGAAGTTATGGTCCCAGAAGACATAGCCAAGTTGAAAAGATGTAGGAAACACCAAATGAAGTATAGAGCCTTCGATACAGAAAGAAGTTAAAAAATCTCAAGGTGGCTGTTTAATCCTCTTAAGTTTCTTCCTTCTGAAATTTGACACTCCAATTTTTTCCAAAAGATAACTACCCTAAGAACCTGCAAGTAGTTGTTGGTAGGTGTAATAGTGGTGGATAATGTCTAACTTATGGCTCCTCTTGGATAAAAAAATATGTTGTGCAATTGGCCTCTCTAAAAGTGTGGCTGCATCTGAACCATTTAAGTCGACTTGTGAGTCTAAGTAAGTCTCTGATGAGCTGCTGCATTTTTCAACGTGGTTTGATGTTGAGATTTACCCATTTGGTGAGGAGTTCTGAGCCCACTTCAAGAATTATCCTTTTATATCCATGTTGTAGGCACCAGTAGATACCATGTGTGGCTGCTAGTGTTTCTGCTTGATTGTTTGTGGCCAAAACAAGAGGAATAGTGAAAGCATGCACCATAATACCGTGATGATCTCTCAAAATACCACCACCTCCTATACTGGTTGATTTTTAAGAGCACTACCATATGTGTTTAGTTTAAGAATAATGTTAAGAGATTTCTCCCAACTAATTTTCCAGATTCTAATCTCCTGCTTGCACCCTTCTATCACTTTAATTAGATCATACCAGTTTCTAGGCCATAGGAGATAGGGGAAAACAATGGTGAGAAGTTGAATGATGTTTTTATGGATTAGGAATTTGACTTTGGCAGTGCTGGACTTTTTACCCCAATACTTTGCTAAGCACCTATTCGTCCAAAGATTCCAGCATATAATGATGGGTAGAGATTGAAGCATAAGTTCATGCACATCATTCTTAGACTCCATCCCCCACCATTGTGTCAAAAGGTTTCTCAAAGTGGACTGATTGTGTGGGATGCCACAGGTAGCTGCAAAGGACCCCAAATGATTTTTTCAAAATTGCCATTGTTTAGGATGTGATCAATATCATCCCACCCTGGTCTTATGCAACAGAAACATGTAACAGGAGTAGCTCCAAAGGTAGTAATTTTATCATTTGTTGGAAGTTTATATCTTAGGGCCCTCCATAGCATAAAAGACATTTTGAAAGGGATGTACTTGTGCCAAAGATAAGTATTGATGGTGCTTTTGTTCTTCTTCTGCCTGATGATATCCCATGCTGATGAACACCATTCTCATTTGGCTTCCACACAGTTTCATCTGGAACCCCTGCTTGATAATGAGCTATGTTGTTCAAAAAATTTTGAATTAGAAAAAGGGGCACCTTTTTTCTCAACAGAGACTCATTCCAATGTCCATCCACCAGGAAATGTGAAATAGTAGTATTGTTAAGACTAGTAATGGCATCATTGTGTTGAGTTACATGCCCTTCTCCCAACCAATCATCCCACCGAAAGAGACTATTTTATGAGTTAATCTTCCAAGTGATATGAGGTTCCATTATGGCTTTGTTTTTCATCATATATTTCCAAACAAGAGATTGCCCAGTGTCCCATTTTTTGGCAACTGGATTAGCTCTTTGACAATACTTGGCTCTTAGAAATCAACCCCACAAAGAGTTCTTAGTTCTGAAACTCCACCACTGTTTGAAATGCATTGAAGTGCACACATCTTCAAAATTTCATACTCCAATGCGTCCTTCCTCATAAGGGAAGCTAAGTGATTCCCAGGATGCCCAGTGGTATTTTTTCTTTTCCTTATCCCCTCCCCCAAAAGATGTCAGCAGTTACCCTCTTAATATAATTAATGGTAGTTTTGGGAGGAGATATTGCTGCCATAGTGTGAATAGGAATGGATGGAAGAACATGCTTTACTAGAGTCACATTGCCTCAAAAACTGAGGATCCTTGACTGCCATCCACTAATTTTCTTTAATACCTTAGCCATAAGGTCTGAGTAGTAGATTATTCTTTGTCCACCAATATATAAAGGACACCCAGGCAAGTTTTAGGGCTAGCCTTTTGAGAAAAACCAGTAGTATCCCTTATTAGGGCAATGATGTCAGCTGGGGCATTTGGAGGTATCATGAAGTGGCTCTTATCTTTGTTAATGAGTTGATCACAAACAACTTCATAGGTACTGAGAGTTTTCATAATTAGTTGCAAAGAGTTCCTGGTACCTGAAGTAAAGATGATCACATCATCTGCAAAGCATAGGTGATTGACTTTGGGTCCCCTGATTTCCATCTGAAAACCTTTGTAGTTCTCATCATGATAAAGGAGGTTCAGCATCCTGGAAAGGACCTCAGCACCCAAAATAAATAATGCAGGAGAAAGGAGGTTCCCCTTCTTGAGGCCTCTTGTGGAATGAAAAAACCTATGTCTAGTCCCATTTATGTTGACTGAGTCAAAGTTAATGCTCATAGTTCTCCAGACTAAGTGAATGAAAACTTCTCCAAAGCCCATAGCCCTCAGAACCAAGCAAGTAAAGGACCATGACACTCTATCATATGCCTTAGACATTTCAAGCTTGATTACCACATTATCTCGTTCTATTGGTTTTTTAATGCTATGAGTAATCTCTTGAGCCAACATGATGTTCTCGGAGATACTTCTCCCCTTGACAAAGCCTTATTGATTTTTTGAAATAAGATTCGGAAGAATGGGGGCCAATCTGAGACAAAGGATCTTGGAAATGATTTTATTGGTAAAGTTGCTCAAACTAATAGACCTGAATTCATTGAACTTATTAGGATGCTCAACCTTGGGAAGCAGGACTAGACAGACATGGGACGTGAACTTTGGCATTATGTGCCCACTGAAGTAAGACTGAACAGCAACAAATAAACTCTCTTTAATTATCTCCCAACAAACTTGATAAAATTTCCCACCAAAACAATCAGGACCTAGGGCAGAATAAGGATTCATGGAGTTTACCACATGCTATAATTCTTCAATAGTAGGCATTTCCTGTAATGTCTAGTTTTGTTCATTTGAAACCATTCTTGGGATGCATTGGACTATATTATCAGCAATCCTATTTTCATGCTAGAGAAGATTTTCTGAAAATAATTATATGCTGCATGGGCAATCTATTCATCCCCCTATATCCATTTATCATCATCATTACAAATCTTGTGTATGAACAGTTTTCTCATCCTTCCTCTCATGATAGAATGAAAGTATTTTGAGTTAGCATCCCCATCCTTGAACCACTGAAGTTGTGTCTTCTGTTTGAGAATGGATGCTTCTAATTTAAGATACTTGACGTATTGAGCATTGATCTGATGAACAGTAGCTCTATTATCAGTAGAATTATTTAGTATGACTTTTTCTTCAGCTACTCTTACCTTCTCCTCATAGTCCTTGACAGAAATGAAGATATCACCATACTCTTTTCTTGACTAGGCACTAAGAGTAGAGGCCGATCTTTTCATTTTCTGATGTAACTTCCACATTGGGTTACCACCAACTTCTCTTTCCCAGCATTCTTTAACAGTAGACATAAAATAAACATTTTCAGGCCAACAGTGAAGAAACTTAAAATACTGTGTATTTTTCCAGTCTTACAACCATTTCCATAAGCAAGGGAATATGGTCAGACCCTACTAATGATAGGTGTGCTATAGTGGTTTGAGGCATATCTTCAATCCACTTGTCATTAGCCATAGCTCTGCTAAGCCTCTTCCACACTCTGGCCCCCTCAGATCTTTGATTGCACCAGGTAAAATGTTGACCATTATAACCAAGGTCCATTAATCCACAAGCTTCAATAACACTGAGTGTAACACCTCGGATTTGAAAAGAAGAAAAATTGTAGGTTTTCAGAACTGATGCCAGTACTAACGCAAGCCATCTACGGACCGTAGGTAGGAACTGTAGATGGCTAGGTCTATCCCAGACTTAGAGAAATTTTGAGGATCAAAGGTTGGACTGACGGCTGGTATGTACGGTCCGTCAATGGGCTTACGAACTATACATATGTCCCTTCGTTTGAAGCCCAAAATTATTAGTTTCTAAATCTTTCTATTCTTGACCAGGACGATCCATAGGTCGAAATTTCGTAGTTATTTTTAAGGGTTTTTTGGTTTTTTCCCTAATTGACTTATACGTAATCTAAGTTAGTTTATTCCTAATACTAGACCCTATATAATTCATCTAAGCCTAAATTCTACCAATTCTAATAACTTTACAAATTCCCCCAAATCCCTCGAAAGTTTTCATCTCAAATAGTTCTCTCTCTAAAGGAAGAAGAAGAAGATCTAGGGTTTCCATCCAAGTCTCTTAATTCACCATTAATTGTGGGCTTTGAACTCAAAGGTATGATGACTTTTACCTACGGAGTCCTTTCCTCAATAGGTGTCACGACCCGATCTCTCGAGCAATGATGGCACCTACTAACCCACCAGTAGGCCAGCCAAAACCCTATCCTGAAACTAAATAGTAATGGGACCGAGGGTGGAAACTAA
Organism: Solanum appendiculatum; assembly: GCA_018342035.1. Classification (NCBI taxonomy): domain Eukaryota; kingdom Viridiplantae; phylum Streptophyta; class Magnoliopsida; order Solanales; family Solanaceae; genus Solanum; species Solanum appendiculatum. Next base: position 2,792,744 of record JAGDQO010000335.1, read on the forward strand.
TCTCAACAAAACAGAAGCAACACAAGAACGCACAAAACCAGAAAGCTGAAACGAAACCAAACTACAAACACAACTGAAACCTACCAGAAACTAGAAGTCACATGTATAGAACTACTAACAAGAGTACCAGTCCAAAAAGTGGACCACAGAAACAAACTGTCTTGAAAGCAAAAGACAAGCCAAACTACAAATACAGAAGGAGATAGGTAACCCCAGAACGACATGTGCTCACCCTAGTCTCCTGAACTGACAGCTGCAGGCTCGATCTCAGCGCTGATAACTGGTGCTCGGACCTACATCACGAAAACATATGCGGAGTGTAGTATGAGTACCAAAACAATAGGTACCCAGTAGGCATCATAGGCCAAATAGGAAAGAAAGCTAAAGACAGGCAGACAAGATAGAATCAAAACAACAGAGGTCAACAAAACAGAAGGAGAGAAAGCAGAAAGTAAACAGAGAACAACTAAGCTAAACCCAGCCGAGTTCCCCATAAGACCCGCTGGGCACACTCGTGCGCAAGTTTAGATAAAACCCGAAGGGACCCCCATAAGCCCGACAGGTACACAGAAGAGTGATTCTATAGAAACGAAGGAAATCAACACCAGAAGGTAGTACCTGGGCCCCGCCCAATCATCAGTCACGATCTGGAAATACCGGACTCTAACCGGGTAATGTCAGCCTCGAGCTGGAACAATACCTTGGCCCAGCCCAATCATCATTCACGAGCTGGAAATAAAGAGTCCTACCCGCGTAACCTTAGCCTCGTACTAGAATAACCAACCCATGCTCGATAGTATCGCACTCAAAATATCGGCTCCAATCGGATAACGTCAGCTGCGCACCTAGGACTTGTAGCCTCCGCTCCATGGACTCGTACTGGAAATACATGGCTGTAATCGTGTAACGTCAGCTACGGACCGGAGCAGGAGCCTACCCCTGATAGCCTAGAGCTGGAAATACCGGATGCTAATCGAATAATGTCAGGTGCGTGCTGGAGCCAACAACCTCGAACTGTATCAAAGAACCAATAATGAAATAACTCAAGGAAACACACCACGGCCAGAAACCCCACAAAGATATCCACCAATGGCTCCCAGCCTAGCATAAACCAACCGATAGCCGATGCAACAGCGAAATTCTCACGCCATAAACCGCAATCGCAGGGATAGAAAGATTGAAGAAGATAGAGGATCCAAAGCCACGAAAATGCCTAAACAACGGGACAATCTATCAGACCCAAGTCTGCTATGCTAGTCTACAAGGATCTAGTCCATCCAAATCGATGTCGGATACATACTCACGTCAACCAGGAACATGGGGCTAAGGCAATACTACCCTAACCTAATATAAGGTCAAAAACACAAGCAATCAACACAACGAAAGCAAATAACCTGAACCCACGCATGGAACAACAAATAACCACCCAACAGATAACTCACAACATAAATACCAACAATCCAAGCCAACAACCCAACCTAAAACATGATAATAGCCCTGAGCAGCCCATAGAACAACTCTAAACAAAAAGAAACAGAGAATAAGAAGAACAATACTAGCTTCCCAAACCCAGATTCACACAAGTCGACAAATATTTACACAATCATGCTCAATCTAAAAGGAAGGGGAGCCGTAACCTACCAAAAAACCGATCACGCGCCCTCCAAGTCACTTCACCGGAGATTTCCCTTCTGAACGGCCTCAGACTGCTGCCACGCTATCAAAAATAGAATCACAGCGTCAATACGGTCATTTAGACACTAAAATCAACAAAATCAGAGACAGACCAATTTTCGGAATCAAAATTGAGATTGTGGGACCCGCTTTAGATTTTTTGGAAATTGACTTCTTGAAGAGGCGCCAAATCCTCCCCCAAACCTGTAGTACAAAACGGGACACTAATCGATGCTCGGATCAGCTCCAAACAGCCAACACAAGAAAAAACAAAACTTCTCACAAAATAAGCCAAGAAAGTAACTTATGCCTCGAATTCACAACAATCGAGGAGTACCCAACGCTAATCAACCAAAAACCCACCAACCCAACAAGATTATGAACGCCTAGGACTTTGAATCACTGAAAACCGATAACCGAGGAGGGAGATATGAATTTTCAAAGTTCCCTTCCAAATGAACCTCGACCTCCATATATAGACCACTGATCCACATTCTTCTCCGCGAACGTGGCCAAAGCTTCACGAACGCGGAGAGAAACCCTCCACAACTCCGCGAACGCGGCCCCAGGCACACAAACGTGGAGAACAAGACCACCCTAAACACACAGAACTACGCGAATGCAACCCCAGGACCGCGAATGCGAAGAACAAAGAACCCAACACACCACAGACTTCCGCAAATGCGGAGAAGCTCACTCGAACGCAGAGCACTAGCACCCAGACCTCCGCGAATGTGGCCTCTTGCCTGCGAATGCGGAGTAGACTCCCTCACTCCTCCGCGAACGCAGAGCCTATCCCGCGAATACGGAGCCTATCCCGCGAACGCAGAAAGATAGGATGTCTGTAATATTTGATACCTGCATCAACTGAGTTTTGGCAACTCCAAAACTCTGATAAGGTGCTCTGAATTCATTCAGAACCACGTGCAAGCAAAAGAAATATGCTACCTCCTCGAATTCGACGTTCCATAATTAATGGCGCAGTTAAAATTTCCATACGAGGTCTTTTTGACAAAAAGTGGATCCCACACCCAAAGGGCCATTTTAGCCAATTTCAACCGGAGGCTTCGGATTTTGATCAGAAGCTCCCGAAAGTTCTCGAAGGTTCATTCTGGACTAAACTCGGCATTTCAAACTAACTGCGCTGTCGGAATTTTCATCCAAGTGCGTTTACTAAGAATGTTGACCAAAGTCAACCTTTAGCCAAATTTCAACGGTTAAAGAGCTGACTGGCCCCAAAATCACACCAAAAGCTTCAGGACTCGGGCAAACTATGCTTCTTGCCTAACTTGGCCGCTCCAGAGCTGATGGAACCATCAAAATTCCCATTTGAGGCCGTTTACCTGAAATTATGATGGAAATTAACTTTTCAAGGTTTAAAAGCTCTAAAACAGGAAAACATGCATAAAAACCCAAACGAACGACCAGGCGACCGAACAGTCAGTGCCAACAAGTAATAAATGACTTGGGGTCGCTACAGGAACACTCTAGATGACAGAAAAGAGACATTAACACAGAAATGACCAAGAGGGTCATTACAGCATCCACTACTAAAAGGACTTTCGTCCTCAAAAGTAAGAATCAAGAAGTACCTGAGAGTTTAAATAAGCTGGGGAACTGCTCCCGCATCTCCCGCTCGGTCTCCCAAGTAGCCTCCTCAACTGGACGATGCCTCCAATGGACTTTAACTATAGGAATGGCTCTTGACCTCAGTTACCTCACATCTCTGCTAGGATAGCAACTGGCTCCTCAATATAGGTCAGACAATCATCCAACACAACTGCATCATACTGGAGCACATGAGACTCATCTAGAACATACCGGCGCAGCATCGAAACCTTAAAAACCGGATGAACAGCTGAGAATGCTGGAGGTAAAGCTAACTCATAAGCCACCTCGCCAACTGTCCTCAAAATCTCAAAAGGCCCAATATACGTGGGGCTGAGCTTGCCCCGCCTCCCAAATCTAGTCACGCCCTTCATGACCGACACTTAGAGGAATACTCTATCACCCACGTCAAATCTCAACGGTCGACGCCTGTGATCTGTATAACTCCACAGTCTAGTCTGAGCCGTCCTAAGCCTATCCATAATCAACCTCACATACTCAATGGTCTCCTAAAACAGATCTGTCCCTCGCGGCCTAGGCTCTGTCCACTCAAACCAACCAATTAGAGTGCGACAACGCCTACCATATAAGGCCTCAAACGGGGCCATCTGAATGTTTGAATGGTAGTTGTTGTTGTACACAAACTCTTCCAAAGGTAAGAAATGGTCCCACTGACCTCCAAAATACATAACACGGGCCCGTAACATATCCTCAAGAACCTGAATAGTATGCTCCGACTGGCCATTAATCTGTGGGTGAAAAGTTGTGCTAAGATCCACTCGGGTGCCTAATTCCTCTTGAAATACTCTCCAAAAGTTGAAAGTGAACTGCGGACCCCGGTCTAAAATGATGTAAATAGGCACATAATGAAGACGGACTACCTCCTGAATATAGATACAAGCTAACCTCTTAGCATGGAATGATGAATGAACTGGGATGAAGTATGCTGACTTGGTCAATCGATCCACGATGACCCAAATACTGTCAACACCCCTAGAAGTCCACTCAAGAATGGGTGATCTCTGCAACTCTCCACTAGGCCTCAAATGCTCGGCCTTCACCTGCTGGCAACACAAACAACGAGACACATAGTTTGAGATGTCTCTCCTCATACCGCTCCACCAGTAGTTCTGCCTCAAGTCACGATACATCTTAGTTGTGCCCAGATGGATAGAGTATCTGGAATCATGGGCCTCATTAAGGATCAGCTAAATCAAATCATCAACCCTCGGGACCCACAAACGGCCCGCAAACCTCAAAAACCTATCTGACTCTAAGGTAGACTGCCCAACATCACCTGCCAAAACTCTATCTCTGAGTGACACCAACGCCTCATCCTAAAACTGATGACTATAGATCTGATCACGCAGAGATGACTGAACCCCCACATAAGCCAACACCCTGTTGGAATCTGAAAGGTCAAGTCTGATCATCTAATTTGCTAAGGACTGAATGTCCAAAGCCAAGGGCCGCTCCGAAATAGAAAGGAAGGCTAGACTACCCATACTCCCTGCCCTCCGACCTAAGGCATCCGCTACTACATTCCCCTACCCGAATGGTAGAGAATAGAGAGATCACAGTCCTTCATGAGCTCAATCCAATGGCGCTGCCTCGAATTAAGATCCCTCTGACTCATAATGTGCTGAAGGCTCCTGTGATCAGTATAGATCTCGCAACAAACTCCATAAAGGTAATACCTCCAGATCTTAAGCGTGAAAACTACCGCTGCCAACTCCAGGTCATGAGTGGGGTAGTTGCGCTCGTGCAACTTAAGCTGCCTTGATGCATAAGCAATAACTCGGCCCTGCTGCATCAACACACAACCCAAACCAATGCCGGATGCGTCACAATAGACCGTGAAGCCCTCGCCCTTAACTAGAAGAGTCAATATAGGAGAGGTGGTAAGCAACTCTTTGAGCCTAAGAAAGCTCCTCTCACACTCCCCCTCTCACACAAATGGAAAATCATGGTGAGTTAATCGAGTCAGAGGCGCTGCTATAGTGGAGAAACCCTCGACAAAGCGTCTGTAGTACCCTGCCAATCTGACAAAACTCTGAACCTCAATCACAGAAGTGGGCCTAGTCCAACCACTAATAGACTCAATCCTTGTCGAATCTACCATAATGCCATCCTTAGACACCACGTGCCCCAAGAATGCAACAGACTCAAGCCAAAACTCGCACTTTGAGAACTTGGCATGAAGCCGCTGATCTCTCAAAGTCTGGATCACTATCCTCAAATGCTGCTCATGCTCACCATGGCTCTGCGAGTATACCAAGATGTCATCAATAAAGACTATGATGGAGCAATCGAAATACGGCCTAAATACCTGAGTCATCAAATCCATAAAGGCAGCAGGGGCATTAGTCAACCCAAAAGACATCACTAGGAACTCATAAAAGCTGTAACGAGTCCTAAATGTTGTCTTAGGGATGTCCGTTGCTCTAACTCTTAACTGATGGTAACCAGATCTCAACTCAATCTTTGAAAACACTGCGGCACCCTGAAGCTGGTCGAACAAATCATCAATACGAGGCATAGGATAACAGTTCCTCATCGTCACCTTATCCAACTGCCTGTAGCCAATACACATCAGCATGGTGCCATCCTTCTTCTTCACAAATAGGACTGGGGCACCCCAAGGCGACACACTAGGCCAAATGAACCCCTTACCTAAGAGGTCCTAAAGCTGAACACTGAGCTCCTTGAGCTCTGCAGGTGCAATACGATACGGCAGGATCAAAATAGGATGAGTACCCAGCTCCAAGTCTATGGCAAAGTCAATATCCCACTCTGCGGGTAGGCCAGGAAGGCCGGCAGGAAACACATCTGCGAACTCTCAGACTATAGGCACTGAATCAACTATAGAGCCCTCCCTACTAACATCTCTAACATACGCCAGATATGCCAAACATCCGCTATCCACCAGCCTCTGGGCCTGAATACAAGAATCACCCCGACTGGTGTGCAACTGCGAGAGCCTTGCCACACCACCGGTGGAATACCAGGCATGGCTAAAGTAACGGTCTTGGCATAGAAATCCAAGATGGCTCGGTGAGGGGCTAGACAATCCATGCCCAAAATCACATCAAAATCTACCATACACAGCATAATAAGATCGACCAGAGTGTCCTGCCCTTGAATAGCCACCACACAGGATCTACAAATCTAATCCACTACTAATGAATCCCCTACTGGGGTAGAAACACGTAAGGGCACAGATAAGGGCTCAGGAGTCACTCCCAATCGAGACACACAATAAGCTGACACATAAGAATAAGTAGATCCAGGATCAAATAAGGCTGAAGCGGACTGATGGCATAAAAGAACCTTACCTGTGATCACATCATCAAATGCCTCGGCCTCTGCTCTAGCTGGAGCTGCATAGAAATGGCCCTGGGTGCCTCTACCCTGAGCATCCACTCTACCGCCAGTCCTGCCACCACAAGAACCTCCCCGAGCACCCTGCTGCTGACCTCCTCCTCTGGCTGGAGGTGCTACTGATGACACTGGTCTCGTTGCCTGCGGAGCTGGTAAGGCTTATCTAGCAGAAGGCCACTCCCTGGCCCAATGACAAAGCTCCCTGCAAGTGAAGCAACCCTGTTATGATCTGCTACACGCTGAAGGCCGGCCACCCCGACCTGATGCACCTAACTGGAGACCACCTCGGCCTTGACTCTGGCCGGCACTATGCCCACTCTTACGGTGCTGGTCACCTTCTGAAATCTATAATGCTGCCTGGTATGGGTGACTAGATTGCCCTGACTGAAATCTCTGATAACCCCGATCTCGGGTATCCCTAGGCCTATGACGAGCCCCACTGAAGCTATCATCTGGCCTAGCCCTCTTGCTACTACCCCAGTGGGCCTCGTGATGAAGCTGCTTAATAGTGCGGGCGTGGTCCACCACATCTAAAAATGAATGGCCCACTGACAACATAGACTGCGACTCAATCCTCAACTGCAGCCGCAACCCTCTAACAAAGCATCGGACCCGCTCCTCTTCTGTCGGTAGAATCATGGCGGCATGATGGGATAGCTCAAGGAATCTAGCCTCATACTTGGACACTAATATGGAGCCTTGCTCCAACCTCGAGAACTCATCACGGAGTTGGTCCTTGACGCTCCGTGGAATAAATCGAGCCAGAAAAGCCTCAGAAAACTCTGTCCAAGATACTGGCTGGGATCCAGCTGGCCTGGACTCCATATAAGAATGCCACCACTGCCTGGCTAGTCCATCTAGCTTGTAGGCCGTGAAGTCGGCTCCTCTGGACTCCACTAGAGCCAAAGTCTGCAATCTCTCTTGGCAAGTGGTGAGAAACTCATGGGCGTCCTCCCCAGCAGCCCCGGAAAACCTCGGCAGTGATAATCTAAGGAACACCCCGAGCATCTTCTGCTCCCTCAATGGCATAACCCTATCCAAAGAGTCTGGCTGAATAGCGGCCGGTGCTGGCGGCTAAACAGCGGTCGGTGTTGGCTGTTGAAACACCTCTGGAGCCGCTACCACAGGCTGGCCCTGCTGCGCTGGAACCGGCTCTGGGACTGGTGCTGGGGCCGACTTTTGCTACTGTTGCATGCCCCCAATAGCAGCTAGGATCTGGGCGAGCGTGACCTGAAGATCTGGGGTGATAGCTAGTGCGGGCAGTGTCTGGGCTGGTCCAAGCCCCACCAGCTAGAGAGGTACCTACTCTCCCCGAGGTTCCGACTCTGGAGTCCTCGATCTATTACGGTCTGCTACGGCCGCACCATCTCGACCTCGGGGTCGACCTCCACTACGCGTGCGAGCCATCCTGTAACAAAATGGAACAAGTAAGATTTCATGAAACCAATCAGACACAACATACGGACAGGGATCAAAATAAGAAAACATCCTAAGGACATCCTGTAGACTCCCGAAGATAGTCATGGACTTCTCCGCTCCGATCCTCAGGACCCTACTAGATGTTAGTTCTGCACACGTGAGACCAACAAGCTTGGGGATCTGATACAAACTTGTCATGACCCAATCTCTCTAGCCATGATGGCGCCTACCAACCCACCAGTAGGCCAATCAAAAGCCTATCCTGGAACTAAATAGTAATGGGAATGAGGGTGGAAACTAATCTCAACTAAGCGGAAGCAACACAAGAATGCACAAAACCAGAAAGCTGAAATAAAACCAAACTATAAACACAACTGAAACCTCCAGAAATTGGAAGTCACATGTACAGAACTACTAACAAGAGTACAAGTCCCAAAAGTGGACCACAGAAACAAACTGTCTCGAAAGCAAATGACAAGCCAAAATATAAATACAGAAGGAGATATGTAACCCCAGAATGCCATGTGCTCACCCTAGTCTCCGGAACTGATAGCTGCAGGCTCGATCTCAGCGCTGATAACTGGTGCTCAGACCTGCATAACGAAAACAGATGTAGACCATAGTATGAGTACCAAAACAATAGGTACCCAGTAGGCATCATAGGCCAACTGAGCAAGAAAGGTAAAGACAGGCAGACAAGATAGAATCAAAACAATAGAGGTCAACAGAATGGAAGCAGAGAAAGCGGAAAGTAAACAGAGAACAACTAAGCTAAACCTAGTTGAGCCCCCCATAAGACCCACTGGGCACACTCGTGCACAAGTTTAAATAAAACCCAAATAGACCCCCATAAGCCCGACAGGTACACAAATGAGCGATTCTATAGAAACGAAGGAAATCAACACTAGAAGCCTCAACCTTATGGCTTTCGAACCCAAAAGGTAGTACCTGGGCCCCGCCCAATCATCAGTCACGTGCTGGAAAAATCGGACTCTAACCGGGTAACGTCAGCCTCGAGCTGGAACAATACTTGGGCTCAACTCAATCATCAGTCACGAGCTGGAAATACCGAGTCCCACCCGCGTAACCTCAGCCTCGTACTGGAACAACCAACCCATGCTCGATAGTCTAGCACTGGAAATACCGACTCCAACCAGATAACGTCAGCTGGGCAGCTGGGACTAGTAGCCTCCGCTCCACGAACTAATACTGGATATACCTTGCTGCAATCGTGTGACGTTAGCCTAGCCCTTGAAATACCGAATGCTAACTGAATAACGTCAGCTGCGTACTGGAGCTAACAACCTCGAACCAGGTCAAAGAACCAATAACAAAAAGATACAAGGAAAAACACCACGGCCCGCAACCCCACAAAGATATCCACCGAAGGCTCCCAGCCTAGCATAAACCAACTTATAGCCAATGCAACAGTGAAATTCTCACGCAATAAACCGCAATTGCAGGGATAGAAAGAGAGAAGAAGATAGAGGATCCAAAGCCACAAAAACTCCTAAACTAAGGCACAATCTATCAAACCCAAGTCTGCTATGCTAGTCTACAAGGATCTAGTCCATCCGAATAGACGTCGGATACATACTCAAGTCAACCAGTAACATGGGGCTAAGGCAATACTACCCTGACCTAATCTAAGGCCGAAAACACAAGCAATCAACACAACGAAAGTAAATAACCCGAACCCACGAATGCAACAACAGATAACTCACAACACAAATACCAATAATCCAAGCAAACAACCCAACCTAAAACATGATACTAGCCCCGAGCAGCCCACATAACAACTCTAAACAAAGAGAAACGGAGAAGAAGAAGAACAATTCTAGCTACCCAAACCTAGATTCATAAAAGTCGACAAGTATTTACACAATCATGCTCAATCTAAATGGAAGAGGAGCCGTAACCTACCAAAAAGCTCATCACGCACGCTTCAAGTCACTCCACCCGATATTTCCCCTTCCAAATGGCCTTAGACTGCTGCCACGCAATCAAAAATAGAATCACAGCGACAATACGGTCGTTTAGACACTAAAATCAACAAAATCGGAAACACACCAATTTTCGGAGTCAAAATCAGGATCGTGCGACCCGCTCTAAATTTTCTAGAATTGACTACGTGAAGAGGCCCCAAATCCTCCCCCGAACTTGTAGTCCAAAATGGGACACTAATCAAGGCAAGGATCAGCTCCCAACAACCAACACAAGAAAATACAAAACTTCTCACAAAATAGGCCAAGAAAGCAACTTACGCCTCGAATTCACGACAATCGAGGAGTACCCAATGCTAATCAATCAAGAACCCACGAAGCAAATGAGATGAAGAATGCCTGGGACTTTGAATCACCAAAAACTGATAACTGAGGAGGGGGATATGAATTTTCAAAGTTCTCTTCCAAATGAACCTCAACCTCCATATATAGACCACTGATCCACGCTCTTCTCCGCAAACGCAGAGAGAAACCCTCCAAAGCTCTGTGAACACGGAGAATAAGAACACCCTAAAAACACAGAACTCCGCGAACGCAGAGAACAAAGCACCCCACACACCACAGACCTCCGCAAACACGGAGAAGCTCACACGTTCGCAGAGCACTGGCACCCAGACCTCTGCAAACGTGGCCTCTGGCCCGCGAACATGGAGTAGACTCCCTCACTCCTCCGTGAATGCAGAGCCTATCCTATGAACTCGGATAGATGGGATGTCTGCAATATTTGACAGCTGCATCTGCTAAGCTTTGGCAACTCCAAAACTCTTATGGGGTGCTCGAAATTAGTTCGAAACCCCGTGCACGCTAACGAAATATGCTACCCCTTTGATTTTTATGTTCTGGACTCAATGGCGCAGTAAAAATTTCCATACGAGGTCATTTTGACAAAAAGTGGGTCCCACACCCAAAGGGCCAATTTAGCCAATTTCTACCGGAGGCCTCGAATTTTGATTGGAAGCTCCCGAAAGTTCTCGAAGGGTCATTCTAGACCAAACTCAGCATTACGGAACTAACCGCCCTATCAGAATTTTCATTCGAGTGCGTTTACTAAGAATGTTGACCAAAGTCAATCTCAAGCCAAATTTCGAAGGCTAAAGAGCTAACTGGCCCCAAAATCACATCGGAAGCCCCGAGACTCCAGCAAACCATGCTTTTATCCTAATTTGGCCTCTCCAGAGCTGATGAAATCATCAGAATTCCTATATGAGGTCGTTTACCTAAAGTTATGACCGAAATCAACTTTTCAAGGTTCAAAAGCTCCAAAACAGGAAAACAGGCATAAAAACCAAACGAACGACCAGACGACCGTACAATCAGTGCCAGTAAGTCATAAATGACTTGGGATCGCTATAGGAAATCTCTAAACGAAAGAAAAGAGACATTAACATAGAAATGAACTAGAGGGTCATTACAATAGGGTTCCCAAATTACCGAATTTTATAAGTTAGAATTCTCCAATTGGAATTAGGGTTTTCTTCTCTCTTATGGGTTCTTTCAAATTATGATGTGGGGTAGGCACTGGATTCCATGTTATAGCTCACATGGTTTTTCACGACACAAGGTACCCCCTAGACGTGACATGGCGTACAAGACCCCAAAAGGGCCTCATACAAGACACCTAGCATACATACATACAAGATCATAGAGATTTAAGAGTTCAAAGACAATATCATATGAAAGCTTTTAAGAGAATAGCGGAAGTCTACATCACATGTCTCAAAGCCAATCTATCATAAGAATGAGAAATAATATTTGCGACGTAACCCAATACAATGTCAAAATGATAGAACATAGAAGTAAGAACAACAAGGCTGTGTCCTCGAATGTATGAGGACTCACCAAATCTTCCAAAAAACCTTCTACTAAGCTCTTGCCACGAATAGATGGAGAATCGCCAAGCCTTACATTAACAAGTCAATGTAGGCAAGAGTATGAGTTAGTACAATCAAATACCAAGTATGATAGCAATGCACAAAATCATTTAAAACATACTAAAATGGGACATTTTAATGACATGCAATGACCAAGATAAAACATGTAAGAGGTTAGAAACATAAGCCATAAGACATTGTCAAAGCAAGCTAAACATCTTTACTTTACTTGAGAAATATCCTAAAAGCACATAAGTTCTTTATTGTGGGGAGTAGCCTTAACCGACATGTAAGACCATGTGAGCTAACAACATGGAATCCGGTGTCTAACCCCACACCGATAGGGTCATCCTACTTTCCAAGGTAGGACCCTTTACTTAACATATAGCTTACGTGGATCCACTAGCTAGTGTCTATCATAGACCATCATCTTATGGTGGCACATAGTTTATGGGACATGGGTAATCGCCACTTGTCCACTCGGTGCTAAGCATAATTCCCACGGATTAGACATAGTTCATTTATCATAAGTAGACATGGGTAATTGCCTCTTGCCTACATTAGGGAACATGGGTGATCGCCTCTTGTCTCTTCATTAGAATAGCTCCTTAATCATCGATTCAACGGCTGCTGGCTTCGCCGGTGGTGGCGATTTTTCACCAGAAAAATAGAGAGGAGTTGCTGGTGATGCGGAGAGGGTTGAGGGAGAGAAGAGTGAATAATTTTTGTTAGGGGTTAGGGGGTTTAGTTTAAAATAGGAAAGATATGCTCAATAGATCTGGACTGTTGCATTAAGGGGCTCGAGCGGCTTAGATTTGATCTTAAAATATCAAGGAAGAATGAATGGTTGTGATTAAAAATGAGTCTTTTGAGATTTGGATCAGATGAGTTACAATTGAAATGAATTGTAGGCAAAATCACTATAATTGAAATAAAGAAGTGGCTAAAATTGACAAGAAATTGAATAAGAAAGGCTAGAATTGAAATAAATTGGATAGAAGAAGTTATAATTTAAATGAATTAGGGGAAGATTAAATGAATTTCTATTTAATTAATAACATAGTACACATAATAAATAATTTTTATATAAAATAAGCATATTTAAATAATTTAACTGTTAAACCGATAAGTAAAATAATTATTTCAAATTTGACAACTGATAAAATATAAAAAATAAAAAATAATAATTTCGTAAGAATAATAATTATAATAATTTTTGTAAAATTATGAATATTTAAATATATAATTATTTACAAAAAAGATACTTATAATTTTGAAACCGTAATAAGAGAAAAAAGTTTTTGTAATACATATTTAATCAAATAGCAATTCGGAAAGGGTTATAGGTCGGTCAAAATTGGGTGTCAATAGGAATTTGACTAGTTTTGATGGTTACTTGGGCTGAGAGCCCAATTTTTTATTCGTGGTACTCTTCCCTCTTATAGTCTTAGCTATTCTGTGTACCTGTCGGACTGATGGGGGTTCATTCAGGTTTTATTTAAACTTGCGCACAAGTGTACCTTCTGAGCTTTTGGGGGTCCAGTTAGGTTTAGTTTAGCTATACTTAGATTTACTTTCAATATGCTCGTGAGCGTTCTTTCATATCCGCTTTGACCTTTGTTTGTGTCTAGATTCTATCTTTTTCGATTGTTTTTACCTTTCTTGCTCAGTCGGCCTTTGATGCCTACTGAGTGCCTGTGTTTTGGTACTCATGCTACACTCTACATCTTTTTCATGATGCAGGTCCTAGTACCAGCTTCCAGCGATGACCGTTCGGACCGTTTTTTGCAGCTTTGGGATATCAGAGACGAGGGTGAGCACTTAGCATTCTGGATCAAACTGTCTTCCTCGGTGCATATGTTAGCTAGTCTTTCGCTTCTGAGATGGCTTGTTGTGGTCCAATTTTGAGACTTGTATTTGTTCATACTAGACAACTCTGTACCCGTGACTTCAGGTTCTGAGAGGGTTTCTATTATGTATAGTTTTTGGTTTGCTTCTGCTTCTATCTTATTCTTATTGCTAGTGTTATTTCTGTTAACTCTACCCTTATACTCATTACTTCTCATCCTGGATTACATGTTGTCTTATCTACTGGTGGGTTATAGTAGGTGTCATCATGACTCGAAGAATCGGGTCGTGACAACACTTTTCTTCCTACAGTATTCGGCATTCGATTCTTCTGCTTCTGTCCTTAATGATACCATGTCAGTATATGATATGTTGTGATGGTATCATTGAGAAATGAGTTGGTCGTACATGAATGGTTGTAGGAAACCTTAATGATACCATAGCCATTATATGAATTTATGAAAATAGTCCTTAATGATATTATGTCAGTATATAATATGTTGTGATGGTATCATTGACAAATGAGTTGGTTGTACATGAATATTTGTAGGAAACCTTAAAAATATCATATTAGTATATGAATATATTCTTATGGTATCATTAAAGAATAAGTAATTTTGTAAATGAATGAATGAAGAAAACCTTAGTGCTACCACAACAGTATATTCATATATTGTGATGGTATCATATATGACCTGAGGTGTGTTACCAATATATGAAATAGTCCTTAATGATACCATGTCAGTATATGATATGTTGTAATGGTATCATTGAGAAATTACGAGTTCCTCCCTTGAAGGATTGCTCATTAGTCAATGATACCATGCTATTATATATATATATATATATATATATATATATATATATATATATATATATATATATATATATATATATATATATATAATATGTCTGTATCATTGAGGAATGAGTTGGTTGTACATAAATGAAAGTAGGAAACCTTAATGATACCATAACAATATATACACATATTGTTATGGTATCATTAAATGAGTAGTATTGTGAATGGAGGAAGGAAGGAAAAATTAGTGTTACCACAACAGTATATTCACATACTGTGATGGTATTATACATGATCTAAGGAGTGTTACTGATTATATGAAACAATCATTAATGATACCATGTCAGTATATGATGGTATTATGGAGGTGTCACTGAATGATTGAAGTGTACATCAATGATAACATGACAATATATAGATATATTGTGGTTGTATCGTTACGGACTAAAGCAAATCCCAATAATACCATGTTAGTATATGGCTATATTGTGACGGTAGCATGGAGATCTCACTAAAATATTGAAGCATACATTAATGATACCATGAAAGTGTATAAATATATTGTAATAGTATCATTATAGACTAAAGCAAATGAAAAAAAATCAGAAATAAAAAATGAAATGAAAATTAACTGAAAGAAAAACTAAAAATTAAAATATAGAATGACCAAAATATGAAATTCAATTGTGGTGAAAAATAAAGAATATTACGATTTGAGAAAAAAATGAATGAAAAAGGAAGAAAAATAATAAAGAATAAAAAAATAATCAAAAAAAGAAAAACAAAGAAAAGGAATGTAAAGTTAAGAAATTAAAAAATAAAGAAAAAATATAATTAGAAAATAAAAAAATAAAAGGAACCAATAAAGGAGAAAAAAGGGAAAAAGGGAGAAAAATTAAAGTTGCAAAAAGAAGAAATAGAAAAAATAAACTAATAAAGAAAAAAAAAAGGAGTATATAAAATAAAAAATGAATATGAATTAGATTATGGTGTAAAAAGAAAATAAAGAATAAAATAATTTTTTTTAAAATGAACAAAAATGCATTAAAAAAAAAAAAAGAAACGAGAAAAAAAAGAAGTAGAGAAAAAATAAACGAATAAAGAAATAAATGAGAAAAAAGAAAAAAAGAAAGAAGAAAGAAAATATATGAAATAAATATTGAGTATAAATCAGATTATAGTGTAAAAGAAAATAAATGTTATAAAACATAAGCTCGGCATAATATAATATAATAAGAAGAAGACAAGAAGTATAGATGACGGAGAGAACTTTTCTTCTATTCAAGTGTGTCTTACAATGGTGAATGATATCTCTATTTATAGGTTGAGAAATCAATCTAAAGGTCACCATATTGAATGTCAAATTAGTAGATACATTGTTATCCCAAAAATGTTCATATCACCTTGGGAATACACATACATGATAAGGATAAGTTCATGAATAAACTCAATGGACAATCCACATAGTTCAATGGAATGTTCATAGATAATGTGCCTCGTTAAAACCTTACTAGGAAAAACCTTGTGGGAAAAAAATTCTAGTGAAGGAAAAAGAGTACACATATATTTTGATACGCATTATTTGTTGCCTCATTAAAAATCTTGCCAGGAAAACCCAGTGGGACAAAACCTCGGTCAAGGAAAAAAGAGTGCAACACGTATTATACTCTCCCTGATTAAAACATCACTTAATTTCTTGTGATGATGTCATCCAATCATATATACCAACTTCTCAAATAGTGACAGTGTCTTTATGATCAAATCACATTCACGAAGATGTTGCATTGTTGAACTCATCCTGATATATCATTTTCTGGTTTCATGGATCTGATGGGGCTTTGAGCATAGCCAAATACATTCTTGAAAATCATCTATCTGTGACCTCGGTATTGCAAGTAAATTGCTCATTCAACTTGTTCATAGCAATAATCATCTTGTGGACACTTTCATTTGCAATTGATTGTCTTGTAGGATAACTTCATATATGTCCTTGATATCATTTCAACGTCTTCTCATTGAGGAGGAGCGGAATCTTGTCAATAAACTCAATGCAAAATATTTGATCATATATAACAAGATTCATTAGTGTCCCAATTGACTGATATTATGGAGTTTCATCACTTAGAAGTTCTTCATCCTTCTCTTGACATCGAAATTGATCTTTATTTATGTCAAGTGATCTCATAACCACTGGGGTACTCAATGAATGTGATTTATCCATATAAAATCGCATCAAAACTTTTATGTGTAGGTCAAGATAAAATTTTGTCTTACCAAACTTTTTTCATTTTAGATTCCCTTTTCAAACGCTCAACAGCTTTTGAAAGCTCTTTAAAAATGCTTATGTTCAAGTTATCAACATACACAACTATTATAATAAATTTAGATCCTGACCTTTTTTTATATATAAGAATGCAAGGTCAAAATAGGGTCATTTTTTGTACCTTTTCTTCTTTGATTATCTCAATCCATATACGGATTCATAAAGCTTTATTGAAAAAGTTTCTTTCAAACTTTTATATGTTTCAGACACCTTGATTGCTTAAAAGATTTTCATATAACCTTCATTGTCTAGCTAGACTTGAAAATTATTCATTATATGCATTCAAGTTTTCATATATTGCCAGATCAAAACAAATCTTATTACATCCACCATAGGAGAAAATATCTCCAATAATGTCAGGACTTTTGCAAAAAACCTTTATGCCCTAAGGCAAGCTGTACTTGATATTTACAGTTATTCTATCGCATAATAATTTATTTGTACCCCACTGACATTATACCTTGATTTATGGACTATCAGTCTAAAACGTTACTTTTCTAATTGAAACAAAATATACTTGAATTATGCATTTTATTTGGCCAATCATTTATCTGTCCACACCATATGACAGATTTGAATTCAAGATCCTCGTCACGATCTATATCATTGAGCGCTACTTCATATCAAAGATACCGTCGATGGTTATTTGATATCGATTCCAATATAACATAACTTATCAAGATCTCTTCATTTTTCATCATTTCAGGTACCTGAACCTTTGTGAAGGTTTTATGAAGTAGTATGTCGTCGTGCTACTTTAAACCACTTGCCTCATTATCATGACCATCCTGATCATTTGCTCCTCTCCTTCCTCAAGAAATTTTATATTTGGAACCGATTAGTCTACCACCCTTCAGATGTATCATAGACTCTGTCCTTCAAGGACTTCTCATTGGAGCATTTGCAGCTGAATTATAACATAGGGTCAGTAAATTCATCTGGCAATAGGTTTGCAACATTATGCAAATGAATTATCCCTTGAACTTCAAGTTTACATTTTTTTTAAAATGAGGATCTAGATAATTCATAATCCACATCACATATAATTTTCAGCTATCAATCATCTCTCCTCATAATGTTAGAAAATCTAACATTCATCCCAACTCATTTGGAAATTCATCTTTGTGCGTGGTAGAGCAATTAAATCATAACCGCACATTCAACGTTTTAGATGAAAATTATTTGGTTCCTGAACTTGAACCAATTTTGATAGGGGACCTTTGTTGGCTTGATGTGTACAAGTGTTACTACATGTTAAATAAATTCATCTCATACCAAAAATTCTTTCGAGAGATTTGTTCTCGTAACCATTGGTTTAGCTATAATTGGAGGCATACAAATTCTGCTAAACCAACCAGCATTATCAACATAATTTTATAATTTGGAACTAAGCTCGTAATTTAATAATTCGAGCAAACAACCTTACAAAAATCAATTTGCAAGTTGATAATAAACGCACATGTGACCTTATCATAGATGCATCTATTAAATCATAATAGTAAACGGTCCACATGGCAAGTGAATGGGCCCATATTCACTTTTTTATAGGTTCCAAATAATTTCAGGGAATACAATCCCAACCTTAGCTGGTACAATGATAATTTTATCATGAGAACAAGCAACACATTAGAATTCTTGAAGAATTTTTTATTTTTTCAATATATAACCACGTGAATTCTCAATTTACACATTTAAATCGAAATGACCAACCGGTTATGCCAACTAATATTTATTCTAGTAAACTTCTAGTTTACTCTTGCATGTGATTCCATCATCATGCTCATATTTGTATACAACAAATAAGAGGAAAACGGTAATCTTTTACGTAAATATTTATAACCCACTTGGTTGTAGTAATTTGAAGATATTAAATCTTCTCATAATTTATAGTCTCAATATAATAATTTTTCTTTCAATCCTCTGAAACTTAAAAAGTTTCTTTTGAGACTTACTACAACCTTAATATTATTCCTCCGATAATAACACAACTCGTTAGAGCTTACAATTAATTTTGTGTACTATCACATATTCCATGACACCATCCGTTTGGTGAGCATCTCCTTCAAGGAGAAAATTATATTATTATTGTCATGGTCAAAATTATTACAAACAAGACATGTTTCTTACTTTACTTTTGTCGTACCATAGGTACACAATCAATGACAAATTTTTATTACCACACAATAATATTATTTTGATCATGACCACAACCTTTATAGGCAAGAATTACTTCTTTCCTTTGCTCTTTCAGTAGTTCACAATAAACATACCATAATATTTATGACGTATAAACGTACACGACCATTTCTCAAACCTCCCGTAGAAGTGAGTGGTGGCATATTTCCAACCATACATGAATATGTTCTTATTCATATTTTTTTTCAACATATTTTGACACATTCACTTTCAAAAATGGCAAACATTTACGACACTTATTACAAGTCACAATCTCTTCATGAGATGACCATAACCATTTATACGAGTCATGTCTTTATATTTGACATATTTACATGACCCACCTCAACATCACTTTGAAAGGTAAAGTGCACCACCACTTTATATTCTTTTATTTTTGATGGAGGATTTTTATAAATTTATCAAATTAGGTCGCACAATGACCACGGGTCCAATGACCTTTCATACCATTATAATGATAAGAATTACCTTCACATTTTGAAGGACTATTCGGAGAACTCATTGTGTTCTTCCTTTTATAATTACCACAATGATGACTATTATAATTCTGTCCCTCAATGCCTTTATTCATACATTCAATAACTTGTCATCTTTCAGACTTATTATTCATTGCTACCACATTCATATGATAGAATGGAGCAATTGAGCAGATTTCAAACTCATCATGTATTGCTACCACATTCGCTTCAGGGAATGGAGCAAATTCAATGGGACGAATTTCATGGCTTTTCATCAAAGCCTCTAGTCATCATTATATCATCAAATAGAGCATTGAGATTCAAACTCAACGTCTTACCCATATAAAGACGTACTAAGTCATAATTTGTTAGGACTTGAACCCAACATTTTACTATCATAGTGCATCGAAACTTTAACCCGATGTCTTATCCTTCAAATGCGAGGAAATTGATCCACCATCTTATCCTCAACCAATAACATAATAAACCAAAGTACATTAAGACTCATCCCAAGTTCTTAAAATACTTATATGAACAAAATATATACGAAATATAATTTGAAAATTATATGTTCTAATATAAGATATTCAACTTAAAAGAGTTATCGCAGGATAAAGTTTATGTATTGATAATTATAATAAAATAGCACTGATAAAAAATAATTGCTTAAAATCATTTATAATAGACAAAGCAATGTATAGTAATGTTTATATGCATTTCTCCCGTGGCAAATGAGAAACACCAACCAACCAACAATAAAATGATTATTTAAAGAAAATACAGATAACAAATTGCTAATATTGAGAGCTAGCTTAAATAATTCTATAAACCTCCTATTCATTAATTCATTGACCTAGGTTTCAAAGTAAACCGTGAGTAGTGGAGGATTTTATAACCAATCTCTTGATCAACTTACCTTAAGATTAATTCCCATGGTAAAACATTCGTGCTGATAACGTGTTATAAAATATAAGCTCAGCATAATATAATATAATAAGAAGAAGACAAGAAGTATAGATGAAGGAGAGAACTTTTCTTCTATTCAAGTGTAACTTACAATGGTGAATGATATCTCTATTTATAGGTTGAGAAATCAATCTAAAGGTCACCATATTGAATGTCAAATTAGTAGATACATTGTTATCCCAAAAATGTTCATATCACCTTGGGAATACACATGCATGATAAGGATAAATTCATGAATAAACTCAATGGACAATCCACATAGTTCAATGGATTTATAACAATAAAGAATAAAATAATTTAAAAAAATTCAAATGAACAAAGAAACATAAAAAGAAAAAAGAAGAAGTAGAGAAATAAAAAACAAAAGAATTAAAAAGGAGCTAAAGAGCTAAAGTTACAAGAAAAGGGATATTTATTGTAATTAGTTAAAGGCATAAATATAAAATGGTATATATCTGTAATTAATTTGTTTTTACGGAGCATATGCTTAGTTTTCTCTAGCTATAATAGAAATAGAGGAAAACAATTGGGGGCTTTAGAGAAATTTGGAAGAAGATTGAGGATGAGAGTATAAAAAATGAGGAAAAGGCATCTGATTTTTCCCTTTCAACATAAGACGTGAAGGAGAAATAAGTAGATAGATTTAGAGAGAGCAACTATTTACTGTAGAAGAAGAAGAAGAATCCCTTGCAGCAATACATCGAGCTTCCATTGGATTACATTGCCTTGAGATCTTCATTACTTTCATCGGTAAGCCTTTTCTTTTTCGTTCGTCTGCTCCGAACAAAACAAAGTTATTATGTTAAGCCTGAGATAGATGTTTAACGTAGACATAATCTCTGATTCTGTGTGTATGTTTAGGTTTACAATGATTACTTGGGATTAAGGTTTAGTCCTATTGCCTTTTTCTACTAGGTATAAATGTCTGATTTAGTGTGAGTTGAGTGGAACCTTAGGGCAAACTCTACAAGCAAGACAAGATTGTTTAGGTCTTTACATGAACTGACGACTCAGTATATGTTTGTGTTGGTGATGGTTAAGTAAATCAGTCTTCTTATCAATCTTAATATGCTGATACATCTTTTCATCTCCTATGACTCCAACATCTTCATCAAATTCTGTTGTGGTGAATTTCTATTGGAGTAGCCACTAGCTTAGTTCCAAATATGAAATCAACTGAACTTTATACTTCCTTTGATTTGATAGGATCCCTTTACTGGATCTCAACACCTCTATCTCCAACAAGAACCTCAGCAAACTTTTGATGCAAAACATCTTTTATCTCCTGAATCAATCAGCGTGTCATTGTTTCGTATGATCAATAGATTATCAACATATATCAAGATAGCTACAAAGTCTCTCTTTTCTTCTTTGTAAACAATGAATAGTTACATAAACTCTGGGAGTATCCAGCATCAAGCACGGATCAGTAAGTTTGATATTCCATTGACTTGATGCTTGTTTCAAACTATACAATGATTTCCCTAACGTGCACACTTTGGTCTCCCTCTGTCTTGTCTCATGAATCCCTAAGGTAATTCCAAGTACACTTCATACAAGTCTCCTTGTAGGAAAGCATTGTACACATCCATTTGGTACATGCCCACCCTTTGGATGTTGTAAGGCAATGCTAAATCTCATAGTTAGCATTCTGGCAACTAGTGAGAATGTCTCATCATAGTCCAATCTTTCCTTTTGGTTGTATTCTTTTGCAACCAATCTAGCTTTAAACCTTTTAACTTCTCCATACCCTTGAACTTTATTTTGTACATTCATTTTGAACCAATTGCATTTTATCCTTTGGGTAGATCCACAACATCCCATGTCTTGTTATCTTCCAAAGCTTTGATCTCCAACTCCATTGCTTCAATACACCTCTCATCTTTTGAAGCTTCTGTGAAGTTCTGTGAGTGTGAGAGTGTTGAGATTTTCGAGTTAATGCTTGTAATTTATGGAAAGTCTGTTGTATGGCAGGTAATCAGATAATGGATACAGTGTTACTCCATGATGCTTCCTAGTGGTAACATAATCCTGCAACCATAAGGGTTCCTTAGCTCTTCTGTCAGATTTTTTCAATTGAGAGGACTAAGTGTCATGGCCAATAGACTCATGCATTGGTTCCACTGGTTCTGCAAGTTTAGGTTTCATTGGTTCAACAACTTCAGGTTCAGTGGCAAGTGGTGCTCCTTCTGTTGTTATATTTGCCAACTCATCAACAATGGAAACAAATCCAGGAATAGGGGCTACAACATCTTCTAGATCTTCTAGTAATGGTTCAACAACATCTTCTAGTAATGGTTTAGGATAATCTAGCATTCTCCCCCTATAATGAACCATAGGAGGCTGGATCACTTGTGTATGAGAAGAAGCCTGAGCAAAGGGAAATAGATGCTCCTTAAAGATGACATCTCTGTAAAAAGAAATGATTAGTGAATATATAAAGCAACTAATAACCTTTCTGAGTTTCTGAGTATCCCATAAGAACTACTGGTGTTTCTATCCTGAAAACTTATTCTCTCTCACCATCATGGTGGCATAACACAAGCATCCAAAACTCTTGCGTGAGCAACTAGAGGTGGTCTTCTGTACAACATTTCATAAGGTGTCTTGCTATTTAAAATGATAGCACGTGGCCTGTTGATTATATAAACAGCAGTGGTAATACACTCTTTTAGAACTTAGTTGGCACATGTGCTTGAAACTTTAGAGCTTTGTTTTTTGTATCTATGCTTTCTCTCTACCACCCCATTTTTGGTGGGGAGTATAAACACAACTACTTTGATGTATGATTCCATAAGCATCAAGCAGATGAGTGCATTGCTTATTAAGGAACTCCACTCCCATTGTCTGGTCCAATAATCTTCACTACTGTATCAAACTGTGTTCTCAACATAGAATGATAGAAATTAATTTTTGTTAAGATTACAATAACATCACCTTTGTAACTGCAGCAAATTTATCCGTGTATTTCTTTTGCACATGGATGTTTGGGAGCCATAAAAATGTTAGAGGTCAATTGGGAAACATGTCAGAAATTGTATTATTTTTTATTGAACCATTTTCATTTACTATCTTGAATATTTTAGTAGCTTTAAAAAAATTATCTTAATAAATAATGCTCTATCACTCTTATAACATGTAAAAAGTTAAAATTAAATTTGAACCCACATAAAATCACATATACCCGCAACCCACCCCGCCCCGCATTAGTTTTAAGGAAAACCCACTTCAACCCGCCCCACATCCAACCCGCCCCACACAACCTTAAACCCGTCCTACCTCGCATAGCCTTAAACCCACCCTGCCCTACATCCGCCCCGCATAGCCTTAAGCCCACCCCACCCCACATCCGCCCCTCATAGCCTTAAGCCCACCCCACCCCACATCCGCCCCGCCCCATTGCCATCCCTAGCAAAAGATGTAGTGGTCTATCACTTCTAGTAGTGCTCCTTGGAAAAATCAGTCTACTTTGCTTAGGTAGAGGACAAATAGTTCAATCATTACTCACAGCCAAATAAACAGTTTTATGCTGAAAAAACTTTACATTTTTCATGGTACTAATAAAGGCATGGAATAGTCTTCTATGCCCAAGACTTCCTTCCTCTGTAGCTTCCTGGGCTGCTTCAGTCGACACATGCTTTAATATTCAGTTTGTATTCGCACCTTCCATATTTACTTGATGGCTTGATGCATAGTATCATCCTTGTTCTGCATGTTTGGAACCTATCTATACTGATCCTCAGTAGTGTCCTCTTGCAAAACTATCACTATGGCTTTTCAATTCATGTATTCGTGCCAACTTTTCATTTTCAAAGGTACCAGCCACATTTTTTTTGAACAGGTAACTTCTTATATTTCTCACAAATAGTAGGAAACCATATTTACAAATTTGACTTCAAAATCCTACTAACTCATATGTAAATTGAATCTAGAACATCAATTATGGAGACAATATCATTTGAATATATTTGATTACACCAAAAACATAGTAACAAAAGGCAGTTTAGCTTAAATCTTTGGTGTACTATTCTCTATGCTATCAAAACATCTAGCATTCCTCTCCTTCCAAATTGTCCACCCGATACAAGCAGGGACAATTCTCCATCTATCTCTGTTTTTTGCTTGCACACCAGCTTCCTCCCAACTCTAGATTGCTTCGATAATCTTTCCAGGCATAGTCCATGAGATGCCTTTGAGATTTAAGAAAATCCTCCATAGCTGTCCAGTGACTTTGCAATGAAGAAATAGATGATTAACTATCTCAGCCTTTTTTCCACAAAAAAAAACACCTAGGACAGTGGTATCCCTCTCCTCATCAGATTGTCTTGGGTGAGAGTTGCTTCGTTGGCTAGCAACCAGATAAAGCAGGCCACTTTGTATGGAATTTTGTTCTTCCAGATGCCTTTCCATGCTTAGTTGCTTATGCATTGAGGTGTTTGATTCATCCACCTGTAAGCATTACTTACTTTGAACTGGCCCTTCTTATTACCTTTCCACCATTAGGTATCTTGACCTACCTCCAATCCATTGAATTGTTCAATGGTACTGTATAAATCTGCAACTCTTTGGATCTCCCAGTCATTTAAATGTCTTCTAAAGTTGAATCTCCATCCATGGGGTGTCCAAAATTCTACAATAGTCTTTTGTTGATGAGAGACTAATGCATGAATATCTGGGAACGGATTTTTCAGTCTTCCTATCTCATGCCATTCATCTTTCCAAAAATCAGTTTTAGCCCCGTTTACCACTTTAATCTTAATGTTGGTTTTGAATTCACTCCATAATGTTTTGATAGACCTCCATAAACTAACTCCATAGGGTATCATTATTTCTTTCGTCATTTGGTGGTCTTCCTCTTCATACTTAGCATTAATAACATTCCTCCATAGAGTCTGGTTCTCATTGCGATACTTCCATAACCACTTCATTCTAAGGGCCTTGCTTTGGAATTTCAAGTTCTTGATTCCCAATTCCCTCGTCTTTTCCTAGTTATCACTGCTTCCTATTTGACCAGATTATAACCCTTTCTTTCATTGTTTCCTTGCCAGAGAAACTTCTTCCTCACCTTATCCAATCTATTACCCATCTGGAATGGGAAAAGTAGACATCATGTAGGTTGGGAGTAAATCAAGGACTGAGTTGATGAGAGTTAGTCTGCCTCCCCAAGAGAGATACTGAGTCTTCCATCTTGCCAATTTCTTTTCACACCTTTCAATTACACTATTCCATATTTTAGTTGATTGTGATTTTGCTCCCAGTGGCATCCCTAGATAGATGGTGGGTAGATTCCCCAATTCCCCACCTAGGATTGCATTCAAAATCTCCATGTTTTGCACCTCATTAATAGGATATAGTAAACTTTTCCTCCAATTAATGTGCAAGCTAGAAATTCCTTCAAAAAGTACCTAAATCACCCTCAAGGTCCTGAGTGATCCTCTTCAGCATCGCATAGTATCAGAGTATCATCAGTATATTGCAAGTGAGTTATCTCCAGGTTCCTTTTCTCCAATTTTGGCCATATCAAATCCTTTGAGCCACCCATTCATGTTTGCTGTTTTGATCATGCTATTAAGACCCTTCATAGCTATTAAGAAGAGAAAGGGTGACAAAGGATCTCCTTGTCTTAAACCCCTTTGTGCACTGAAAAATCATGACGTTGGGCCATTGATAAGCACTGAAAATCTTACCGTTGAGATGCAGTATTTGACCCATTGTATCCACTTTTGTCCAAAACCCATTCTTCTCATAGAATCCAATAAGTACTCCTAGTTAACATGGTCATATGCCTTCTCCATGTCTAGCTTACACAAGATTCCAAGCTTTTTCTGCTTTAGTCTGGAATCAACAACTTCATTAGCTATTAGCACAGCATCCATGATTTGTCTACCTTTGATGAAGGCCATTTGTTGTGGATCAATCAACTTGGCTATCACAACTATTAACCTTTCTGCCAGTACTTTGGCAAATAACTTGTATATATTGCCTATCAGATTAACATGTCTAAAATCCCTCAACTCTTTGGCTCCTTTTTTCTTTGGAATGAGAGTTATAAAAATGGCATTAAGACTTCGTACAAACCTTTTGTGTTCATGGAAATTCTGAAAGGTCAGCATGATGTCTTGCTTCAGTATCTCCCAACATTTTATGAAGAAACCCATGTTGAAGCCATCTGGGCCAGGTGCTTTGTCTGTTGCACATAGTTTTAGACATATCAGAACTTCACTCTCCTTAAAACTCCTTGTAGCATCTCTTTTTCCTCACTTGTTAGTCTGGGACAATTAGGAAACAAATAAGCCGGTCTCCATTCAGAATATAACTTTCTGTAATATTCCACAATTTCCCCTTCAATTCTCCCTGGATCTTGAGATAATTCTCCCTGAATCATGAGTTGGTCAATGTTGTTGTACCTTTAGTGTGCATTTGCCATTTTGTAAAAAAATTTGGTGTATCTATCACCCTCCTTTAGCCACAATTACCTTGACTTTTGCCTCTAAGATATTTCTTCATTTTTAATCAACTCCTCATACTCTTAACAAACTTGTTGCCCTCCTTTCTGTCTCCTCTTCGGTAAGCCTTCTTTCTTCCATTATTTTGTCAAACTCTGCCAGTTTATTGAGTAAACTCTTTCTTCTCGTCCCCAGGTTTCCTTGTTCACTCTTGTTCCATTCCTTAAGCTTATTTTTTAGAGCTTTAAGTTTGGATGCAAGGATGAAATCCGGCTCCCCAGAGAAGCTGAAAGAGCTCCACCATTCCTTAATTCTATCATTAAATCCAGCCACATTATGAGTTGCATATTGCCTTTTTGACTTGAAGTTTGCTTATCATCCCACAAGTTTGTAGCCTATTTCTTTCAGGTGACCATTTTCATTATAGTAATCACAGTCGTGTATGGTTTCTTGCCATTATAAGTTGTCCTGTACCTGTTTGCACAGCAACAATATCTCCTTTACTCCCTAATACTGGGAAAGGACTTGATTTCTGACCGTCATCCTCAATTATCATTGCACACGTTTGATTATGTGTCGGTTCAGTAGTTTTCATAAGAATTTGCCTCCTTGCTTGGTCGTAGGAGTTATTCAATCCACTGAGGAACTGAAGTAACCTCTGTCTGTGTCGATGCACAATATAATCCTTCGATTTTGCCTATTCACATCCTGGTGATGGCACTAATGCATCATATTTTGCCCATAGCTCCTTAAAGTTGGTAAAATATGTTGCGACAGAATCAGTACCCTGTGAAATTGTTGCAATTTCCCTATATAACTGGAAAATATGCACTCGATTAATCTTTTGAATCATCTCCTTAATATCTTCCAACACCAGATTAGCATTTGATGCATAAACAATTCTACTAAGAAGGTACTTCGACTCCGTACTGATGACCTAGGAGAGTTCAATTGCATTGCAGGTCTCTCGGTCCTCATGAAATTCTATTTTGAAAGAACTTTTCTTGCGAGTGCTGGTTACAAACCCCAATTTTCTCTTAGCTTGAAGAGCAATTCGCATCGATTGTTGCCACATCCATAGTTTTCTTAACCGTGAGCTGTCAGAATTAAAATCCAACCAGGAGTATCAGAAGGATGCACAAACAGTGGGTGTGTGGGGTCAATTTTTTCATTCGCCATTGATAAATTGACAAAACCAAACATTTCACAGCTACACATCTAGCGCATGACCCGTTTCTTCTTCTCTGCTACCATGTGACTTGAGCTCGAGCTTAAGTTCTGATGGAACCTTAGGTCAAACCCAAATGTGTGAGAGAAGACAAGCAAGAGAGAAGAAGATATTTGGAAAAGTAAATTGTGATCATATCATCGAATGAAGTGATTACATTCTCTATATATACACAACTCCTAAGCATGACTTAATTAACTAATTCCTCTAAGTAATTGTAACTAGCTCTAACAACCAATGATAGCTGGCTAACCAAAGTTCTAACTTTCTTAACTACACCTAACTATGGTTTATGTACAATTAACTATTTTAACAGGGTTGAGGCCAAGTAGTTGTTGTTGTTGGTTTCACATGGGGTTTCCACGATATAGTCACTTAGTGAGGAGAGATTGATCAAAATGCCTAGAGAGGTAGCAAAGCGCCTGTTTGACCTTTTGAGTATCTTTTTTTTTTTTGAAATGGGTAACTTCTTGTGTGTCTTTTTCTCTTAGAAGGAAAGTTTGACCTTTTGAGTGTCTTAATATGCAGTTTGAGTTATCCTGGCTAGAATATTTGTTCGCTGATTTAATAGTTTCCAAATGCATACCTAAAGAGATGATATTGCTGCAAGCCTTATTGTCCTGCTTTTTAAATGACAACTCCTTTCACAATCTCTTTAATTGAGGCAGGGATTTGATTTATATCCTTGATCTTGGATGACTGGAGCCTACTTGTTTGTAGGGATCTAGAGATGCAAGTTTGTACTACTCTTGACTGACACGTAATGTGCTCTTTCAAACGGTGTAGCAAAGTTTTGCTTTGCCTAACTGCTAAAGCCAGAGGAGATGCACTTTCATTCTAATTCTCTAAATGAAATCGACGCCATTTGCTCCTAAGTTGAACAAATAGTGTAATACGATTCCTTAGAGATTGATCCAGAATTTGTACCTGTCCACCAACATGTTTTGACCACTGCTAACATGACTTGAATGAAATACAGAAGCTAGAACTTCAAAACAACGTCCAATTCCAAAGCTGTTGAAATTTCTTCTGAATTACTGGCCCCAAGTCAGGCCTATACTTCTTTGTTCTCTACTGTGAGAAATCTGAAGAAAATATTATTGATTGTGTATTTACATTATTACATTGAGACCATTTTTATAGACAATACATTGAACTCCTTTTCCAAATAGGATTCCTATTCCTATTCCTATTCTAAATAGTATTGTAATACTTATTCATATTCTAACACTCCCCCTCAAGTTGGTGCATATAAATCATATGTACCTAGCTTGTTACAGATGTAATTAATACGAGGACCGGTGAGGGACTTGGTGAAGATATCTGCAAGCTGATCATTTGACTTCACAAATTTCGTAACAATATCTCCTGAGAGTATCTTTTCTCTGACAAAGTGGCAGTCAATCTCAATGTGCTTAGTCCTTTCATGAAACACGGGATTTGATGCGATATGAAGGGCCGCTTGATTATCACACACAAGTTCCATCTGATCGATTTCGCCAAATTTTAGCTCTCTCAGCAACTGTTTGATCCAAACTAGATCACAAGTTGCTGCAGCCATTGCTCGATATTCTGATTCTGCACTAGATCGAGCAACCACACTCTGTTTCTTACTCTTTCATGACACCAAATTACCTCCTACTAAAACACAATATCCGGATGTCGAACCTCTATCAGAGGGTGATCTTGCCCAAGCGTCTGTATATCCAGTGATATGCTCATGGCCTTGATCCTCGAAAAGTAGTCCTTTACTGGGAGCTGACTTTATATATCATAGAATACGAACAACTGCATCCCAATGACTATCACAAGGAGAAGTCATAATCTGACTTACAACACTCATAGAAAAAGAGATGTCAGGTCTAGTCACTGTGAGATAATTCAACTTTCCAACCAGCCATCTATACCTTTCAGGATTATTGAGTGGCTCCCCCTGTCCCGGAAAGACTTTAACATTCGGATCCATAGGAGTGTCAATAGGTCTACATCCCATCATTCCTGTCTCCTCAAGAATGTCTAAGGCATACTTGCATTGAGAAATAACAATACTGGATCTAGATTGAGCAACCTCAATACCTAGAAAATACTTCAATCTGCCAAGGTCTTTAGTCTGTAAATGCTTAAAGAGATGTTGCTTCAAATTGGTGATACCATCTTGATCATTACCAGTGATAACAATATCATCAACGTAAACAACCAAATAGATACACTGATTTGGTTCAGAATGTCGATAAAACACAGAGTGATCAGCTCCACTACGAGTCATACCAAACTGCTGAATTACTGTGCTGAACTTTCCAAACCAAGCTCGAGGAGATTGTTTCAGACCATAGAGTGACCTACGCAATAGACATACAAGGCTACTAGACTCCCCCTGAGCAACAAAACCAAGTGGTTGCTCCATATAGACTTCCTCCTCAAGATCACCATGCAGAAAAGCATTCTTAATGTCCAACTGATGAAGGGGCCAATGACGAACGACAACCATAGATAGAAAAAGACGGACATATGCTATTTTAGCCACAGGAGCGAAAGTGTCACTATAATCTAGCCCAAATATCTTAGTATACCCTTTGGCAACAAGGCGAGCCTGAAGCCAATCAACCTGACCGTCTAGACCAATTTTGACTGCATAATCCCAACGACAACCAACAGGAAGGGAGACAAGCTCCTAAGTACCACTCTTATGTAAAGCAGACATCTCATCAACCATAGCCTGCCTCCATCCAGAATGAGAAAGTGCTTCACCTGTAGTCTTAGGAATGGAAATAGAGGACAAAGACGATACAAAGGCATAATGGGGTGATGATAAACGATGATAACTCAAGAAAGTATAATGTGGGTTAGCATTTTAAGTGGATCTATACCTTTTTGAAGTGCAAGCGGTTGGTTAGGAGGAGGCAAGTCCACAGTAGGAGCAGGGTCCGGCCCATGACATGAATCATATGGGACTAGGGCTGGACGAGGGCGGCGATGATAAGTTAGAAGTGGTGGCACTACAACTGGAGATGTAGAAGTAACCGTAGATTCCTCAAAAGTGGGTACAGGTATGGGTAAGGTATGAGATGATCAGAAGATGTATAGTAAGGCTGAGACTCAAATAATGTGACATCGGCGGACATAATGTATCCATGAAGATCATGTGAATAACGATACCCTTTTTGTAACCAAGAAAGAATCATTTGAGGGCACGAGGGGCTAATTTATCTTTCCCTGCGGCTAAGTTATGAACAAAACATGTGCTCCCAAAGACACGAGGGGGGATAGAATAGAGATATGATTGAGGAAATAGTATGGAATGTGGAACCTGATGCTGAATAGCAGATGAGGGCATTCTATTGATTGAATAACAAAATGTAAGAACTGCATCCTCCCCAAAAATGTAGCGGAACATGGGATTCAAGGAGAAGAGTACGAGCGGTCTCTATAAGATATCTATTCTTCCTTTCTGCTACACCATTCTGTTGAGGGGTGTATGGTCAAGTAGTCTGGTGAATAATGCCTTGGTGAGTCATAAATTCCTGAAATTGGGAGGATAAGTATTCTAAGGCATTATCACTACGAAAAGTACGAATAGAAACACCAAACTGATTTTGTATTTCAGCAAAGAAGCTTTTGAATATAGAAAATAACTCAGAAAGATCTTTCGTTAAGAAAACCCAAGTACATCTTGAATAATCATCAATGAAAGTAACAAAATAACGAAATCCTAAGGTGGAACCGACTCTACTAGGACCCCAAATATCAGAATGAACTAATGAAAAAATAGACTCAGAACAACCCACAGTACTATGTGAAAATGTAGCACTAGTGTGTTTCCCACGTTGACACGACTTACAATCTAATGTGGATAAAGTAGACAAACTAGGCACCATCTTTTGCAGTTTGGATAGACTCGAATGTCCCAAACGTTAGATCTGGGGAATCTGTAACGGAGCATGCTGTTAAGGAATTTGAAGAGGTAAGATAGTAAAGGCCTTGTGATTCATGTCCTGTTCCAATCATCTGCCCCGTACTGCGGTCCTGCATGAGAAAAAAATCATCAAAAAAAGTTATGCGACAATGTAGGGCTTTTGTCAAACGACTAACGAATGCTAGATTAAAAAGAGAACCAGGGACATAAAGAATAGAGTCTAGGGTGACAGAAGATAGGGGTTTGGCTTTTCCAACCCTTTTTGGTTTTGTTTGGATCCCATTGGCTAAAGTAATAGCAGGAAGAGATTGGGAATAAGCAATATCAGACAAAAGTGATTTATTACCAGAGATATGATCAGAAGCCCCTGAGTCCATGACGCATGATCCAAGAGTACTAGACTGTGACACACAAGGAAAAGAATTACCCGCAACAGAAAGATCAGGTTATGCAACTAAAACTACTTGTGGAGACGCTTGCTTATTTGCACGATACCGAAGGAACTCATCATATTCTGTCTGAGCAATATCAGCATTATTGAATGGTTGATTAGGTTGAGTAGCATATGCTATTGGTGGAGATGTCTGTTTACTTGTGCGATTTTGAAGGAATTCATTATATTCCTTTAGAGTAATAGGATCATAACTGGGTGGTGGACCTTGCAAAATATAACATATGTCACGAGTGCGTCCAAGTTTATGACAATGGCTACACTTGGATTGAGGTTTCCCAAAACGCCCTCCCCCTCGCCGATTCTCCATAGACTGATATGTATGCTTTTCTATGGTTTGAGATGCGAGAATAGAGGAGTCAACAATGGGAGATGAAACTACTTTGTGACTGGGAGGTGCAACAAGACGAAGTAAACGAGAGAATAATTCATCGATTGTAGGAACTGTAGGGCTAGCTAAAATCTGATCACACACTGAAGCATGGTTAACAGGAAGTCCAGCAAGAGTAAGAACTAGAAACAATGTCTGTCTGTGTTCTTGTTGTTTTTCCGCGTTCATATTGATTGACATCAACGTGTCAAATTCCTCCATGACTGCTTGTACCTATCCCAAGTAAGTAGACATATCAGATTCTTGTTTCTTTAAGTTGGTCAGCCGAGATATCACATCATAGAATCGAGATATGTCATTAGTGTATAAAGCACGAGCCTTTTCCCAAAATGGGCGAAACAAGGGCATCAACTTGGAATCAATAGAACGCCATAGGAGACTACATAATTGAGCATCCACTTTCTCCCTTTGTGCTTTGGCCTTTCCATCTTCCTCACTCGTCTTTGCCTTTACATCTACCACATAAGTCTTGTTCGTTAAGTGATCTTGGACACCTTGACCTTTGCACCACAACTCAACTGAGAAAGCCCAAGCTAAATAGTTTGAACTTCCCATTAATGGTTCTGAAGTAATTATAGGGCTTGAACTTCCAATCCCCGTATTTTTGGAGCCAAAAACATCACAACCAAAAGACATAGCAAGAAATTTGACTTGAAAATAGTAAGAAACTGCCGGAATCAGCCTTCAGTGCCTGAAAATTCTGATTTTGCCGGGAAACTGCCGGATCTACCGAAATCTAATTACAGTGATCGGATCGCGAGAAAAATCAATGGGCTGTGATCGGAAATACCAGACGAAAAAAAACAACTTGAAAAAGATGACCGGAGCAGCCCTCACGCGCCGGCGCGTGACCAGATCTCGCTGGAATACTTCCACCTTCGAACGGCGCGTGAGAGCGCGTGAGGGGTTGTTTTCCGGTGGTTCTGGCTGGGGTTTGGTCGCCTGAGCTTCCCGAGCCTTGTGATGGTGTTGGTTTTTGCACAACACCTTCAGAACAAAAGATGACACAAATAAGCCCTAACCGTCGCCGGAATTTGACACGGTGACTTGAAGTTTCTCACCAATGCTCTGATACCACATGAGAAATCTGAAGAAAATATTATTGATTGTGTATTTACATTATTACATTGAGACCATATTTATAGACAATACATTGAACTCCTTTTCCAAATAGGATTCGTATTCCTATTCTAATTCCTATTCCTATTCTAAATAGTATTGTAATACTTATTCATATTCTAACATCTACAAAACATCATAACTAAAGAAAAGCATAGGTTCCTGTTACAAAGTTAGGAAATGGTGTTGTTCTCCCTTTGAAGAAGGGGGGATATTATGTATTCTACTATTCTTCTTTCCCTTGTAATTGAATTTTTATAGTGGACTCTTTCCTTAAAATGATAGCATATTTATTATTAAATGCTTGGTACATGTAGCTGCAACCAGATAGTCAGACTTTGATTTGTGGCAAACATAATATTCGGATGAATTTTTGGATTCCCACATGTTGTACACATTTAATCCTCTTTCCCTGAACAATGAAGAGAAAAAGAAAAGAATTGCCCAAAGAAGATGGCAGTTCTTCCTAGGAATATGTGTCTATCTGTTTCGTGTTCTTTTGCAAATTTAATGTGAGCATTCGTTCTTTTGCAATACATTCTTCTTTAATCCTCTGTTGGTGATAAGCACACATGCTCCTCACCTTCTCTCCCCATCCCCTTTCCATTCATTCTTAGTATCTTGAAATAAAATGTCCATGATCCATTTGTTCCATATCCGAATATCCTATTTAATCACCTGCTGCGCACACGTGTTTTTCCTACTACTGTGTAACTTTCATTCCATGATTGGGTGTGCTATTTTCAGTTAGTGACATGAAGATGCAGTATTAATTGGCAATGGGTCTTATTTCTGTATCTCATCTTGGTATTAGCCATTAGGTTGGAAAACTGGCTTCTGTTGATTGGTTTATAACATAGAACTTTTCAGATTTCTGGTTAAACTTTGCCTCGTGATATAATGGGATTTGTTTCCGGAGAGATTTATTATCATAAAGTTAGCTTCTTTTTCCATCTGACCGATTATATGTTTACCTTCTTTTTTCTGGTGGGTTAGAATAGGTTGCTTGTAAATTATCTGCATTGATTTAAATTTGTAATTTTGGGTTCTTATGTATGACAACAAGCGTTCCCTTTCTTTCTTTCATATATGTTACCTTTATTGCATTCTTTAGCAGGGATCTATTGTGCTTTGCTATGGCAAATTCCAAGGGACCGTCTAGCATGAGAAATATGGTGTACAATGGAAAGAGCTCTTTACTGCCTCCTAAAAGTCCATTTCCTAGCATATCTCCCTCGTATGTAGATTATGTCCCTAGTTCTGCTGTCAGCCAAAAGGACAATTCAAAACCCAGAGATGGTTCACACCACCAGCGGACATCTTCTGAAAGCTGTCTTATAGAGGAGCAACCATCTTGGTTAGATGATCTTCTTAACGAGCCGGAAACTCCTGTACGCAGAGGTTGCCATCGACGTTCATCTAGTGACTCCTTTACATATTTTGATGCTGCTAACATTGCAAACTTAGATTACATAGCTCAAGATGATAACAAATTCAGAAATTTAACTCATGTCCCTTCCTGGGGATCCCAAGACTTTGATTATTACCAAAATGCTCGGCATGCCACATTTCATGTTGATCAAAATTCCTCAAACCGACAAAAAAGTAGGGCAAGGGATGCATCTCCAAATGCAATACCACATCCCCGTGGCCTTTCCCCTTTTAGAGAAAATGTCAAGACTCACAGCTTGGGACCATCATGTCCTCCACAAGACGGAGAGAGGCCCAAATCTGCAGGAAGTGACAAGCAGGATTTAGTTGAATCTGTCCCTCCTGATCCAAAGGGATCTGGTGAAAGAAAGGATTCTTCTCACAGCAAGAGTTCTGCATCTGAAACTGACACGAAACGTGCAAAGCAGTAAGTGTAACTAGCTCAGCAACCCTAAAGGAAATAGTTGTGAAGTACTAAGTATATTTGCAGTATGTTGAAATTTGCAAGAAATCATAGTTCCTGTAGCAGCAATAATTAAGAGAATTCTTACTTTCTGTTTATAGTATGGTTCTTTGTTTCTGTTTCCATGGGTTGTCTACCATTCTGCTTTGTTTTCATTGCATGCCATACTATCAGTTTACTGGATGTTTTGGTTGGTTGGTGGCTTATAACCAGGATAGCTGAGATCCATAAATAGGATTCTAAATTTCATTAAGAACTAATTTTAGCGTTTTTTTTTTTTGGAAATTGGTTGTTTTAGCATGTTGTTTTCTTCTGAATCTCTTAATAAGGGCAGTGATAAAAAGTCTTGTGATTCTGAGTCTGTACCTTCTAAAACTTTGAAGATGTTATGCACTGAACATGATTCTGGCCTACAGCCAAAGTAGTAGGGTTGTCTATGCTCTTTGAATTTTTTCAAGGGATGCCTTCGGTGTTCCAGTCTTATCAATCCATAGATGTTGACAAAAATAGGTGGATTTAACATTTAACAATATATATATATATATATATATTAGGAACATTTCTTCACCCTTCCATCTAAACTTAGTTGAGTGTGTTCTTTTTCTTTCCTCTTGAAGTTTCTGGACCCTTTTCCTAAAAGTAATATTTCCTATCTTCATCAATTCAATTTAATGCAAAGACATTAATTTGATATTTTTGACAAAAGATAAGTGTATTAGATGTGCAGCACTAAGGAAAAGGAAGTGCTGGAATATGTACAAGTGAGTAAAAAAACAAAAGAAAATCCTTTTCTAATCTTGTACGGATTCTAAGAGGTTTAGTATTGACTCTGCCTCATTGACAAGTTCCTCTTTACACCAAAAAGAAATCAAAAAGTGTACAATTAAACTTGACCTGTTGGATTGGATTTTATTTGCCTTAACTGCATCTAGTACTGCTTTCCTTACATGCGGTCCACAGATATACTAGCTGTAATATATTCCACCAAAATGGCTTCTTTTTCCTGTTGCCCCTGTTCCCGCACTGAAGTAATCGAACAGAAGTTCTCGGCATCAGCCATTTAAAAGTGTTTGATGTTCAGATAGATTTGTCGTAGTTCGCAGTTACTTTACAATGTAAAAGAAGACGATTTACACTTTCAGCTTCCTTTCCACATAAATGGCATCTACTACAGAAAATGTTACCCCTTCTTTGGAGATTGTCTTGTGTCAAACATGCCTCCTTTGCCACCAACCAAGAGAAACAATCCACTTTGAATGGGGCATTTGTTTTCCAAAGCTGTGCAATGCAAAGACAGTAATTAATACTCCCTCCGTTTCAAATTGTTTGTCCTATTTTGACTTGAAACAGAGTTCAAGAAAGTAAAGGAGACTTTTGAATTTAAAGATATGTCAAATGTACCAAATGCCCTTTAATCTTGTGGTCTTAAACAACGTGGATGGTTGGAATTATAGAGTTGCTTTAAAAAGGAAAGAGACATTCTTTTTGAAGTGGACTAAAAAGGAAAGTAGAACAAACAAATTGAATGAGGGAGAATCTCTTTTCCCGTTATGTGCATTATACTTTAGAAATTACCCCGCTATTGATGCACTTTAATTCTTATTTAGTATACCTCTCTTGCTAGCTTTAATGTATCAAATTACACAAGACATTTTCTTAATCTTCACACCAATCAAATGACCATTCATCATCTAATTGGATTGGTTGGGGAGGAGGGAGGAGGGGGAGGGGGGGAGTATTTTGATATTTAGGTGTGGAAGAATATGATTGATCTACAATTTATATCGGATTTGCCAACTGATTCACTTATCTGCTATTTGTCTTATTTAGTTGCACATTGTCCAGATGTTATTTAACATATTATGAAGTTTACTAAAGAGAAGGTGTCATGTAATGCAGACAGTTTGCTCAAAGGTCACGAGTTCGGAAGCTTCAATACATATCTGAACTGGAAAGAAATGTACAAGTTCTGCAGGCATGTGAAGCTTTAAGTAATATACTCTGATAAATGATGGATGATGGATGTTGTGTTTTGTTAGAAATGCTGATCTGATCATTTATTCCAGGCTGAAGGTTGTGAAGTGTCTGCAGAGCTTGAATTCCTTAACCAGCAGAATCTTATTCTCAGCATGGAGAATAAAGCCCTAAAGCAGC
Organism: Solanum appendiculatum; assembly: GCA_018342035.1. NCBI lineage: Eukaryota > Viridiplantae > Streptophyta > Magnoliopsida > Solanales > Solanaceae > Solanum > Solanum appendiculatum. Next base: position 2,830,889 of record JAGDQO010000335.1, read on the forward strand.
GTTTAGAAAATTTAGCTCAAGAACGGCTGAGAAAGTATTGTAAGTTTCTTCGCTATCTGTTATACTTTATTGTTATACCTGCTATTTCCAGTGCTTGGACTGGAGTTAAAAGTAGAATGACATATGTAATGAGTCGTAGCGTAAATAATCAAAAATTAGGGTTGACTTGGATTCATATGAGCTGGGAAAGTGGGTTTTGTTTTCCTAAAACTGGATGCACATTGGAGGAATGGGGATACCTCGTTGTAATTCCAGAAACCACCATTTTCTTGTGGAAAAATGTTCTGGAAATCTACAACTCCGATGAATTTATGATTTTGTTGTAGCTTCTTTAGAGCTGTATATGCATTATGCAGTAGCATGCTTTATTCTTACTATCTATCACTTTTTTTTTTGAAAACATAAACATCTGCTTATTATGAAAGTTGTTTTAACTGTGGAAGATAATGTTGGAAATAATAACTAATAAAAAACTAGAAGAGTTATTGGAGTTCGTTCAACCCAAACTATTGTGCTTCTGGGAGAGGACCGAAGTTGTTATCTGCTTTTCCAATTGATAACAGAACTAGGTCATAGTTGAGGAACAAAAAAAAAAAAAAAAAAAAAAAAAATCCACTGCAAAATTATCATTGGTTTTTAGATGCTGTTCTGAGGTAAGAGGGGGGTCCCTCTTTTGTGCTTTAGGCCTCCAACATTAGAACATTTACCTTTGGAAAGAAAGTAAGCAACAGAAAGAAAAGTGGCTACCATGCTGTTATAACTAATGAATAATGGGGTTATAATGTAATAAATTACTGTTGGATCTCTGCTTCAAGGACATCGCAAAATATACCTTTACTCAAGGCATTCGAGTAGTTAAACTTGAACTTTTTGAGAGCCTAATTTTTTTCCTTGATCACGGCTGAAGAACTTTCGTAGTTTATGTACTTCAATTAGGAAAAACTTCTGTTTTTTTGTGGGGATAGTGGTGATTAAAAAGCTAGCAACGTTTTTTTTTTGTGGTGAAAGCTACTACTGATAATGTAGTAGGAAGTTCATTTTATTAGCTTCTTTGGAAACTGAACCATGTGAATATTCTGTGCAGTGGAGCATGAAGTCCTAGAAAAAGAAAGAGGAAGACTACGAGCATTATATCAGCAACAGCAATTGACACAGTCGCAGCAATCATCTTCCAGTCATCGGCGCACCACTAGTAGGGATCTTGATCAACAATTTGCAGACCTCTCTTTGAAACTCAAAGAGGGTTCAGGCCAACTTCACATGTGATGACTCTGACTGTTAGCTAGGACTTTAATCACATCCTCTTGACTCTCCCTCAGCTGATTTTGCTTGGAAAATTACAAAAACGATTTTATTGTGCATGATCAGAAAAAACCTCTTGCCTTCCTTGTGCACACCTTCTGTCGGTAATTCTAGCTTTGTTTGTTAAGCATAGTGATCTTTTTATGTGCGCCTGGTGGTCAATGCTTGGGAATAACATTTGGTGGCAGTTGACTCACCTGAGGTGATAAATTCATCAGTTTCACATCAGCATTCTCTGTTGTAAAATTTCCCAGCCATTTGTTCCATCATTTTTACCTTGGGTAGATTTTCATGAACATTGAATTGTAAGCATCATATGGAGTTCTTTCAGCTTATTATTTCCTTTCTTCTTTTATGCTATGAAAGCATTCTGTTTTCCCACTTGTTAATGGTACACGGCAATGCAAAACCAAAATAAACAAGAAATTCAAGAAAATAATTTTATTTTTTTTGGGCTTTTAGTTGATCAGGCAACATCCGGATTTGAGTAGGAGGAATTAACACATATATACAACTCTTAGATTAAGTTGGCATGTTTTAGCCAAATAAAAGTCTAAAAAGATTTGGCACATAATAGCCCATATGTCTTTCTCCATAAAAATAGGGAAGAAAAATCATATTCACATTCATCTCTCTTCAAATTATTTTTATTTAAAATATAAAAAATATTTGTTACCATCTCTCTCTTTTAACTTACAATCATTTTTTCTTAAAACTAATAAAAAAATTATTTATAATTATAAATCTCCTAAATTAACAAAAATATTTAATTATGACTATTCTTTTTTCAAAGGATATTCTTACGAGTCTCTAACATCAACAAATTATTTTTCTCAGTTGTTTGCTAGAAGTTATGGTGAGAATCTCAATCCATATTTATATTAAATATAGACTATAATATACATCTATTTTAGTGTATACATAACTATAGATTTATTTGTGTTTTTAAATAAATATATTTGATCAAATATACGTTTGCATTATAATGTATACAAAATTTATTTTCATATTTTGTTTGTGTATCTATTCACATAACTTAAACTTAGTATTAGACGCCGAAGATATATTTATATATACATCTAGTATGGGGTGAATGTTGAAATCTTACTACAAATAAGTATGTATTCTATTGAATACATGCGATTAAATTTATATTTAATTAAGTATACATGCGCACTATAATGTATACATTACTTATACATAATACCAATTGTGTATACATTTAGTTTGAAGACGTATGCATTAGACTGTTATAGAGTTCTGCCTCAATGTATACATTACTTATACATAATACCAATTGTGTATACATATAGTTTGATTACGTATACATTAGACTGTTATAGAATTCTGCTTCAATGTATACGAATTCATTTTTCATATCTCTTATAGAGATATTTTAGAGAAGAAGATAGAAATAATAAATCTTTGAAATCTTTGAAAGAGGGAGGAAAAAAAAAAGAAGGAAGAGAAAAAGAGGGAGAAAAAAAGGTGGATATACATGTCTTTTTTTTATATTATTGTTCCCCTATTTTTATGCAACTGTTTTGAATTTGATGAAGGAAAAACAGTTGACAAATAATAAGGTGAGTGAAAAAAATAATAACGTGTCTAGAAATAGAGAGAGAAAATTAGAAAAAAAATCACTTTTCAAGAAAATTAAATATGACCATTTAATGTCAAATAAATATTTTAAAAAATATTTTTTTTGCCAAATAAATAAAACTGGGCTATTTATTGTCAATTAAATCTATAAGTTGTCATGTGCCATTTTTTCATTTGAGTAGGGGAAAAAGGGATTTTATTTCGGGAAAAAAACAGAAGTAGACACTTTTGTATAAATAATTATATGGCCGTATTAAGTGAATATCAATTATGGCATAATTAATATTTACTTCTATAGCCATTTTGCATTCTTTTAAAATATGGTAGTGATTTATGGAACCACAAACTCTTCGGTCTTTTTTTAAGGTAACAATAACTATCTTTCATAAGAATTTCAAAACATTAGGAATATCAATATTAACCCTTCTACAAAATCAATAGAGCGTCTGTTAAGTGGGAGATTATTTTTTTTGTCTTTAAACAGGAGATTACCCATATAAACCACATCTAAATTTCTGATAAGGAAGAAGAAATTACAATTTTGATTCAACACGGTGGTGAATGGGATAGTGAACACTATTTCAACAATTTCGTTCTTGATGGCGTGACACTAAAAGTGGCTTAGAATTTGTATATGGTTCTTGATGAAATAATGATGATACTTGAGATTTATGCTTCTACGAATACAATTGAAATTAAATATTCTGTGAAGCAAAATTATACTCCGATGAAGATATACAACGATAGGAATTTGAAATGATTTCTGGATTTGAAAAGTAAAAGTTTCTTCACAGATTTTCCTCTGTGTATAACATTGAAGGAGAAAAATTGTGACGAAATTTTATCAAATTCGAATCCTATCAAATCAAGTTCTAATTCTACCCAAGATATGCAACTAGTAGAACGTGTTGAACTCACTGAATCGGTTATGTCGATAGATGAAAATCACTTGCATGATGTAATGGTAATTGATGAAGATGATATAATCGACATAAGATTTCACATCAAGGTTAAAAAAGGCTTGTTGTATATAAACAAGGAGATACTCCAAGATGTTTTAAATCACACGGCTTCAAGGAGAATTTTCAGTTCAAAGTTAAGCGTTCAAGTTCAACAAGGTAATATATGAACTTCAACTTATGGTAACAATTATTTTTAGTGAGTTGGTATCTATTTTAGAATAGTTTTTGTTGCTCCGTTTGCTTTCACAGAACATAAATCTCAATATAATACTTGGTATAAAATATATTTCAGTATATAATACCTGATATAAAGTATATAATACTTGGTATAAAATATATTTCAATATATAATACTTGATATAAAGGTGTTGATACAGATAATCAAAAAACTTATACTTTATATATATTTTATACAATCAAGTAAATTATACCCAACATATACTTTATACATTCAAATAGTTTATATTGAAACATACTGGTATGTTGCAACCAGAAGATTATATAATATATAGACTTTGTATTGAGAACTACTCCATTTTTATTTTCTAAAGTGTTGTGTTGTAAGCTCCACGTTAAGAATTTGCTTCTGTATTCTGATGTCAATTTTGGATCCAAATGCAGCTCGTGACTAACAACTTCTGGGGTATACATGTCATGTCTAAATGGACCATGTCATAACATTTGAATTAGCTTTAAGAAATTCAATAAGTTTGATTCTGAATTCCAGAGTTGATCTAGTAATCTGACCAATGACAATTAGTATTAGTCAAGAAATTCGTTTAGGGTTTTCTTAGAGGTAAAAAGATAAAAAGGACCTTTTTTTTAATGTTTTTCCGTCAGCTAATTCGTCACTGCACTGTATCAGGTTACTAAAATGATCATAGCTATTTACTCGAAACTCAGATTGACGCAAAATTAGTGGCCGTTGGAAAGACGATTCAAATACCTTTAATTTGGTAGGTTGTGGACTACGTAACTCTTTATATTCTAAGAGATATGGTCATTTGAAGTTGACCCAAGTAGAATCTTACATCAAGACTTAATCGATATGGAAGCTTTCAACTCAACTTTGTGCTAGGAGATTCTAGTGACCTTAATTCATATCCAAAATCATTCCCACACTAAAGAATTGACCTTTACACATATGAGCAATTTAAGAATCACCTGATACGATCTTACATGTAAATGAAGAATAGCTCGGATCTTAACTTAGAAATTTTTGGGGTGTTACAAATACTTTCCTTTCAAAGCATCATTCATTCATTTACAATAGTTTCATGAAAACATGTATAACTTCATAAATTCATAATTCATGGGTTCATCATAGGATCATAGTTGAAAATCATAATTTAGGTATGGGTCAATGCAATTTCAAATAAATATCATGGATTAACATCAATTCATGTATTAGAATACTTAATTGATCAAAACAAATCATAATTGGAAGAAACCCACATTCATTGGATTGAAACCCTAACTTGATCAATTAGAAATTGATTTGGGAAATTAAAATCCTTGTGGTCCTCATGGAGGAAAGGACTCCATAGGTGAATACACACATACCTTGATGCTAGATGCCCAAAAAGAATGGATGATTGGAGACTTGAATGGAACCCTAACTCTTCTTCTTCTTTCTTAGACTTGAGAGAATTTGGGAAGATGAATTTGGTCAAGTTTTGGGAAATTAAGAGAATGAGTTGAGAGTGGGTAATTTGGGGGTTAAAATCCTTTATATAGGGCTTAGGGTAAAAGACAAAACGACATATTATTGGGTTAAAATAATTAGGAAAAGACCAAAAAGCTCCTTTTTAAAAGAGTAATTTTAGGAATAGCAAAGATAAAAATCATATTAGCGCTCTACAGCTACAATTTTGCTATTTGCGCTCCATAACCAAATTATGTTTGCTATGGAACTAGAGAGGCGAGCGAGATTGGGAGAGAGAGAAGACAGAGGCGAGCGAGAGAGGGCAGAGAGTGGAGAGAGGTGAATTGTATATGTATATCGGTTAGATAATTGTATATATGTAACTACTATGTATATGTATCCGTGATTGTATTTGTATATCTGCATAAAATTTGAATTCGTATACAATTGAATCGAGTCAAAATATTTGTATTTGTATATCAAATCTCTCTCACGCTTTATACAAACACAAATTATACATTTTAAATTATACATTTTGTATAATTTGTGTTTGTATAAAGCGAGAGAGAGAGAAAGGCAAAAGAGAACTAGGTAGGGACGATTTATATTTGTATAATTATAGAACTGGGCAGGGGACAATTTGTATTTGTATAATTATAAGTGTATAGGACGGATAAGTATGTATTTGTATTTGTATATACAGTCTCTCTCGCTTTATACATTGTATTTTGTATAATTTGTGTTTGTATAAAGCGAGAGAGAGAGAAAGGCAATACAGAACTGGGTAGGGGATGATTTGTATTCGTATAATTATAAGAGTATATGACGGATAGATATGTATTTGTATTTGTATATATAGTCTCTCTCGCTTTGTACAAACACAAACACAATTTATACATTTGTGTTTGTATAAAGTGAGAGAGGTGAGGGAGAGTGGCGAGGGAGAGGGGAGAGAGGCGAATGGCAAGAGAGTTTGTTGCGAATTGGAATTAATGAAACTGTGGTGATAATATTTATTTTGAATTAATAGTTTGTTATAATGCACAATTTTTTCTTTTTAAAATAACTGTCGAGCCGACCTACGGTCCTACTACAGACCGTCCTGGTCAACCGTAGGTGAGGTTCAGAAACCTCATTTTTGGACCATCAAACGACGGGACCCATGTACGGTTGGTAGGTCAACCTACGGACCATATATGGCCACCGTAGGTCCTCGCCTCTCCTCCTAAAAATTTAACTTCATTCCCCTCTACCTACGGATGCCATCTACGGTCTGAAGATGCTTCTGCCAACCATAGGTGGGAGCCGTAGGTCATGCCTACAACTCAAAAACTGCATTTTCCTTCTTTTTCAAGTCCGAGGTGTTACAATATCTCCCCATTGGGAACATTCGTCCTCGAATGGGACTCAAGACACATAAGGAGGGTAGGAACAAGATCTAACAGCCCAACAAGAATACAATTTCATCAACAACACATAACCAAGGAAAACATCAACTCTTAGCTTAAACATATTCAAAATATCATTTCATAAGGTATCCATGCAAGTCATACTCAAATGCACATAATCATGAAGAAATCAATCATAGCTAAATCAATATCTTAAAAGCAAGTTTTCATGAGTATGCATGCATGGGGAAACATGAAAAATGACTAAGACATGAGGATGAACCATGACGAACTAGATACCTCTAGCTAGAGTAGGATCGGAGGGAAAAAGATGGGGGTAACAGGACATCATATCGGCCTCGGCTTCCCAAATAGCACCCTCAACTCTTTGATTCCTCCATAATACCTTCACGGATACAACCTCCTTATTCCTTAACTTCTTAACTTGCCGGTCCAAAATCTCAACGGGGATCTCTTCATAAGAAAGACTCTCATTTATGCGGAGACTCTCCAATGGTACAATAGATGTCGGATCACCAACACATTTCTTTAACAAAGAGACATGGAAAATTGGATGCATCGATGCTAAGTCATTAAGCAAATCAATTTCATAAGCAACCTTACCAATTCGCCTAAAAATCTGATATGGGCCCACATAACGGGGACTAAGCTTCCCTTTCTTTCCAAACCTCATTACACCCTTCATGGGTGAAATTTTCAAGTAAACTCAATCATTAACATCAAATTCTAGATCTCTTCTTCTAACATCGGCATAAGACTTTTGTCGACTTTGAGCCGTTTTCAACCTTTCTCTAGTAAGTCCAATTTATCTATCAAGGCAACCTCACCATTTTCGAGCCAACCTATAGGAGATTTACAGCTCCTACCATAAAGAGCCTCAAATGGAGCCATACCAAAACTTGAATGATAGCTATTATTATAAACAAACTCAATCAAAGGCAAATGATCATCTCAATTACCCTTGAAGTCAATCACACAAGCTCTCAAAATATCTTCCAAAGTCTGGATAGTACTCTCTCTTGTCCATCGGTTTGAGGATGAAAGGCTGCACTAAGCTTGACACGAGTACCAAGTCCTTTTTGGAAAGACTTTTAAAACTGAGAAGTGAATTGGGTACCACGATCGGAGATAATGGATAGGGGCACTCCATGAAACCTAACCATCTCCCTTAGGTACAATTTAGCATAGTCCTCTGTTGAATAAGAAACCTTGACGGGAATGAAACGAGCCGATTTCGTCATACGATCCACAATAACCCAAATTGAGTCATGTTGCCACCGGGTGCGGGGTAAACCAACAATAAAGTCCATATTCAAATCTTCCCACTTCCAAGTAGGAATGCTAATGTCTTGGGACAAATCTCCCGGCTTTTGATGCTCAACTTTCACTTGTTGACAATTAGGACACCTAGCCACAAATTCCGCAATATCCTTCTTCATTTCATTCTACCAATAGACCTCCCACAAGTCACGGTACATCTTGGTGGCTCTCGGGTGAATGGAATACCGAGAACTATGGCCTTCCGATAAAATCTGCTCCCTCAAATTATCAATATTGGGAACACACAAACGACCTTGATACCGAAGCACACCATCTCCCCCTTGGAAGAAAGCCTCAATGGAATTTTTAAGCATCGCTTCCTTCAACTCAACCAAAATCAAATCAAGACCTTGCTTGGCTTTCACATCCGACACAAATGACGATTCGAAACCATTATGAATCATAACACCACCTTTAGTAGAATCAACCAACCGAACACCCAATCGGGCCAATCTATGAACATCTCAAACCAACTCCTTCTTATCATCATCAACATGAGCAGCAGTACCCATGGGTAGCCGATTAAGAGCATCCGCCACCATATTCGCCTTACCGGGGTGACAGAGGACACTCATATCGTAATCCTTTAGCTATTCAAGCCACCTCCTTTGGCGAAGATTTAGATCTTTTTGCTTGAACACATATTGCAAACTTTTGTAGTCGTTAAAGCCATCAACATGAACACCATATAGGTAATGCCTCCAAATCTTTAAAGCAAATACAACCGCTGCTAGTTCCAAATCATGGGTAGGATAGTTCTTTTCATGGATTTTAAGTTGCTGTGAAGCATAAGCAATAACTTTCCATTTTTCATAAGAACACATCCTAGTCCGACCCTTGAAGCGTCACAATAAACCACAAACCCATCGGAGCCTTCTGGTAAAGTCAATACCGGAGCGGAGGTAAGTCTATCTTTCAATTCTCAGAAACTCTTTTCACACGTTTCAGACCATACAAACTTAGCTTTCTTTTGGGTCAATGCCGTCAATGGAGAAGCAATTGAAGAAAATCCTTCCACAAATCTTCAACAATAACCAGCCAAACCCAAGAAACTTCGAATATCCGAAAGGGATAGAGGTCTAGGCCAACTCTTAACCACATCCGTCTTCGTAGGATCTACCTCAATACCTTTACCGGAAACAATGTGACCAAGAAAAGCCACAGAACTCAATCAAAACTCACATTTACTAAACTTTGCAAAGAGTTGTTGGTCCTTGAGGACTTGCAACACAATCCTCAAATGATTGGTGTGTTCACCCTCACTCCTTGAATAAATCAAGATATCATTGATGAACACAATCACAAACATGTCAAGGTATTGTCTAAACACCCTATTCATCAAATCCATAAATGCGGTCGGAGCATTAGTCAAACCAAACGACATTACTAAGAACTCATAGTGACCATACCGAGTTCGGAATGCATTCTTTCGGAATGTCATCTTCCTTTACCCTCAACTGGTGATAATCCGACCGAAGGTCAATCTTAGAGAAGTAACTCGCTCCTTGGAGTTGATCAAACAAATCATTTATCCCTGGAAGAGGATACTTATTCTTAATGGTTACCTTGTTCAATTGACATTAGTCAATACACATATGAAGTGAACCATCTTTGTTCTGAACAAACAAAACTGGGGCACCCCATGGAGAGATACTTAGTCGGATGAAACCCTTATCCAACAAATCTTTCAATTGCTTTTTTCATTCCTTAAGTTCTGTCGGAGCCATTCTGTAAGGAGGAATAGAAATAGGTTGCGTATCGAGGAAAAGGTCAATACTGAAGTCTATTTTCCTTTCAGGAGGAACACCGGATAAATCATCAGGAAACACTTCTGAAAACTAATTAACAACGGGGATCGACTCAAAGATAGGGGTTTCAAAATCCATATCCCTAATCCGAACAATATGGTATATAAAACCCTTAGAAATCATCTTTCTAGCTTTAAGAAAACAAATTGATCCTGATGCATAGAATTTCCCTCTTTTCACTCTAGGACGGGCTCATTTGAAAATTGAAACTTAACCACTCGGGTTCTACAATCAATAGAAGCATAACAAGAATGGATCAAATCCATACCAAGAATAACACCAAGGTCTACCATATCAAGCTCTACAAGATCAACATGAATGACTCTATGGGATAAGGAGACGAGACAACTTCTATAGACTCTCTTAGCCACAATAGATTCACCAATAGGTGTAGAGACAGAAAAAAGGTCTATCAACACATTCGGAAGAACATTAAACCTCATAGCCACATATGGCGCCAGAAAAGATAAGGTAGCACCAGGATCAAGCAAAGCATAAACATCAATATGAAATACTTTCAACATACCAGTAACAACATCGGGAGAACCCTCTTGATCATGTCGAGTTTTGTAGTACATAGAATCGGTTTTGCTTAGGAGCACTTGAACCCGAACCACTAGGTAGAGCTTGCCTACCATCCTTTTCCTTGTCAAGTATAGATGGAAAATCCCTCAAGCGGTGACCACTCTTGCCACAACCAAAGAAATTATCCGTACCCATCAAGCATTTCCCAGGATAACTCTTGCCACACCTTTGGCATGTGGGAACCGAAGATCCATTTCCACCACCATTTGCTCCTTGAGGCTTAGGGTTAGACACCCTTTCCTTTTCGAACTTAGGAGCCGGAGCATTGGAGGAACCTTGACCGAAAAACCTTTGTCGGAACTTAGAACGACCATGTCCACCGGACCTTGAGTGTGAAAAGTTACCATTACCAGTCTTAGCCCTTTTTGCCTCCCTAGACATCTCCTTAAGTTTCTCCTCTTCGATTTGTTGAGCATGTATCATTAGGCGAGAAATATCCATTTCCTTGATGAGCATGGCGGTACGACATTCCTTAACCACCCATTTCGGACACTCCCGAAACAAACTTGCTCATCTTTGCCCTAGGATCGGCAGCCATAGTAGGAGCATATCTAGACAATTGTGTAAATTTCAAAGCATACTCTTTCACACTCATATTTCCTTGACGAAGGTTAATGAACTCAAGTACCTTTGCCTCCCTCATCTCAAGGGGAAAGAACCTATCAAGAAAAGCAACCTTAAACTTTTTCCAATTAAGAGGACCTGCATCAACCGCCCTCTCTTCCTTCCATTGGTTGAACCAAACTTGAGCAACACCCTTAAATTGATAAGAGGCCAATTCTGCCTTTTCCACCAGCGTCACACCCATGATCATCAAAACCTTGTATACTCATCGATGAACTCTTGAGGATCTTCCTCAACCTTGGAACCATGAAACTCCGGAGGATTCAACCTGGTGAAGTCCCTCACTCTAATTGCCGACGTGCCCACATTTGGGATCACGGGGACCACAACCTCCCTATTGGCTTGAGCCGTTATGGCTTGGGCCAACACTTGAAAAGCAGCCCTAAACTCCGCATTAGTCACTTGCTCAGCCAAAGGGTTGACCGAAACTTGGGGAGCTTCTTGAGAAGCTTCTCGTTCCACATTCTCACCCCTATTTCTTCTAATGTATGCTCTTCGAGGGGCCATATCCTGAAAAGCACCGGATAAGGATTAGGAGAGAGACATGTACAGTTACACTCTATCGCATGACTTTAGAATGATGAAAGAAGTGGAATTTCCTAAACATCTTATAGCCTCTCACTCATAAGTGTGGCGCGCTTCGCACTCATGAACAAGACTCTACTCGACGTGGCTTATGAGACATTCTAGGACCTTTCTAAACCTTGTGCTCTGAATACCAAGTTTGTCACGACCCAAAGTATACCCTAGGCGTGACATGGCATATAGGACCCCGAGAGACCCCACACAAGCCACTTAGCATACATCATACAAGATAATAGAGTTTAAAGAGTTCAAAAGAAAGCATTTCATACAAACGAGTTTGACAAAAAGCAGAAGTCTAACATAAGTCTCAAATCCATCTAATACATCATAGGAAAAGTGATTGGGACATAACCCGTACATCACATACAAAGTTCGAAATGAAATGACATAAAACTATAAAAGGTCTCGATCCTCGGAGCATGAGGACTCACCAATAGCTTGAAGAATCCAATAGATGTCTAGCCACGAGTGTGCGAGGTAGGAACATCGGACCCTACATTCATGAGATAATGTAGGCACAAGTATGCATTAGTACATGTAATGTACTAAGTATGAGGCAATATGCATAAATATGAACATGATAGTAAAAATGACTTAATTCAAATAGGCATGATCATAATGGGACATTTAAAAGCTTTATAGAGAAGAAATGACATGAAGTTCATAAGACATAGTCAAATACATTAGTATAAAGGACATAAGAAAACTTTGAAGAAAACATAATCATTTTGTGGGATATTAGCTTTAACCGACAATAAGACCATGAGAGCTATATCATAGAATCTGGTATATCCCTCATGCCGAAAGAAAGGGAAACTACTTGCCAAGGTAGAATCCGTACATATCATCATTTGTTAAAGTGGATCCACTAGATAGGTCATTTAAGACAATCCTACGAGCACATAGTTTGGGACTAGAGATAGCTACCAGAGACTACCCTATTTGAGCCTCCACCTCAAAGCCCTCTCGATGCTAAGTCTAAATGCCAACGGAATAGATAAAAGTCAATTATCAGTTTAACATAGGGAAAGGCAATGATCAATACCAATCCATACTTTTGAAATCAAAACATAGAATAGCTCCTTAAACATCATTCAAGCAGCATAGGTGAGAAAACCTTTCCCCCGTGTGAATTTATTGTGAGAAACACCTTTCACAATCATGATCATCATAGTAAGTGAGAAATCCTTTCACTATAGCATCAATACTTTCCTTTCAAAGCATCATTTATTCATTTACAATAGCTTCATAAAAACATGCATAACTTCATAAATTCATAATTCATAATTCATGGGTTCATCATAGGATCATAATTGAAAATCATAATTTAGGCATGTGTCAATGCAATTTCAACTAAATATCATGGATTAACATCAATTCATGCATTAGAATACTTAATTGATCAAAACAAACTCATAATTGGAAGAAACCCACATTCACCGAATTGAAACCCTAACTTGATCAATTAGAAATTGATTTGGGAAATTGAAATCCTTGGGAGCCCCATGGAGGAAAGGACTCCATGGGTGAATACACACATACCTTGATGCTAGATGCCCAAAAAGAATGGAGGATTGGAGACTTGAATGGAACCCTAGCTCTTCTTCTCCTTCCTTAGACTTGAGAGAATTTGAGAGGATGAATGTGGTCAAGTTTTGGGAAATTAGTAGAATGAGTTGAGAATGAATAATTTAGGGGTTAAAATCCTTTATATAGGGCTTAGGGTAGAAGACAAAACGACATAGTATTTGGTTAAAACAATTAGAAAAAGACCAAAAAACCACTTTTTAAAATAACTGCTGAGCCCACTTATGGTTCAGACCTACGGTCCGTAGTCAGCATAGGTGAGGTTCAGAAACCTCATTTTTGGACCATCAAACGATGGGACTCATGTACAGTTGGTAGGTCAACCTATGGACCGTACATGGCCACCGTAGGTCCTCGCTTCTCCTTTTAAAAATTTAAATTCATTCCCCTCTACCTACGGATTCCATCTACGATCCGTAGATACTTCTACCAACCGTAGGTCAAGCCTGCAACCCAAAAACTGCATTTTCCTTCTTTTCCAAGTCCAAGGTGTTACAAAAAGTATCATAGCTAGAACAATAAACTCATCCAACTTATATACCACTCCCTATAAGAAGACAATGAGGTACAATGTACAAATGGACACAATAACTTGTAAATACTCAACAGTAGTTTCAGAAAATTTATGCATCTCCATGATGTTGGCACAAGGTACAAGGTATAACCCAGATGCGGATGTATGTTGAAGGCAGCATCAGCCCAAGATGCACACATGTGGTTGAAACATTTTTAGAACACATGTATCTACAATACTGATCCCAAATATACCATCACAAAGTTGTTAGAACAGTTAGAACTTCGAATCCATTGACTTAAAATTCTGCTTTGTCTCTGATATAGCCGCTCATGAGACTTTATCATCTGCGCGTCTCATTTTGAGAAAGCTGGTCCCTGAGGTCCTTGAGAGCGTCCACAACTTCTGCACCGAGGTTGTGCTTCAACAATTTACCTTGCATAGAAGTAGATCTGTGAAGAAAATAGATACATCAAGAAACTATTAGCATTGCATCAGATGTTGATGAAATTACGTAAGTGCGAAAGACAACATGAATAGGATCCGTTAATCATACTATAGCCTATCATTACTAGTTTTGCTAATTGATTCAACAGATGGAAAGGAAAGAAGTATCCTGAATGGATGAGCTATATATAGTTGATGAGATTGAAATGTCCACAATGTAAATGATAACTACTTCTTCAGGGGAGGGGGAAAACAGCAATAACAACAAAAACAAAGCAACAGCACACACAGTCATACAAAATATGTATTATCAAACTTTTTCTTCAACAATTTCTACTTATGTATCTTCAGTAAAACTAAAAATAAAGAAAATAATTCACGAGATAACTGCTGTTGGTTTAGCTTACAAGCAGTTTATGAGGTACGTACTGTTATTGGTGCTGGGTCATACTTGTTTGTCTAGCATAGCGTAGCATTTTCTTTTTCATATCAGAAGAAACAAGAACAGACTAGAAAGTAAGATTATACTTCATCAAAAAGTACAAAAAAAACTTCATCAACATGCTAGATTTTGCATTCTCACCCGCTCAGCTGAGGACAAGGGGCTCGAGCAGGTCAATTACTAAATGACTCTTACCTACATGCTGTAAGAAAGATGAAGAATTCCGCAATGTCCCTTCAAACCTCAACTAGAATATATTAGAGTAAAGTTAATCGCAAGTAATGCCTTCAATTCAACTTTAAACAAGTTCAAAAGTAATTATTAAAAACTCTCTTTCAGAAAGTCTACTACTTTATATGCTTTACGAGAAACAATTGTAAGGTAAATAAAAGAACATAACACTGCAAACTAGCATTCAATTGTGTTAAAATATTTTTCTTGAAAGGTCAAGAAGAATATGGTAAAAGTGAGTCGCTTAAAGCTTCCATAAACACATTCAGATGAATATTTTTCCAATCTGAGGAGGTGAGGAATCTCCAGATTAGACAAGAAACAAAAAAAATTCAACCTACGCGATATACCTATGTTCCCGCAGCATTCTCTCAACCTCCTTGTGTGAAGCTTTGATCTACATTATCTCAAAGGATCAGAGAAATTACATCAGAATTAGGGAGCAGAGTATTCATAGCAGTAGCTGTTACTATTTAGTGCAAACACTTTATAAGAACATTCAAGCACCTAATCTTCATATCCACGAGAGCATACAATACAGGTGTTGGACATTTTTAACTAAAACAAAGTCGGATAAGGTGCCGATGTCAACAGCACAGATCACATTATTAAGCCTCTAATCCAAATGTCAGTTAGAGTCAAAATAAGACTATTCTACAGAGTACAAGTATTGTACAAAAAACAATTTTACCAGTAGTTCTACACAATACATAAGGGGGAAAGACCATACAGCTTTAAACTTTACAGAATAATATTGCTTAAGCTCTGATACTATAGTCTATAGTTACTCTCATCTAAGCCCTTGAACTTCCTTTTTGGACTCAACATACCCCTTCTTTTAGATTGTTAAGTTACGCCTATTAAGTTGAGGAGCAACTCCCATATTTTTCCATTAGAAAGAAAATGGAGAAGGAAAACAAGAATAAGAGGACTGAGAATAAAGGAAGAAAAGTTTAAGAAAACTATATTTTCTTCAGTTCATGTAACAAGTACGGAATAGAATACATTCAACTTCTCATCTCACTCAAAGAAATAAAAGCCCCAGGAAAACAAAAAAATATACTTTTACTTTCTTTGTTCTTCATTATGCAGAAGAAACAAAAGAAAGAAAAAATTTTAAATCTCAACCTCGCTTTCCTTTATTCTGTTTTGAGAGATGAAGTAGCAAAGCAAATTGAGAGATGACAAAGGTTAATGCCAAGCACCATGAAGAAGCTGATATTTGCACATTACCTCAGAGATTAGTGCCTTGCAGCTCCAAACAAAAGCCCCCTGGTATAACCGTCAAAGTTTAACAAGGAAATTAGTCTCTACCCAAATGATGTATGCTAGAGAATGGATGGTGATGAAAAGACGTTGCCGACTGTGGCTGAAATAGCTACTTATTGTACTTTTTTTTTGAAACAGATAGCTAATCATTTTACTTCCATAGAAGGTTAGAGTACCAGAAAAAAATTGAAATGTGTGAGCGCTATCAGAAATATATAATCAGATTCAGACCATAGGGAAAAGTTGTTGGTGCACTTCAATTAGTACATGGACCAGGAAATCAAAAGCATAAGAAATTCACTTGAATTAAGTGCAACAACTCAACCTTCATTTTAAGGTTTTACCCCCCTCCCTCTTTTTAGCATTGGAGACTTTGTACAAGTCAATATAACCATTTGGGACTTGATTGAATTCGATTGGGAAGTGTTGGTAACCAATCCAATGTTGCCCATAAATCCATTATCAATAGTGTCTTGCTTCTACATTTTGCTTATTTCTTTCCATTGTCATTTTCTTTAGAGTTTCCTACTTAGGATCCTATCACATATCAAGGTAAAAGTACATACTGCTCCATAGGCTGCATGCTGCTGATTATGATCAGATGTGACCACCCAAACTTTTGGACACCCATCTTGCCTTAAAGCGACCACCTTTCAATGTTATGGACAACAAATCTATCAGTCCAGCCATAGGAATATCAGCAAAATATTACACAAAAAGGAATGTGCATCAAGCAAACTAGTTTCTTTAATTCATTGTAAGGCCCAGTATTGCATCTAATGGTGGTGCTACAGATCACACAAAACTGGAGAGATAACTTTCAAGTTCAACCATACCAAGTACAATTACCCTTCAACCACTCGTGGTTCAAACTCTAATGTCAGCAATAGACTAGGAAATTCTTGGGACATATAAAATGATTTCACGTGAATACCATGCATTAATTTGGTTAAGGAATAAGGTAGACATGGTTTACTGTAAAAGAAGTTAAAGGATGAGCACAGAAGTGAATCCATCTTGATCCAATGCATGCACAATCTTTATAGAAAAATTTGCACTGTATTATGTGACATGGATAAAAAGGTAAGAACAGATGAACATCAATCCTTATTAAATCAAAGCGATGATTCAAATTTTCAGTTTTAACTTCTAATGCAAATGGGCATTAATTTTGCAATAGTTCTTGCAGAAAAAAAATCTACCATCCAAAAAGGCTATCAAGATAACATACTTCTAGTACTAACACATATAGTTAAGGTCATTTACCCAGCAACTTGAAAATAAAAATGATAAATCCTCTCTAAAATTGAGTTTCATCACATTCTCACCTCTTTCTCAATCCATGCATCAGCACATGTTTCACTTGAATATACTACATCAACGCTGCAAAATGAAGAAGTGAGTCATGGAACTCCACTACTAAACAGTCTAGTCTAGACTGCATTCAAGAGTTCAACAGGACAAGTAGATCGATACACGAACTAAGAAATTGAGAAGTAGATGCATCAATAAACTGTCATTAGAAAACTGACCATTACATGTTTGGTTTCTGAATCAAATATCAATGAACATGATAGATATGGTAGTGAAATCAGATTTCTTCTTGTCACCTAACATCTCAAAAGTGGGAAAATGTAGAGACTGAAAATAAGCACAATAAAAAATCCTTGAAAGTATGCTCAATTCCAGACTCATAATTTCTTTTCAAATTATGAAGAATGAATACAACAAGTAAAAATAAAAATAGACATAATATCACATCAGGGCCCAAGAATGTTTCACAAGCATGGGTCACTGACTTGCTATTATTAACAATCAATAGCATATAGCATTAGTATGCAACGGCATATCCACATATTACCTATTGAAAGGAGGACAAGAATCTGACTTCATATGAAACTACAGTAATTACAAACGAGCAGAAAAAATAATAGCAAATTCTGAGAGCCTGTCCGTCAGACAGAAATATATCCACAGAAGGTAACTATGGGGTTGTTTTTCATTGTCTAATGGAATTACCCCTCAAAGTCTTCCTTGTGTGTAGCTATTCCAGACATCATGGCATCAAATACAACCACCACTTTCACCTCTGCAATATACTGAAATGAGATGGCAACATTTACCAATTGACAAGTAATTTGGACATGAATAAAGTATACAAAGAGCAACTAGTATTGACAATATGGGATTTCTACCAGCTCATTTCAATATGCCAGATGCCAATAATCTGATAAAAAAACAGAAGAAAACTACTACAGCTTAGCAGAATAATATTACTATTGCTAGAAAAAAGTCATCTAAACAAAAAGAATAGTAGAATCTGTATCAGATAAACTACTTCAGAAAATAAAAGTATCAGAAGGAATTCACTACAAGGATAGTTATGAGCCTTTTAAGTGATTATTGAGATGCACATATAAAACGGGCAACCCAGGGCATAAAGCATACCGCGTTCATGCAGGATAGTGGAATGGCTTCACCCCAAGGAAGTGTGATGTAGGCAGCCTACCCTAACACAAGTATCAATGGCTGATTCCACGGCTCAAATCCATGACATATAGGTCACACGAAGACAACTTTATTCATTTGATTCTAGAGCTAGGCAAGACCACATGTGCTCTAGCAAGCTTTTATGCAACATAGGAACAGGCTCATTGAAAGATAAAAAGACCCAAACCTCTTAGCAAACTGAATGATACAAGTTCATCAATGAGTTTTTGACGAGCAATGTCAAGGCTTCCATTCATAAAATGCTTCTTCAACTTTGGCCAATATCCACACACATTATATCCATCAACAAGCAAGACAGGAACAGCAGTATCCAATACCTGATTTGTACTACAGAAGTTCAAAGAAACCAAGTAGCTTGTCAATTCACCCATTATGATGTTTGCTAAACAAGAAAATTCATTCTAGACAAGACCTGGAAAAAATTTACTAGTATAGTGCCAATGTAGGATCGCGGTAGATCTCTTCATCATCTGGCAGTTCTTCCTTCTCCACCTTCTTCTTACGATAACTAGTAGCAGGCTTTGGAGTACCGGATTTTCTCTTTTGGAACTCCTAAAGGATTTTTCCACTATATGAATTGCTGAAAATAATATACTAAATCTAGTAACAGGTTCCATTGATTGATATTAATTCAAGACTGACCTTCCATAATTTTAGGAACTGCAAATTCTGCTTCAAGTTTGATGTAATCCTTGGAGGAGGTGTATCAGTATCCTATTCGATGTCGAATAAGTAAAGTTCATTAGATTTAAATTATTCAGCAGGACATTCAAATTACAGAATGATCTTGTCAGTTCTAGGTGGAATTATCAAAATATTTCAAAAGTTGTAAAAAGTAAGCAAATATAGTTTAAAAAACTAGGAAAGATTGGCATACTAGGACACATTTCCAGTCGATGGATTTATATATGGTTTGGTATCCCATGACATCCAAAAAACTGTTTGTGTCCAATTTAAGAATTTCTCAATTATACTTTCGAATGATTCCCAAACAACTTTTCAGTTTGACCAGCTCCAGCCCTTAATGAAAATTACTCCCAAAATCAACTTCTAGCACTTGCATGTCTAGTGGCCATACAAATGATATATCCAGTTGTGAGCAACGTAGAGATACAGCAGCAAAATTATTTCATTTAAAAACAATAGATAGACAGAAGAGCATTTCCAATCACTTCAAAGCAAATGAAACTACCTATATGTATGACATAGCAAGCTAGTGTTTCTTCATAACTTCTATCCTTTCTGATAACTCGCCCAATGGATAACATAAAGATATTGTGATTGCTAACAAGCAAGCCAATTAGAGTACTTCAGAAAACAAAATGTAATCTTTGTCTTTAGGTAGAAAAATGATGCCAACTTCTGTACAGTTCTATCCCATGATATCTTCAACAAAAAGTACTATTCCCTCTATTTCAATTTATGTGTATTACTTTCATTTTTAGTTTGTTTAAAGAAAGGGCCACTTTTTATATTTAGTAACTCTTTAATTCCAATATCCTACATAGCATGCTTAATACCACAAGATTCAAAAGGCATACATTAAACACATCTTTAGTTTAAGGCCACAAGATTCAAAAGTATTCCTTATTTTATTAAACTCCGCACTCATCAAACTAAAACACACAAAATAAATGAGGGAGTGCTTATTTTCAAACTGCTGAATATCACAATGAGCGTTTAGGGTCCCTTCTATAGTAAGATTTGCGGGGCTATGATCAAAGCAAAACTATGTTTCATATCCTATTACTCATGTTTTATCTATTTTGCCTTGGCAATTCTTAAGTCCAGTTATACTATCTTCCCTCTAGTTTTTCATTGAAGTGTTTATTTACATCATATTTCAAGCAATCTCTTGCATTCCTTAGAAAAAGGGTATAACTGACTGGATAACCTAAATTACTAGTACATTTTATTTCCTTTTCCTTAATGAATGAAATCTATTTAAATTTTACAGCTAATGATTCTTTAAATCTCTTTAGTTTATACTCAAATTTAGCAGGAAAATGGGGGAATAAGATAATTCAGAGGGCAGGTTAATGACCCTAATATATATTTAAGACTATTTAACTTTTCTCCCACCAAGCAACCACATTTGCAACATATTAGAAGCATAAAACTTAAGAAAGGCTACAAGAACCCCATTTCTTTCTTCTTATTTTTTTCTCCGTAAATACTTGTTTATCATTTCTTAAAGTCGTATTAACTATTATATTTCTCCTTTCAGTATTATCCAAAAGCAAAATGAAATTGACTCCTTATCATTCTAGAACAAGCCCGATGCAGCATTACAATCTACTTCTCTGCAGGGGTAGATGTAGTTTTAGAAGTAATGGGTTCATCCAAACCCAATATTTTTAGCTCAAACCATGTATTATGTGTTAAACGATTCACTAATAAGTAAAAAATTGAACACACTAAATCAAAAGGGCTTGGTCTAACTTCAAACTCGAACCCCTACGGATCAAATTTTGGATCCGCCTCAGCTTTTCTGTTTACCAAATTGGAAGACAGTGTAATCACCAAATGTGTATGACAAATCCTAGGACAAAGAGAAGCAAGGAGAGAGTACCTTAGAATTGTTGCTCTTCTTAGCAACAATTGTGGAAGCATAACTGGGTTTGATGTAACCGCTACACGTAACACAGCCAATGTATGTGAATGCAAAGGCTGATAATGTTTGTGAGGAAGATATACCTTTCATGGATGTATCACTACTTCATCATTCAGCATTTTCTTCAATACCCACCACAATTTCCAATTCAACTAATTGCTCTACACTTGCTGCTCTACCGATGTTTGGATACAAGTGTATAATTGACCGGTGTATCTGATACCTTCAACCCCTCCCCTCTCCTTCAATTAAACGAACTTGGAGTCGTGGAGTCAACATAGCCACTCGTTTCGTTTTCACAACCCAAATGGGTCCATTTCTTGTTTTACAAAATCCTCTTCAATATTTTCCGTTATTATATTGACTAGTGAAGTGTATACCTGATTTGCACGTGTATCGGGTTAATTAATAATAAGTGTATACATAAGAATAGGGATGGCAATGGGGTGGGGCAGATCTGAGTCTATGCAAGGCGAGGCAGGTTTAAGCTAATGCGGGGCTATTGCGGGGTGGGTTGAAACAATTTTTTTAAGAAATTAAGTGGGGCACTGCGGGTTGTGTGTGGAAACTTTTTTCTTTACTCTCTTAGTTTAAATCTCTCGGTTCTTTCAACTTTCCTATTAGATTTAAGAGCAAAAGCTCTCAACAATTACCCTCTTCTCTCTTTCTCTGATTTTCATTGAAATAATCGCTCTTTTGAAGGTTGTTTAAAGTTTTCACACAAATTAAACACCTTTATATAATTTCTTAAAATCAAATTTCTTTGTAGACTAAATAAAATTGACTTATAGTTCTGAAAATTTACGAAGAAAAAAATAAAGATAACATAAGCGGGGCGGAGCGAGATAGGGAGGAGCGGTGCAGGTTAAAAATAGGAGAAAATGTTATGTGGGGTGGGGCAGGGTGGGGCGGAGCGGTTTAAAATTTTGCGAGTTAAGCTTCAACCCGCCCCGCACCCGTCCTAACCTGCCCCATTGCCATCCCTGTATAACAATTCGCTGTAGTTACAAAACATTATAAAAACAAGGTAAAAAATGTTTTTTACTTAATAGTTGTACCCATATACATAAAAAATGACAACAATGGAATGCCAATCCTCGGGCTTTATTTGCTGTCACGACCCAAAGTATCCTCTAGACGTGACATGACGTACAAGACCCCGAGAGGCCTCATACAAGCCACTTAGCATACATCATACAAGATAATATTGATTTAAAAGTTCAAAAGACAATTCATTATCAAAAGAGTTTAAGCAATAGCGGAAGTCTACATATAGTCTCAAAAACCATCTAACATAAGGAATGAAAGAAGTTGGGACGTAACCCATACAAAGTCTTCAAAAGTAAGTAAATGACATAAAAGTAAATGTGGCTACGTCCTCGAGCATATGAGGACTCACCAAATTCTTCAATGATCTCTACTATCACGGACTAGCCACGAGAAGATGGGGATGTGCCGGACCCTACACTTATAAGAAAATGTAGGCAAGAGTATGCGTTAGTACAAATATGTACCAAGTATGATAACCATGCGTAAAAACATTTAAACATGCAAAAAGGGACATTTTCATAATCATGCAATGATCAAGCTAAATGATGAGAAAAAGGTTAGAAATCATAAATTATAAACCATGATCAATGCAAGCTAAACATATTTACTTTACTTGAGAATTACCTTAAAAATCACTTTAGTTCATTATTGTGGGAAGTAGCCTTAACCAACATGTAAGACCATGTGAGCTATCAACACAGAATCTGGTGTCTAACCCTACACCGATAGGGCCATCCTACTTGCCAAGGTAGGACCCTTCCTTACTTGTAGCTTACGTGGATCCACTAGCTAATGTCTATCTAGACAATCATCCTATGGTGGAACATAGTTTAGGGATAAAGAGATTGCTACTAGAAACCCGACCTCTACATACGGGTGAGCTTCCATCTCAATATCCTCTCGGTGCTAAGCATAAATCCCATGGAATTGTCATATATCATAATTCATCTTATTATCCATGGAAAGGTACAACTAGAGTTACCAATCCAAGCTAAAGTTCATTAGTTTTGACATTTCATCTTCCATGGACTAATCCAAGCTTACGTCATTTAGAATAGCTCCTAAATCTTGATTCAACTTTAGTTGAGAAAACCTTTCAACATGTTATGAATCCTTTATGTGAGAAAAATCCTTTCACATTTCATAGTTTGAGTAATATTCGAGAAACCCTTTCACAACTCAACAACAACATCAATTATGCTTTAATCTCAAAGCAAGTCTTACATCATCATAAATTCCACAATTGAACATGCATATATTCATAAAACCCATCTTTTGATCATTTATAACTTCATCATGAAATTCATAGCTTAGAAGACATAAATCATGCATGGGCTCATGTATCTTTATCTAAAAATCATTCAATTTCCCCAATTCATCTTTCATAGTTCAAAACCTCACATTATGATCATAGTCTAGAAATCATGAAATTCATATGGGTTCATGAGGATTCAACTTTAAAAATGCAATTCAATTCAATTTCATGCATAGGAAGTCATAATTAAAGCAATTTGATCATAATTGATAAGAACCCACATGATAAAAGAAAACCCTAAATTCAATTGAGAATTCTTACTTTGAAAATTGAGGAATTTGGGAACCCTATGGAGGAAAGGGCTCCATAGGTGAAAGCTATCATACCTCCATGTCACAAGCTTGAAATCAATGGTGGATTGGGGAACTTGACTTGAAAACCCTAGCTTTTCCTTCTTCTTCTTCAAGCTTTTCTAGAGAGAGAATTATTTGGGAGAAGAGAGCTTTGGGGGATTCATTAGGAATGATTAGAATTAGGCTTAAAAGGCTTATATAGGGTCTAGGTTAAGGGCCAAACCGACTTAGATTAGGAATTACACATTTAGAGAAAAGACCAAAAAGCCCTTTAAAAATAACTGTCGGACCCCATCTACGGTTGGATCTACGTTCCGTAAGTCAACCAACGGACCATCCTATTCCACCGTAGATAGATTCAGAGAGTTTTCCTACTTTGGACCCCCAACGATGGGTCACCATGTACGGTCCGTGGTTCCACCTACAGTCCGTACATGGCCACCATAGGTCTGACCTTAGGCCCTGAAGATTCACCAAGTCTGGGTCCCATCTACGAGGCCTACCTATGGTCCGTGCATTGAATCACGGACCGTCCTGGCGAGCCATAAAGAAATACTGATGCTTGATATAATAAGGGTGATCTGGGCTAGCCAACCACGGGCCCTACCTATGGACCGTAGGTGGCTCCGTTGGTACTGGCACCAGAATTCCAGAAACCTGCAAACTTTCTTCTTTTAAGATCTGAGGTGTTACATTATCTCCCCCTTGAGAACATTCGTCCTCGAATGGGAATCAAAACATTATAAGGAAGGTAAGATCAAGATCTAACAGCCCAACATGCATGCAATCACATAAATGCACATATCCGAGGAGGAAAACATCAACTCCAAGCTTAAAGCATGTTCAAAATATCATCTCATGAAGGCTTAATGCAATTTACACTCAAATGCACATAATCATAGAGAAATCAATCAAGTCAACTCATTTTCTCAAAATTTAGACTCTTCATGAACATGCATAATTAAGGAATCATGGAAATATGTAAGACATATGAGACCAAGAGAGGAAACCATGAGGAGCTAAATACCTCAAGCTAGAGTAGGAGTGGAGGGAAAGAGATGAGCATATCGTGACATCATATCAGCCTCGGCCTCGGCCTCCCAAGTAGCACCCTCAACTAATTGATTCCTCCAAAGAACCTTCACGGAAGCAACTTCTTTATTTCTTAACTTCCGGACTTGCCGGTCTAAAATCTCAATCGAAATTTCTTCATAGGAAAGATTATCCTTTATGCCAAGACTCTCCAATGGCATTATATATGCCGGATCACCAACATACTTCTTCAACAATGAGACATGGAAAATCGTATGCACCGATGCCAAATCATTAGGCAAGTCAAGTTCATAAGCAACCTTACCAACACGTCTCAAAATTTGATACGGGCCAACATAACGGGGACTAAGCTTCCCTTTCTTCCCAAATCTCATTACACCCTTCATGGGTGAAATTTTCAAGTAAACCCAATCATCAACATCAAATTCTAAATCTCTCCTTCTAACATCGGCATAGGACTTTTGTCGACTTTGAGCCGTTTTCAACCTTTCTCTAATAAGTTGAACTTTCTCCATAGCCTCATATACCAACTCGGGACCTATCAAAGCAACCTCACCAACTTCGAACCAACCTATAGGAGATCTACACCTCCTACCATAAAGAGCCTCAAACGGAGCCATACCAATACTAGAATGGTAGCTATTATTATAAGCAAATTCAATCAAAGGCAAATGATCATCCCAATTACCCTTGAAGTCAATCACACAATCTCTCAACATATCTTCCAAAGTTTGACTAGTTCATTCCGCTTGCCTATCGGTTTGAGGATGAAAGGCCGTTCTAAGCTTAACACGAGTACCGAGACCCTTTTGGAAAGACTTCTAAAATTGAGAAGTAAATTGTGCACCACAATCGGAGATAATGGATATAGGCACTCCATGCAACCTAACCATTTCTCTCAAGTACAACTTAGCATAATCCTCCGCCGAATAAGAAACCTTGACAGGGATGAAATGGGCTGATTTCGTCATACGATCCACAATAACCCAAATCGAATCATATTGCCGTTAGGTGCGTGGTAAACCAACAATAAAGTCCATATTCAAATCTTCCCACTTCCAAGTAGGAATACTAATATCTTGGGACAAACATCCCGGCTTTTGATGCTCAACTTTCACTTGTTGACAATTCGAACACTTAGCCAAAAATTCCGCAATATCCCTCTTCATCCCATTCCACCAATAGACCTCCTGCAAATCACGGTACATCTTGGTAGCTCCCTGGTGAATGGAATATCTAGAACTATGGGCTTCCGACAAAATTTATTCCCTTAGGCCATCTATATCGGGAACACATAGACGACCTTGATATTGAAGCACACCATCTCTCGCTTGGGAGAAAGCCTTTACGGACTTCTTGAGCACCGCTTCCTTCAACTCAACCAAATTAGGATCAAGGTCTTGCTTAGTCTTCACATCGGACACAAAGGACAATTTTGAAGCATTGTGAATCATAACCCCACCCTCACTAGAATCAATCAAACGAACACCCAATCGGGCCAATCTATGAACATCACGAACCAACTCTTTCTTACCATCCTCAACATGAACAACACTACCCATAGACAACCGACTAAGAGCATCCGCCACCACGTTCGCCTTGCCGGGGTGATAGAGGACACTCATGTCATAGTCCTTTAACAACTCAATCCACCTCCTTTGGCGAAGAGTTACATCTTTGTGCTTGAACACATATTGCAAACTCTTATGCTCGGTAAAAACATAAACATGCACACCATACAAATAATTCCTCCAAATCTTTAAAGCAAACACAACCGCCGCTATACTTTCCCATTTTGCATAAGAACACTCCCTAACCTAATCCTTGAAGCATCACAATAAACTACAAACCCATCGGACCCTTCCGGTAAAGTCAATATCGGAGCCGAGGTAAGTCTATCCTTCAATTCTTGAAAACTCTTCTTACACACTTCAGACCATGTGAACTTAACCTTATTTTGAGTCAAAGCCGTCAATGGGAAGCAATTGAAGAAAACCCTTCAACAAATCTCCTATAGTAGCCAGCCAAACCTGTAATACCCCGGATTCTAAAAAGGCAAATTTTTTTAATTTTTGGGAACTTTGGTGACCTACCACTTGACCTACCAACCGTTGGTGGACTTACCAACCGTAAGTGAAGGGGGTAAAGGTCGTTGGTAAGGCTTCATAGGGAAAAGTTTGAAAAATATTCTAAGTAGTGACCTACTAACATGACTTACCGTTGGTCATTTGACTTATTGACCGTAGGTCTAGAGTGGGGGGGGGGGAGGTCATGGATGCTACTGGTTTAAGGGAGAAAATAAATTAGTTTTTTGAGGCTAAGGCAGGCTGACCTAGGTTGGTCACCTACGGGCAGTAGGTTGACCTACCAACTGTAGGTCAGGTCGTTGGTAGAATTTTAATGAGGGATCGCTTAGTCTTTTCACCTAATGGCCTATTTACTCAACTAAGTCAGTTTATAGCCCTTCCTAACACTATGTAAAGCCTTTTAATCCTAAAATCTACCCTTTCTAATCACTTTACAAGACTTCCCCAAATTCTTCCACCTTAAATATTTCTCTCTGTAGAAGTTAGAAGAGGAAGAAGAAAGCAAGCTAGGGTTCAAGAAATGAAGCTTTTCTTCATCAAATGCTTAAGGAATCAAGACACCAAGGTATGATAGTGTTCATCCATGGAGCCCTTTCCTCTATGTAATCCCCAAAACCTCCAATTTTCAAAGTATCAAATCCCCAATTTGATTTAAGGGTTTTCTTCTATGATGTGGGTTCTTTCAATTATGATCAAATTACTTTCAATTATGGTTTCCTAAGTATGAATTGAATTACATGTTTTAAGGTGAATCCCCATGAACCCACATGAATTCCCCTAATTTTGATAATTATGCATTGATGATGGGTTGAATTATGAAGAAGGTAGAATTTAAGAAGTTTATGTGAACTCATGCATGCTTTCATGATTTCAAAGGCTATGATTCATGATGAAAAATGGGTTTTATGAAGTGTGCATGTTCAACTATGGAAATTATGATGATTTATGAATTACTTTAAGATTGAAGCTTAATTGAAGATGTTGTTGAATGGTGAAAGGTTTTCTCACATGTAAAGGATTCATAACTCGTTGAAAGGTTTTCTCAACTAAAGTTGAATCAAAGGTTTAAGGAGCTATTCTAATGACGTAAGTTTGGACTATATCCATGGAATATGAAATGTCTATACACATGATTTAACTTGGATTGGTGTTCCTTGATATACCCTTCCATGGATTAATAATATGATCAAGGACTATTCCGTGGGATTTAAGCTTAGCACCGAGTGGACAAGAGGAAATCTCCCATGTCCCATACCTATGTGCCCCCATAGGATGTCTTAAATAGACCTTTTATTAGCTAGTGGATCCACGTAAGCTAGATGTTGTGGGTCCTACCTTGGCAAGTAGGATGGTCCTTCCGATGTAGGGAGTATGTCGGATTTCATGTTGATAGTTCACATGGTCTTAAATGTTGGTTAAGGCTAACTTCCCACAACAAGGAACTAAAGTGTTTTTATGATGTTCTTCAAGTAAGGTGAAAATGTTTAGCTTGGTTTGACCATGGTTTATGTTTTATGCTTCTTAACCTTTATCATGTTTTAAGCTTGGTCATTGCATGTTATGAAAATGTCCCGTTTTAGCATGTTTCAAATGTTTTGTGCATTGCTATCATACTTGGTACTTAATTGTACTAACGCGTATTCTTGCCTACGTTGACTTGTTAATGTAGGGCCCGTTGATTCCCCATCTATTCGTGGCTAGAGCTTAGTAGAAGGATTGTTGAAGACTTGGTGAGTCCTCATCCATTCGAGGACGTAGCCTAGTTGTTATTACTTTTATGTTCTTTTATTTTGGCGTTGTATTGGGTTACGTCCCAATTATAATTTCTCATTCTTATCATAGATTGTCTTTGAGACATAAGATGTAGACTTCCTCTATTTTTCTTAAAAGCTTTGATATGATATGGTTTTTGAACTCTTAAATCTCTATGATCTTGTAAGTATGTGTGCTAAGTGGCTTGTATGAGGCCTTTCGGGGTCTTGTACGCCATGTCACATCTAGGGGGTACCTTGGGTCGTGACAAACTTGGTATTCAGAGTGCAAGGTTTTACAAAAGATCCTAGGATGTCTCATAAGCCGCGTCAAGTAGAGTCTTGTTCATGAGTGTGAAGCACACCTCTGTAAGATGGCCAGAGGATGAGGCTCTATGTATTCCTTATTTCGTTTTGATTTTGTGGCTTTACCCCTTTATTCTTATTTTGTGTGATTTGGGGTTTTCATGCCCATTCGGGTTTACTTGACTTGTTATATATCGCTGGCTTGTTATGGAAGCTTGATTTGAGGTTTGTGTAAGTGTTTTGCCTCCTATAGTTGATTTCTTTTTAGGAGTGGATGGACTAGGCTGTGTTGCTTGGATTGGGAGTAGTGGTTGAGTAACTCTACGTGCCTTTTCCTTGATAGTCCTATTTTTGTTGTGGCCTTGGGATGGCTGGTTTCCCTTTTGGCCACCCTTGATGTGTTCATTTGCTATGATGTCGATCCTTGTTTGATCGGTCTCCAGACCAGCTATACCCAGGTTGAGATTTGTGTGTTGTTGGGCATAGTCGGCTTAGAAGGTTGGCTTAGTTGTGTGTCGTCTCTTTTGAGTGGTAGTTGGGAGATTGGTAGTTTTTTGAGTTGTGTGTTAGGTAGTTACCCTTCATCAGTTGTGGTAGTCCTTTTTGGTTTCTTTCTCCCTTTGCCTTAGTCTTTTCCCGATTGTAGAGTTGTGTTTTCACACATTCGACTCCCTTTGGATTCATCCTCTTCTTGTGGTCTTGGTGTTTTGTTATGGCTAGCCGGAATTTGGAGGTGTGATTCCTTGTTGTTGTTGTTGGTTCCTTGTTGTTGTGTTAATAAGTCTCAAGGTAGGTGTACAATTTAGAGTGGAAATGGTGGTTTTCATCGGGGGCTTCAGGCCTTAGCTCTGTTGGAAAATGGAAATTTGCTAAGAAGGCACATCTTCAGAATGTGGTTAAAGTAATTCATGGAACCTATGAGTTGGTTTTAGTTCAAGATGTGTGGTTTGCTTTTGTCTTGCTTAGTAGATTGCGTAGCTCATGATGAGAGTTAGTACCCTTTGGCCACTATCGGCTAGATGACTATGTTTATACACCATCTGTCACGACCCGATTTCTTAAGTCATGATGGCGCCTAAAACCCACCAGTAGGCAAGCCAAACTCTATTCCCGAACATAATAGTAATGGGACAAAGAGAAGAAACTAGTTCAAAACAAGCGGAAGCATACAAATAAAACACAAACAAGAGAGATGAAGTGAAACCAACCCAAAATGATATATACAATACCTCCAAAATCTGGAAGTCACATGTACAGAACTACTAACCAGAATCCAAGTCCCAAAGGTGGAACACAGAAACAACTGTCTCGAAAACAAAAGACAAGCCAAATTATATATACATAAGGAGACAGGTAATCCCAAAATGCCATGTGCTCACCCTAGTCTCCTGGAAAGACAGCTCTAGACCCGAACACAACAATGATAACTGGTGCTCGGACCTGCATCACGAAAATAGATGCAGAGTGTAGCATGAGTACCAAAATAATAGGTACCCAGTAGGCATCATAGGACGACTGAATAAGAAAGGTAAAGACAGGCAGACAAGATAGAATCAGCAACAACAATAACATAGGGCAACAGAACGGAAACAGAGCAAGCGGAAAGTAAACTGAGGATAGCTAACTAAACCCAACTGGACCCCCATAAGACCCGCTGGGCACACTCGTGTGCAAGTTTAAATAAAACCTGAACGGATCCCCGTAAGCCCGACAGGTACACAGAAGAGCTATACTACAGAAATAAGGAACACCAACTCCAAAAGTCTCCAACAAAGTGATCCGAACACGTAAATCATCACCTAGGCCGAGCCCAATCATCAACCACGAGCTGGCAATACCAAGTCCCACCCGCGTAACCTCGACCTAATTCTAGAATAATATCAGAGCTCAGATCAATCATCAACACATGGCCCCAGCCTAAATCATCAGTCACAAGCCGGCAATACCGAATCCCACCCGTGTAACCTCGGCCTCATGCTGGATCAATATCACCAGCTCTACGGTCATGAGATGGAAATAACGGACTCTAACCGCGTGTCATCAATCTCAGATGGGAGCCAATCAGTCTACGCTTAACAGCCTAGCACATGAAATATCGGTTCCATCCGGGTAACATCAACCACGTGCTGGGACTAGTAGCCTACGCTATATTGACTCGCACTGGAAATAACGGGCTGCAATCGTATAACGTCAGCTACGGAACGGAGCGAATAGTCTACCCCTGTCAGCCTAGCGCTGGAAATACCGGATGCTAACCGCATAACCTCAGTCTCGAACTTGAGCTATCAACTTCAAACAAGATAAAGCCACTACGAAACACAACGCAAGGCTAACCATCACGGGCCACCGCCCACAAGTATATCAAATGAAGGCTTCCAGCCTGACACAATCAAACTATGAATCGGCTCAATGCAACATCCTCCGGCAGCATCCCATAATCTCAAAAAATAGAGGGGAGAGAATCGGAAGAATCGAAGGCCATAAGAACACCTAAATCAAGGCTCACACTATCAGACCCAAGTCTGCTATATCAGTCTACAAGGACCTAGTCCATTCGAATCGTCGTCGGATGCATACTCAAGTCAATGGGTGCATATGACTAAGGCAACACTACCTTAACCTATCCTAAGTCTAAAATCACAATAATCAATCAAGCAAAGAATCCAAAGTTCCGGACCCACTCATGCATCAGCAGATAACCACACAACCAATAACCCACAACACAAATACAATCAAACCAAGCCAACTACCCAATAGTAAACTATAAAAATGGAAATTGAGTAAATAGGGAACCAATACTAGCTAGCCACCCCAGATTCACAAATATCAACCAGCATCTACACAATCAAGCTCAATCTAGAAGGAAGGGAAGTCGTAACCTACCAAAAAGCCGAACACAAGCGCTCCAAGTCACTTAACTGAAGATTTCCCCTTCCGAACGGCCTCAGACTGTTGTCATGCTATCAGAAATAGAATCACAGCATCAATACGGTCGTTCAGACACTAAAATCAATAAATTCGGAGATAGACCAAATTTTGGGTCAAATCGGGCAATGTTGGACCCGCTCCGGATCTTCTGGAATAGACTCCGTGAAAAGATCTCAAATCCTTCACCAAACATGAATCCAAAACTGGATCGCCCATTAGGGGTCGGATCCGCTCCTAACAGCCCACAACAACAAATCACAAAACAAAATAAAATAGGCCAACAAAGAACATACCCTCAATTTCATGGAAAATGAGGAACACCTAACCAACCTCAACCTAAAACCCATGAAGCCAACAAGATTTCGATTGTCTCGGACTTTGAATCGCTGAAAACCGACCACCGAGGAGATTTTTATGAAGGTTTGAAGCTTTCCAAAATGGGAGCTTCGACCTCATTAAATTGACACTGCCAGGCCCCTCTTCTCCGCGAACGCGGAGGTGAGCCAGCCAGTGTTCCACGAACGCAGAGAACAACTCCTCCCTTCACCCAACAGACCTCCGCGAACACGGAGTACAAAAACTTCTCACCAAATAGGCCTCCGCGAACGCGGAGCTTAGGGACCCAGACTTCCACGAAAGCTGAGAACAGAGATGCATCCAGTCTCACAGACCTCCGCGAACATGGTATCTGGCCCACGAACGTGGAGTAGACTCTCCCAAACTTCCGTGAACGTTGACCCTATCCCGTGAACGCAGAAAGTAAATGAGTATGCATTTTTGACAACTGCACAAGCTGAGTTTTGGAGATTTCCAAAACTCTGACGA
Source organism: Solanum appendiculatum (assembly GCA_018342035.1). NCBI lineage: Eukaryota > Viridiplantae > Streptophyta > Magnoliopsida > Solanales > Solanaceae > Solanum > Solanum appendiculatum. The sequence continues at coordinate 2,863,954 of JAGDQO010000335.1, forward strand.
GGTGCTCGAAATTCGTTCAGAACCCCGTGCTCGCAAAAACAATATGCCACCCCCTTGAATTCGACATTCCGGAGTCAATGGCGCAGTCAAAATTTCTATACGAGGTCATTTTGATAAAAATTGGGTCCCACACCCATTTAGCCATTTTAACCAATTTTTACCAGAGCCCTCAAAATCATATCGGAAGCTCTCGGTAATTCTCGAAAGGTTGTTCTAGACCAAACTCGGCATTCCTAAATAACTGCGCTGTCAGAATTTTCATCCAAGCACGTTTTTCAAAAATGTTGACCTAAGTCAACCTTAAACCAAATTTCAAAGATTAAAGAGTTTACAGGCCCAAAAATCACACCGGAAACCCCAGGACTCGGGCAAACCATGCTCCTAGCCTAATTTTGCCGCTCTGGAGCTAATAGAACCATCAAAATTCTAATATGAGGTCATTTACCTGAAGTTATGACCGAAATCAACTTTTCAAGATTAAAAAGCTCCAAAACAGAAAATCAGGCATAAAACCCAAACGAACGACCAGACGACCGAACAATCAGTGCCAGCAAGTCATAAATGACTTGGGGTCGCTATAGGAACCCTCTAAATGACAGAAAGAAGGCATTAATACAGCAATGACCTTGAGGGTCATTACAATATCCACTACTAAAAGCACTTTCGTCCATGAAAGTAAAGATCAAGAAGTATCTAAGGGCTCCAATAAGCTGGGGAACTGATCTCACATCTCCCCCTCGATCTCCTAGGTAGCCTCTTCAACTGGACGATGCGTCTAACGGACCTGAACCACATGAATGACTCTCAACCTCAACTGCCTTACATCTCTTGCAAAAATAGCCATTGGCTCCTCTGTATAAGTCAAGCGATCATCCAACTCAACGGCATCATACTGGAGCACTTCTGACTCATCTAGAACATAACGGCGCTGCATCGAAACATGGAATACTGGATGAACGGCTGAGAATGCTGAAGGTAAAGCCAAGTCATAAGCCACCTCGCCAACTGCCCTCAAAATCTCAACAGGCCCGATATACCTGGGGCTAAGCTTGCCCCGCCTCCCAAATCTCATCACACCCTTCATGGGTGATACTCGGAGGAATACTCTGTCACCCACGGCAAAACTCAATGGTCGACGCCTGCGGTCTACATAACTCATCTGTCTACTCTGAGCCATCATGAGCATGTCCTGAATCAACTTCAAATGCTCCGAGGACTTCTAAAACAGATCTGTACCATGGGGCCTAGGCTTCGTAGACTCAAACCAATCGACTAGAGTGCGAAAACGCCTACCATATAGGGCCTCTAACGGGGCCATATGGATACTGCAATGGTAGATGTTATTGTACGCAAACTCTGCCAAGGGCAAGAAATGGTCCCAATGACCCCCAAAGTCTATAACACAGGCCCGTAACATATCCTCAAGAACCTGAATAGTGCTCTCTGACTGGGCATCAGTCTGCGGGTGAAATGCTGTGCTAAGATCCACACGGGTGCCAAACTCCTCCTGAAATGCTCTCTAAAAGCTGGAAGTGAACTGTGGGCCCCGGTCTGAGATGATAGAAATAGGCACACCATGAAGACGGACTACCTCTCGGATGTAGATACGGGCTAACCTCTCTGCATGGTAGGATGTATGAACAGGGATGAAGTGTGCTGACTTGGTCAATCGATCCACGATAACCCAAATACTGTCAACACACCTAGGAGTCGTTTGCAACCCAACAACAAAGTCCATGGTGATACGCTCCCACTTCTACTCAGGAATGGGTAATCTCTACAACTCTCCACCAGGCCTCATATGGTCGGCCTTCACCTGCTGGCAACACAAACAACGAGACACATAGTCTGAGATGTCCCTCCTTATACCGCTCCACCAGTAATGCTGCCTCAAGTCACAATACATCTTAGTTGTGCCCATATGAATAGAGTATCTGGAATCATGAGCCTCTCTAAGGATCAGCTGGATCAAATCACCAACTCTGGGAACACACAATCGGCCAGCAAACCTCAAAACCCCATCTGAATCTAAGGTAGCATGCCTAACATCACCTGACAACATTCTATCTCTGAATGCCACCAAAGACTCATCCTCAAACTGACGGCTACATATCTGATCAAGAAGAGATGACTGAACTCCAACATATGCTAACACCCAGCTGGAATCTAACACATCAAGCATGATCGTCTGGTTGGCTAAGGACTGAATGTCAAAAGCCAAGGGTCGCTCCAAAATAGAAAGGAAGGCAAGACTACCCATTCTCACTGCCTTTCGACTCAAGGCATCCGCTACTACATTCGCCTTGCCCGGATGGTAGAGAATAGAGAGGTCATAGCCCTTCATGAGCTCAATCCACCGACGCTGCCTCGAATTAAGGTCCCTCTGAGTCATGATGTACTGAAGGATCCTGTGATCAGTGTAGATCTCACAATGAATTCCATACAGGTAATGCCTCCAAATCTTAAGCGCGAACACTACCGCCGCTAACTGCAAATCATGAATGGGGTAGTTGCGCTCATGCAACTTAAGCTGCCTCGATGCATAAGGTATAACCCAACCCTACTGCATCAGAACACAACCCAAACCCAAGCTGGATGAATCACAATAGACCATGAAGCCCTCACCCTTAACTGGAAGAGTCAATATAAGAGCTGTGGCAAGCAACTCCTTGGCCTCAGAAAGCTCCTCTCACACTCCTCCGACCACACAAATGGAAGATCCTGGAGAGTCAACCTAGTCAAAGATGCTGCTAAAGTAGAGAAACCCTCAACAAAGCTTCCATAGTACCTTGCCAGTCCGACGAAGCTCCGTATCTCAGTCACAGAAGTTGGCCTAGCCTAACTACGGATAGCCTCAATCTTCACGGATCCACCATAATGCCATCCTTGGACACCAGTAACCCAAGTGTGCTACAAACTCCAGCCAAAACTTGCACTTTGAGAACTTGGCATAAAGTTGATGATATCTCAAAGTCTGGAGCACTATCCTCAAATGCTGCTCATGCTCACGATGGCTCCGCAAGTAAACCAAGTTGTTATCGATGAAGACAATGATAAAGGAATCCAAGTACTGCCAGAACACTCGATTCATCAAATCCATAAAGGCGGCAGGGGCACTAGTCAACCCAAAAGACATAACCAGGAATTCATAATGGCCATAGCGAGTCCTGAATGTAGTCTTCAGGATGTCCGCTACTCTAATCCTCAGCAGATGATAACCAAATCTCAAGTCAATCTTAGAAAACACGGCAGCACCCTGAAACTGGTCAAATAGGTCATCAATACGAGGCATAGGATAATGGTTCTTCACTGTCACCTTATTCAACTGCCTATAATCGATACACATCATCATGGTGCCATCCTTCTTCTTCACAAATAGGACTGGGGCACCCCAATGTGATACACTAGGTCTGATGAACCCTCTACTCAAGAGTTCCTGGAGCTGATCACTGAGCTCCCTAAGCTCTGCAGGTGCCATACGTTACGGTGGGATAAAAATGGGATGAGTACCCGGTTCCAAGTCTATGCAAAAGTTAATGTCCCGATCTGCAGGTAGGCCAGGAAGGTCGGCAGGAAATACATCTGTGAACGCTCGGACAACATGCGCTGAATCAACTGTAGGGCCCTCCCTACTCACATCTCTAACATATGCCAAGGAAGCCAAACATCCGCTGTGCACCAGCCTCTGGGCCCGAATACACGAAATCACCCCAACTGATGTTCGACTACAAGAACCCTGCCACACCACTGGCGGGATACCATGAATGGCTAAAGTCACGGTGTTGGCATAAAAGTCCAAGACAGCCCGGTGAGGAGATAGCCAATCCATACCCAGAATCACATCAAAGTCTACTATACACAGTACAATAGGATCAACCAGAGTGTCCTGCCCCCGAATGGTCACCACACAGGACCTGCAAACCCGATTCACTACTAAAGAATCCCCTACTAGGGTCGAAACACTCAATGGAACCTATGAGGGCTCAAGACTCACTCCTAATCGAGGCACACAGTAATCCGACACATAAGAATAGGTAGAGCCGGGATCAAACAAGGCTGAAGCAGGCTGATGGCATAAGAGAATCGTACCTATGATCACGTCATCTGACGCCTCGGCCTCTCCCCTGGCTGAAGCTGCATAAAAGTGGCCCTGGATGCCTCTACCCCTCGCATCCACTCTACCACCAGTCCTACCTCCTTTGGTGCCTCCTCGAGAACCCAGTTACTAACCCTTTTCTCTAGCTGGACGTGCTATTGTAAAAACTGATCTCGCTGCCTCAGGGGCTTGTAAAGCTGACCTGGATAAAGGTCACTCCCTGGCCTAATGACCGAGCTCCCCACAAGTGAAACAACCCTTAGAAGGCCTGCTAACCGCTCGAGGTTGGCCACCCTGATCTGATGCTTTTGACTGAAACCCACCTCGGCCCTGACTCGGATCTGCACTATAACCACTCTTACGGGGCTGATCCTCCTCTGAGGTCTGCAACACTGCCTGAAACGGGTTACTGGACTGCCCTTCCTGGAACCCCTAATAACCCCGACCTCGGGTATCCTTCGACCTGCGGTGGGTCCCACTGAAGCTGTCATCTGATCTAGCCATCTTGCCGTTGCCCCCGTGGGCCTCACGACGTAGATGCACAATAGTACGGGCATGGTCTACCACCTCTAGAAAGGAACAACCCGCTGCCAACAAAGACTGCAACTCAATCCTTAACTGTAGTGTCAACACTCTAACGAAGCATCGGACCTGCTCCTCCTTTGTAAGTAGAATAATGGTAGCATGACGGGACAACTCTAGAAATCTGGTCTCGTAGTCAGTCACCGTCATGGAACCCTGCTACAACCTCTAGAACTTGTCACGAAGGCGATACCTGATGCTTCCTGGAATAGACCTGGCCAGAAAAGCCTCGGAAAACTTCTTCCACGATACTGGTGGTTCTCCGGCTAGTCTAGTCCACATGAACGAACACCAACACTGTCTGGCTGGTTCGTCTAGCTGATAAGCTGTGAAGTCAGCTCCTCTGGACTCCACTAAACCCAAGGTCTACAACCTCTCTTGGCATGTAGTCAAGATCTAGTGGGCATCCTCCCCCACAGCCCCTGAGAACCTCGGCGGTTATAGTCTAAGAAACAGCCCGAGTATCTTCTGCTCTCGCAGAGGCATAACCCCGTTCAACGGGTCCAGCTGAAACACGGCTGGTGCTGGCGGCAGAAGAACCTCTGTGCCACTACTGCAGATTGGTCATGCTGTGCCTGAACCGGCTCTAGGACTTGTACTGGGGCAAGCTGTTGATGCATACTCTCGATATCAGCTAGAATCTACGAAAGCATGTCCTCAAGATCTGGAGCCACAACTGGTGCTGGTGGTGGCTGGCCTGGTCGCGGCCCCACCGGCCGAGGAGGAATCGTCTCTGCTCAAGCCTCCGGCTCCAGAGTCCTCTGTCCCTCTCTCGATATGGTGCCGTAGCACCACATCGACCTCTTCTGCGCGTACGACCCATCCCTCTAAAAGAACGGAATGAGGAGATTTCAAGAAACCAACTGGACAGCAACACACGAAAAAGATACAAAGTAAGAAAACATCTTAAGGACATCATGTAGCCTCCTGAAGATAAGTCACAAATGTCTCCGCACCGATCCTCAAGACTCTACTAGATGTTAGTTCTGTACAAGCGAGACCAACGAACCTAGGCTATGATACCAATTCTGCACGACCTCATTCTCAAGTCATGATGGCACCTACAGCCCACCAGTAGGCAAGCCAAACTCTGTCCCGGAACTTAACAGTAATGGGACTAAGAGTACAAACTAGTCCAAAACAAGAGAAAGCATACAAATAAAACACAAATAAGAGAGCTGAAGCGAAACCAACAAAAAATGATATATACAATACCTCTTAAAATTTGGAAGTCACATGTACAAAACTACTAACTAGAATACAAGTCCCAAAAGTGGACAACAGAAACAACTGTCTCGAAAACAAAAGGCAAGCCAAAATATATATACAGAAGGAGACAGGTAATCCTAGAACACCATGTGCTCACCCTAGTCTCTTAGAAAGACAGCTCCAGGCCAAAACTCAATGTTGATTACTGGTGCTCGGACCTACATCACGAAAATAGATGTAGAGTGTAGCGTGAGTACTAAAACAACAACTACCCAGTATGCATCATAGGCCGACTGAGCAACAAAGGTAAAGACAGGCAGACAAGATAGAATCATCAACAACAATAACAGAGGTCAACAGAACGGAAACAGAGCAAGCGAAAAGTAAACTAAGGATAGCTGACTAAACCCAACTGGGCCCCCCATAAGACCCGCTGGGCACAGTCGTGCTCAAGTTTAAATAAAACCCAAACGGACCCCCATAAGCCCGACAGGTACACAAAAGAGCTATACTATAGATATGAGGAACACCAACACCAGAAGTCCCCAACCAAGGGTCCCGGACCCGAAAATCAACACCTGAGCCCAGCCCAATCATCAGCCATGAGCCGGCAATACCGAGTCCAACCAGCGTAACCTTGGCCTCGTTCTGGAATAATATCAGAGACCAGTTAAATAATCAACATATGGGCCTAGTCCAAATCATCAATCACGAGCAGGATATACCGAATCCCACCCGCATAACCTCGGCCTCATGCTGGAACAATATCACCCGCTCTACCGTCTCGAGATGGAAATAACGGACTCTAACTGCGTGTCATCTGCCTCAGACAGGAGCTAATCAGTCTGCGCTCAATAGTGTAGCACTGGAAATACAGGTTCCATCCGGGTAACGTCAACCACGGGCTAGGACTAGTATCCTACGCTCCACGGACTAGCACTGGAAATAACGGGCTACAATCGTATAACGTCAGCTATGGACCGGAGAGAATAGTCTACCCCCGTCAGCCTAGCACCAGAAATATCGGATGCTCACCGCGTAACCTCAGTCTTGAATTGGAGCTATCCACTTCAAACCAGATAAAGCCACTATGAACCACACAACACAAGGCTAACCATCATGGGCCACCACCCACAAGTATATCAAACGAAGGCTTCCAGCCTGACACAATCAAACCATGAATCGACTTAATGCAACATCATCCGATAGCATCCCACGATCTCAGAAAATAGAGGGGAGAGAACCAGAAGAATTGAAGGCCACAAGAACACCTAAATCAAGGCTCATACTACCAGACCCAAGTCTGCTATATCAGTCTACAAGGACCTAGTCCATCCAAATCGCCGTAGGATACATACTCAAGTCAACTGATGCATAGGACTAAGGCAAGACTACCTTAACCTATCCTTAGTCCGAAATCACAATAACCAATCCAACACTGAATCCAAAGACCCGGATCCACTCATGCATCAGCAGATAACCACCCAATAGATAACCCACAATACAAATACCATCAATCAAAGTCAACAACCTAACTGTCAACTATAAAAGGGGAAATTGGATAAACAGGGAACCAATAATAGCTTGCCACCCCAGATTCACAAATATCAACCAGCATTTACACAGTCAAGCTCAATCTAGGAGGAAGGGAAGTCGTAACCTACCAAAAAGCCGAACACAAGCGCTCCAAGTCACTCAACTAAAGATTTCCCCTTACGAACGACCTCAGACTGCTGCTACGCTATCAAAAATAGAATCATAGCGTCAATACGGTTGTTTAGACACTAAAATTAATAAATTCAGAGACAGACCAATTTTTAGGTCAAATCGGGCAATATGGGACCCGCTCTGGATTTTCTTGAATTGACTACGTGAAAAGATTCCAAATCCTTCCCCAAACACTAATATCAAAATGGATCGCCCATTAGGGGTCGGATCCGCTCCTAACAGCCCACAACAACAAATCACTAAACTAAACAAAATAGGCCAACAAAGAACTTACCCTCGATTTCACAGAAAATGAGGAACACCCAACGAACCCCAACCTAAAACCCATGAGAAAAATGTGAATCCGAGCGCTTGGGACTTTGAATTGCAAAAAATCGACCACCGAGGAGATTTTTATGAAGGTCTGAAGCTCTCCAAAATGGGAGCTTCGATCTCAATAAATAGACACAGCTAGGCCCCTCTTCTCCGTGAAAGCGGAGGTGAGCCAGCTAGTGCTCTGTGAATTCGAAGAACAACTCCTCCCCTCACCTAACAGACCTCCGTGAACACAGAGCACAAAAACCTCTTCCCAAACAGACCTCTGCAAATGCAGAGCTCAGGGACCAAGACCTCCGCGAAAGCAGAGAGCCTTCCGTGAATACGGAGAACAAGGATACACCCAGTCTCACAGACCTCTGTGAATGCAGAGTAGACTCTCCTACACCTCCGCGAACACGGAGAGTAAATTAGTCTGCATTTTTGACAGCTGCACCAGCTGAGATTTGGAGGATTCAAAAACTCCGATGGGGTGCTCGAAATTTGTTCGGAACCCGATGCACGCAAACGAAATATGCTACCCCTTCAAATTCGATGTTTTGGACTCAATGGCGCAGTCAAAATTTAAATATGAGGTCATTTTGATAAAAAGTGGGTCCCACACCCATTTAGCCATTTTAGTCAATTTCTACCAGAGTCCTCAAAATCATATCGGAAGTTCCCGGTAATTCCTGAAAGGTAGTTCTAGACCAAACTCGACATTCCAACACTAACCGCGCTGTAAGAATTTTCATCTGGGTGCGTTTTCCATGAATGTTGACCGAAGTCAACCTTAAACCAAATTTAAAAGACAAAACAGTTAACTGGCCCCAAAATCACACTGAAACCTCGGGACTCGGGCAAGCCATGCTCCTAGGCTAATTTGGCCGCTCCAGAGCTGATGGAACCGTCAGAATTCTCATATGAGGTCGTTTACATGAAGTTATGACCGAAATCATCTTTCCAAGGTTCAAAAGCTCCAAAATAGAAAAACAGGCATAAAACCCAGACGAACGACCAGGCGACCGAACAATTAGTGCAAGCAAGACATAAATGACTTGGGGTCGCTACAGGAACGCTCTAAATGACAAAAATAAGGCATTAACACAGAAATGACTTGGAGGGTCATTACACCATCTACTAGCTTTGCCTTCATTAGACTGGGGTGGTTGGTTCAAATTTACGGTGGTAGAGTAGCTTGTTGGCTCATGGTGTCTATTTTTTTAGAAGTCCCTTAACTTGGAGTAAGTTAACAGAGTCGAGCTTAGTTCATCCTTATCGTTCACAGGATCGTTGTCCTTTGGATTTGAGTTATTAGTTTCAGGAGGTCGTGTTTCAGCTGGGCTTGTTGGTTTTTGAGCGTTACGAGTGGATTTTGGGCTTTGCCCTAGGCTGAGTTCCTTGGTTTGGTAGATGTCATTCTTTGATGTACAGGTGGAGCATGTTATTTCTTCCAAGGTTTGTATTGTATGTCCTTGTAGGCATGTTTCAGATGGTGCTAGAGATGTTCAGGATAGCTAAGGACTGGCAGGACACTCTTGATGGTTAGAAGATGTTAGATGTGGAGCATAAGGTGAGTACTTAAATTTTTGAGTTGGGTTGCATATTCCATGGTTCTGTGTTGGCTCAATTTTATGGTTTTGGTGTGATGTTAGTCTTCTTAGGTGAATCTGTTGCTTTTAGGCAAGTTTGGTTCCGTTGGACGAGAGTTGGAGCCCAATTTGAATTTGGAAGAGTTTTTGGAATTTTGAAGTAAGCTTGAGGATTTTCCTCTTAGCCTGAGTTCTGTGTCGGCATTGTTTGGTTTCAGAGGGTGTCTTGGGCCTAGCAGAGCTTGTGGACCCAATATCCTCATCTATTCGTGCCTTTAGGCTATAACTGCCCTTCTACTTTCATGGACGAAAGTCCTTTTAGTAGTGGATCTTTTAATGACCCTCTAGGTCATTTCCTTTGTTTTCCAATCTTTTCAGTGTTTAGAGCTTTCTTGTAGAGGCCCCAAGTAATTTATGTCCTATTTGGACTGACAGTTCAGTCGTCGGGTTGTTCGTTTTGATTTTATGCAAGTTTCCATATTTTGGAGCCTTTAAAACTTGAACGGCTGACTTTGGTCAAAAGTTCAGGAAGGTGGCCTTAGAATGTAATTTTGACGGTTCCATTAGCTCTGGAAGGGTCACTTTAGGCTAGGGCCATGATTTGTTTGGGCCCCGAGGCTTCCGGTGTGAGCTTGTGCCGTTAGGCATTTTAACCTTAAAGCTTAAGACAAAGTTTAACTTTAGTCAACATTCTTTGTAGATTTGCTCGGATTAGAATTTCATCAGTGCAACTAGCTCTGAAATGTCAAGTTTTGTCTTGAATGACCTTTCATGCGGTTCCCAAGGCTTCTAGTCTCATTTCGAGCCTTCTTATGGAATTAGGCTAAAAATGGAACTTGGGTGTGGGACCCAATTTACATCGAGACGACCTCGGATGGAAGTTTTGTGTGTTCCTTGAGTCCGGAATGCTTAATTTGTTTGCCACATGTGGTTCCGAATGAATCCAGGCACCCCTTAAGAGAATTCCAAGCTGAGCAAACCAGATGATGTGCATCAGTTAGTGCTGAGACTTTTTGGCCTTCGCATTTCTGGGCCCAGGTTGTCACATTCGCAGAGCCTTGTGCTCTTAGCCTTCGAGATCGTGAGGCCTATGGCCACGATTGCGGGAGGTCGTGGACCCTGAGGGTCACCTTCAGGTGAATCAATCTGTGTTCGTGGAGGTCTGGCCAACTGATCCTCTGTGTTTACGAGCTTTCCTGGCATTGGTGGTGGACTTTTCTCACGTAGGCCATGATTGCGAGCCTTGGGCTCTGCGATCGCGAAGAGTTATTGGGAGTGGTCTCTTTTATAAAGACCAGTCATGCATCAGGTCAACATCAAATCTTCATTTGATGATTTTGGGAGTTAAGAAGCTCCAAATCGAGTGATTCCATGTGTTGGAGCTCCGTGTTTATCGTGGCTACATGTTGGCGTGATTGGACGGTGTCAGGGGCTCTCCGATTGAGCTAATTTCTTCCCCAAAAGATCTTCCTGTTATATTCAATAGTGTTTTAATTTCTTATGCATGTTTGGGCTGGTCTGCGCATGAAATTGGGTCCCATTTGGGGACATAAGCTCGGTTAGTTGATTAGGACCTTTTGATGGAGTAAATTTTGGGATTCCCGGTACGGGTCCCATATTCTTATTAGGAGTGCATTAACATTTATCTGAGATTGTATTTTTCAGTGAGGAGACTTGTTGGCTTAAAATTTAGGAAGTTTTCAAGCTTCTTTAAGATGTTCCTTTATAGCTTCATTCTTCAAGCATCTGGATATGGTTAAGGAGCGCTAGAGTAGTAATTTTGTATCTTGAACCATAAGAAGTTCTGTTATGTCTTTATTATTATCTCCGACAGTTAACTTCAAGCTACAGATAACAATGCATCTTTGTTTGCTCTGCTTGAAGCTCAATATTTTGTGCATTCCTTAAATTATTAGATGCAACGAAACTAACAGGATTAGAAGAATTTTAATTTTCGATATGATGTGTGTATGATATTCTACGTTTTATTACTCTGTGCGTGAAGACCGTGCAAATCAATTCTACCCAGAGATAAGAAAACATTACCCTAGTATAAAGGATAGATCTTTGGAGCCAGGTTATTCATGCATCACACCAAAACTTTCTGGTCCAGAAGAGGGACCTACCAATTTTGAAGTTCAGGTAGTATCGAACTTATTCCGAGTTTTTAACTCACATGGTCCCTTAAGTTCAGTAGTAGATCTATTTCATCCCTATATTATACTACGCTGACATGGTAGTGTTAAGAATTGATCTTGACCAGTCTTAGTAAGTGTAATGGATCATTTAGTACAATTGGCTTTATCAAATTGCTTTAGGGAAGCCTTAGTGTGTCGATTTTCATTTTTGATGGAATAATAAAAAAGATGCAACTTCAATAATGACAGTGACAGGAGAAGTGAAAGAAAAACAGACCACGTACCTCTCAATAAATTATGTAGCTCCATGCTTAAAATGAGTTCCACTGCCTGGAAACCACCAAAGTTGATCCTTCTCATGTACCCAATTTTGTCCTCCTTTTACCTCCGCAAGACGCGTATGGTTTATATTACTCCACCATACATAATCCCTGCTAGTTGGCCACCTAATTGGTATGTTACGATCAGCTGGAGGTGGAAACAAACAAAACAAATGTCTGTCAAGTACAGGGAAATACCTCTCTAGCTCTTCTTTCCTTGAAAGATCTAACTTTGGCATCAACTATTTAACATAAGAAATGTCATGACAAAGGATATACTCATTAAATTTCATTTCAGACGATATACTCATTAAATTACTCATTTTAGAGGATATACTCATTAAAGTACAATGGTAAAGAAAAGGCAGAACACAAATGCACATGGACACACATTGACCTCCTAACAGAATGCATCTCAGTTTCTAGAGGGAATTCCCAAGTAGTAAGGTTGACACGGAGCATAGGTAGTGATGGTTGAAAATAAAGATTGTCGTTGAAGGATGAGTGGAACTAAGAGTTAATTAGTCATACAGTCGAGAACACGTTTACTACATGACATAGAGGAGTTGTTAGAAGAACTAAATGGGATAAGTATTTCCCTAAATTGGATCTAAGGTTGCGATACTGCCAAATCAGGATGCTTGAAATTGATGTACCTAAAATTTCTCTTAGGACACACCAAGGACATTGTGAGTTCATGAACCAGGTGTTTGAACCTTAAGAGGGCTTCCAAACCTATTTGTCAAAGTAGAAGAAAATAGACCTATATCCCATTGCACTGCCAAAATGAATTATGTGCTTTTGGTAGGACTAAAGCCTCTGCTTTAACTAAGTAACCATGCATTTATTTCTAACAAGCCCCATTCAAGAGTAATCAGAACAATGCCCATATTGATACGCCTCGAGAATAAAAAAGTTTGCCCATGCATAATATATAGATCATATTCATGTACGAGGGTGAGCATATCTGGCATACAAGGGAAAGATTGATTCATCTAAAGCCCAAGAAAAGCAAAACCGATACAAGTAAGATGCACTGCCCTTACACTAAAACCTTCTAAGAAAACCCAATTACATAGATAAGAAACAAGATAACGATAACAATACTAAGTATCATGTTTTATCTTTTGGGTTTCTATCTTTCTCCAACACAAACATGAACGACACCTAATTATCATTTATAACCAAAGAAAGTTGTCATTGTTTCATCTAATTTACCCACCTAGAAGGAAATTTCAACAACTTTTTTGCAGCAAACATTACCAATCACAAAAGCAACTCTAAATCATTTCTTTTTCATGTCGTAAGCCCCACCTCTCCACCAACCTTATCCACATGGAAGTTGAAGGCTACTTATATTATGATAGACTAGCTTCCCCAATGCAACAACATACACAGTGTAATCCCTACGGGCGTGTCTTGTAGAGTAGAGTATATGCAGACCTTATCCCTAAAATCAAATTCTCTCAGCATATCTCTCCTATAGTCAGACACGGACAATTACCACCCTCATCCAAATTACTATTCTGGGAGTCTATTCAAACATTCTTTAAATTTTGTAACAAACAAAAAGTTACAATGTTTCTTGGTTACATTGGGAAAAACAAGAAATTACATAAAATCTTTCATAAGCAATATTACTTGAATCAATTAGGCGAAAAAACTCAATTTCCTTGGTTGTCATATCTTTTTCATGTTTGTGACCCTCATTTACGAAAAAGTCTACATAATTTCAATTTATACTAAATATTTTATGACATAACTAAAAGGAGCAGCCCAGCACACGAAATATCTCGCATTCATACAGCATCAAAAGAAGGGTCACAACCCTAAGGAGTGTTAGCTAGGCATCCCACCACCCTAATGCAAGGTCGATTTCACATAAACAATACAACTTTATCGTTTCTCTAAGGCTCCTTTCAATTTACCAAAAAGTGGACACATTTGCAATTTATACTAGTACTAATTTATGAAATAATTTAAAAAGGCAGCCCAGTATACAAAACATCCCACATTCACACATGATCTAGTAAAGGGTCACAACCTCAAGGAGTGTGAGATAGGCATCTCACCCTGATGCAAGGCAAGACAACAACTTTACCGTTGCACTATGACTCTTTTCATTTTGGAACATAACTCCTATAACTAAAGCAAACTCTGAGCCATATAGTTATTGAAAAAGACAGACACAGGATGACTCTGAAAAAATGGGGTTGGAATCAACAGTGACATTCTCATTTTGTTGCTATTATTGGGGGAAATAGAGAGCTGGGTTTTCGTCAAAAAGTGTAGTAGTATAAAAAGAACCCACCATTAGCAAAAGGGCTACAATTATCATTTGCCCTGTATACCAATCGAATGCCCTTGAACTTATCCAGAATCTGCCCATTTTTTCCCCTTTTCAATTTTCTCTCAATCCAATAATGTAAGTATGAAAATGATTACAACTTTTAAATGAAATCAAAAGAATTTCTCATGGAAAAACATTGTACACCACGAGATCGACAGATCACAAGTTAGTGTTGTAATGTCCCATTTCTTGTGAAATTACTTATGATAATGAACTGACCATTTTACCCTTCCCCTTAGCATTTTCATCTTAGTTTGTGTTTCGGGAATGGTTAGTGTCATCCACGATGCGATCGACTGTGTTTTTGGTGATTGGGCCCCTTTTGAGTGGTCAATTCTTGATATAGTTGACTCCGGTCAACATTTTGAGTTCCAAGCATCGGATGGGATTTTCATCAGTTCCATCGCATTCGGAACGTCGAGTTTGAGCTAGTTAGGTAGTTGGTAAGGCTTCCGAGGCCTTCGATCGAGTTTTGAGGCGTTTGGGTAAAAAGTTGAGTTTTAGCCTTAAAAGTGGTCCGGGAAGGTAATTCCATCATTTGACGTCTTTTCGAAAATTCAACGATTCCATTAAGTCAGTAATGTTGATTTTAGTGGGATAGTATATATAGTTTATTTTTATAGGACCCCGAATATTTCCCAAGGGTCCATTTGGAGGCTTTTTATTTGAGTTGAGTAGCTGGTTTTCAGTTTCTGGTGCAGGTCATTTTTGACCTTCACGGCCGCGACTCTCTGTCTCGCGATCTTGAAGTTTCTTTTTTGTGGCCTTTGCGATCACGGCCCATAGGCTCACGTTCACGATGAACTCCCTTTTCTCTAAGCCTTTACGATCGCAAATTAGGCGTCTCGCGATCGTGATGCTTCTTCCGTGCCTTTCCCGATCGCGAGAATTAGTGACTTGCGATCACAATGAGTAAAATTCACTTGGTCAAACTCAAATTCAGGATTTCTCCAAAAATTCCCATTTCCACCATTTTCAAACCATTGAAGCTTTGGGAGGTGATTCTTTCTTCTTTCTTAGCGATTTCTTGTGTGGGTAAGCTCCCTTTTCTTACTTTTTATTGACTCCTTCAAGTTTTATTTTACAATAACTCTTTTGAACTGATTTTAAAGTGGGTTTTGGGGTTCTTCCCTTAAAATTTGTGAAATGGTATTTTGATGATTTGGGACTCATTTCTTAACCGATTTTAATGGAGTTTTCTTCCACGATTTCCTTTCATCTTGTGGAAAGAGTATTTCAACTAAAAATTTGATTTCGCCCTTTTGATTTTTGAGGTGACTTTTGGACTATTTTACCTCCGGTTTCAAATCCTATCAATATGGATATCTTTGGGCTTCTTTTTATGAACTCTTTCAATTCTTGATTGTTGGAGATCATTTTTGTTAGCGTGTTGTTGAGGAGTTGCTCCGATATAGTCGTTCGAGTGAAGTTTTTTCCTTAAGGTAGGTTTGGCTATTCCTCTTACAGAGTTAACTATAAAATGAGTAGTTGTATGTGCCTTAGAAGTTGGTAAGTGCTGATATCCCTGTTCTTATTCGTCTGATGCTTACTGTGATGTTTAGCTTGTGTGGAGGGTTATGTGATACAGTTAACTGTTATGGGAATTCTGTGATACTTGAGAAATTGCCCAAGTTATAGGCTTGAGTTGACTTATGAACATCTTAAAAATGAAAAACAATGCTTTCTAGTGGTAAAGATTGATTCTAAATGAATTTCCTCCACTATCCTTATCATTTGAGAATACGTTTCATGACTTGTTGAGTTTGGAGACTTGATACTTGTTGAAAATCCTAGATGAATTGATTATTTATAGCATTTTATGTGTTGTGATGTATTAATCCTCATGTAGCATATCATTGTTCATGGAAATATGAGAAAGTGGAGAAATACTATTCTTTGAGAAAGAAAATGTGCCACCTTACTTATATCATTGACCATGCTGAGGTGGAAAGTTTATAAAACATTGAGATATTTAGATTGGTATATGGATTGCGAGTCCCCCATGGGTCCTTGTTCGAAGGCTAAAGGCTCGGCAAGGTGTATACGATAGGTTGTGCAACGACATTGGTACCACCAAATCATTCCATCTTTTCATCAACTCATTACATCATTGGTTAGTCTTGTTGTGTTGTGTGACTTGTTTACGTGCTGATTTACTATTATCTGCCACCTTATGTGTTTACTTTACTTGTGCCATACAATATAAAATGGCGGCACTGATGCCGGAATGGAACTTTTCTGTGTGCAGGTGGAAGCTTTCTTTGTTATTTTCTTAAGTCTGTTTAATTGCTTATATTAAGTCAGTCTAACCTACTGGGTACTTTGATTTGTACTCACCCCCTACTTCTATTATCCCTTTGATGTAGATCCTAGTCATGGTGAGCCTCGTAGTGGTTTATCATATTTTAGTGGAGTACCTTCTTTTGGTGTTGTGGTGAGATCCTACTTTTCGGATCACCATTACCATCCCTCTATTGTTCGAAGTCTTTAACTTATTTTTCAAAGAGTTGAGAAGTATTTTAGATTTGAGATTGTAATAGATGCTCTTTATACTTATGCTACTAGGTTTTGGGACATTCTTTGTTACTTCTATCATTTGTGGCCTGACTTCCATTTGAAAATCTCGTATATTTATATCTTTAGGCTTACACACCATTCTTTGGGGTTTTCGGGGTGTGTGCCATCATGACCTCAACTTTTAGGTCTTGAAAAATTTGTATTAGAGCCATAGGTTCATCGATTCTATAAGTTAAAGAGCAGGGTGTCTAGTAGAGTCTTGTAGATCAGTACGTAGACATCGGTACTTATATTCGAGAGGCTATAAGATACCTAGCAGGAGAAATTTCTTTCCTTTGATTTTTTTCATGCGAGTTGTTCGTACAATGCATTGCATACCTCTAATCTATTATTTCTACACATATGCCGAGGACTAGAGCCAGTGCTCAAGATGAAGAGGTCGTACCTGCTGCAAGAGCCCTAGTTCGTGGGTGAGGTAGGGGTCACGGTGGAGTTAGGGGTCTTGACCGAGCGAGAGGGGTAGCACCTGCTCAAGGACAAGCTAGGGAGGCATCACCTGAGCCTGTAGTTAAGCAGAATGATATTATTTAGCAGCAGATTGAGGTGAGGGGACCAGCCTAGCCTCCTATGATTCCCGACAAAAGTCCTATGCTTCAGGAGTTGATCGTCTCATTATTGACTAGATTGGATAGCGCCCCTCCTATTTGTAGTTGTTCGGGTACCGTAGCCTCCCCTAATGCGATTGGTACTACACCGCTCATTCAAGGGCCTAGCATGGGATTTCAGACTCCTGGTTTAGCTTTTGTGCCTTCCTTAGCACCTCCAAGATTTTCATCACCACCTATTTCTACTAGTGCAGCCATGTCTGTCACCGAGCAAAAGAGTTTTGAGAGATTTGTCAGATTGGCACCTCCCAGGTTCGACGGCACTGCTTTAGAGAAGGCTTATGATATCTTGACTGAGTGCTGGGATGGGTTTTTCAACTTGGGTATTCTAGAGGCTCATGGGGTGTCTTATACTTCCTATCAGTTCTCAAGAGGGGCCAAGGAGTGGTGCAGATCAGTTCTTACTTGTAGGCCAATTGGTTCTCCTACTATGGGTTACTTTACTGAGGTGTTCCTTGAGAGGTTTCTACCCTATGGGCTTTGAGATAAGCGCAGGGACAAGTTCGATAGATTGGAGCAAGCTCCTTATCAGTTTCTCAATCTGAGGTTCGCTTTCATGAGTAGTCCCGTTATGCCATGTCTAGCCTTCCCACAGAGTTTTTGCGGATTCACAAGTTGTTAAAGGGATTTTCCATATCTTCAGGAGGCCACAACATCTCTAGTATTATCAGGTGGTACATTCAAGAGTATTATTGACCATGCCAGGATGATTAAGAGTATTCAACATGAAAGGTAGGACAATGGTGCCACGAGGTTCAGTCGCTGGGGTTAGTTCAACAATCATTCATCTAGAGGTAGAGATTATTCAAGCCAAGGGTCACAGGGTTACCAGGGTAGACTAGTGCAGGCCGTCATTCAGAATTTGGATAGTTGTAGTGGGTCTAGGCCTAGTCATACCGATCAGGGAGGGCATGCAGACTCTTCTAGTTACTCTCAGCAGGGTTCAGATCCCCGTGGTTGTTTTGTTTGTGAGGAGTTTTGGCAAAAGGCAAAGGATTGCCCAGACATGCATCCTGTACTATCCAGTCATAATCTTAAGCTACTCGTTCCATAGTAGCTGCAATGGCTAGAGGTACTTCACAGAATACTGGAGGTGGTTCCAAGGGCACCAAGGGTGGAGCTCAGGAAGCTCGAGGTGGTGCTCGTAGTGGCTCTCAGACTACTAGTGACCGCAGACAGTTCTATACTAAACCGGGTAGATCCAAGGTAGAGGCTTCAGAAGCAGTGATCACAGGTACCATTCCATTGTTTCATCATTCTGCTACAATACTATTTCAACCAGGGTCGACTTATTGTTATGTGTCTACTTATTTTTTCTGTGGGTATGGATAATCTGTGTGAGTCCCTTGCTGTGCCTATTAGTGTCTCTACCCTGGTAGGTGATTCTTTAGTGTTGGATCGGGTGTACCGAGGGTGTGTAGTGACATTTGTGGATAGTGAGACTCGGGCAGACTTGATTTTGCTTGATATGCTTGATTTTGATGTGATTTTGGGTATGGATTGGTTATCTCCTTATCATGCGATCCTCGATTGCTATGCTAAGACTATGACCTTAGCTTACCCCGATCTACCTCGATCGATGTTGAACGGGGCTCCAAGTTCATGTCCATAGGGAGTGATATCCTTCCTTCGTTCCTACTGTAGATGGAGAAAGGTTGTTTATCTTTTTTGGCCCATGTTCGTGACCTTACCCAGGATCCATCTCCTTTAGAGACCACGAGGGTGGTGAGGGAGTTTATGGATGTATTTCCTATAGACTTGACGGGTGTTCCTCCATACCGTGATATTGATTTTGTGATTTATTTGGAGCCGAGCACTAAGCCCATTTATATCTTTCCTTACTAGATGGCTTTGGCATAATTGAAGGAATTAAAGCCTCTATTGGAGGATTTCTTGCAGAAAGGGTTCATTCGGCCTAGTGTGTCATCTTGGGGAGCACCGGTCTTATTTGTAAAGAAGAAGGATGGTAGTATGAGGATGTGTATTGATTATCGACAGTTGAACAAGGTTACAGTCAAGAAAAAGTATCTTCTTCCCTGCATTGAGGTCGGGCAATATCAGTTGAAAGTTCAAGATTCTAATATTCCGAAGACTGCCTTCAGGACTCACTATGGGCATTATAAGTTTATAGTCATGCCCTTCGGGCAGACTAATGCCCTGACTCTCTTTATGGAGTTGATGAACTGAGTATTTCAGCCTTATTTGGATTCCTCTGTTATTGTGTTTATTGATGATATTTTGGTTTATTCCAAGAATGAGGCCAATCATGTTCGTCACTTGAGGATATTCTTCACAGATTGAGAGAGGACAAATTGTATGAAAAATTCTCGAAGTGTGAGTTTTTTTCTTGATTATGTGGCTTTCTTGGGTCTTGTGATGACCAAGGAAGGTATTATAGTCAATCTGGCCTAGATTGCGGCAATTCGTGATTGGGCGAGATCAACTTCTCCTACCAAGATTTGTAGTTTCATTAGTTTAGCAGGTTATTATTGTTGGTTTTTTCAAAGTTTATCTTCCATTGCAGCTCCATTGACTAAGTTGACTCAGAAGACTATGGTATTTCTGTGGATTGAGGAGTGTGAAGCTAGCTTTCAAAAGCTCAAAGAGTTATTAACTTTTGAACCTATCTTAGCACTACCCGAGGAGGGTGTGGCATTTGTGGTTTTCTGTGATGATTTGGTTGTTGGTCTAGGTGGTGTATTGATGCAAAAGTGTAGAGTCATAGCTTATGCTTCTCGATTACTGAAAGTTCATGATAAGAACTATCCCACTCATGACTTAGAGTTAGTGGTAGTGGTCTTTGTATTAAAGTTATGGAGGCATTATCTCTATGGGGTGCATTATGAGATCTTTACTGGTCATTATAGCCTTAAGTATCTCTTCTCTCAACCAAATCTGAACATGAGGCAGTGTAGATGGTATGAGTTGTTGAAGGACTATGACATCACCATTCTCTGTTATTCGAGAAACGCAAACGTGGTAGCAGATGCTTTGAGTCGGAAGACACCTAGTATGGGTAGATTAGCCTTTCTTAAGGTGGAGAATAGACTTTTGTCCTTGAAGGTTCAGCCATTGGCTAGACAGTTGGTTCGACTTGATATTTTTACCCCTCACTGTATATTAGCCTTTGTTGAGGGTAGGTCTACCTTGATAAATCAGATTTGTACCCACCAGTTCAAGGATACAGTTCGGGACAAGGTGTTGAGAGGTGAAGCTAAATCGGCATCTCTCTATCCCGAAGGAGTTTTGAGGATTTGTGGTTGTATTATGTTCCTAGAGATTGTGATTTGGTGAGTATAATATTGGAGGAGGCTCATTGTTCTAAATACTCTATTCACCCGAAAACAGCCAAGATGTATCATGATTTAAGGCAATACTATGAATGGTGTGGTATGAAGAAAGACGTTGTGGACTTCATGTCCAAGTGTTTGAACTGTCAGTAAATGAAGTATGAGCATCAAATACCGGGTTGCTCGAAGCAAATGATGCCCATCCCCATGTAGAAGTGGGAGCACATTACTATAGACTTTGTGACTGGATTACCCTTGACATTGGGTAGATTTGATGGTCATTAGGACCAATCCCTACCTCCTGCAGAGTTTGGTTATAACAACAATTACCATTCAAGCATTCATGGCACCATTTGAGGCTTTGTGTGGGAGGAGGTGTACGCCTCTTGTTGGTTGGTTCAATTCATTTGGAGTTCGACCTTGGGGTACTGATTTGTTGAGGAACTCCGTGGATAGAGTGAAGTTGATTCAGCATCGCCTTGTGACCGCATAGAGCAGGCAGAAGAGCTATGCAGATAGGTGTGTCCAGGATGTGTCCTTTGCCTTTGGTGAGTGGGTTTTGTTTAAGGTGTCACCCACTAAGACTGTGATGAGGTTTGGTATGAAAAGAAAGCTCCGTCCGTGATTCATAGGACCTTTTGAGATATTGGGGAAGTGTGGAGAAGCAGCCTATAGTTTGGCCTTACCTCCGAGCCTTTCAGCAGTTCACCCTGTGTTTCATGTTTCAATGCTTAAGCGATATCGCCATGATGATTCTCATGTGATTCAGTGGGATTATGATACTTTGGATAAAAAATTTCCTTTTAGAGGAGCCGATTGCTATCTTGGATAGGAAGACTAGGAACTTGAGATCCAAGCATATTAATTTATTGAAGGTGCAGTGGAGGCACCGACCTGATGAGGAGGCGACGTGGGAGGTGGAGTCCGACATGCATCGTAGATATCCTCAACATTTTCCCCCTTGAGGTATTTTGTTTTACTTTTCATTCGAGGATGAACACATGTTTTAGTGGTGGATAGTGTAGTATCCCATTTATTGTGAATTGACCATTTTACCCTTCCCCTTGTCGTTTCCATGCTTAGTTTGTGTTTCGGGGATGGTTGGTGTGGTCCCCGATGTGATGGGGTGTTTTTTTTTGTGATTTGACCCCTTTTGAGTAGTGAATTCTTGATAGAATTGACTTCGGTCAACATTCAGAGTTCCAATTGTCGGATGGGCTTTCTGTTAGTTCCATCTCATCTGAAACGTTAAGTTTGAGCTAGTTAGGTGGTTGGTAAAGTTTCTGAGGCCTTACGTCAAGTTTTAAGGCGTTTGGGTGAAAAGATTAATTTTAGCCTTAAGAGTGCTCCGGGAGGGTAATTCTATCATTTGACCTCTTTTCAGATATTCGATGATTCTATTGAGTCTTGAACGATTTTAGTGGTGTAGTATGTCAGGTTTATTTTTATCGGACCCCGAATGACTCCCGAGGGTCCATTCGGAGGTTTTTATTTGAGTTGAGTTTCTGGTTTTCAGTTTCTGGTGCACATCATTTTTGATCATCGCGACCGCGAATCTTTGTCTCGCGATCGAGGCCCAAAGTCTCGCGTTCGTGAGAGGTCCCTTTTCTCTAAGCCTTCACAATTGCGAACCAGGTGTCTCGCGATGCTTCTTCCGTGCCTTTCATTATCACGAGAATTAGTGAATCGCGGTCGCGATGAGTAAACTTCACCTCGTGAAAACTCAAATTCTGGATTTCTCCAAAAATTATCATTTCCATCATTTTAAAACCCTTGGAGCTTTGGGAGGTGATTCTCGCATGTTTCTTAGTGATTTCTTGTGTGGGTAAGCTCCCTTTTCTTACTCTTTATTGATTCCTTCACGTTTTATCTTCCAAAAACTCTTTTAAAGTGGGTTTTGGGGTTCTTCCCATAAAAAATTTAAAATGGTATTTTGAGGATTTGGGACTCATTTCTTAACCGATTATAATGGGTTTTTCAACCATGGTTTCCTTTCGTCTTGTGGAAAGAGTATTTCAACTAAAAATCTGATTTTTCCTTTTTAATTTTTGAGGTGATTTTTGGACTATTTTACCCCCGATATCAAATCCTATCAATATTGGTATCTTTGGGCTTCTTTTGATGAACTCTTTCCATTCTTAATTGCTGGAGATTATTTCGGTTAGCGTGTGGTTGAGAAGTTACTCCAATAGTCGTTCGACTGAAGTTTCGGCCATGAGGTAGGTTTGGCTATCCCTCTTTTAGACTGAGATGAGTAATTAACCTATTCTTAGGGAGTTAACTTTGAAATGAGTAGTCGTGTGTGCCTTAGTAGTTGGTAAGTGTTGATATCCCTATTCTAATTCGTCTGATGCTTACTGTGATGTTTAGCCTGTGTTGAGGCTTATGTGATACTGTTAACTATTGTGGGAAATATGTGATACTTGAGAAATTGCTCGTGTTAGGGGCTTGAGTTAACTTGTGAACATCTTAAAAATGAAAGAAATGCGTTCTAGTGGTAAATATTGATTTTAATTGAATTTCCTCCACTATCCCTATCATTTGAGAATATGTTTCATGACTTGTTGAATCTGAAAACTTGATACTAATTGAAAATCATTGATGAACTGATTATGTATTGCATTGTATGTGTTGTGATACATTCATCCTGATGCAGCATATCATTGTTCATGTAAATATGATAAAGTGGAGAAATACTATCTTTTTGAGAAAGAAAATGTGGCACCTTACTTATATCCTTGACCACGCTGAGGTGGCAAGTTATTGAGACATTGAGATTGGTACATGGACTGCGAGTCCCCCATGAGTCCTTTTATGGAAGCTAGAGGCTCGGCAAGGTATATACGACTGGTTGTGCGATGACTTTGGTACCACCACATCATTCCATCATTTCATCATCTCATTGAATCATTGGTCAGTCTTGTTGTGTTGTGTGACTTGTTTACATGCTGATTTACTATTATCTTCCTCCTTATGTGTTTACTTTACGCGCGTCTTTCTATATAAATTTGTGGCACCGATATCGGAATTAGACTTTTCTGCATGCAGGTGGACGCTTTCTTAGTTATTTTCTTAAATAGGTTTAATTGCTTATACTCAGTCGGTCTAACCTATTGAGTACTTTGGTTTGTATTCACTCCCTACTTCTGTTATCCATTTGACGTAGATCCTAACCAGGGTGACCCTCGTAGTGGTTGATTGGATTCCAGCGGAGTTCCTTCTTTCGGAGTTGTGATGAGATTCTGCTTTTCGGATCACCATTAGTCTCCCTCTATTGTTTGAAGTCTTTAACTTACTTTTCAAAGACTTGGGATGTAGTTCAGATTCGAGATTGTATTAGATGTTGTATATACTTATGCTACCAGGTTTTGGGACATTCTTTGTTACTTCTATCATTTATGGCCTAACTTCCCTTCGGAAGTCTCTTAGGTGTATTTATTTAGGCTTACACACCATACTATGGGGTTCTCGGGGTGTGTGCCATCATCACCTCGGATTTTGGGTCGTGACAAGTGTGTGTGTGTGTTTGGAGCTGAATCAGAAGTGAACAGTGATGAGTGTTATGTCCTGTTCCTCCTATTTTTTGACTTCCCTTTCGTACTTCGAGCTTTTATTTATTTATGAGAGAATCAAAAACACACTTTAAATTCATTTGGTAGGAATAGTAAGGGATGATTAATTTTAGAATGAGTTTACATCATATTTGTTTGGAATAAAATTGTAAACTAATTTATTTTGAGATTGTTGTGTTATTTTTATCAATATCGAAATAACTTGTTTTCCAACAAACCAAGCCCTTAAAGTATCTCGATTTTCGAGTGTCATATCTAAACTATTAGGTGTGCAAATTACTTATTTGAACTATGACAAACTATTTATCAAAAATACACTTTAGCTATCAATTGTTTGTGTTTCCTACTTGAAGGATAGTGATATTTCATGTATAAAAAATAAATAACTGATAGTTGAAATGTGTTTTGATAAATAGTTGGTTATGGTTAAAGTAGGAAATAGGTACACCATATAATTTAGGTATGAAACTTAAAAGTTCAAGATATTACAGGTGTGTTTTTTACAATTAATAGTTTGGCAAGATGAATATGAAAATTTTGGAGTGACGGTGCAATATCCATCTTAGTGCCTTTTTCCATATTCTAGGGATCTATTTGCTATCTTTATCAATAGCTTTGGAGACAAATAAACAAAAAGTAATTCTACAATAACGCTTCGGTGATCTTAAATATTCATATGATATGGATGAGACATAATTAATTCATCTATGTATAAACTCTACAAAGTGATAAGTCATGAATACGTGGAGCTTCGTTCGAAAAGGAGATGGTTAAATACGAGCATATTAATTCTATTTTGATTGATAATGAAATTACATATAAGGTGTAAATATATTTTCAACAATCTAAGGCCTTTCCTAAAAAAATCATGTGACTTAATTAAAGAAAATAATATCACATTATATTAAAAATATTTTGAATTTACTGCCCTTAACAAAGTGCCTCCAAAAAAAGTTAACATGTTTATCTTTCTCAAATAATTAACTTACAAATCTATTATGGGAAAATGGTTCAAAACACACACATTCTTTGACCGAAATTGTTGTTACACACTCCAACTTTGCGGGGGTCGTATGACCATCTTCCCCCATATTATTTCGAAGTAGAATTATTACCTCTTTTAAAGGTAAAAACCAAGTTTTAATCTTGTTTTTTCTTCAAAAATTTCCTATTTTTTCTTTATTTTTCTATTTATTCTATACCTTCTTCCACCATTACACCCATCCTCCCAATTTAGACCCTTACTACATGAATAATTTCACATTAATATCCAACAAAAACATCCTAAAAACATCCTTTTAAACAAAATCAATAAAAATTCCTTTAAGAAATTCAGACCAGTAGAAAATCCAATATCTATTGGGTCTTTCTTTCTGGCGAGTAATAAATTCTTTCCGGTATAAATTTTCAAATATTTTTCCTATCTTTCTAACAAAACTGAATCTTTGTGGTCCTTTTTGTCATCTTGGTGGTGATGGAGGTTTTTTTTGGTATGATGGAGAATGATAACGATTTGATGGTGGCGAACTTTGGAGATGGTGAAATTTGTAGATCAAGTTCATTGCAAATTTGCAATTTGCAATTTCGATTGTGAGATAGTTGTTTCGGCTAAGGGAGGCACGTGCTAATCATGTGACGGTGATTATATTGTTGATAATTGTTGCGATTGAGTTTTCCGTTGCCGGCATCAACAAAGTTTTACGTTGCCGGGATCAACACCAGTGAAATGATTTGATTTTCGAGGAAGAAGAAAGCAAAAAAATAAAAGGAGAAAATGTTGGCATATTAAGTTTTAATGATGATTAATAATTGAATGTAATTTATTAAAATTATCCAATCAAAAATTGACATGTGTATATATTACCTAATTAAAAAATAAAATTAACATAACAACTAAAATCAAGAATATTTAATAATTAAAAAAGGAGGTAAAATGTGGATTGCCACGTGGCAAATAAAGATGGGTTCATTTTACTTTAATTCAACTCTTACGCGCTACCTGTGAGTGTGGTCAGTTGCTCATCCAACTAATCTGATAATACCCTCAATAATACACTAAAAGTAGCTTAGAGGGGTCATAGGACCCCTGCAAAGTTGGAGTGTGTAACAACAATTTCGGTCAAAGATTGTATGTGTTTTGAACCATTTCCCCATCTATATTCAAGTAATCAAATATTTAAATATAATATATATGTATACGTATTATACATGTAATTTCAAGTCAGAAATAACATTTACTATGGATACACTCCTAATTAATTGTAACAACCAGTATAACCAAAATGGTAACAGAGATTAATGGATATCATAACTACAAATATATTACATTTAAAAACTTATTAATTATGTATCCTGAATAAATTAATGTTTGTATACTGCCCAGCCTCTGTCTTAATTTATGTGTCACTTTTCAAATTAGATTCAATTAAGTCTTTCTTTGACCGCAATTTATTTTCCAAATCCTTCGAAGATCTTGCGTTATCAATTATTGTGATTATAGTACTTTTTACATAGTTTTCAATATATAAATTTTATATTTTTTAAAAAAACTTAAACATTTCATGCCTGAATTCACAGTTAAAATTAAATTGTTTGACTCTTAAATTTAATGGCGCAACATAAATTTAGAAAGAGAGAATAATTGCTTGCTATTCTCTTCAAGAATACTAACATATCGTAAAAAAAATGAGACAAACTAAACAATGCCAAAAACAACAATTATACTCCTTTCATTTTAATGTCTTTGTCTTGTTTTGACATGATACATAATTTAAAAAGTAAAGAACACTTTTGAATCATGTGGTCTTATAATAAAGAGATACAAATCTTGTGGCCAACAACATACCGTGTTGAAAGTTGAAATAAGAAAACACACTCTTTTTTAAGTGGGCGAAATAGGAATGTAGGACAAACAAATTGAAACAAAGGGGGTAATAGATTCTGTGTAATCCCACAATGGAATCTAGAGGGAAATCTTAGTAGTTCAGTTGGCTAGTTACCTAAACTTTCACTTTGTTAGTGAGGGTTCTGTCATGACCCAATTTCTCAGGTCATGATAGTACCTACTACATCCCACCAGTAGGTAAGCCTAACCCTTAGCCAAGAGTCATAAGCAATAGACTAGCAAGTGGAAGTAAAGAACAAGAAGCATAAAGCCTATAATGAAGCGAAGAAAGAATAAATTAGTAGAAATGCAGCAGAAGGAACCATCTCAAGACTTGGCATCAGTCTGTAATCGAGAATCTAATTAAAAATAAGAGTACAAGGTTTTACAAATACAAGATAAGTACAGGCTGTCTCTGAATACAATATAAATACTAAGCCTAGCAAAAAATAGATGGAGGCCAGCAACTACAAATGCCAAGAGTTCACCATAGCCTCTAAGATTTCAAGCTGCTCCGCATAACTCCAAATCAACGGTGATAACTCAAACTAGGATATGCAAGGAGTAGAAGTGTAGTATGAGTACCAAAAAATGTATTCAGTAGGCATCGATTGACTAAGCTTAAAACATAATACAAGTATAAATGAAAAGTAGTAAGGAAAGCATAGCACAAGTCACTAAACATAAAATACTAAAGTAGACAACAATAAGGAGAAGAAACAGGATACAAGGGATAAGAAGTCGAGTCAAGAACATACCTGGAATGAAAGCCAATGACCTATTCATAAGAAACTATGAAACCAAGTTGCCTACCCAGGGTCGGGAGGACCCACAACCACTATTCTAAAGTCAAAGACTATTAGCTAGCGAGAAAACAATAACAGAGAACATAATATAGTCAAATAATAACATATCTGGACCCCATAAGCCAAGAGGGTACAAACAACTAGCATAACCCAATCGGGCCCCATAAAGTTGAAGGTGCAATCCACAAACAAGTATACTGGTGATAAATAATGCATTTGAATGCAGGGTGAGCAGCAGGACCATCAATGACTATCTGAAACCTCTAACCACAAGTACCCAATATTGGGGCCGCCAAGCCAGCCAGTAAACTCACAGGGGCGTCAACCGCCCAGTTTGAAAGAGTAAACCCAGGGGCATTAGACCGTAGCCAAAAGCTTGCAATAAAGGGTGTCGACGTGCCGGGTGGTTAAGTAAAAATTGATCAGATCCTAGATGCCTCTAATATCTCAAGTAGATAAAGGAGCACGTCCCTCACACCTCGTAATCTCAAAAACCAATGAATCAAGTGATCCAGGTGGTTTGACTCTCGTTGAAATTTTCTTAGAATATAAGCCGAGGAAAATAGTATTTCCTCATGAATGATAAATATGCCAATGCATGAGTCGGGATCATACCAAAAAATCCATGAGAATGAACAAACAATGCAATGCATGCTATCACCATATTCAAATAAGCACTCAACGTTAAATAAAATTTATACAGCCAACCAAACCACACTACCAAAGCAGAGAGTACTAACCTAGGATCCAATTGGTCCTCGGATACGGACTCGAGCCCAACAATATAATCATAAGCCCAGTAAAAGTACAATGGTCCTAGTGTTAAATGATAAGCAAAGGGATCAATAGTTTTCATATCAATAAAGGAGGGAACCAAGGGACGACACCCTACCCCATTCATACCGCTCAGGTCCATGAATTAGCATAGCTAGGACCAACCCATGACTACAGCGAGCCGCCAATGGCACAAGTAGAACCACACGGAGAATGACCAAATACGATCCCTAAAGGGAGCAAATCATAACTACGAGGGCGATAAAACACAACCTAAAGCATATAAGGTTCAACCTATTCTAAGGCCAAAATGTATCAATCTTAACAAGGATAAGCAAGATCATTTAAACCACAATCTAAGATACAAGCCTAAACTAAGGGTCCCAATACACCTAATAAGCCCAAGGCTCCTACAGAGTCAAGAAAAGACACAATGAACTGAAGGAGGGCTAATACCCGACAAATACAATCCAAAATCACATGAAATCTATACTAAGCATTATCTAAGAAGCCCAATCAATAAAGTATACTGAAGCCTACCTCAAAGCCGATCATGCGCACTCTGAATCCACCGCACTTGAGCTATTCATTGCAAAAACGCCTCCAAACATCGCCAGACTATCAAATTGTCAATCACAACATCATTACAGATACTTAGACACTAAATTCACAATATTTGGAAATGTATCAAAAATTGAGTCAAAATGGGAATGTGGGACGCACATCATAAATCTCAAAATTGACTCCATCAAATGGTCCAAAACAACTAACCGAGCTTGTGTCTCGAAATGGGACTCAATTCCTTGTCTAGAATAGCCCGAAAAAACACATGCAACATAATTCACCATTAAAGAACATAAAGAGAGTTAGGCAGCCAATTTGGGGCAGAAATGACCTCAAATAGAGAGTCCCCGACCCTTCCCGATCATGCCAACACGTTGCCATTATCAACACGAGCCTCTGGCACTTGGAATCGCTCAATTTGGAGCTCCCTAGCTCAAAAAATCGCATTTGAAAATAAGAGTTGAAGATGAAAATTTGTTATTTAAATAGCAGATTTGTGGTGACTAAAAGTGTATTTCTAGTTGCTAAAAGCCTGCACCAAATATCAGCACTTCAGTTGGTTTGCTCAAACTTACATTCTTCGACATGGTGCTCGAAATTCATTCGGAACCCCATGCATGAATGAGAAATATGCTACCCCATCGACTTCCATATTCCAGACTAAACGAAATTGTCGAAACTTCCATCCAAGGCCATCTTGATGAAAAGTTGTAACGACCCATTAGGTCGTTCTGAGTACTAGAGCTTCTTATTTTATAAAAGACTCTTTCGATAGATTTTAAATGAGTATTTTTTACTATTCGTAACTACAATTATATAATTAATGGGTTAATTTTAATAATTCAATTAGTTGGTGGTTAAAGAAAATAACATTAAAATTAGTAATGGGCCACTTTCACTATTTTTATAATTAGTATATATAATAATTAGGATAGTAAATAATCTGTAGAAGAAAGGAAAAAAATATAAGAATATAATAAAGGGGTTGTTACAGGCGTTAGTTTTATGTATTGGCAGGTTGGGTTTTTGAATGGAAAGTAAGGGTGATAATTATTTGGTTGATGGATTAATGGTGAGTCAATCATTGGCTGATGATATGAGGAAGTTTGGGTTATGGTTGTCGCCATCTGGTTTCCTAACTAGTGGCCTCAATCTTGAATATTATTACACTGTTATCATATTATAAACTAAGCTTTATTATATTGAGATAGGTAATTAAATATTAAGTGTATTGTATTATATTAATTCTATTAGAGTTATATTATTTGGAGGAATTAAGACTTAACCCAAGGCTTGAATTTAAGAAACATATGATTAAAACCTATTAATTGAGATCACGGTTGAAATTTGATAATAAAATTGAGTGCATTTACTTATGAATATTTTTATATTTGATAGATTGGAAATTTTCCAAGGCATTAAGAAAAGGAAAATCATTGGGGAATTAGCTTGCTTGACTCCGATTCTTCGGTTGAGGTATGTTATGATTTATTCTATGTAATATATAGACTCTTAATAGTGGTTGATAGTCATCTAGTAATATTGTGAAATTTTCTATGTACTTGGTTGTTGGGGTTTAGATAATTCATGTGTTGTTGTGATTGGTTTGTAATCCTAAGACCGCGAAATCCATAATGATGAACTTCTTCTATTAAAGTGATGCCTTAAATAAACAAGGCTTAATGAAATATTGTTAAGGAAGTGGAAAGAATGATGAATCAACAATATATTTGGATCGGGTGTTGAGCCGGCACAATGTATTTGGATCGGGTGCCACGAGCCAGCACGGTATTATTGGATCAGGTGTCATGTTCCCACACGATATTATTGGATCGGGCATCACGTTCTGGCATGATAACATTAAAGGATAATATATTAAAGTAACTTAATGTACTCAATCTCAAAGAACCAAATTCCCAAAAGAGTGTGGTGTGTAGGCATGAGTCCTCATGTGTGTTCTTGATATTACTGACTGATTACGTACTTGTTTCAGTGTTGTTGTCACTTGTTCATGTTGTTTGTTGCTTGCCACCTGCTAAGTGCAATAGTTAATTTCATATTATTACTTTATGCATATTAGTTTCTATTTTGAGCCAGCCGATGATATCTACTCAGTAAATGTTTCCCTGTACTGATCCTTACTTGTGTTTTCCTTCATTTCCCTTTGTGGAGTGCAGCGAGTGTACCAGCATCTTCAACTCGCCCTTTATTCTAGCCACGAACACATCATATTTCAGGGTGAGCTATTCCTTCTAGCTCGTGTTGAATTCTCTCGGTTATGGCCTGATGTCCTTAGTTTTCAGACATAAACTATTTCATGTATTTATTCTGGTGTCTTAGATAATCTTAGACTTAGTATTTGGAGATTAGATGTCCTTGATGTGATAACTTTCAGGTTTTGGGAATAGTATATAATAGACTCTAGAGGATTTTTTTCATTTACTTTAATAAGGTTGAGCTTCCGCATTATGATTGTATTTCGTAGTTGAACAATTAAAATAAGTTGATATTTGGATTCGTTGGTTTGCCCACTTAAAAGGTTAAGTGTGAGTGCCACTCGTGACTCGTTTTGGATCATGACAAACTTGGTATTAGAGCTTTATGTTCGATCATCTCATCACACAAGGACATGTAGGGTCTTGGGAACGGTTTGACGACGCCTTTACTTTTCTTTGAGAGGCTACAGGACTTTAGGAAAACTCCATTGTATTTCTCTTTCGTGCGGTTACTTGAATCTAATTGGTATCTAGGTGATACAAATTGTTATCTGACCTCCTTGACTCTACTTCATATATAGTCATAACTAGAGCAAAAGAAGTGGCAACACCAACACTAGCAAGAGAGGATGAGTCCTTGGAAATAGGCATGCTTTTCCGATTCACTGTGGGCATGTAATGACTAGTGATCAACATGATCTTTTTATTATGCTCTTAAAGTTGAAACACTCATCCTTTATGGGATCTGAATATGAAGATACTTATGATTTCCTTGTTGATTTTCATGAGTTGCTTCGTAAGATGGACATAGTGGAAAGGTTTGGTGTTGAATTTGTGACATACCAATTTTAGGGAGACGCTAAAATGTGGTGGTGATCACATGTTGAGTGACTACAACCAAAGGCACTACCTATGACTTTGGCAGCATTTTTAGCTTCTTCATGGAGAAGTATATACCCCTTACTTTGAGGGATAGAAGGAGAGATGAGTTCCTAAATATAGAGCACCAAAATATATATGTTGTAGCCTATGAGGTAAAAGTTCATGCTTTATCCAGATATGCGACTCAATTTTGCTTCAGTCCAGAAGAGCGGATTCGCTTTTTTGTGAAGGGATTGAGGTCCAATATACAGATTCAAGCTTTATAGGTGGCTGCTTTAGAAAAATCTTTTCAGGAAGTGGTTGATTTTGTGATGGAGGTAGAGGAGGTGAAGCCATTGACAAGGTGACAACATTCAAGAAGTTTCGTAAGGGATGACTAGATAATGAACACCATTACTTTGGAAAATATTGTTTGTAAAGTTTACATAACATATATGGGTTGCTTAGCGAATGATGAAATTATGTTGTGCCAATTAAGGTCAAAATCTCTACTAAGATTTCATATATTTAGTGTATATCAAAGAGGGTCATGATACGACTACTACAACAGTAGTGATGCTTACTTGGTTAGAGTTATGAAGTGTGTTACTTTTGTTATCGACCTGATCTAAGAAAGAATGCAAGTTGCTTGGGCTAGCGACAAAGCAGATTTGATAATATTTTGTAGCTATTCATTAGGTAAATATGTGTGGGCTATTTGGGTATGATTTTCTCGATAGGTATGATGTGTTCTAGTGATGGATCTAACGAACTTTCACAATGTGGTACTAGTGTTATGTGGAAATGAATACATCAATTGTCAAGAGGGAATACTAACTACTTAAGGAGTTATGAATTGTATGATGTATTCAGATAATGAGATTCGATGTTGCATTCACATTTGAGAAACCAACTAATTTGTTACTACGGACGCTTGGATTAAGCATCGTTTTAAGAGAGATTATAGTGGTGGATCTTTGGTTCGGTATTAATGCATTTAGGTTGTAATATGTATCTTGAGGATTCTAAATGATAACTGATCATTTTATCTTAAGCTCCAAAGGAGTGGATTGATACTGGAATGACAAGCTTATGGGTAAAGAAAGTCCCAGTGAGTATACTTTGGTGAAGGTAATTGAAGATTTTAGTAAGAAAGTGTGTATCAAGTTTTGGTTAGTCCTTTGGATTTGATTGGTATAACTGGGTTTGAGGTGTCATATAAATGAAAAGGTTGAGTTCATGGTGATGGAAAGGCCTAACTGAGTATGAATGTAATAAGAGTTCGTGATGGATTGTGAGTGGGATGCAACTATGTAATAAAGACTGTTGGTTAAATGAATTTTGTAAGGTAATAAGGACTTGCGAGTATCTATGGTTGTGGTTTCCTACTATTTGGTGAGTAAAGTTGTTGTATGGAAAGTTTCAGGAGATGCTGGGACACCGCTCGAATAGAATTTAAAGAAACTAGAGTCATAATGAAAAAATAGTGGGATGTAGTGTAGCCTTCGGAAACAGGTGAGAGAAAAATGTTTTCTATGATTACAAGGGCTAAAGAAGTATATTCAGAGGAGTTGAGAATTGGGTTCAGAGATGTGTGGTTTCATTCGTTTTTCTTTGGTTATGGTAATAGTGTCACATGTTCATCAGATTGGTTAAACATTTATTGGATAAGACTTGAGAAAAGAGTGTACAGACATTCAGCTCGAGTGTGATGATAAGTTCTTTTGTGGTTTTGAATTTAGTAATGATTACTGTTAGATTTTTAGCGAAGGTTATGGTAAGGTCGATGGAGAAGCGATCAATCATAAGCTAAGATACATGAATTCATAAAAATCTTCAAGGTATGAGCTAATATTGATAGATAAGGGAATTGGGTTACACAATTGAATTCACAATTCAAAATTTTCATTGTAAGTCTACATTCGTGGTGGTATGTTTTGTCAAGGTATGGACTTGTAAGGTCAGAGATGATCGATTGCATTAGGTATTGAGCATTTGGAATGACTTGTACATGATTTGGAGTATGATTCACTAGCTATGCCCACTAATGTTTTCACTTTTGTGGGTGGATCCCTAGTGGTGGATTGGGTGTACTGATCATGAAATGTCCTCTTGATTGAGTAGGATGTTTGGGTAGACTTGGTTATCTCATAAGACATATTTAGTGTTTTCTTAGAGCTGTTGAAGTATTTAGTGGTTCTACATATACCACCTCGCTTATGAGAATTTATAGAAGAGCTACCATGGGTATTTACAATTGTCTGACAGTCTTAATATTCATCTAGTCGTCGAGGTCATGTTGCGATTTGGTATGGTTCAATGTCGAGACCATTTGTCATGACCCAAGGTACCCCCTAGACGTGACATGGCATACAAGACCCCGAAAGGCCTCATACAAGCCAGTTAGCATACATTCATACAAGATAGTATAAATTGAAGAGTCCAAAAGAAAAAATCACAACAAAGTTTAAGAAAACATCAGCGGAAGTCTACATCTCATGTCTCAAGCCATGTAACATAATAGAATAGAAATGAAGGTTTGGGACGCAGCCCAGTACAATATCCAAAAGTATAACGGGAAGCATGAAAACGTAACAAGGATAGGTCCTATGACATAGGAGGCCTCACCAAGTCTTCACTATCACTGGAACTGACTAGCCACGAGTGGGATGAGAAGAACCGCCAAGTCCTACATCAATAGAAGCAATGTAGGCAAAAGTGTACAATCAAGTACCAAGTATGATAGCAATACACAAGGGCATATAAACCATACTAGAATGACATATAATCATGACATGTAATGGCCAAGCTAAAACATGATAGAACATAAGAAAACATGAAGCATAAACCATGGCCAAGACAAACTATTCATCTTTCCTTTAGTTTACCTTAGATCATCATCATAACACTTGTTCATTAGTTGTGGGGAAATAGCCTTAACCGACATATAAGACCATGTGAGCTATCAACATGAAATCCGGTGTCAGCCCCACACCGAAAAGGGTTGTCCTACTTGCCAAGGTAAGACCATGAACTTCTTAGTTTATGTGGATCCACTAGCTAGTGTCTATCATAGACCATCACCCTATGGTGGCTGATCTGAGGCCAAAAATATATTTTCTTATCATTAATTACCTCATATTTATTATTTATATTTGTCCTTTTTGAGCATGAATTTTATGGATTGTGCTAAATAGTGTATTTTATTTGTAGGATTAAATTGGTGTAAAATTGAAGAAGTTTGGAGCTAAAATGAATTAAATATGGAAGTTTCTAGAAGGAAATCAAGCAGGCAGCTTAATGGATTAAATTGAATATTATATTATATTTAGATATATAATCAAACGTTGCAAAAGAGAAGTAAAGAATAAAGAAAACATACCTGCTGACACGTGGCAGCTCATGAAGGACCAAGAGCAAATTGAGGCGGTTGGCTACTGTGCACGCGTACAACAGTTCCAATTCCTTTTTGTTTTGGATTCCTACTTTGTTTTTCACTCAATTATTTTATTCAGGGTTTTCTACATCTATAAATAGTCCATAGAAATAATTATTTAGCGAGCTACTTTTTGGTGATCAAGAGCAAGGGATTACAATTCATCTTTGGTTTCAATTCTCTATTTCTTCTTTAGGTTTGAATTTTATGAAACTTATTATTTTTGAGTTTATGAATATTATGTGTGGCTAAACACCCTTGTTCTGGGGCTGTAGCTACGGGTTATTGTTGAACATCGAATTGTTTTGAATTGATTATTGGTTATCATATACAATACTTTTACATTCTTGTTTTAGTATTTCATGCTAGGCCACCATAGAAATAAATCTATTGTCTATTCTTGGACTCGAGAGATGAAGAGGTAGAAGGACAAGAGAATGTAAAGAGGTTGTTCTAACTTTGATTAGATTCGTGTTTAGGATTGACGCCCGGATGAACACCTAGCTTGGTTACGAAACATGATGAAATATAAATGCTCGCCAATTAGGACTGCCTATCCCTGCTCAACGATGTAGTTAGACAACTAGTTGGAGTAGACGATTAGAGGTCGAGAGATCATGATCATAAAATTAACCCTGTAAATCAGTAATGTGATAACTAAAATTGATTCTTTGCATGAGATGTGATACATGAAACCCAAAGCATGCTGTAGCCCTAGAATTGTCCCTTAATTGATTAAAACACCGAAATTATAGTTATCCTTGTCAGTTAGTTTATTATTTATATTGTTCTTAGTAGTAGTAGTAATCAAAACCATATCGTTAATACGTTCTTTAAATAATAGACTTAATTGAATTGATATACATTGATCATAAGTCCCTTGGGTTCGACAACCCGGTTCTTAAAGAGCCATTTATTACTTCTGTGACCACGTACACTTGCGTGTGCATTTGGGAGCAACAAGTTTTTGGCGCCGCTGCCGGGGACTTAGAAATTTAATTTGTATTTAATTCTTTTGAGTCTACTAGTGATTATTCAAACTGCTAACAACTTGATCTTAGCCGATCTGTATTGCAGGCAATTAGGATTTGAAGTTTGGCTCGCAAAGGTGAACTTGTTGAACCAGATGAAGAACCTGAACAAGCCCTTCGACAATGAAGAAAGCTGGCGAATCTTGGAAGACAGCGGGAATTAGGATTAGATCTCCCAGAAAACCTAGAGGAGAACCCGATTGACGATCGTGGAGAACACGTGGAAAGAGAACACATAGAGATACCTGCAAAGATAGTTCCGAGGCCAGTTCGTTATGTGGCAGTCCCACTCACCCCTAGTATGACCTCGAGCATATGGAAATCACCGCCGGGTGGAAGATTTGAGTTGAAACAATCCATGGTGCATCTCCTCCATTCCAATGGCCAATTTACTGGCTTGCCCCGTGAAGATCCCCAAGTGCACCTCAGAGGTTTTCTGGAGATAACCAGCACTTATATTCCACATGGGGTATCAACTGATTATGTGCGATTGACCTTGTTCCCATTTTCACTTTTGGGAGAAGCGAGGCGATGGTTAGACTATGAGCCTCCCAACTCTATCACCACATGAGATCAGTTAGCAAAGAAGCTCCTTTATGATTCTTCCCCTTAGGCAGAACTGCAAAACTGAGAAGTGAAATATTGAGTTTCAAGCAGAGAAGTGGAGAGAACATGTACCAAGCCTGGGATAAATTTAAACAACTGTTGCTTGCGTGTCCACATCACTATTAGGCAAATGAGGTATTAACTCATACCTGTATTGAATGCCTTGAATATAATTCTAGGGTACTATTGAATACTGCAGCAGGTGGGCAAGCTCTTGAGACGACCTATGATGAGTTAGTGGAGCTCTTGGACAAAATGTCTGAAAGCAACCCGGATTGGAATGGTGATACGCAAAGGAGCACAACATCAAAGGCTGCAGGTGTCTTGGAAGTGGATCAATTAACTGCACTGAATGCAAAATTGGATGCGCTAGCAACTAACTTCACCACTCAGCTCAAGAAGTTATCAGTTGGGCAGCAACAAGCACAGGTAAATGTTGTACACCAACCGCAAGGATGGTGTGAAGTTTGCGGAAGTGGAGACCATGTGTCTGATTTTTGCGGTGAAAACTCAGACTCTGTGAACTATCTAGGGAATGCCCAAAGAGGTTGAGGTAAGCAGAATTATGGGAACAACTATAACTCAAGTTGGAGGAACCACCCCAACTTCTCATGGGTTGGAAATCAGAATCAACACCAAAATCAGGCTCAAGGGCAGAACCAATACAGACCACAAGGTAATGGACAACAATTTCAATAACCAAATAATCAAGGTGCGAAGCAAAGGGGCATGACTAATGAGGAGCTGTTCCAAAAGCTAAGTACATAAATCAACAACAAAAATGAAGAACACTATAGGAAGTTGGGAGAAGAGTTGAGAAGCACCCAATTAGCGCAGAAAAATCTGGAAAGGCAGTTCGCACAATTGGCTAATGCAGTCAATGTGCCTCCTCCTGGAGGTCTTCCGGGTGACACAGATCCTAACCCAAGGCAACTGAATGCGGTGAGTACAAGGAGTGGATTACAACTGGAGGAACTAGCTCCAAAGAAGAGAAGTTCTGAGGCGGTGAGAGAAGAAAAGAAACCCGAAGAAGTGGTTCAAGATGCGAATTGGAGAGGATTGTTCCTCAAATAAAACCACCCCCTCCGTTTCCTCAAAAGTTCAAAATGCAGAACGAGGACGAATGCTTCGGTAAGTTTCTGTCTCTCCTTAAACAAGTTCATATTAATCTCCCTTTGGTTGATATTTTGCAGGGAATTCCTAAGTACGCCAAGTATGTGAAGGAGATAGTGGCGAATAAG
Organism: Solanum appendiculatum; assembly: GCA_018342035.1. Taxonomy (NCBI): domain Eukaryota; kingdom Viridiplantae; phylum Streptophyta; class Magnoliopsida; order Solanales; family Solanaceae; genus Solanum; species Solanum appendiculatum. The sequence goes on from JAGDQO010000335.1 coordinate 2,902,726, forward strand.
AGGAGATTGTCTGAGTATGAAATAGTGGCACTCACGGAGGAGTGCAGTTTGAGAATTCAGAATAGACTACCCAAAAAGTTGAAAGATCCGGACAGCTTCACGGTCCAAATAACCATTGGCCAAAGTGTTCATGCCCGCGGTTTGTGTGATTTGGGTGCTAGTATAAACCTCATGCCAGCATCTTTATACAATAAACTTGGGTTGGGTAGTCCAAAACCAACCACAATCATCCTCCAATTGGTCGATAGGTCGGTGGCAAGGCCGGAAGGAGTTGTAGAAGATGTCTTGGTGCAAGTTGGGTCGCTGATCTTTCCTGTGGACTTTGTTGTCCTAAATTTTGAGCCCGACCCGGAAGTTCCATTTATTTTGGGACGACCATTCCTAGCTACAGGGCGGACATTGATTGATGTAGCAGGTGGGCAGTTGACTATGAGAGCTCATGATAAGGTGGAGGTGTTTGATGTCTATCGCGCCTTAAAGTTGCCGTCTGTCTATGAAGAGTTATCTGCCATTACGGTTGTGGATTTCGTCGTAGAATCACATTGCATAACTCTCGAGGATCCCTTGGAAAGAGTTTTAGTGGGCATGACATAGATGGAGATGCAGATGCACAAGAACTGGCTACTTGTCTTAATGTAGCGATGATTGGTTCACGACCAGGGGTAGTGGAACCATTAGAGCAGGTGTTGGGACCACCTCCCAAACCCTCGATTGAAGAAGCACCAAAGTTTGAGTTAAAATCTCTGCCGTCGCACTTGTGGTATGCATATCTTGGCTCTAATGAAACTTTACCTATTATACTTTCTGCGCTTTTGTCTGCAGCACAGGTTGATGTGGCTTTGGAGATATTGAAGAAAAGGAAGAATGCAATAGGCTGGCAAATGTCGGATATTCATGCAATTAGTCCGGCCTTGTGCATGCACCGAATTTACATTGAGGACGACCATTAACTGAGTGCGTAACACCAACGCCGGCTAAATCCTTTGATGAAGGAAGTTGTGAAGAAAGAAGTGATCAAGTGGTTAGATGCAGAAATTGTGTATCCTATCTCTGACAGCAAATGGGTATGTCCTGTGCAATGTGTACCTATGAAATGAGGTATGACAGTAGTGAAGAATGACAAGAATGAGTTGATCCCAATAAGAACTGTCACCAGATGGAGAATTTACATGGATTACCGGAAATTAAATGATGCCACAAGAAAGGACAACTACCCTGTCCCTTTTATTGATCAAATGCTTGACCGTTTAGCTAGACAGGAGTATTATTGCTTCTTGGATTGGTATTCTGGATATAATCAGATTTTGATTGCACCTGAGAATCAAGAGAAGACTACATTCACATGTCCCTATGGAACGTATGCGTTCAAACGCATGCCATTTGGGCTTTGCAATGCTCCTGCCACATTCCAGAGGTGCATGATGGCCATTTTCCATGATATGGTGGAGGACTTTGTGGAAGTATTCATGGATGACTTCTCCGTTTTTGGGAATTCTTTTGAGGTATGTCTTCGAAACCTTGATAAAGTACTTGCTCGCTGTGAAGACACTAACCTTGTACTTAATTGGGAGAAGTGTCACTTCTTGGTCCGAGAAGATATAGTTTTGGGTCATAAAGTGTCTAAACAGGGACTCGAGATAGATAAAGCAAAGGTGGAAGGTATTGAAAAATTGCCCCCTCCTATTTCTGTTAAAGGGGTAAGAAGTTTCTTAGGACATGCAGGTTTTTATCAGAGATTCATCAAGGATTTTTCCAAGATTGCTAGATCTATGTGCAGTCTTTTGGATAAGGAGGTGAAATTTGATTTCGATGCGATGTGCTTAGAATCTTTTGAGATGTTGAAGCGGAACTTAATTGAAGCTCCAATCTTGGTTGCTCCTAATTGGGGGTTTCCATTTGAACTCATGTGTGATGCAAGCGATGTAGCAGTGGGTGCAGTATTGGGACAGAGACAAGGCAAAATGTTCCATTCAATCTATTATACGAGCAAGACCCTTGATACTGCTCAAGCTAATTACACAGTGACTGAGAAGAAGATGCTTTCTTTAGTGTTCTCCTTCGACAAGTTCAGATCATATCGGGTAGGTACCAAAGTTATTGTTTATACTGACCATGTAGCTATTAGGTACCTATTCAACAAGAAGGATGCTAAGCCGAGACTAATTCGATGGATATTGCTTCTTCAAGAGTTCGATCTTGAGATCAAAGACCGGAAGGGTACTGAAAATCAGATCGCTGATCATCTGTCAAGGTTAGAAGATTTCTCTCATGTGCATGAAGGGGAAAAAATACACGAGGAGTTTCCGGAAGAGCATGTGATGGCTTTGAATATCTCCCAAGTGCCTTGGTATGCGGACATTGTGAATTTCTTGGTGAGTGGAGTGTTTCCACCTGGCGCAACAACCCAACAAAGAAAGAAGTTGATGCATGATGCTAAATTATATATATGGGATGAGCCATTCTTGTTCAAACAAGGAGTGGACCATGTGGTGAGGCGATGCATTCCGGAGAATGAGGTCAAGCAAGTGCTCCAGAGTTGTCATGCAAGTCCTTAGGGAGGACACCGTGGAGGAGAACGCACGGCTCACAAGGTATTGCAATCTGGCTTCTTTTGGCCCTCTTATTTTAAAGATTCTATGGCTTATGTGAAGGGATGTGATAATTGCCAAAGGTTGGGCACGATATCAAGAAGACATGAAATGCCCTTAAATAATATTCCTGAGGTGGAAATCTTTGATGTGTGGGGTATTGACTTCATGGGTCCCTTCCCACCATCTAGTGGAAACCAATATATTCTTGTGGCTGTTGATTATGTGTCTAAACGGGTTGAGGCTGTCACTCTTCCCACGAATGACTCAAGAGTGGTGATTAATTTCATCAAGAAGCACATTTTCACGCGTTTTGGTACTCCAAAGGTAATCATAAGTGATGGAGGTAAGCACTTCATTAACCATCTTGTGAAGAATCTTCTGGCTAAGTATGGTATACGGCATAAAGTAGCTACAGCTTATCACCCTCAAACTAGTGGTCAAGTGAAAGTTTCGAATCGTGAGGTGAAGCAAATACTGTAGAAAATAGTAAATGTGCAGCGCAAAGATTGGTCTGAGAAGCCTGATGATGCATTATGGGCATATCGGACTGCATACAAAACACCTATAGGAACTTCTCCCTATCACATAGTGTTCGGCAAAGCATGTCATCTTTCGGCGGAGCTAGAGCACTAAGCATATTGGGCTATAAAGAAGTTGAATCTTGATTCTAAGCTAGCCGGTAGAAGGAGAATTGGTCAATTGCATGAACTTGAAGAGTTTAGGCTCTATGCTTATGAGAATGCAAAAATTTACAAAGAGAAGACCAAGAGATTGCATGATAAGCACATAATCCCTCGTACTTTTACTCCGCGGCAAAATATATTACTTTTTAACTCTACACTTCGGTTGTTCCCCGAAAAACTAAGATCTAAATGGAGTGGACCCTTTGAAGTGGTGAGGATGACTCAACATAGTGCGATAGAGCTTAGAGAAAAAACTGGCCCCTCGTTCTTGGTGAATGGGCAAAGGGTCAAACATTATTTTGGAGAGGATACGGATCGAGATCGTGAAGCTCTTGAGCTAAATGATGAATGATCCAAGCTGAGTCGAGCCGCGACGTTAAAATAGGCACTTATTGGGAGGCAACCCAATTGGTAGTGTAGCTTCTTATTATTTTTTTTATATAGTGTCATTTTTTTTTCTTTTGGTCTTGTTTTTTGAAGATTAGGGGAAGTCTGAGTACCCAAAAATTTGGAGCTAAGGAGCACGTTTGAGCTTAAGTGTGGGGTGCGTATGACCCTTGATGAAAATGAAGAGAACATGCTACTATCTAGGCCTAGAGGCCTCAGGAAGTTTTCCTATCCCTTGTTTTAAATTTTATTTGATGCTTTGAGGACATAGCATATTTTTAAGTGTGGGGTGGAGGAATGAATTCCTAGTTTTTACTGCTTTATCGAGTTTTTCTTTTTGTATTTTTTAGGATGGGTTCCTTGGCTTTTGTTTTCGGTTCTTTTTCTGAGGATAGTCCCTTTGAACCAATAGGGAGTAAATTTTTTATTTTATTTTATTTTATTTTATTTTTTAGATAAAAGAAAAGACTCTTTTGAGTTGTGTGATACTTGCTATTTAGGCTTAATTGGAGTAGTACTTTCTTGTGAATGCTTGATTGCTATTGAAATTGCAGACTCTTTGACACCGAGGTTCTTGGTTGTGACTTTGTAAATAGCTTATTTTATTTTGTAGTTTGTTATTATCTTGTCTCTCTTAGAAGTAGAATTGATCCATCTTGATTGATACTTGTGCCATGTGTGGTGAGAATTTGTTTATTCCATGTTTTGCATCTTAGTCTAGAACTTGCCCTGCATGTTATTGAAGTGAAATAAAAAGTGTTGCTCAGTTTAGGATATGATAATAGGCTTTCTTTGATTTGTCTTGTAAATTTTAGCCATTTCAGATATTATATCACTAGTTCGCCCTTTTTAGCCTATAGCCTTTTGTTGGTAGCCATATTTTGCCCTTAACTATTTTGTTGAATCCCTAGTTTTTGCACCTTGCTTCCTTGAGCACTGTAGAATAGATTGATTATAATTGTTATATCTGGAAAAAGAAAAGGGATGGTTGAGTGAAAAAAAGAAATCAATGATAGCTACAAAGTGTGAAAAAGCCCTCTTTGAAAGAATGTGACATGAAAAAAAAAGGGAGAAAAAGAAAAAAAAAATCCTTTGAAACAATATTTTTTTTTAATTATTATTGTGAAAGAAAGAAATGATTGAATCATTCTTGAGATGATGAGAATTATTTGTGAAATAATTGTTGAAGAGAGGGCTGAAAATAAAGAGAAGAAAATAATAGGTGATGAAGTCTAAAATAGCAAAGTGCTTAGGAAAGTGTAAGTCACTATTATATAGTTTTCCTACCCATCCCGTAGCCTACATTACAACTCGTTAAAGTCATATTTGATTCTATTCAAGCATGCTTAATTAGTGGAGATGTACATAATGGGCAATCATATCGTTCTTTGAGCATACATGTGAATTTTATTGGTGAGTGTGAGATTTGATCTTTGATGTGAAATCCTTAATTTATATTCAATCTTTTGAATTGAGTGTGTGGACTATTTCTTCTTGTGAGGGAACTTGTTTCATGATAGATAGGTGATGTTATTAACTTTATTTGAAAAGAGTAGGTGAGCAAGCTTAAATTTGATGAGTTCAGAGTCCTTCCATGAGGTTAGGAGGTTAGAGGTTTGTTGTTTATTTGGATGTCTTGCATAATGATTAAGAAGTGTACTTGATGTGTTGAAATTTGAATAAGGCCTAATTGTTTGTTTCAACCAAAGTGATGACATTCCTAGTATGATTTTGAGATGAGCTTTAATGTTTGCTCGAGGATGAACAACAGTTTAAGTGTGGAGTGTTGATCTGAGGCAAAAAATATATTTTCTTATCATTAATTGCCTCATATTTATTATTTATATTTGTCCTTTTTGAGCATGGATTTTATGGATTGTGCTAAATAGTGTATTTTATTTGTAAGATTAAATTGGTGTAATATTGAAGAAGTTTGGAGCTAAAACGAATTAAATATGGAAGATTCTAGAAGAAAATCAAGCAGGCAGCTTAATGAATTAAATTGAATATTATATTATATTTATATATATAATCAAACGCTGCAAAAGAGAAGTAAAGAATAAAGAAAACATACATGCTGACACGTGGCAGCTCATGAAGGACCAAGAGCAAATTGAGGCGATTGGCTACTGTGCACGCTCAACAGTTCCAATTCCTTTTGATTTTTGATTCCTACTTTGTTTTGGACTCAATTATTTTATTCAGGGTTTTCAACATCTATAAATAGTCCATAGAAATAATTATTTAGCGAGCTACTTTTTGGTGATCAAGAGCAAGGGATTACAATTAATCTTTGGTTTCAATTCTCTATTTCTTCTTTAGGTTTGAATTTTATGAAACTTATTATTTTTGAGTTTATGAATATTATGTGTGGCTAAACGTCCTTGTTCTGGGGCTGTAGCTACGGGTTATTGTTGAACATCGAATTGCTTTGAATTGATTATTGGTTATCATATACATTACTTTTACATTCTTGTTTTAGTATTTCATGCTAGGCCACCATAGAAATAAATCTATTGTCTATTTTTGGACTCGAGAGATGAAGATGTAGATAGACCAGAGAATGTAAAGAGCTTGTTCTAACTTTGATTAGATTCGTGTTTAGGAGTGAAGCCCGGAAGAACACCTAGCTTAGTTATGAAACAAGTTGAAATATAAATGCTCGCCAATTAGGACTGCCTATCCCCGCTCAACGATGTAGTTAGACAGCTAGTTGGAGTAGGCGATTAGAGGTCGAGAGATCATGATCATAAAATTAACCCTGTAAATCAATAATGTGATAACTAAAATTGATTCTTTGCATGAGATGTGATACATGAAACCCAAAGCATGTTGCAGCCCTGGATTTGTCCCTTAATTGAATAAAACACCAAAATTATAGTTATCCTTGTCAGTTAGTTTATTATTTAAAGTGTTCTTAGTAGTAGTAGTAATGAAAACCATATCGTTAATACGTTCTTTAAATTATAGACTTAATTGAATTGATATGCATTGATCATAAGTCCCTTGGGTACGACAACCCGGTTCTTAAAGAGCCATTTATTACTTCTGTGACCATGTACACTTGCGTGTGCATTTGGGAGCAACAATGGCACATAGGTTATGGGACATGGGTAATCACCACTTGTCCACTCGGTACTAAGCATACTTCCCACGGATTTCTCATAGTTCATTATTTGTAGACACGGGTAATCGCCTCTTGTCTATCCTTAGTCATAAGCTCATTATTGGTAGACTTGGGTAATCGCCGCTTTGTCTACATTAGGGTACATGGGTAATCGTCTCTTGTCCCTTCATTCATGATTTCATTAATAGTAGACATGGGTAATCGCCTCTTGTCTACATTAGGGAACATGGGTAATCGCCTCTTGTCTACATTAGGGAACATGGGTAATCGCCTCTTGTCCCTTCATAGAATAGCTCCTTAATCATCGATTCAAGCTTAGTTGATTAAACCTTTCAACAAGTTATGAATGACTACGCGTGAGAAAACCTTTCACATTAATAGGTCGAGCATTACATGAGAAACACTTTCACAACTCAATATTTTCATTAAATATCATAAACTTCATAAAACGTACATGAGTTCGTAAGCTTCATATTTACACAGCTCATCATGCTCTTAACTTATAAATCATGGGTTCATAAGATTCACCTCAAAACATGCAATTTAATGCAAGATAATACTTAGAAAGCCATAAGTCAAGGCAATTTAGTCATAATTGAGGGAACCCACATAATAGAGGAAAATCATAGATTTTGATTGAACATGCATCTTCTCATAAAAATATCCTCTTTTCATCATTCATAGTCTTACATGAAATTCATAGCTTGATAATCATAATCCTTAACTCAATTCATAAAGAGTTCATGCAATTCATCTTTTTCTCCATTCAACCCACAACATAAGCGTAATCATAAATTGGGGGAACTTAGCATGGACTCATGGGGTTCGTCAAGTTGCATGCAAATTACGCTAAATCGTGCACTAGCTTACTTTACCACGCTAGATCGTGCACTATCAACCATAACATCAACAATGGGAAGCATAATGAAGAACCCATAAGAATTTGTCAAAACCCTAGCTCTCTTGGCCAAGACTAAACTTTGAAAACCTTAAGGAAAAGAGGACCCATTGGAGGAAAGACTCCAAATGGTGAATACTATCATACCTTAATGCCAATGCCTTGAAATAAAAGGAGGATTGATGACCTTGATGAGAAACCCTAGCTCTTATCTTTTTCTTCTAGTTCTTCAAGAGGGAGAAATATTTTTGGGAGATGAGAGTTGGAATGAAGGGATTAGGGCTTAGAAAGTATAAATAGGGCCATGGTTAAGGGGCAAAATTGTCTAGGATAGGGAATAAACATTTAGGGAAAAGTCCAAAAATCCCTTAAATGATACTGTTGAGGCCAATCGACGGATAGGATCTACGGTCCGTACATACATTGACGGACCGTCCTGCTCTTTCGTCAATCGATTCAAAATGTTCACTTTGGACTGAAAATTTGGCCAAGTCTGGAAGGCATCTACGGAACCCATCTACGGCCCGTCAACCGAACTACGAACCGTCCTGCTATTCTGTAGGTCAAGGTTAGAAACTCAAAATTCATAAAGTTAACAGGGCCATCGACGGTTCCCATCTACAGCCCGTCACTCCACCTACGGTCCGTAGATGGCCTCCGCCGTCACTGGCATCAGAAAAATTTTAAAACTGCATTTTTTTTTGTTTCTTTTAAAAAATTGTTGTGTTACAATATCTCCCCCTTGGGAACATTCATCCTCGAATGGAGATAAAGCTTTCAAGGGAAGGGCAAAAGACACTTACTATCAACCCAACCTAAAACATGCAATCATATAATTCATAGATCCAAGGAGGAAATATCAACTCCATGCTAAAGCATGATCAGCACATCATATCATGAAGACTTTATGCAACTCATACTCAAATGCACATAATCATATAAGACTCTTCATGAACATATATAATCAAGGGATCATGGAAATCAACTATGACACATGAAATCAAAGAATGAACCATAAGGGACTAGATACCTCAAGCTAGAGGAGGATCGGTAGGGAAAAGATGAGGGTAACGAGACATCATATCGGCCTCAGCCTCCCAAGTAGCACCCTCAACTAATTGATTCCTCCATAACACTTTCACGGAAGCAACTTCTTTATTTCTCAACTTCTGGACTTGCCAGTCTAGAATCTCAATCGAAATTTCTTCATAAGAAAGGCTATCCTTAATGCCAAGATCTTCTAAAGGCACTACAGTCAACGGATCGCCAATGCACTTCTTTAGTAAGGAGACATGGAAAACTGGATGCACTGATGCTAAATCATTTGGCAAGTCAAGCTCATAGGCAACCTTACCAACACCTCTCAAAACCTGATACGGGCCCACATAGCGGGGACTAAGCTTCCCTTTCTTCCCGAATCTCATTACTCCTTTCATGGGTGAGACTTTCAAGTAGACCCAATCATCAACATCAAATTCTAATTCTCTTGTTCTAACATCGGCATAGGACTTTTGTCGACTTTGAGCCGTTTTCAACCTTTCTCTAATAAGCCGAACTTTCTCCATAGCCTCATGCACTAACTCCGGGCCTATCAAAGTAACTTCCCCAATTTCAAACCAACCTATAGGAGATCTACACCTCCTACCATAGAGAGCCTCAAATGGATCCATACCAATACTAGAATGGTAGTTGTTATTATAAGCAAACTTAATCAAAGACAAATGATCATCCCAATTGCCCTTGAAGTCAATTACACATGCTCTCAACATATCTTCCAAAGTTTGGATAGTACGTTCCGCTTGTCCATCGGATTGGGATTGAAAGACCGTGCTAAGCTTAACACGAGTACCAAGGCCCTTATGGAAAGATTTCAAAAACTGAGAAGTAAATTGTGTACCACGATCGGAGATAATGGATAAAGGCACTCCATGCAACCTAACCATCTCCTTCAAGTACAATTTAGCATAATCCTCCACCGAATGATTTCATCATACGATCTACAATCACCCAAATCGAATAATACTGTCGCCGAGTGCGCGGCAAGCCAACAATAAAGTTCATGTTCACATCTTCCCACTTCCATGTAGAGATATCAATATCTTGGAACAAACCTCCTGGCCTTTGGTGCGTAACTTTCACTTGTTGACAATTAGGACATTTAGCCACAAATTCCGCAATATCCTTCTTCATCCCATTCCACCAATAGATCTCCCGCAAATCCCGGTACATCTTGGTAGCTCCCAGGTGAATGGAATAACGAGAATTATGGGCCTCAATCAAAATTTGTCCTCTCAAGTCATTTACATTGGGAACACACAAACGACCTTGATATCTGAGCACTCTATCTCCCCCTTGGGAGAAAGCCTCAACGGACTTCTTTAGCACCGCTTCTTTCAATTAGACTAGGTTCGGGTCAAGATCTTGCTTAGCTTTCACATCAAGTACATAGGATGAGTCTAAACCATTGTGAACCATAACACCACCTTTGGTGGAATCAACCAATCGAACACCCAAATGGGCCAATCTATGAACATCTCGAACTAGTTCCTTCTTACCCTCCCCTATATGGACAACATTGCCCATTGACATCCGACTGAGAGCATCTGCCACCACATTAGCCTTGCCGGGGTGATAGAGGACATTCATGTCATATTGCAAACTCTTATGGTCGGTAAAGACGTCAACATGGACACCATACAAGTAATGCCTCCATATCTTTAAAGCAAACACAACCACCGCTAACTCCAAATCTTGAGTAGGGTAATTCTTTTCATGCACCTTTAGTTGCCTTGAAGCCTAAGCAATGACTTTCCCATTTTGCATAAGTACACACCCTAACCCAATTCTTGAAGCATCATAATACACCACAAACCCATCGGACCCTTCAGGTAGGGTCAACACCGAAGCTGAGGTAAGTCTATCTTTCAACTCTTGAAAACTCGCTTCACACCTTTCGGACCAAGTAAACTTAACCTTCTTTTGAGTTAAAGCCGTCAATGGTGAAGCAATTGAAGAAAACCCTTCAACAAACCTTCGATAGTAACCAGCTAAACCTAAGAAACTACGAATATTCGAAGGTGATAGAGGTCAAGGCCAATTCTTAACCGCATCCGTCTTCTTAGGATCTACCTCGACACCTTTACCGAAAATAATGTGACCAAGGAAAGCTACAGACTTTAACCAAAACTCACATTTCTCGAACTTAGCAAAGAGTTGTTGGTCCTTGAGAACCTGCAAGACAATCCTCAAATGATCAGCATTCTCACTATCACTCCTTGAATAAATCAAGATATCATCGATAAACACAATAACGAACATATCCAAGTATTGTTTAAACACCTGATTCATCAAATCCATAAATGCGGCCGGAGCATTAGTCAACCCGAAAGACATCACTAGAAACTCATAGTGCCCATATCTGGTTCGGAAAGCCGTTTTTGGAATGTCATCCGCCCTTACCTTCAATTGGTGATAGCCCGAACGAAGATTAATCTTAGAGAAATAACTAGCCCCTTGGAGTTGGTCAAACAAATCATTAATTCTCGAGAGGGGATACTTATTCTTGATAGTAACCTAATTCAATTGGCAGTAGTCAATACACATACAGAGTGAACCATCTTTCTTTCTAACGAACAAGACCGGAGCACCCCATGGAGAAATACTTGGTCGGATGAAACCCTTATCCAACAAATCTTTCAATTGCTCTTTTAGTTTCTTAATTTCTGCCGGAGCCATTATAACAGGAGGAATAGAGATTGGTTGCGTACCGGGGAGAAGGTCAATACCAAAGTCTATTTCTCTCTCGGGAGGAACACCGGGTAAATCATCGGGAAACACTTTTGGAAATTCGTTAACAATGGGGACCGACTCGAGAGTAGGGGTCTCGGAATCTATATCCCTCACCTTAGCAAGATGGTAAATACACCCCTTTGAGATCATCTTTCTACCTTTTAGATAAGAAACAAATTGACCTCGAAACATAGAATTTCCTCCCTTCCACTCTAGGATAGACTCATTTGGAAACTGAAACTTGACCATTCGGGTCCTACAATCAATAGAGGCATAACAAGAATGCAACCAATCCATCCCAAGAATAACATTGAAGTCTAGCATATCAAGCTCTACAAGATCCACATGAGTGACTCTATGGAATAACGAGATGAAACAATTTATATCGACTCTCTTAGCCACAATAGATTCACCGATAGGAGTGGAGACCGGAATGGGTCTAACAACACATTCGAAACAACATCAAACTTCATAGCCACATAAGGCGTCACAAAAGACGAAGTAGCACCGGAATCAAGAAAAGCATAAACATCAAAGTGGAATATTTTCAACGTACCGGTAAACACATCGGGAGAACCCTCTAGCTTATGACGGGCCTGAAGTGCATAAAACCGGCTTTGCTTTTGATTTCCACTAGAACTTGCCATATTTTGGGGTTGAGCCCTTCGATGATTTTCTCCTCCCTTCATAGTAGCCAAGGGACAATCCCTTACTTTATGACCCGTCTTACCACAGCCAAAACATACATTCGAACCGGCTAGACAGGTACCCTCATGTTTCCTCCCACACTTGGCACAAGTAGGCAATGAGGAGCAACTACCATTTCCTCCTGGAGGCTAGGGTTAAACACCCTTCCTTTGTTGAACTTAGAGGGAGCGTTGGAAGAACCTTGATTAGAGAACCTTTGCCCAAGCTTAAAACGACCATGTCCATCGGGCTTTGAATGAGAGAAACCACCATCACCTGTCTTAGCCCTCTTTGAGTCCCTAGACCTTTCCTTGAGCTTCTCCTCCTCTATTTGTTGTGCATGAATCATGAGGCGAGAAATATCCATATCATTAATGAGCATGGTGGTACGACACTCCTTGACCACCATTTTGGACACTCCCGAAACAAATTTGCTCATTCTTGCCCTAGGATCGGCACCCATAGAAGGAGCATATCGAGCCAATTGTGTGAACTTCAAAGCATACTCTTTCACACCCATACTCCCTTGATGAAGGTTGATGAACTCAAGTACCTTAGCCTCCCTCATCTCAAGGGGAAAGAATCTATCGAGGAAAGCACCCTTGAATCTCTCCCACTCTAGAGGACCCTTATCAATCGCCATCTCACTCTTCCATTGGTTGTACCAGATTTGAGCGACACCTTTGAGTTGGTAGGCAGCAAATTCCACCTTTTCCATCGATGACACTCCCATGATCATCAACACTTTATAAACCTCATTAATAAACTCTAGAGGATCTTCCTCCACTTTAGAACCGTTTTACTCCGGAGGGTTCATCCTAGTGAAGTCCTTCACTCTTGACGCGGCCGTACCCATATTTGGGTTCACGGGAGCCACAACCTCCCTATTGGCTTGAGCCATCACGGCTTGGGCCAACACATGAAAAGCAGCCCTAAATTCTGCATTGGTTACTTGATCGGTCAAAGGATCGGCCGGAACTTGAGGAGCTTTAGGAGGAGTTTCTTGCTCTTCACTCTCTCTCGCATTCCTTCGAGTATAAGCTCTTCGAGACGCCATATCCTGAAACGCGTAGGATAGGGATTAGGAGAGAGATATATAGAGTAACAATCTATTGCACGACTTAAGGATAATGAAGAAGTGGAGTTTCCTAATCATCTTGTAGCCTCTCATTCATAAATGTGGCATGCTTCATACTCATGAACAAGACTCTACTCGACGTGGCTTATGAGACATCCTAGAATCTTTCTAAAACCTTGTGCTCTGATACTAAGTTTTGTCACGACCCAGGATAGCCCCTAGGTGTAACACGGTGTACAAGACCCTGAGAGGCCTCATACAAGCCCTTAGCATATATAACATACAAGATAATAGAGAAATAAGTATTCAGAAGAGTATTATATATCAATACTTTACTCAAAACAGCGGAAGTCTACAACTTATTTTTCAAGCTAAATAATGGCCAAGCTAAAGCATGATAGAACATAAGAAACATGAAGCATAAACCATGGCCAAAACAAACTATTCATCTTTCCTTTACCTTACATCATCATAAAAACACTTAAGTTCATTAATTTTGGGGAAATAGACTTAACCGACATATGAGATCATGTGAGCTATCAACATGGAATCTGGTGTCTGCCCCACACCGAAAAAGGGGTGTCCTACTTGCCAAGGTAAGACCATGAACTGCTTAGCTTATGTGGATCCACTAGCTAGTGTCTATCATAGACCATCACCCTATGGTGGCACATAGGTTATGGGACATGGGTAATCGCCACTTGTCAACTCGGTACTAAGCATACTTCCCACAGATTAATCATAGTTCATTATTAGTAGACATGAGTAATCGCCTCTTGTCTATCCTTAGTCATAAGATCATTATTGGTAGACTTGGGTAAACACCGCCTTATCTACATTAGGGTACATGTGTAATCGCCTCTTGCCCCTTCATTCATGATTTCATTAATAGTAGACATGGGTAATCGCCTCTTGTCTACATTAGGGAACATGGGTAATCGCCTCTTGTCCCTTCATAGAATAGCTCCATAATCGTGGATTCAAGCTTAGTTGAGCAAACCTTTAATCAATTTATGAATCACTACGTGTGAGAAAACTTTCACATTCATAGGTCGAGCATTACATGAAAAACCCTTTCAAAACTCAACATTTCCATTAACATATCATAAACTTCATAAAACATACATGAGTTCATAAGCTTCATATTTACACAGCTCATCATGCTCTTAACTCATAAATCATGGGTTCATAAGCTTCACCTCAAAACATGCAAGTCAATGCAAGCTAATACTTAGAAAGGCAGAAGTCAAGGAAATTCAGTCATAATTGAGGGAACCCACATAATAGAGGAAAATCATAGACTTTAATTGAACATGCATCTTCTCATAAAAATATCCTCTTTTCATCATTCATAGTCTTACATGAATTTCATAGCTTGATAATCATAATCCTTAACTCAATTCATAAAGAGTTCATGCAATTCATCTTTTTCTCAATTCAACCCACAACATAAGCGTAATCATAAATTGGGGGAACTTAGCATGGACTCATGGGGTTCGTCAAGTTGCATGTAAATCACGCTAAATCGTGCACTAGCTTACTTTACAACACTAGATCGTGCACTATCAAGCATAACATCAACAATGGAAAGCATAATGAAGAACCCATAAAAATTTGTCAAAACACTAGCTCTCTTGGGCAAGACTAAACCTTGAAAACCTTAAGGAAAAGAGGGCCCATTGGAGGAAATACTCCAAATGGTGAATACTATAATATCTTAATGCCAATGCCTTGAAATAAAAAGAGGATTGATCACCTTGATGAGAAACCCTAGCTCTCTTCTTTTTCTTCTAGTTCTTCAAAAGGGAGAAATATTTTTGGGAGATGAGAGTTGGAATAAAGGGATTAGGGCTTAGAAAGTATAAATAGGGCCAGGGTTAAGGGGCAAAATCGTCTAGGATAGGGAATAAACATTTAGGAAAAAGTCCAAAAAGCCCTTAAATGATACTGTCGGGGCCAATCGATGGACAGTATCTACGGTCTGTACATCCATTGACGGACCCTCCTGCTCTTCCATCAATCGATTCAGAAAGTTCACTTTCGACTGAAAATTTGGCCAAGTCTGGAAGGCATCTACGGAACCCATCTACGGCCCGTCAACCGAACTACGAACCGTCCTGCTATTCCGTAGGTCAAGGTTCATAAACTCAAAATTCATAAAGTTAACAGGGCCATTGACGGTTCCCATCTACGGCCCGTCATTCCACCTACGGTCCGTAGATGGCCTCCGTCGTCACTGGCATCAGAAAAATTTTAAAATTGCATTTTTTTTATTTCTTTTCAAAAACTAGGGTGTTACACAGAGTGTTGCCTGTTTCCCCTCCGCATTTGCGAAGGTATGCATGCCTGGCAGTTTATATGAGTTGAGGTCGAGCTCATTTGGAGGAAAAGTTTAGAATTTCATATCTCCCTCATCTTATATCGGTTTTTGGTGATTTGAAGTCCCAGGCGTTCAGATTCTCGTTGGCAGTGTGGGTCTTGGCTTGGTTTACGTTGGGTGTTCCTCAATTTTTGTGAATTCAAGGCGTAAGTTGCTATCCTAGGCCTGTAGTTGTAAAGTTTTATATATCTTATGTTGGCTGTTTGGAGATGATCCGAACCCCGATAGGTTTTCCATTTGGAACACTAGTTTGGGGGAGGGTTTGCGACCTTTTCATGGAGACAATTTTGTAAAATCCAGAGCGGGTCCCACATTTCCCGATTTTAACTCCAAAACTAGTTTGTCTCTGATTTTGATGATTTTAGTGTCTAAGCAAGCGTATTGACACTGTGACTCTATTTCTTGCAATGTGGCCGTAGTCTGAGGCCGTCCGAAAGGGGAAAGCTCTGACAGAGTGACTTTGCATACATGATCGGCCTTCTAGTAGGTTACGACCTCCCTTCTTTCTAGATTGAGCTTGAATGCATGACTACTTGTCGACTTGTGTTAATTTGGGTTCGGTAACTAGTACTTCTATTCTTCTTTTCCGATTTTCTTCATTTAGAATTGATTTATGGGCTATTCGGGGTTAGTATTATGCCTTAGTGTGGGATTGCTGATTTGGGGTTGTTGTTGATTTGTTGTGGGTTACCTGTTGGGTGGTTATCTATTGTTACATGCGTGGGTTCGGGATATTTTCTGGTATTCGATTGATTTCTGTGATTGTTTTCCGACCTTAGAATAGGTTAGGATAGTATAGCCTTAGTCCCATACACCTGATTGACTTGAGTATGTATCCGACATCGATTCAGATGGACTAGATCCTTGTAGACTGGTATAGCAGACTTGGGTCTGATAGTATGGGTCTTAGTTTAGGCGATTTCGCTGCTTTTCAAATCTTCTGATTCTTTCTCTCTTACCTCTAAGATTCTGGGGTGCTTCTGGGAGATTTAGCGATTGCGCCAATCGATGATTGGGTTGTGATAGGCTAGGAGCCTTCGGTTGATATCCTTGTGAGGGCGGCGTCCCGCGGTGTTTAGCCTTGTGTTGAGTTGGTTGGTTGTGGATTTATTCAGTTCGAGGCGGCTAGCTCTAGTCCGCAGCTGACATTACCCAGTTGGGGTATGTTATTTCCAGCGTGAGACCGTTGAACGTAGGCTGCTAGCTCCAACCCACAGCTGATGTTACCCGGTTAGCGTCTGGTATTTCTAGTGTGAGACTGTTGAGCGTAGGCTATTTATCTCTAGTCGGAGGCTAACGTTACACCGTTAGAGTCTGTTATTTCAAGCTCGAGACCATTGAGCGAGAGGTGCAATTTTTGGTTCGAGGCTGACATTACACGATTAGAGTCTATTATTTCTAGCTCGTGACTGATGATTGGGAGGGGCCCAAGTATTATCTTTATTGGGTTCAAGACCCATGGGTGTTAAGGCTTGTGGAGTTGGGTTCCTTGTTTCCATAGCGTAGATTCTCTGTGTGCACCTGTTGGGCTTATGGGGATCTGTTCGGGTTCTTGTTTGTCTGTGCTTGAGTGTGCCTAGCGGGTCTTATGGGGGGCCCAGTTGGGTTTAGTATGATATTCTTAACTTTGCCTTCCGTTTACTCTTTTCATGTTTTATTGACCTTTGTTGTGCTGATTCGATTTTCTCTACTTGTTTTTACCTTTCTTGCTCAGTCAGCCTATAATGTCTACTAAGTACCTATTATTTGGTACTCATGTTACACTCTGCATCTGTTTTCGTGATCCAGGTCTGAGCACCAATTCTCAGTGTTGAGCTCAAGCCTGCAACTGTCTGTTCAGGATATGAGGGTGAGCACATGGTTTTCTGGGATTACCTATCTCCTTTTGTATTTATATTTTAACTTGTCTTTTTCTTTCGAGACAATTTGTTTTTTTGGTCCACTATTGGGACTTGTACTCTTGTTAGTAGTTATGTCCTTGTGACTTCCAGGTTCTGGGAGGTGTCTTGTATATATAGTTTTGGTTTCGTTTCAGCTTTCTTTATGTGTTATTGTTTGTGCTTCCGCTTAGTTGAGGTTAGTTTTTGCCCTAAGTCCCATTACTATTCAGTTTTTGATAGGGTTTCAACTTGCCTAATGGTGGGGTGGTAGGCGCCATCATGACTTGAGAGATCGGATCGTGACAGCTAGCACAATATATTTTGATCGGGTGCCAAGGTATGGTATAATTGGATTAGGTGTCACGTTCCGATATGATATTATTGGATCAGGTGTCACATTCTGGCTAGGTAACATTAAACAAAAATATATTAAAGTAACTTAATGTACTCAATCTCAAAGAACTCAATTCCAAAAAGAGTATAGTGTGGAGCATGATATTTCATGTGTGTTCTTGATATTGTTGACGGATTACGTACTTGTTTCAGTGCTGTTGTCACTTGTTCATGTTGTTTGTTGCTTGCCATCTGCTAAGTGCTATAGTTTATTTCATATTATTACTTTATGCATATTAGTTTCTATTTTGAGTCGGCTGATGATATCTACTCAGTACATGTTGCCATGTACTGATCCCTACTTGTGTTCTCCTTGATTTCCCTTTGTGGAGTGTAGCGAGTGTACCATCAACTTCTACTCACCCTTAGCTATAGCTACTCTCCAGCATATCAGATTTCAGGGTGAGCTATTCCTTCTAGCTCGTGTTGGACTCTCTCGGTAATGGCATGATATCCTTAGTTTTATGACATAAACTATTTCATGTATTTATTCTCGTATCTTTGATACTCTTAGACTTAATATTTTAAGATTAGATGTCCTTGATGTGATGACTTTCACGTTTTGGGAATAGTATGTAATAGACTTTAGTGGATTTTTATTATATACTTTAATAAGGTTTGAGTTTCTACATTATGGTTGTATTTCGTAGTTGAACAATTAATATAAGTTGATATTTGGATTTGTTGGTTTGCCCACCTAGAAGGTTAAGTGTGGGTTCCACTCATGACTCGCTTTGGATCGTTACAAAAGTGGGTCCCAGAACCAATATTTTATTTTAACCAAATTCCACAAGAAAGCTCGAAATGAGACCGGAAGCCTCAAGAGCCACACAAAAGATCGTTCTAGACCAAACTCAACATTTCGGAGCTACTCGTTCTAGGGCTTATCGATCGAGAAGGAAGATAACCCTTGATGAACTGGTACCAACCTTGAAGTGGAATGTTGTCACCACTATACACAATTTCTCTAGTCATGATCGCTCTTACTACATCACACTATTAGGTAAGCCTAACCCTTATCCCGGAGATATAAGCAACATTCTACATAGTGGAAGTCAACACAAGAAGCATAAATCTTATAATGAAGCGAAGAAAGGGTAATCAATAGAAATGCAACACAAGGAACTATCTCAAGACCTGGTATCAGTAAGTAATTGATCATATAATAAAAAATAAGAGTACAAGGATTTTACAAATACAAGATAAGTAACACCTCGAAAATTTGAAAGCCAAAGTTTGAAATGAAAGGTTTCATTCTTGGCTATTAGTTGAGTGTCAGTAAGTAATTGATCATATAATCAAAAATAAGAGTACAAGGATTTTACAAATACAAGATAAGTAACACCTCGAAAATTTGAAAACCAAAGTTTGAAATGAAAGGTTTCATTCTTGGCTATTAGTTGAGTCCTATGACACCAATCTATGGTTCGTAGAAGTTTCTATGGGTCGTATTTGGCACTCGTAGGAATGAGGTTGAGATTTAGGAAATTCAATTTTCTAAAGTTTGACCTACGGATGAATAGGACGAGCCATAGGAAGTTTGACAGGCCGTAGGATGGTACCGTTGAAAGGTCCCAGACTGAGTAAAATTTTTGACTGAAAGTTGAGAACGACAAAAGGGGTCTACGAGCTGTAGGAAGTTTGAAGACTCATAGAAAAGTTTCATAGGAAATAATGGAGTTTTTGGATTTCTAAAGTTTGTTCTATGATTGACCAGTACGGGCCATAGAAAGTTCTACGGACCGTAGGTCCAAACAGTACGAACTATCCAACAATTATTTTTTAAGGGTATTTGGTCATTTCCTATGCATCTAATACCTATACTATGTCGTTTTGACCCCTATTTTAAGCCCTATAACTACCCTTCTACCCTTGAAAACTTCCCCAATTCTCTCATTCACTCAAACCCCCAAATCCCGTCCATATTCATCCCCTCCAATTCTCCCCCAAGGCCAAGAAGAAGGTTATGGCTTCCAAGCATCAAGTCTCGAATTCCTCCATTGTTTTTGGGCTTTTAATAGCAAAGTATGTAGGGATTGATCAATGGGTTCCATTCATGCATTGAGGCCCAAGCTTTCTCAATTCTCCAAGTAAAATTTCAATCAAAGTGATTAGGTTTTATTCAATTCTTCATGGGTTCTTGTTGTGGGGATTCAATTGCTTAAATTTAATCTTATTATGATTGTTTTGAATCAATTACATGCTTTCAAAATTTATTTCACATGAACCCATGCATTGATCATGATTTTTACTATGACTCTTAAAGGCATGAATTGTTGAAGGAATTATGAACTTGTGAATGATGTTTTCACGGAGTTATGTATGATTTATAGAATGAAATGTTTTAAGATCTGGGTTACTTTAGGATTAGCATCAATGAAATTTTAAAAGGTTTTATTACATATAAGGGATCTTGGTCTGGTGAAAGGTTTTCGTACACATGCATGATTCCAGATTGAAGGAGCTATTCTAAGATAATTTAAGCTTGGATTAGGATATAAATTGTGCTTTTCCCATTAGTAGAGGCCGGGTTTCTAGTAGCAATCTCATTGTCCCTAACTACGTGCCCCCATAGGTTTGTCTTAAGTGACAAAGCTAGTGGATCAACCTAAGCTAGAAGTTTAAGGTCTTTGTCTTGGCAAGAAACGACATCTCTTTTCGATGAGGGAGCAAGACACCATATTCCACGTTATAGCTCACGTGGTCTATGTCGATTAATAGTAATATCCCACAAAATGAACTAAAATGACTTTAAAGGTATTATGAAACTTTTATTATGATTTTAAGATGCATTGACAATGTTCATGATTTATGATTCTTCTTGAAAGATTTTACTATGCTTGGGCTTGGTCATGCATATTATGTATTCCCTTATGTCCTCTTATGATCATGTTTCATGTTTTTATGCATTTCCCTCATACTTAGTATATTTCATGTACTAATGTATACTTGTGGCTACATAGTTTAATAATGTAGGGTGTGACGCTTTCTCTCCTTCCCCTCATGGCTAGTTGGTAATCATTCGACTGTTCGAGGTTGAAGACGTGGTGAGTCCTCAAGTTCCAAGGACCATGTCATCTTCATTATGTTTTTTATGTTTTAGTTTTCAAACATTGAACTTGGTGTACGGGTTATGTACTGACAACTTATTTTGATGTATTAGATGTCTTGTCAAGATAAGTTAGATTTTCGCTTTTATATCAAACTTTCCCATTTATATGAGACTCTTTATTTTTGTCTATTATATTGTGTATATGTATGTCAATTGGTTTATATAGGGCCTTTCAGGGTTTATACATTGTGTCACATCAAGGGTGTACCTTGGATCGTGACAAGATAAGCATAGGCTATCTCTAAAAACAATATAAAGAGTAAGCCTAGCAAAAAATAGATAAAAATCAGCAATTCTGTAAGCTAGGAGCTCACACTAGTCTATGAGATTCAAAGCTGCTCCGCACGACTCCAAATCAAAAGTGATAACTCAAACTGGGATCTATAGAGAGCGTAAGTGTAGTACGAGTACCATAAATGGTACTCAGTAGGCATCAGCCTACTGAGCTCAAAAGATAAACCAAGTATAAACAAGTAGTAAGGAAAACATAGCACAAGTAACTAATAAGAGATACTTAAGTAGACAGCAATAAGGAGATGAAACAGGATACAAGGGTAAGAAGCTAAGTCAAGAACATACCTGGAACACAAGCCAATGACCTAATCACAAGAAACTAAGATACCAACTCAACTACCCAGGGTCAAGAGTACCAGTGACCATGATTCTAAGGTCAACACCTATCAGCTAGCAAGAAAACAATAACATAGAACATAATATAGTGAAACAATAACCTATCTGGACCCCATAATTCCAGAAGGTTGAAACAACAAACATAAGCCAACTTGCTCCCATAAACTGAAGAGTTCAATCAACAAACAAATATGCCGGTTATAGGCGTTGCATATGAATGTAGGGTGAGTAGCAGGACCATCAGTGACTATCTGAAACCTCTAACCAGAAGTACGCAATAATGGGGCCGCCCTGCCAGCCAGTTAACTCCTAGGGGCGTCCACCACACAGCTTGCAAGAGTAAACCTGGGGCATCAATAGAATCAAAAAGGAGTCGCCTAGCCAGCGAGTAAACTCCCAGGGGCGTCAATCGCCCATCAAGCAAGAGTAAACCCAAGGCATTAGACCGTAGCTAAAAGTATGTAAGAAAGGGCTTTAACGCGCTAGCTGGTCATGTAAAAACTTAGCATATCCCAGATGCCTCTAATATCTCAAATAGAAAAAGGAGCATGTCCGGATGCCTCATAATCTCAAACACTAGTAAATCAAGTGATCTAGGCGGTATGACTTCCGTTAAAATAAACTTAGCATAAAAGTCTAGTAAAATAGTATTTCAGCATGAACGATAAATATGCCAATGCATTGGCTGGGATCGTACAAAAAAATCTATGAAATAAACAAACAATGCAATGCATGCTATCACGAGCATTCAAACAAGGCACTCAAAGTCAAATAAAATATATGGCCAACCAAACCATGCTACCAAAGCATAAAGTACTAACCTGGGATCCAACTGACCCTCACATACGGCCTTGGGCCCACCAATATAATCATAAGCTCAATAAAGGTACAACACGCCTACTGCTAAATGATAAATGAAGGGATCAAATGAGAGCTTTCGAATCACTAAAGGTGGGAATCAACTCAAGGGATGATGCCCTACCCCAATCATACCGCTCAAGACCATGACTGAGCATAGCTAGGACCAACCCACGGCTACAACGAGCCACCAAGGTCACAAGCACCATCCAAAGGAGAAAGACCAAATACAAGCCCTATAGGGAGAAAATCATAACTACGAGGGTGATAAAACACAACCTAAAGCATCTAAGGTCCAACCTAGTATAAAGCCACAATATATCAATCCTAACAAGGATAAGCAAGATCATCTACACCACAATCAAAGCTACAAGCCTAAACTAAGGGTTCCAATACCCATAATAAGCCCAAGGATCCTACAGAGTCAAGAAAAGATGGAATGAACAAAATGAGGGCCAATACCCATCAAATAAAATTTAAAATCACCTAAAATCTATACCAATCATTATCTAAGAAGCCCAATAAAAAAAGTAGACAGAAGCCTACCTCGAAGCCAATCATGCGCGCTCCAAATCCACCACACACGAGCTATCCACTTCTGAAACACCTCCAAACACCACCACACTATCAATTTATCGATGACAACGTCATTACGGACGTTTAGACACTAAAATCACATTGGAAACTGACCAAATATTTAGTCAAAAATTGGAATGTGAGACCCGCACCAAGAATCCTGAAATTGACATCGTCAAAATATCCTACCTGACTAACCGAGCTTGTGTCCCAAAATGGGACTCAATTCCATGCCCGGAACAGCCCAAACTAATGCATGCAACAAATTCACCATTATGCAAATGGAGAGTCTTCGACCCTTCCCTATCATGCAAACTCACAGCCACGATCAACACGAGCCTCAAACACTTGAAATCACTCAATTTCAAGCTCCCAAAATCACATTTCAAAATAAGGGCTGAAGTAGAAAGTTCGTTACTTAAATTACAGATTTCTGATCGCTAAAAGACTTAATTTTTGTCGCTAAAAGCCTATACCGAATATCAAAACTTTAGCTGATTTTCTCAAAATATAAATTCTCCAACGGTGTGTCCATTATTCATTCAGAACCTTTTGCATGCAAATGAAATATGCTATCCCATCAAATTTGGCATTTTAGACTCAATGGAACCGTCATAACTTCTATCCGAGGACGTCTCGATGAAAAGTGAGTCCCACACTCAAGTTACACTTTTAGTCAAATTTCACATAAAGGCTCGAAATAAGAACGAAAACCTTGGGAACCACACAAAACGTTGTTCTAGACCAACCTGAACATTTTGGAGCTCATCGAGCTAATAGAATTTTCATTCGAGCACGTTTACCAAGAATATTGACCAAAGTCAAACTTTGGCTTAAGTTTCAAGATTAAAATGTCTAATGGCACAAACTCACACTAGAAGTCTCGGGGCCCGAACAAACAATGCCTCAAGCTTAAAATGGCCCTTTCAGAGATAATGAAACCGTCAGAATTACATTCCGAGGCCATCTTTCTAATCTTTTGCCCGAAGTCAACCCTTCTAGTTTCAAAGGCTCTAAAACACGAAAACTTGCATAAAATCCAAATGAATCACCCGGTGACCAAACTATCAGTTCCAGCAAGTCATAAATGACTTGGGATAGCTACAGGAAAGCTCTAAATGCTTAAAGGATTGGAAAATGAAGAAAATCATCTGTACGGTCATTAAACGTTCGATTCCCCACCTTGTAATCTCCTCCTCAACTTTCCCTTCTCTAACCCCCAACTTAAAAAAAATAAGTGAAATCTAGAAACACATTAGTGTATACACAAATTTTACCTATACCTTGTGAAGACAATTATTAAAAAAATGAAAAACATACATATGCTTTAACACAAACACACCATTTAGGTGTACGATTTCAAATCTAGAGAGAATAAAATTTATTCTCTTGCATAAATTATAATCTTTTTCTCCTGACAACAATCAACCAACAACATAACAAATCTAATAATCTTCCTATAGGGAAGAACATAAATTATCAATCAAAGGTACCTACGATAAAATGTGTTATACTTATTAATTTTCAAGTTCAGTTTCTCTACTGAAATAAATAATATCATGTCTTGTTATCAATAAAGTCAACACTCCAACCTTACCTCTTAATCTAGCATCTTGTATCAGAGCATCAATATCTCTCAAATGGTGCCTCAAATTCTTAATCTCCGTGCAAATCTCACGCCTCCTTTCACTGTCATCATCAGATGACAATGTCATTTATACAGTAAATAAATCATTTTATAACAAATAAAAATAACAAGAAAAGGATTAGTTTTTACAATTAAACCTCTCTATATCAATAATTCACGATAATAACAATGTTTCCTTTTTGGAATTAACTTTTCATGCTAGTTTTAACAATCAAAGGAAAATTTCTTAGAAACAATGGAGTTATAAAGATATTTGACCTGTATAGAAGTAATAAATATGAAAAAAAATATAATAATCATAGTGAGGTGATGCTTAACTATATGTAAAATATGATGAAAATAAAATTTTAAGCCCTTGGATATTTATAAGGAATTGTGGTCTTCATATTGTAAATCACAAAATAGGTTAGTGTCTCAACGTTAAGTATGTGAAAAGATCTCTAAATTAACCTATTTATGAATGAATTGATTAAAAATCAATTTTTTTCTATTACGTCAAAATTCAATTTATTTTGTTTACTGGTTAATGTTTATGATCCAATATGAAGTGAATCCATTTTAGGTTATTAATAATAAGAATAAACTCATGAAAATCACTAATTTAGATACTGTCACATTTTTTACACCAATTATACAACAAACTTTATCTATTAGTACTTTCATTAACTTTGCATTGAAGAAACATAATCTGAAAAATTAAAAGTTAAAACACATTTAATTTAAAGTATTTTTATTTTTTAAGTTTTATACCTGAATTATCAAGTTCGTATCCCACTTAAATTACTATCAATATTTTTTTATCAAAACCTGGTAAAAAAAACCACACCTGGAATTTTTTTCATTTGGAGAAATGTATCTTGCTAGTTGTGAAAATATATTCATGCATTAATTTCAAATATAAAATACACTAGGATTTTTACCCGCAAATTACAAATTTAACACCGCAATTCAACCAGGTGTTATACTTATTCATTTTACAGTTCAATTTCTCTACTCAAATAAATAAGATCATGTCTTGTTATCAATAAAAACAACACTCCAGACCTGCCTCTTAATCTAGCATCTTGTATTAGAACATCAATATCTCTCAAACGGTGCCTCAAATTCTCGAACTCCGTGCAAATCTCGTGCATCCTGTCACTGTCATCATCAGATGACAATGTCATTTATACGGTAAATTAATCATTGTATAACAAATAAAAATAACAAGAAAAAGATTAGTTTTTACAATCAAACCTCTCTATATCAACAATTCACGATAATAACAAAGCTTTTTTTGGAATTAATTTTTCATGCTTGTTATAACAATCAAAGGAAAATTTCATTGAAACAATGGATTTATAAAGATATTTGACCTGTATAGGAGTAATAAATATGAAAAAATTATAATAATCAGTAAAAAAAAAAACCTCAGTGAGGTGATGCTTAACTATATCTAAAATGTGATAAAAATAAAATGTTAAGTCCTTGGGTTTTTATAAGGAATTGTGGTCTTGTTATGGTAAATCACAAAATAGGTTAGTGTTTCAGCGTTAAATCTGAGAAAAGATCTCTAAATTAACCTATTTATGAAGAAAATTATTAAAAATACAATTTTTTCTACAAGTCAAAATTCAATTTATTTTGTTTACTGTTTAGTGTGTATGATCCTATATCAAGTGAATCCATTTCAGGTTATTAATAATCAGAATAAACTCATGAAAATCACCAATTTAGATATTGTCACATTTTTTACACCAATTATACAACAACCTTTATGTATTATTACTCTCATTAACTTTGCATTGAAGAAATATAATATGAAAAATTAACAGTCAAAAACACATTTAATTTAAAGTATTTTGATGTTTTAAGTTTTATACCTGAATTATCAAGTTTGTGTCCCACTTAAACTATTATCAATTTTTTTTATCAAAACATGGTAAAAAAAACACACCTGAAATATTTGTAATTTGGAGAAATGTATCTATCTAGTTGTGACAATATATTCATGCATTAATTTTTAATATAAAATACATGGATTCAGCTCCCATCCAGTTGGTCCAGTGCACCTTTTATTTGCAGCCATCTTTCACATAATGATCTAAGGGTCCTTAACAATTCAACCAAAACAACCTCTTAAACAATGGTTAAGCTACAATATCTTTTTGGCTTACTACCAAATTCTCAAGATAGAAAAGAAATTCAGGAAGGTCACTAAAAAATTTTCTGCTAATTCCAAAATCTGAAATATTTGTTGAGGCAATTATCTTTTGCTTGAAAAGAGATTTCCTTGCCATGTATAATATATGTTCAAGAGAGAAAGATACAAGACTCAGTGTGAAAAAGTGTACGCAATGTGTTCGATAAAATATCTCAGTTAGATCTTATGCGAATATTGTGTAAAAATGAAATTCAAAAAATGTGAGTATTTCATATTCTTAAAGCACACACCATAAATTTAATAAAGTTCACAAACATTTTCTAACAATGGTGCCTATAAAATTAAAACTTGAAGTTGTTGGAATATCAAAGTAGCATGTCATTTTGAAGTTGTCGAAAATCAAAAACATATTTCGTGATATCTCATAAGTAGGGTATGTGAAGAATAGCGTGTACCCAAATCTTACTCTTAACTTAAAAGGTAGAAAGGCTATTCCCAAAATTGAAGAAGCCATAGTTAATACTAAAAGAACATGATAACTCATTCTTGAAAGAAACAATAACAAGCTTGATAATTGGTGGGATTGAAATTATAACCTTTTTTTTTTTGTCTTTTATTGGATGGAGAGGAGTTGTATGGCTATAATGTGTGTTACTTTTAGTTAAGGTAAATATGACGATAGAAAAATTCAAGTTGAGATTTATTAGATAGGTTGGAATATGTAACAAATAAGAATAACATGTTGTTAGAATTATATTTGTTTGTGCTATGTATGTGAAGTTCAACCATGTGCACTTGCAAAACCAATTGAATTTAAGTTGCTGGAAATTACTAATATAATATGCCCTCTGAAGTTAGCCTAGTTTTGAAAGTGACTTTAGAGCTCCTACTATGTATTTTAGTTACTTACTCCACTCTGGTTTTTTTTGTTGTGAACTAATAAGATTTTTAGTATAATATTCTAGATATTTTTCTTATATGGGTTCACTCCATGTTTCTTGTTAGCCAAAAAAAATCCCCGCCAAGTATATACAAAACATGATGCCTAAGTTTTCTTTCTATTCATTCCTTGAAATTAGAATCAGTTATAGTCTCATCTCACATATTATTCCCCCCATATATGTTATTTAATTTATTATTCAAATTGGTTTTATAATCAATTTTCTTAAATTTAAGATTGCATTTCTCTTTAGCTTTAAGATTATCGATTATTTATCTTATTTATACTCTTTGTATTTTAGATTTATGGAGATTGGATCTAGTGAGTCTCAAAGTAAATGTAATTTGTCCATAAAACTCGAAATGGAATTCGATTCGGATGAGCATCCGTATGATTATGTTAGAATGGATGCGTCCACTAATGGTTACTAGACCAGGTTCCTCGATCGAATAATAGTGCGAAAAATAAATAACTGAAAGTAAATCAAGCACAAAGATTTTACGTGGAAACCCCCTAACTCAAAGGAGGAGAAAACCACGACCTGTACTCACGGGATTTCAACCCAAACTCCATTTCACTCAAAATGGAGCAATGCATCAGATTAGAGACTCTTGAATCCCTTCCCTCTTACTGTAGTAACTCTACTACAAAGAAAACTAAGCAATAACTCTATTGTCCACTAAACCAACTAACTCTAGTTGATCGAACCCAACAAGGCTAACTCTAGCCACCAACTTAGATCTCGAAGATAAGAGAGGAGACAAGCTGCAAATCTGCTGCACCCACACATCAACTAAATCTAGTTGACACTTCTAGGTAATTCTACCCAAGAAAACATCAAATCAATGTTATCAACTGGATTGACTAAAAGATAGATTATTCGACTAACTAACTCTAGATAATCTGACTCAAACTAAAGACTTAGACAAGCAACCGATCTACTATCCTTTATAAATTAGGAGTAGATTTAAAATATGAGAACACAAGACACAAAACTTAAAAATACAACAAAAGACGTTCCAGCACTCCATCAGGTCCCTTGTTGAGTATGAGGAGTGTTCTATCTTGAAGATGGTTTTTTCTTTGTAAGCTTATGAATTTTAAGAATTCAAAGCTTTGGTTACCAAAACTTTTTTGTGTGTATAGAGAAGAGACTAATATAAAATGGACAAAAACCCTTTGGGCGAAGCCATTGGTTTAGAGCCTGCTGCTCTAAAAAGGCGTGCACCAACCACATCAGATATGACAACTTTTAGACAACTATCTTCTGTTCTTTTCATGTATGCAGTCTTTCCTCGACCAGGTCCCTTGTTAGATCCAAAAGTTTGTTAAATCATAAAAACTTCAAATCATCTCCAAAATAACATTTCCCCCCTTTTTGATGAATGCCAAACTTATTCAACTTTCCTCCTTTCACCAGTTCCCCTATCAGCATAACTCTTCACGTAACTGGCATTGGTTCCCTTGTTTCTTCATTCCCGAAGTTTGTTTAATCATCAAAACTTAACATCAGCTTCAAAATAACATTTCCCCCCTCTTTGATTATGACAAACTTATTCAACTTATTCAACTTCTTCCCCCTTTTACCAGTTCCCCCTATCAGCATGATCAGGTCCTCTTCAAGTAGCGCATTGATCTCACTCTTCAAGTAACTATCAATAACATTGATCTCATACCTTAATAATTTTCTCCCTTTTGACATCATAAAACAGAGTTAAAGCAGTAAATAAAGTTGGCAGAAATGCGGTTTAATCAAATTCATGACCACTTGGACAACACTGAGCATGAGTAAAAATGCATAAAATAATGAGACAAGTCAGTAGAAACAAGGCCCTTTTTATTCATAAACAAAAGACCAGCAATCAAAACATTGCAAATATTATTACGAATGAGAACCAGGACAATACCCACTAAGTTTCAATGGAAGAGGAGGAAAAGGGATTGACACATGAATTTAGGAAGAGAAAGGGGGGCGTAGGAGCAAGGGATTGAAAGAGTAAGGTTAGTAGAGCATCTGCCTTAGAATGAATTTTTAGAAACCTCTCATGAAGTTCAACATTCTTTGCTGCTAGGGAATCATGTTTAATCTTCAGCGTTGCTAGCTCTTCTCAACCTGGTCCCTCTGATTGTAGTTTTTAGGAGCTGAGCTTTTAGGCAAGCGATCTCAGTATCCTTGTTAGCTAAAGCAACTGTCATAGCTTCCAACTCATGCTTCAGATGATCATGTTCCACCAACGGCTTAGACATATTACTCTTGTTCTCCAGTCTTCCCTTCCACACATTCACATTCCAAGTTAGAAGGTACCCATACCTCATGTCATATGTACCATCCTTAATAGATATGATCTTTTTCATGGGTTCTAGCGTTATGTCAGAAAGATTTATAAACTCAAAGTTACTCAAGGCCTCCAAGATGAACAGATCAAAAGATGAGGAACCAATACATTTTTTAATCTAGGCAACAACACCTTAATAACAAATTCCCGGAACCGTGGATATTCCCTTTTAAGATACTTCTTAGGAATACCTGCATCACTGACATTTGTGAGTTTACTAATTTCCTGAATAAACTATT
Source organism: Solanum appendiculatum (assembly GCA_018342035.1). Lineage (NCBI taxonomy): Eukaryota > Viridiplantae > Streptophyta > Magnoliopsida > Solanales > Solanaceae > Solanum > Solanum appendiculatum. Next base: position 2,933,101 of record JAGDQO010000335.1, read on the forward strand.
GTAAAGAAGATCCTCCAACAGCCAACCTGATCCCTTCCCTGGGCATATTCATAATCTCTCCCGAAATTTCCTCATTCAGATGGAAGAGATAGTTGCCTACCCGAGTATTTAGACTCCCATCATTTGTAACAGTCATGTTGTGATAGAAGTCTCTCACTTTTGACTCATGCAACACATGTAATTGACCTTCAAATGAATGGGTCCCACTCTGAATCTCTACAACATCAACCAGACTTCTCATGCCTAATTTTTTCATTTCAAGGTCAGACACCCTCCTATTCAGAATATTTTGAGTTCTAAGAATATCAACCCTTTTCTTTCTAGACATCATCTTTTCCACCTTCTTCTTTTTGCTTGCTGAACCTGGTCCCTCATAACAAAGAGTTTAGACATTTTGAAGTGTTTTTTGAGAGAGGGGAAAATAGGATTTTGAAAATTTATGATTTTGGAAAGGGGTTTGAATTTTCTGGGAAGATTAAAAGAAGAAGGGAGTATAAAAGGAAGTGAAATGGTGTATCAAGTCCTTGAATAAAGTGTCATTTGGTATTCAAATGATGGAACAACAGTCAGATAAGATAACTGGATACCAGAGATGTGGCAATTGCAACAGTTCTCATGCATAATTCAAAATGCAATGTTAGGAGTGCTAACCTTCAAGAACGGACCGGGTCCCTCTCTGTACTTTAAATGTAATTGCCTAGATCTGTCCTGACCTCCCTTTTCCTTCAGAAATTTCACCATGTGTGTATACCTATAAAAGATATAAGACTGAATTTGCTAAAACATACATAATTGAAAACAAAGATATCTGCTCCCTTTGCATAGTCATGAGAGAGTTGATTGCTTCAAGCAGTATCCATTATGTCAAGTTTCAGAATCCCCAATTTCAATTTGTTTATCTCGACCAGATCCCTAGTCTGAGCTTTTTTGAAGATATCAGCAATTTGATCTTCGGTTTTACAAAATTGTATGCTGAGATTTCTTTTGTCAACATTATCCCTCAGAAAGTGATGTGCCACATCAATATGTTTAGTCCTTTTATGATGGAGTGGGTTCTTAGCCATATTGAGAGCACTCGTGTTACAACACAAGAGAGGGATAGTCTGAGTAACCATTCTAAAAACTTCAACCTGTTGTTTGATCCACCGGAGTTGAGCACACCAAGCTGAATCTTCTACATACTCTGCATCAACTGTTGAAAAAGCAGCCGAAACTTGCCTTGTAGTTCCCCATTAATTGGGATATAAACCCAGAAAATGAGCCATTCCTGAGGTAATCTTTCTATCAACTTGATACCCAGCATAATCAGCATCAGTTTATTCCTCCAAATAATAAAAAAATTCTCCTGATGGATAGAATAGAATCATGTTTCCTGTTTTCTTCAAATGTCTCAGGATTCTCGTTGCTACCTTCAAATGTGATTCCTTTAGACACGCTTGAATCTCTTAACTAGGTCTATCAGCATCCATCTTCGAGTTGGTGCATATAGGAGTATCAATTGTCTTGGTATCCATAATGTGAAACTTCTTCTATAACTTCTCTGAGCGAGGACCGGGTCCCTGTCTTTGTTAAGACATCAATTGCCCTGATCATATAGTGCTATCTTCTTTTCTTTAGCATGGTCACCACGAATGTATACCTATTCTTGACAAGCTGGTCCTTGCTTAGGGCTTTGGTTAAGATGTCAACCACTTGATCTTCCATTTTGCAAAACTTCATGATGATGTTTCACCTTTTTAACATTGTCATTACTTCAACTATGTTGAACCTTTTGAGCATATCCTTGATTTACTTTTCTTGACAATCGAAGGTACCTTTAGAGGTTTGCTTGATCTCTTTTGAAACCATTGTCGAAAAGGAACTTGGATAACCTGTCAGCGGGTCGGGGAACAAAGTATCATACTTTGCTTCTTTCAAACTGATGCAACTTGGTAATCCTTGCTAGTTGCTAAGCTTGATCAGCTTCTTCATTTTCATGTTCAAAATCTTCATTACCAGTGGGAACTGCATCATCTTTGCTCAACTTTGTCTACCAGACCAGGTCCCTCATCAGGTTCATCATCAGCATCAGCTTCTTTGAGATTGCTGGATTCCTGAGGAGTATTTTCTTTAGTAAGCTAACCGCTTAGACTGTCTCTGTGAATCTGAAGCAACTCTTCACTCTCAGAATCCTCTTTGTATTGCTAGTTCTCAATTCTTCAAGACTCATAAAAAATCTCATGAACGCTTTCTTCAATGCACAATTTTTTTATATATATACACCCAATAAGCCTTGTTGGAGGAAGAATATCCTACAAATACTCTTTCATCATTATTGGGATCAAACTTCACCATATCAATCTCCCTATTGGTTAAAATAAAACATTCACAATCAAAAGCCTTTGGATAACTCAATTTAGGCTTTCTATTGTTGAGCATTTCATAGGAGTTTTGAAACATAGTCCAAGTGAACCTTGAGAAGTCATCCACGATCACAAAAATATGCTTCCTTCTTTATCTACTCTAGATCATCACTACACAATACAGATCCATATGGAGCAGTTCAAGAGGTCTGATGGTGCTCATTTACTTCTTCTGCTTGAATGATGAGCTGGTTTGCTTCTCCTTAACACGAGTATCACAATCTTTGTCATCTGCAAATTTTATCTTTGGCAAACTACGAACCAGGTCCGTTGACACAAGTTTGTTTAGTAGAGAAGCACTCACATGGCCAAGTTTCATTTCTTTGTTGTCAAGATCACTTCCCTAGAAATCAGGTTTGTGACCACACACTTATTAGATAAGAACTTAACTTCATTCCCTTTATCACAAATCTGTGAAACACTTGGAAGATTCTACTTCACCCATTAACATAGTACACATCCTCAATGGAGTGTTCCACAGACTTTCCAATCCTGCCTACACCAAGAATACACCCATTATTGCCATTGCCAAATGAGACACTTCCACCTTGAAGTGCCTTGACAGAATGGAAGTTTTCAGTTTTCCCAGTCACGTGCTTTGAGCATCCATTATCCATGAACCTACACTGGCTGCTGCTACTTCCTCTCACCTGTATACCATATTACTTGTTAGCCTTGGGAACCCACTAGAGTCGGAGTTCCTAGTAAGAAAATAAAGGAGTGATAAGAATTTTTTTTCCATTAAGGCTGACTGGTTTTCTTTAACTTAGGACCAGAAGCACAATTAGGTCCCTTCTTCTGCCTGTTCCTCTGTTTGGAATAGTTTGAAAAACATTCTTCATGGTTTTTTCAAATAAGACAATCTTTCTTAAGATGTCCATTTCGCCCACAATGAACGCATATCAAATTATGAGCAACAGAAACATATTTGTTGTGAGGATTTTATAGGGGATCTATCTTCTCACAACCCAACCCTTTTCCATTGTTGTATTTCTGATTAGTCAAATTAGCCAGAATCTATGAAGAATTAGTCCATTTCAAAGAATTGTTCAATTCATCCTTGGCTTTACTAAGATCCATTTGTAACTAAGAATTTCTTTTTAGTGCAGCAGACAGTTTTAACTCAGAGTTTTTCAAATTCTCTTCAAGTTTCAACTCAAAACTACTGAACTTTTTGCATTTAGGGTGGTTTCTGAGTTTTCCTTGAGGTGCAAATTTTTAACCTTCAAAACAATCATTCGATCACTTATTTAAGACATTTGAGACATTAAAGCAATCTTTTCATCTTGGAAAGTGTCTATAGTCTCATTTTGAGCATTCTTTTCAGCAGTTAATTCATCTATAGGGTCTATTAGAACATCCACAAGCTTTCTTAACTTCTTGATGGAATAAGCATTTATGTTTCTTTTAAAGTCGAGAAGGGTTACCTCTTCCATGATGTCTTCGTCGTTTGATTTTTCCATCAATGAGAAGAGTGAGTCAAATATGTCTTCATTGTCTTTGACCTCAAGCATAGATGCATCTTCATGGTGTTCTAATTCCTCTGAGTCACTAGAGGAATTTCCCCAAGCAGCAAGAGCATTCTTTACCACCTCACCAGCAATAGCTTTCCTTCTTGCTTTTTCATGGACCTGGTCCCTACACTTTTCTTTATCTCCTCTATATTTAACGCAGTCTTTGTACTCGAACTTGTGCATTGGACAGTGTCTCATGAAATGTCCTAGTTTTCCACACTTGTGACACAAGCCAATAGCATTTGCTGATCGACTAGAGTTTTCCTTTTTAAGAAAAACTCCGTGTTTCTTGATGATTTTCTTAAATCTTCTTGTCAAGTAGGTCATCTCTTCATCATCATCTGGCAGGTCACTGATGATGCCTTGAGAGATAAAGACTTAACTTTCTTTCCCTCCCTCTTGGATTGATCCTATTGCTTGTTCAGTTCATAGGTCTAAAGATTCCTAATCAGCTCATCCATCGTAAGGGTCTTCAAGTCCCTTGCTTAAGTAATTGCATTAAATTTGCTTTCCCAAGATTTAGGAAGAACGCGAAGAATCTTCTGAACATGCTTGCTTGGGTGAATAGGATCACAAAGACAACGAAGCTTATTGGTGATAGAGGTGAATCTGGTATGCATTTCCTGAATGACCTCCCCTTCTTTCATGCTAAAGTTCTCATATAGAGTTATGAGCATGTCCATTTTTGATTCTTTCACTTGAATTGTTCCCTCGTGAGCTATCTTCAAGCAGTCCCAAATCTCCTTGGCCATTTCAAATGCTGAGATCCTGTTGTATTCATTTGCACCTATCCCACAGACCAACAACTTCTTAGCCTTGTAGTTCTTCTCGATTTTCTTTCTATCAGCTTCATCATATTCTCTTCTAGTTTTGGGAACCGCTCGAGTTGAATCTCCTTCTTTCACATCCTTTGTTGAAACATAATGGCTATAAAGAATGATGTTTCATAGTTAACTGTCTTCAGCCATGATGTAGTCATGCATTCTAGTCTTCCACTATCCATGATATTATCCATTACAGCGAGGAGGGCATGTAGTTTATTGTCCTTCTTCCAAACTAGGTGGAACTACCATCGTTGAGGGATCCTTTCTTGATGTTAATCAAATAGAAAGAACCCGCTCTGATACCAATTGTTAGAATGGATGCATCCATTAATGGTCACTGGACCAGGTCCCTCGATAGAATAATAGTGCAAAAAATAAATAACTCAAAGTAAATCAAGTACAAGGAATTTATATGGAAACCCCCTTGCTCAATGGAGGATGAAACCTCGACCTGTACTCACAGGATTTCAACCCAAACTTCATTTCACTCAAAATGGAGCAATTCTTCAAATTGTAGACTCTTGAATCCGTTCCCCTTATTGTAGCAACTCTACTACAAAGGAAACTAAGCAATAACTCTATTACATACTAAACCAACTAACTCTAGTTGATCTAGACTTCAAGATCCCAACAAGGCTAACTCTAGCCACCAACTTAGATCTCGAAGATAATAGAGGAGACAAGCTGCAACTCTGCTACACCCACATATCAACTAACTCTAGTTGAAATTCCTAGGCAACTCTACCCAAGAGAACATCAAATCAATGATGTAAAAAGGCTTGACTAAAACATGGATGATTCAACTAACTAACTCTAGTTAATCTGATTCAAACTAAAGACTTAGACAAGCAACCGATCTACTATCCATTATAACTTAGGAGTAGATTTACAATATAAGAACACAAGACACAAAACTCAAAAATATAACAAAAGACACTTCAACACTCCATCAGGTCCCTTGTTGAGTATGCGCTGTGTTCTTCCTTGAACATGGATTTTTCTTTGTAAGCTTATGAATTTTCAGAATTCAAAACTTTATTTGCAAAAACTTGGTTGTCTCTATAGGAAGAGACTAATATAAAATGGACATAAACCCTTGGGGAAAAGCCATTAGTTTGGAGCTTGCTGCTTCGTGCACCAACCACATAAGATTTGACAGCTTTTAGACAGTTGTCTTCTGTCCTTTTCATATACGCAGTCTTTCCTCGCCCAAGTCCCTTGTTAGATCCGAAAGTTTGCTTAATCATCAAAACTTCAAGTCAACTCCAAAATAACAAATTACTATAATGAATATGCTAGTGCAATTGGTTTTAGCATAAAAAAAGAATATGCTAACAAAAACAAAGTCCAAGGGTATGTGACTTTAAGAAAGTTTACATGTTATAACGAAGGGTATAGAAACGAAATCAAACGAGTTATGGTGGTTCAAAATCATAGGCAGGAAACTAGAAGGGGTGCTTAGCTCATATTATTATTAGTCATCAATCAAATGAAATGTTTCGCATCACATCATTTGAAGAGAAACATAATCATCCTCTTGTTTCTCCTTCTTTGGCTAATTTTTTACCCTCACAAAGAAAGATAAATGTTGCTAAATTGACTTATTTGATGATTTAGGAATACGTCCTAAAGCTTCAATTGATTATGCTGCTCGTCTAGTTGGAGGAGAATCTTTTCTAGGTTACACAAAGAGAGATCAAAAGAATTATCTTCGGGATAAAAGAAAAGAAAGTTTGAAACATGGAGTGGCTCGTATTTGGTAGATTATTTTGAGAAAAAAATACTTGAAGATCTTGCTTTTCGGTATTCTTTACAATTAGATGATGATGGTTTGATAACTGATGTACTCTGGTCCGATGAAAAGATGATAAGAGAATATAAGATTTATGGAGATATTGTTTCCTTTGATACAACATATAGAACAAATAATGAGTATCGACCATTGGCATTGCTTGTTGGTTTGAATAATCATAGGGAAATGGTTATATTTGGTGCAACCCTCGTATATGAAGAATCAACTGAATCATTTGAATAACTTTTTAATATATTCTTTAGGATTATGTCTGCAGATAAACCACAAACATTTTTTACTGATCAAGATCCTACTATATGTTCTGTTATCTCATTAGTAATACCACATGTGTATCATCGCCATTGTGTATGGCACTTGGAAAAGAATGTGTCTAAACATATTAGTCATATTTTAAGAGATAATGCATCATTTCCAAGAGATTTTAGCAAATTGTTTTAAGATAATGAGTATCAAGAGGATTTCTTAAGTGCAGGGCAGGACATGCTTGATAAATATGATCTTGCGGATAATAGCTCGCTGAAAACCACATTTGCTATAAGAGAGAAATGGTCCATGTCATACGGAAGAAATACATTCTCATATGCGAAGCACACAATTAAGTGAGAGTTTTAATGGATCTTTAAGAGGATACATGAAATCTGATTTGGATAATGTTAAATTTTTAAAGCATTTTCAAAGATCAGTGGATGATAAGCGCAACAATGAGAATAAGTCTAATTTTGACATGACTCAAAATATACCTATTTTGAAGGTTAAACATCCTTTATTGATTCATGCTAGGGAAGTATACACCCCAACGATATTTGATATGTGAAACGATCCCAAAAATGCCCGAAAATGTGCTTCGGAAACACCTATAATTGTAATTTCCATATATCTCAAAATCCGTGCATGATTTCGGAAATTCGACTTCATATTCTTATTTGTGGGGTCAAATTGAGTGGGAAATGGGTCTAACCCGAATTTTAGAGCAACCGTATCAAAATTCGAAAATCGCAAAAATTGCGATTTGGAGGGTCAACTTTAAAGGGGCATATCTCTTAGCACACAAGGAACTGGAAGGGCTGCAAACTATCAAATTAAAGCTCTTTGAGTTAACGTTCCAACTCACTTGGTTTCACCTTAGTCCGAGTTAGGATGAGGGAGTTATGACCATTTTCGTAAAACCTGTCTGTGCAGATTTGCAATTTGCAATTTAGGCGGGTTGGAGACTTTTTTTTTATAAAAAGGGGATATGTCCCATACTTAGTCATTTTTCTTAACTCCAAAAACACTCTATAAGCCCTCTCAAAAAAATTCCCAAGATCTTCAACCAAATTCAAACATCTCAAGCTCTAATTCCGGATTCAAGACTCAATCTCAAGCTTCGATTCTCCATTCCAATCTTCATCAAGGATTCTCCAAAGTTGAGGTATGTGGGTTTGATTGTGGAAACCTTCCTTTCCACAAGTCCAACCATTTATCCTCTATTTCTACTTCAAGTTTATGGGTCCTTATGATTATTTATGAACTCTTGAATTATGGAATTACTACTACACACCCTATTATGGTCCATTTTGCATATTATCATGAAATGGAATTATTATGTGATGTTTATGGTTTACATGCTTCCATGATCAAATTATGAAGGTTGATATATATATGTATGTTGTTGGTGGGCTGATTTATATGGATTTTGGAATTGGTTGGACTTAGTATTCTTGAAATACATGATTTCATTTACATGAACAATTGCCCACCTTGTGTTTGATAAAATGCCCATTTATAGAATTCTTAGGAAAGGGAAGGTCCAAGGTACGTCCTATGAGTCGGATGGTTATGTAATTACTGAAATGATGATGAAATGGACACATGTATATGATTTTCTCTATATAAGTGTTGTGAGTCGACCAAGCCTAGTACGGGGGTAGTAGGCCCGTATAACCGTATCGAGGGGTTGGTACCTTGGTTGCCTAGTACGGGGGGTAGTAGGCCCGTATAACCGTATCGAGGGGTTTGTACCTTGGTCCCTAGCTCGGGGGGTGGTAGGCCCGTGTAACCATATTGAGGGGTTTGTACCTCTTTCGCCTCTCCAAGGGGTGGTAGGCCTTGGAAATACTATATTGATGGTCACTCGCCACACATGTACTACGTCCCACTAAATATGATTTTTATGTAAGCATCATTATACATATCATTTCGTTAATATGCTATCTATTGGGTATGATTACGCATTTTTTTCTATGATGTCCATCTAATGTAGCATTGCATTGCATCCCATATACTTAGTACATTCAAATGTACTAACGCATACTCTATGCCTACATGATGTCACCATGTAGGGACCGGAGCACCGCTTGACCATCCTCCTCCGCGTGGCTAGTACGATTTTCTATAGTGGTTATTGGTGAGTCCTCCATTTCGGGGACGTTGCTCATGATCTTTTGCTATGTATAAAACTTTTCCTTTCTAGTTATGTTTTGACTATGAGGGTGAGCCCGGTAGTTTGTCTTGGCCCCCGCTAAGTACTCATGTTTAGAGGTGGTGTTGGACAAGTTGTGTATTATGCTTGAGCTTGACTCATCTATGGTATTTATGTATCATTTCTTTTTTTTTTTTGCTCCCTTAGTCCCGATTTCCCCCTTGATTATGCTTATCGCTTATGGTCATTTAATTGCTTCCGCGACCAAGGATGTGTAATGATACGCTATGAGGCTTGTTTGGGGTTCCTTCGGGTTCCCCATTCGCCGGTCACATCTAGGCCCTAGGCTTGGGTCGTGACAAACTTGGTATCAGAGCACTAGGTAGAATGATCCTCGGAGTCCAACACACTGCGTTGATTAGAGTCCGATTCATGGTTGTGTTGTGCACCACAACTATGAGTAGGAGGCTATGAGACGTTTTAGGAAATGTTTCCCTTCTCCAAGTTCTAAGTCGTGCTGTAGAAGTTGAATTAAGTTCTTCCCTAACGGTTGTTCTTTGTTATGTTAGATCATGCCTAATACAAGAGGAAGACGAGCCCGCGCACCCGAAGAACAACCGACCAATGGGGATCTTCGTGATGCCCTTACTTTATTTGCACAAGCTATGGCTAATCAAGCCAACCACGGGACCCAAGCCCCTCAGGCTCCTACCCCGGCATCTCGGGTGAGAAACTTCGTGCGGATGAATCCCCCAGAATTCTATGGGTCTAAGTTAGATGAAGACCCTCAAGAGTTCATTGATGAAGTCCACAAGATATTAGCAATCATGGGCGTGAGGTCAGAAAATAAGGCGGAGTTGGCGGCCTACCAACTAAAAGGAGTGGCCCAAATATGGTACAACCAATGGAAGAGAGAGAAGGGGGCTGTCACGACCCAAGCCTAGGGCCTAGGTGTGACCGGCGAATGGGGAACCCGAAGGAACCCCAAACAAGCCTCATAGAGTATCATTACACATTCTTGGTCGCGGAAGCAATTAAATGACCATAAGCGATAAGCATAGTCAAGGGGAAATCGGGACTAAGGGAGCAAGAAGAAAAAAAAGAAATGATACATAAATACCATAGATGAGTCAAGCTCAAGCATAAAACACAACTTGTCCAACACCACCTCTAAACATGAGTACTTAGCGGGGCCAAGACAAACTACCGGGCTCACCCTCATAGTCAAAACATAACTAAAAAGGAAAAGTTTTATACATAACAAAAGATCATGAGCAACGTCCCCGAAATGGAGGACTCACCAATAACCACTATAGAAACTCGTACTAGCCACGCGGAGGAGGATGGTCAAGCGGTGCTCCGGTCCCTACATGGTGACATCATGTAGGCATAGAGTATGCGTTAGTACATTTGAATGTACTAAGTATATGGGATGCAATGCAATGCTACATTAGATGGACATCATAGGAAAAATGCGTAATCATACCCAATAGATAGCATATTAATGAAATGATATGTATAATGATGCTTACATAAAAATCATATTTATGGGACGTAGTACATGTGTGGCGAGTGACCATCAATATAGTATTTCCAAGGCCTACCACCCCCTTGGAGAGGCGAAAGAGGTACAAACCCCTCAATATGGTTACACGGCCTACCACCCCCCGAGTTAGGGACCAAGGTACAAACCCCTCGATATGGTTGAACAGGGCCTTACCACCCCCGTGCTAGGGACCAAGGTACAAACCCCTCCGATATGGTTACACGGGCCTCCCCCCCCCCGGGGTAGGGACCGAGGTACAAACCCCTCGATATGGTTACACGGGCCTACCACCCCCCGTGCTAGGGACCAAGGTACCAACCCCTCGATATGGTTATACGGGCCTACTCCCCCCCCGTACTAGGCAACCAAGGTACAAACCCCTCGATATGGTAATACGGGCCTACTACCCCCCGTACTAGGCATGGTCGACTCACAACACTTATTTAGAAAAAATCATATACATGTGTCCATTTCATCATCATTTCAGTAATTACATAACCATCCGTCTCATAGGACGTACCTTGGACCTTCCCTTTCCTAAGAATTCTATAAATGGGCTTTTTATCAAACACATGGTGGGCAATTGTTCATGTAAATGAAATCATGTATTTCAAGAATACTAATTCCAACCAATTCAAAAATCCATATAAATCAGCCCACCAACAAACATACATATATATATCAACCTCATAATTTGATCATGGAAGCCATGCTTAAACCATAAACATCACATAAAAATCCATTTCCATGATAATATGCAAAAGACCATAATAGCGGTGTGTAGTTAGTAATTCCGTATTCAAGGAGTTTCATAAATAAATTCAAAGGGACCCATAAACTTGAAGGAGGAATAGAGGATAAATGGTTGGACTTGTGGAAAGGAAGGTTTCCACAATCAAACCCACATACCTCAACTTTGGAGAATCCTTGATGAAGATTGGAATGGAGAATCGAAGCTTGAGATTGAGTCTTGAATCCGGAATTAGAGCTTGAGATGTTTGAATTTGGTTGAAGATCTTGGTGGAATTTTTGGAGAGGGCTTAGAGAGTGTTTTTTGGAGTTTAGAAAATGACTAAATATGGGACATATCCCCTTTTTATAAAAAATGCCTCCAACCCGCCTAGAAAAAAACTGCTCACTGGAAATTGCAAATCTGCACAGACAGATTTTACGAAAATGGTCATAACTCCCTCATCCTAACTCGGACTAAGGTGAAACCAACTGCGTTGGAAAGCTAACTCAAAGAGCTTTAATTTGATAGGTTGCAGCCCTTCCAGTTCCTTGTGTGCTAAGAGATATGCCCCTTTAAAGTTGACCCTCCAAATCGCAATGTTTGCGATTTTTGAATTTTGATACGGTTGCTCTAAAATTCGGGTTAGACCCATTTCCCACTCAATTTGACCCCACAAATAAGAATTTGAAGTCGAATTTCCGAAATCATGCACGGATTTTGAGATATATGGAAATTACAATTATAGGTGTTTCCGAAGCACATTTTCGGGCATTTTTGGGGTCGTTTCAATATCTCCCCCTTGGGAACATTCGTCCCCGAATGTTAAAGAAACGTACATGAGAGACACAAACATGGCAATTTCAGCCCACATAAGGATGCAACAATGCACTTACACCTTATTTCAAAACCTCAACATAGTTGTAAAACCACAATGAACTTGTCAACTTAAGCATGAATGTATGCAATGACATGGGGGCTGAACTTAAGACCTGAGATTTTATAAAGGGCTTAGATCAATACCTTAGGCTCGAGTGGAGTGGAAAAGATAAGGATATCGCCTTTGCATGTCCGCTTCGGCCTCCCAAGTAGCACTTTCAACTTGTTGATTTCTCCAAAGGACTTTAATGGAAGCCACATCTTTGTTTCTCAACCTCTTCACTTGTCTATCTAAAATCTGAACCGGAACCTCTTCATAGGTCAAATTATCTTCAACAACACCCACAACATCAAGAGACACAATGGCATTCGGATCACCCACACACTTCCTCAACATAGACACATGAAATACCGGATGAACCAAATCCATCTCGCTAGGCAATTCCAACTCATAAGCTACCTTACCAATTCTCCTCATCACCTTATAAGGACCCACGTATCTTGGGCTCAACTTGCCCTTCTTACCAAAACGAACCACACCCTTCATGGGTGTCACCTTCAAATAAACCCAATCACCAACTCGGAATTCAAGAGCCCTTCTCCTCACATCGGCATAGGACTTTTGGCGACTTTGGGCCATCTTCAACCTTTCTCTAATCAACCTAACCTTCTCAAGAGCCTCCATAACTAGGTCTGGTCCTAACAAGGCCACCTCACCAACCTCAAACCACCCAACCGGTGATCTACAACGCCTCCCATAGAGAGCCTCAAAAGGAGCCATACCGATGCTAGAATGATAGCTATTGTTATAGGCAAACTCAATCAATGGAAGATGATCATCCCAACTACCCTTCAGCTCCAATACACAAGCCCTAAGCATATCCTCAAGTGTTTGGATAGTCCTTTCGGCTTGTCCATCCGTTTGCGGGTGAAAGGCCGTAGAAAGCTTGACTCTCGTACCTAGACCCCTTTGGAAAGACTTCCAAAAGTGTGAAGTAAATTGAGTACCACGGTCCGATATGATGGATAGAGGAATCCCATGCAACCTTACCAAGTCATGAATATATAACCTTGCATAATCTTCCGCCCCATATGTTGTCTTTACCGGTAGAAAATGAGCCGATTTTGTCATCCTATCAACCACCACCCAAATAGAATCAAAACCTTTTCTAGTCTTGGGTAAACCAACTACAAAATCCATATTAATTTCTTCCCACTTCCAAGTAGGAATCTCTATGTCTTGGGTTAGACCACCCGGCCTTTGATGTTCGGCCTTGACTTGTTGACAACTATGACAACCGGAGACGAATTTGGCAATGTCTTTCTTCATGCCTCTCCACCAATACACATCCCTCAAATCTCTATACATTTTGGTGGAACCGGGGTGGATGGAATAGGAAGAATTATGAGCCTCCTCAAGAATTTTCTCCCTCAAACCATCAACACAAGGCACACACAACCTACCTTGGTACCTAAGGGCACCATCCCCCCCTTGCGGAGAAAACTTCCACCTTGCCCTCTTTCACCAAGGCTTCAATTCAAACAAGGAAGAATCAAGATCTTGTTTTGCTATCCACCTCATCAACCAAGGAAGACCAGCACCACTCAAACAACGACCACACCCACATTACCACCTTCAACCTAACCGCCCATCCTAGCAACCGCTGTACCTCCTATTCCATTCCCTAAATCACAATATCAACATGAGCTAGGCTACCCCATAGACAACCTACTCAAAGCATCCGCCACCACATTAGCTTTTACGGGATGATAAATGCCACCATATCATATCTTTAAAGCAAACACCACCGCGGCTAATTCCAGATCATGCGTAGGATAGTTCTTTTCATGCACTTTGAGTTGTCTAGAAGCATAGGCTATCACCTTACCATTTTGCATTAGGACACAACCCAAGCCAACTCTAGAAGCATCACAATACACAAAAAATCCCTCAAGCCCATCCGGTAGTGACAATATAGGAGCGGACACAAGTTTATCTTTCAAGGTTTGAAAACTCCTTTCGCAACCTCGTGGTCCACTCAAACTTAGCTTCTTTTGTGTCACTTAGTCCATGGGAGAAGCAATAGAAGAAAACCCATTCACAACTTCCGGTAGTAACCCGCTAAGCCCAAGAAGCTCCTATTATCCGACGGGGTCAATGGCCTAGGCCAATTTCTAATCACATCGGTCTTCTTAGGGTCTACCTTAATACCATCCCCCGACACCACATGACCTAGGAAGGCAACCTCCCTCAGCCAAAATTCACATTTTTCATACTTGGCATACAACTTCTCCTCTCTTAATCTTTGCAACACAACCCTCAAGTGACCCATATGTTCTTCCTCACTATGCGAAAAGATTAAAATATCATCAATGAAGACCACAACAAAGGAATCAAGGTAGGGTTTAAAGACCCTATTCATTAGGTCCATGAAGGTAGCCGGTGCATTGGTCAACCCAAAGGACATGACCACAAATTCATAATGTCCATACCTATTCCGGAAGGCTGTCTTGGGAATGTCACCCTCCCTCACCTTCACTTGATGATACCCGGACCGAAGATCAATCTTAGAGAAGTGGCTAGCCCCTTGCAATTGGCCGAACAAGTCATCAATCCTAGGAAGAGGATATTTATTCTTGACGGTGACCCTATTGAGTTGCCGATAATCAATACACATCCTAAAGGACCCATCTTTCTTCTTCACAAACAACACCGGTGCCCCCCATGGTGATTGGCTAGGCCTAATAAAACCCTTCTCCAACAAGTCCCTCAATTGTTCTTTCAACTCCTTTAACTCCGCCGGGGCCATACGGTAAGGGGGCATAGAAATGGGTTGAGTATCGGGGAGGAGGTCTATGCCAAAATCTATTTCCCTTTTGGGAGGAACATCGGGAAGGTCATTAGGAAAGACATCAAGGAATTCATTTACGCCCGGAACCGACTCTATAAGAAGGGTTTTGGACTCCACATCCCTAACCCTCACAAGGTGATAGAGACACCCCTTAGAGATCAACTTACGGGCTTTAATGCAAGAGATGAATCTACCCTTGACTACCACATTTTGGCTTTCCCACTCAAGAATGGGTTCACTTGGGAATTGGAACTTGACCCTTCGGGTTCTACAATCAATAGAAGAATAGTATGCATGCAACCAATCCATCCCAAGAACAACATCAAAATCCACCATGTTCAACTCAACAAGATCACAAGGCAATATTTTATGCAAGATGCAAATAGGACAATTTCTATAGACATTCCTAGCAACAATATATGCACCAATAGGAGTAGACACCTTATATGACTCACGCAACGAGTCGGGCTCGTCTTCCTCTTGTATTAGACATGATCTTGCATAGAAAAGAACAACCGTTAGGGAAGAACTTAATTCAACTCTACAGCACGACTTAGAACATAGAGAAGGGAAACATTTCCTAAAACGTCTCATAGCCTCCTACTCATAGTTGTGGTGCACAACACAACCATGAATCGGACTCTAATCAACGCGGTGTGTTGGACTCCGAGGATCATTCAACCTAGTGCTCTGATACCAAGTTTGTCACGACCCAAGCCTAGGGCCTAGGTGTGACCGGCGAATGGGAAACCCGAAGGAACCCCAAACAAGCCTCATAGAGTATCATTACACATTCTTGGTCGCGGAAGCAATTAAATGACCATAAGCGATAAGCATAATCAAGGGGAAAACGGGACTAAGGGAGCAAGAAAAAAAAAAGAAATGATACATAAATACCATAGATGAGTCAAGCTCAAGCATAAAACACAACTTGTCCAACACCACCTCTAAACATGAGTACTTAGCGGGGGCCAAGACAAACTACCGGGCTCACCCTCATAGTCAAAACATAACTAAAAAGGAAAAGTTTTATACATACCAAAAGATCATGAGCAACGTCCCCGAAATGGAGGACTCACCAATAACCACTATAGAAACTCGTACTAGCCACGCGGAGGAGGATGGTCAAGCGGTGCTCCGGTCCCTACATGGTGACATCATGTAGGCATAGAGTATGCGTTCGTACATTTGAATGTACTAAGTATATGGGATGCAATGCAATGCTACATTAGATGGACATCATAGGAAAAATGCGTAATCATACCCAATAGATAGCATATTAATAAAATAATATGTATAATGATGCGTACATAAAAATCATATTTAATGGAACGTAGTACATGTGTGGCGAGTGACCATCAATATAGTATTTCCAAGGCCTACCACCCCCTTGGAGAGGCGAAAGAGGTACAAACCCCTCGATATGGTTACACGGGCCTACCACCCCCCGTGCTAGGCGACAAGGTACAAACCCCTCGATATGGGTTACAACGGGCCCTAACCACCCCCCGTGCTAGGACCAAGGTACAAACCCCTCGGATATGGGTTTACACGGGCCTACCACCCCCCGTGCTAAGGGACCAGGTACAAACCCTCGATATGGTTACAGCGGGCCTACCACCCCCGTGCTAGGGACAAGGACAACCCTCGATATGGTATACGGCCTACTACCCCCGTACTAGGCAACCAAGGTACAAACCCCTCGATATGGTTATACGGGCCTACTACCCCCCGTACTAGGCTTGGTCGACTCACAACACTTATATAGAGAAAATCATATACATGTGTCCATTTCATCATCATTTCAGTAATTACATAACCATCCGACTCATAGGACGTACCTTGGACCTTCCCTTTCCTAAGAATTCTATAAATGGGCATTTTTTCAAACACATGGTGGGCAATTGTTCATGTAAATGAAATCATGTATTTCAAGAATACTAATTCCAACCAATTCCAAAATCCATATAAATCAGCCCACCAACAACATACATATATATATCAACCTTCATAATCTGATCATGGAAGCATGTAAACCATAAACATCACATAATAATTCCATTTCATGATAATATGCAAAATGGGCCATAATAGGGTGTGTAGTAGTAATTCCATAATTCAAGAGTTCATAAATAATCATAAGGACCCATAAACTTGAAGTAGAAATAGAGGACAAATGGTTGGACTTGTGGAAAGGAAAGGTTTCCACAATCAAACCCACATACCTCAACTTTGGAGAATCCTTGATGAAGCTTGGAATGGAGAATCGAAGCTTGAGATTGAGTCTTGAATCCGGAATTAGAGCTTGAGAAGTTTGAATTTGGTTGAAGATCTTGGTGGAATTTTTGGAGAGGGCTTAGAGAGTGTTTTTGGAGTTTAGAAAATGACTAAGTATGGGACATATCCCCTTTTTATAAAAAATGACTCCAACCCGCCTAAAGAAAACTGCTCGCTGGAAATTGCAAATCTGCACAGACAGGTTTTACGAAAATGGTCATAACTCCCTCATCCTAACTCAGACTAAGGTGAAACCAAGTGCGTTGGAAAGCTAACTCAAAGAGCTTTAATTTGATAGGTTGCAGCCCTTCCAGTTCCTTGTGTGCTACGAGATATGCCCCTTTAAAGTTGACCCTCCAAATCGCAATTTTTGCGATTTTCGAATTTTGATACGGTTGCTCTAAAATTCGGGTTAGACCCATTCCCCACTCAATTTGACCCCACGAATAAGAATATGAAGTAGAATTTCCGAAATCATGCACGGATTTTGAGATATATGGAAATTACAATTATAGGTGTTTCCGAAGCACATTTTCCGGCATTTTTGGGGTCGTTTCACAGAGCTTGCCAGATCTGCTTCTTGAGACGTCATTCTTCTGTTCGAGAGAATACTGAAATCCTTTATGGTTTATTTTTCCTTTTCAGGTTTGTTTTTCTTGTATTCCAGTTCCCACATCGGACAATACTTTATAAAATGGTCAGTACTTCCGCACTTATGACAAACTTGCTGTTCATGAGAGACTTCATCTGGAGTTCTGGGAACTTGATTCCTTTTCTGAAAGTTGTTATCTCTTCTGAGTAGCTTCAGAAACCTTCTAGTCATAAGAGCCATGTTTTCTTCTTCGAAATCGGTTTTCTCGGTTGCCTTTAGCACCAAATTCTTTTTCCTTTTGTCACCAATCATTTCCCGTTCCTGGTTCTTCTTGATCTCATAGGTTATGACTTATGAGATTCCCAATAAACTCATCCATGGTTACAATGTCCAAATCACGGGCTTCAATGATTGATTCAACCTTGCTTTTCCATGAATTTGGGAGAATATTGAGAAGCTTTTGTACTGCCTTTCCACTGGGAACTAACTGACCAAGAGAATGCATCTCATTGATGATTGATCTGAACCTTGTAGGCATCATCTGGATAGTTTCACCATCCTTTATTCTAAAAAGTTTATATTTCCTGTTAAACACATCCATATTTGATTTATTTACCTGGCTAGTTCCCTCATGTCCAGTTTGTAAAGTATCCCAAATTTCCTTGGTTGTGGAGTAGAATGATATTCAATTATATTCATCAGGGCCAATTCCACGTATCAGTATCTTTTTTGCCTTATCATTATTTTGAACGACGATCTTGTCCTCACATGTAAGTTCCAATTTTCCTTTAGGAACTCGATCTGGTTGTTCCATCAGCCTCCAGCGTGGTAGGAATGGTTGGGCCATCAAGCACAACATTCCATAGATCATGATTCTCATCAATAATGAAATCCATCATTCTATTTTCCCACCACCTATAGTATTGACTATTGAAGAGAGGCGGTCGAGTTTGCGAAGCTCCTTCTTGCGATGTTGGTGGAGCAGCCATGCATTCTTTTCAATCTATGGGACTAACTCTAGTACATCAACTCAACCGTTTACTCAAACTGTTCGAACTATTCTCCAAGAAGTCAAACTCACTTCTTACCAACCTCACATAATCACTAAAATGCTTAAGCAAAACCTATAAACTATTACAACTCAGAAACAATCCTATTTCAAGAACTACCCTTAAACCCCAACTATCACTATGTAACAACCTTGGGTCTCTTGAGTTGAGTTGTTCTCCTACTTGCTTTGGAACCTATCCTTTTTACCTGATATATGTTTTAGCTTGCGTACCCTAATTTTGTTGTCAAGTCTCTTTGTTGTAGTCCAATTACCTACAAGGAAACTCTAAGGAGTACGACTTATGGTAGGAGACTCTAACCAAAAATGATACCTTTCCATCTTTGACACGAATTCCTTACTGATTTGAATTCTTCTTGTTTTTCACCTTATTTCTAATGATTTATTCAGTTCCACGTGTTATATGCAATATAAGATAAATACTACTTTGGTGCTCTTCAATATGTAAGCCTTATGTGTCTTATTCTGAGGGTAAGCTAAGTCAATTTATGCGTGATCCGAGGGAGTCACATTTTATGGCACTGAATCGGCTGCTACGGTATCTTAAGGGTACTATTGATCTTGGCTTACACATCCATCCACTACTTCTTTTGCTATTACTGGAATTTCAGATGTGGATTGGGCTGGTTGTCCTGATGGTAGGAGATCTACTAATGGTTATTGCATTTATCTTGGCCCTAATTTTGTGTTCTGGTGTTTTAAGAAGCAAAATGTGGTAGCTACATCAAGCACGGAATCTGAACATCGTGGCTTAGCTTACTGCATCAGTTGAAAGTAATTAGAGAACTAAGTGTTGTCAGTCCTGCTGCCCCAAATTGTGGTGTGATGATTTAGCAGCAACTTATCTCACAGCTAATCCAATTTTTCATGCTCGCATTTAGCCATCTAGCTTGATTTTCACTTTGTCAGGGAAAAGGTGGCATTGAAAGATTTGGATGTTCGTTATATTAGCTCCACAGATCAAATTGCCGACATCATGACCAAAAGTCTCTCGACAAAACAATTTCAATTCTTGAAAGCCAAGCTTACGGTGTTTTCACCACAGTTGTGCTTGCAGGGGAATGTTAGGAATAATCGAGATACTACATAATATTTGAATTCAAGTTTGGATATATGTATTGTAGAGATAAGATAGGATATAATATTTTATTTTTAAAAATAAAATATTATATCCTATCTTATCTCTTCAATACATATATCCAAACTTTAAAAATAATATCATTATTATTAAAATAAACTTTCGATTAAATAATTACACATCGAGAGAGTAAAATACAAGTTTTTGTGATTGATTAATGTAT
The DNA here is from genome assembly GCA_018342035.1 of Solanum appendiculatum. NCBI lineage: Eukaryota > Viridiplantae > Streptophyta > Magnoliopsida > Solanales > Solanaceae > Solanum > Solanum appendiculatum. Next base: position 2,953,301 of record JAGDQO010000335.1, read on the forward strand.
ATAGTTATATGGTGACTTGTTTATCAAGATCAATATAATTGGATATTGTCTAAACGTACAAAGATGAACACTAAATTTTTTACCTAAGTACATGTGCTTATTTTGATTTCATGCGTTACAAACATGTAATGGAGTGAAACTAGCATAATACTTACTTAATTATGGATGATAGTCCTAGAGTACGTTCATTTCATCTATTATGGGGTGAAATAACAGTTCTACTTAGAGTGTGGTAAAACTCAGTAACTTTGGCCCAAATACTATATTTGTGTTTAAGAATTTACTTGTAATATGTATAAATAATTTATCTAAAACCAGTGTGCAATCAAGTAGCGGCCAATAATGATCATTGAGGAAAGTGAGGAAAGAAGATAAGTATTTGAAGTAGGAAAGGAAAAGTGTGATATTCAAATTAGATTTAGATTTGAAAAAAAGATAGGTTTCTGATGAATAAAATAGTTGTAGCCGTTGGCTTGGGGCTGCTAATACTAAACATAAGTTCAATTATGATCGAACAATATTGGTGCAAACAAATCAAAACATTAATTTAACTTAAATAATTTTTAAAAATACGATGCATCGATTAAATCATAACTAAGCCTTTGAAAAAAATTAAAAGATTAGATGTTGTGGAGGAATACTCATCATTGCGAGTTCTTTATTATTGTTGGATTAAGCTAACATGTTTATCTCCCCAAAATTACGTGAAGAGAGATGTGTGATAGTTATATCATTCCTAATAGAAGGCACTCTAAAATTATTCAATTCACCTTGCAAAAAAAAAGGAGTTAATTGCAATAAAGAATAAATACAACAAACATGGAAAAGACAAGAGGAAGGATAACAATACATTTTGGAAGTAGAAAAGTTGTGATAGAAATTGGAATTTGAGAGTTAGGTATAAGAATATACACTATTATTTAAAAATTGATTTCATCTCCTTTCTTGGGCCTCTTTTGAAACCTAAGTCAAATCTACTTCGAATCACTTCACGTTTAAGTTTTGAACTCCTCTTGATGTTTTCAATTGATTGAAACAACACTTAATCCAAAGTCCAAGCCACTAACAAACTTGAAAAATCTAGATCTGAAATTTAACTCAATCTACTCTCAATCACTTTAAATTTATGTTTTAAACTCTTCTTGATGTTTTCAATCAAATGGACCAACACCCAATCCAAATAACTAACAAACTCGAATTTAAGTTTTACATGACTTGTATTTTTGGCTTTTAGGTGCAATTGGTTTTGGTATTACTCATTATGAAAAGATAAGTTTTGGGTTTGTAGCGTTTGTTTGTGTACCTATAGGAAGTTTCAAGTCGGATTTATTTTATGCCTCGTGAAATATTAACCAACCGTCATTTGCTATCTAAGGATTGTCTAAGGAATGAAAATAAATGTTAAATTATATATAGAGAGGGTCAAACTAGGAAAAAAGATAAAATATGGACCAATTTTGGTAGCATTATTGCTGCAACTTATAGAGAAAGTAAGTTTTCCTTTTCTTTATGTGTATTCTATAATTAAGGCATTAATTGTTGAATTATGACCAAAAGATAAAATGCATTGACTCTTATATCATAAGCTAACAAGAGTTGATATTTTCCGAGAGAATGTTCCAATTAACCATTTATTAATTCGACGAGATATTACTTTTATATTGACCCTTTGGCTCATTGTAAATTGTAAGTAGTAAATGCTGAATATAATTATTTTTAATCCAAACTGTGTTTATATCAGTTCAATAAAACATAAGAAACAATCTTCAATACAGATTCTCACCTTACTTCAACATTTCACTATGATACATTGATATAATTTAGCCAACAAAGTTGACTAAACTTCCTAAACCTTTGATTACAGGGAAACAATAATACTTTTGTCTTTGGAACTTGGATTATATCAATCATCTCTCCAATCCATTCTTGTCAAAAATGCGTACATTGAATGTCATCATTCCATCATAATGGAAAAGTAGAAACTCACCCCCTTCAAAAGACTGCTTCTTTTGAAATTTCTTCCAACCTGCACAATGGAAGAACGTCCCATTTTCATCCTCTCGTAGTTGCATGTTCCAATACTTGCCACAAGGCCCTTTTAGTAGTACTATTTCAACTGCTTCTGCGGTTATATACTTCACAATTTCTGGTGGAATTCTCTACAACATGGGAAAAAATAACGTTCTTGAGTTTGAGTTTCATCGTCATTTATCAACGTAATATATTTTTCGTATATTTAATAAGAGAAAACATTTAGGATACTTGTGCAGAGTAGGCATAGATCTTAAAACATTAAGTAATAGTGTTCATTGGAGTATAATTGATCTAATTAGTTGAGTTCAAGTTTTACTTTTTTCATTCGTCAATAAAAATTATAGTTGACTTTTCACGATTTAAGTTGAATTCAAGTTTCAATTCTGCCCATGAACAAAGATATTTGCACGTGTAAGCCGTAAGTAAGATCAAACAAGCATCAGAGGAGCACGTTATCTAGAAGCTAAGTATATAAATGAAAGTGTTTACTCGCTGGCAATTTAAATTTGGGAATAAGATTATACACCTAAAAGAACTAAATGAATATCAAATTTATAAATAAGTATTTTCTCTCTAGATAGTATTTGATAAGATTTGTAGATCTAAAATTAGTGGTAAAAAGAGTTGACTCTTAACTATTCAAGTGTTAGTTCAAGTTTCACCTCCACCCTTAAACACAAATATTTTCACATGTGTAACCCATGAGTAAGACCAAACAAACATAAGTACTCACTCTGGATAAGATTTGCATATCTAAAATTAATATTAGCTAGAATTTACCTTTAATGATTTAAGAGGAGTCAAGTTACTACCCATCATAAATATTTGCACATGTGTAGTTCATGAGTAAGATTAAGAAAGAACGAGATTACCACATTGTCTGGATCTAAAAAAAAAGAAGAAATGAAAGCAATCTCCTTAACAATTTAAATTTATGAATAAAATTTGATCTAAAAGAAATAAACAAAAATGTTCTCCCTTGATAAGATTTTTAGATCTAAAATTAGTGTTAATAAGAGTTAACTCTTAACTATTTAAGTGAAGTCAAGTTATCATCCATCAACAAAAGTTTAATTCAAGAGTTTGATCAAGCAAGCACGTAAGAACCTGTTGTCAATCTTGATCTAAAAATAAATAAATGAAATCATTTTCTCTGTCAATTCAAATTTATGAAAAAAATATATATATAAAAGAAAAAAAAACTTAATAATAATTCTGTAATAAAAGATCTAACATTACCATTCTTCACTTTGAGGATAAAAAATAATCTTGTAAAAGCAAGTGCTATTGTTTCTATCAGCTCTACCACTTCTCATTCTCTCCATTTTCTCCACCGATTCGTTTTAGTTCAAGTGAATGTCTAGCTGACGACATAAAGCCTTGAATATATATCGCAATAATGGGATTAACATAATTTGTTGACTTAGTAATTAATTAACTTGACCGTTTAAATTAAATATTAAATGGTCCAGATTTTTCAAATGTCTGTTTTCTATATTGTAATGACCCTCCAAGTCATTTTCTCCGTTTTCTAAAATTTTCTACGTTTAGAGATTTCCTGTAGTGACCCAAAGTCATTTATGACTTTTAAGGAATGACAGTTTGGTCACATGGTCTTTCTTTTGTTTTTTATTCAAGTTTTCCTCATTTGGAGCTTTTTGAAGTTTGAATGATTGACTCCGGTCAAAACATCATGTAAGTGACCTCGAAATGCGATTCTGATGTCTTCATTAGATCTGAAACATCTAGTTTGGTATAGAAGGACCCTCGGTTCAGGTCCCGTGGCTTCTAGACTCATTTCGAGTAACTTTATGGCTTATGGTTAAAATGGAGCCTTGGGTTTGGGATTCACTTTTTATCGAGATGACCTCTGTGGAAAGGTTCACTTTTCTGTTGAGTCTAGAATGTTGAATTTGGTGGGATAGTATAGTTCATTTGTGTGCACGGAATTCAAAACAAATCCCTAGCACCCTATCGAAGAATTCTCAACTCCAAAAGTTTAGCTGATACAAGCCTTGCCAGTGCATCTTGAAATATACTCTGTGTTCACAGGCCAGGTCCTGCGTTCACATAGGAGTATCATCTTAACCTCCGAGTTTGAGGAGAAGGAGCGCTTTGCCCTCCACATTCGCGGACTAGGTCCCGCATTTGCGGAGAAGTATCACCTTGCCCTCCACATTCACGGAGAAGGGTCACTTGGACTCTGGTCAAGTTTGACCTCCACGCTTGCACACTAGGTCACACGTTCGGGGAGAAGGACCCCTGGCAGTATATATCTATTTTTAGCATTTTTCTGCCATTCTCAACCACAAACTTCCTCCATTAAAAGACCTTGGGAACTTCCTTTTTAGGAGATCAGTGTGAATTGTTGAGTTTTGTTCATGATTTGTTCGGGAGCGCATTGGGGGTCAATAATCTACCGATATTCCCGTAAGTTTCTGTTAATTCCCTTTAATTAGTGTTCTTGTACCTTAAATGGAGGGGCTGATTTGGGCTCCTATTTTTACTCCACTTGTGCTCAAATTTAGGGTACATGTTCCTTGAACTATTAGGGACCTAGTGATGGGTTCAATTTTGGAATTCCATTAACGGGTCATACGGGGCTATATTTTACCCGATTATTGATCTAAGTTATATTATAGCAATATGAGTATTGTTCTTCTCATTGTAATGCATAGTTAATGATGTTGATAGTATCGAGGGTTTCGGAGAACATGGAGAAGAGGCAGGTAGCTCGTGAATAGTTTGAGATTTTAGTTCGGCTTTGACGTAGGCTTCGGTCTGCTTTCTTTTAGATTGAGCTCTATAAGATGATGCTTAGTATAGATTGCATGTAGGTTAAGGATTGTATGCGGTAGGTTTAGGATTTACTCCCTTATTCTCATTTTCTTAATTACCGTAGTAGCCTCAGACTAGTAAAGCATTTTGAAATCCTTAGCTTAGGTTGGTAATTCATTGCTTATTTTTTTAGTTTAGTGTTGTTATTATTTTTAGAGTTGATATTTGAAGCTTTAGAATAGTTTGTGATATAAGTGCCTTAGAGTGAGTTTTTAATGGTTTCTTTAGTTAATATGGTTGCTCCGTGTTGAATTGATATGGATTGGCACCCTCCGCTAGTGCGTGGACTGAGGACTGCTTTGGTATTTTGGGAACTCAACTTGATAGGCCCGTAGACTTGATATTGATCCCTAATTTAGACTAGTCTTTTGAGTCTTCGTTGCTTACTATAGCCGGAGATTGGCCTTAGCTATGCTTAGCGTTCTTTTGAGTACTACCTTCAGGTAGATGTGGAGATCCTTGAGTAATTTTTCGTCATTTGATCATTCATAATTCCCTTCATTTCCTTGGTAGAGAGGATCTTATGGTGTTGTTATTTTTTGAGAAATGTTGGAATATTTTTGGGCATGAGGCTAGATTCCAAGTTAGCTTTCTATGCTCTAGGAGCCAGGCGTTTGCGATTTTGTACCTTAGGTTGTTTAGATGTCATTGCTTGGATGCTAGTTATGACATGAATTTCATTGGAACTCATTCTCATGTATTTTGTAGTACGACCCCGGTGCATCCATTGGTTTTTCACCACCAATCTTTTGAGAAAGTAGTGTTTTTTCCCTTTTACTTTTAAACTGATTTTTATGGGAGTCATACTACTTTTTCTACTTTGGTAAATGGACTTTGAGATAAAAAGGCATCGATGATGTGTTCAATTTTTACTTGAACAGTTGGAGAGTCACCTACCCTTTCTATATTTATTTGGTTCTATGTATCTCCAGTCACCATGAAAGAGCGAATCCAAGAGGATCGATTGTGAAAGTCCTGGGTCAAGACCAGGAAGGTATATACGGACTTCTCGAGTTCCATAAGGGTCCCTCTGTCCATGTGACACACTTAGCAGGAGGAGGGAGACACATGGGTCCTACCTAGCATGCTGGGGGCAGGAGGTTGGTGTATATACTTGGTACGTGGAACTTGGCACTGATTGTACTACTAATTTTTATTGCATAGCTCGCATTCATATACATCACCTATCACAAGTATAATTGATTATTGTGTGCACCTACCAGTCATATGGGGCGGTTGGGTTATGTTTGTTGTTGAGTACCTTCGAGGCTTATGAGGGCTTGGTGAGGTTATTATTTGTTTATGATTGTGTGTCATGACCTAAAGTACACCCTAGATGTGACATGTCGTATAGGACCCTAAGAGGCCCCACACAAGCCACTAAGCATACATCACATAAGATAATAGAAACATAAGAGTTTAAAAGTAGCATTTCATATGAAAGAGTTTGACGAAAACGGAAGTCTACATAAATCTCAAAGCCATCTAATACATGATAAGGAAAGTGATTGGGACGTAACCCATACATCACATACAAAATCTGAAATGAAATGACATAAAGCTATAAAGGAGTTTCGGTCCTCGGATCATGACGACTCGCCAATCTCCAACAAGTCCAAGAGCCAACTAGCCACGAGTATGAGGAATGTAAGTAGTAAATGTTGAATATAATTTTTTTTATCCAAACTGTGTTTATATCAATTCAATAAAATAGATTACGAGAGAATATTTTACGAGAGAATGTTCCAATTAACAATTTATTAATTCGATGAGATATAACTTTTATATTGACCTTTTGGCTCAGTATAAATTGTAAGTAGTAAATGTTGAATATAATTATTTTTTATCCAAACTGTGTTTATATAAATTCAATAAAACATACGAAACAATCTTCAATATAGATTCTCAACTTACTTTAACATTTCACCATGAAAAAATGATATAATTTAGCCAACAAATTAAAGTTGACTAAGCTTCCTAAACCTTTGATTACACGGAAACAATAATACTTCAGTCTTTGGAACTAGGATTATATCAATCCTCTCTCCAATCCATTCTTCTCAAAAATGTGTACATTAAATGTTATCATTCCATCATAATGGAAAAGTAGAAACTCAACCCCTTCAAAATGCTGCTTCTTTTGAAATTTCATCCAACCTGAACTGTGGAAGAACGTCCCATTTTCATCCTCTCGTAGTTGCAAGTTCCAACACTTGCCACAATGCCCTACATTATGTAATAGTGTTTATTGGAGTATTATTGATCTAATTAGTTGAGTTCAAGTTTCACTCTTTCAACCATCAAGATGAAGTTGACTTTTCACCATTTAAGTTGAATTCAAGATTCAACTCTACCCATGAACAAAGATATTTGTACGTTTAATCCATAAGTAAGATCAAACAAGCATCAGAGGAGCACATTATCTGGATGCTAAGTATATAAATGAAAGTGTTTACTCTCTGGCAATTTAAATTTTGGAATAAGATAATGCACCTAAAAGAACTAAATGAATATCAAATTTATAAATAAGTATTTTCTCTCTATATAGTATTTGATAAAATTTGTAGATCTAAAATTGGTGGTAAAAAGAGTTGACTCTTAATTATTTAAGTGTTAGTTCAAGTTTCACCTACACCCTTAAACACAAATATTTGCACATATGCAACCTATGAGTAAGACCAAACAAACATAAGAGGAGCAAGTTGTCTGGATCTAAAAATTTAAGTACTCACTCTTGATAAGATTTGCAGATCTAGAATTAATATTAGTTAGATTTCACTTTTAATTATTTAAGAGGAGTCAAGTTACCACCCATCATAAATATTTGTACATGTGTAGTTCATGAGTAAGATCAAGAAAGAACGAGATTACCACATTGTCTGGATCTAAAAAAAAAGAAATGAAACCGATCTCCTTAACAATTTAAATTTATGAATAAAATTTGTTGATCTAAAAGAAATAAACAAAAGTGCTCTCCCTTGATAAAATTTGTAGATCTAAAATTAGTGTTAGTAAGAATTAACTCTTAACTATTTAAGTGAAGTCATCACCCATCAACAAAAGTTTAATTCATGAGTTAGATCAAGCAAGAACGAAAGAACCTGTTGTCAATCTGGAACTAAAAATAAATAAATGAAATCATTTTCTGTGACAATTTAAATTTATGAAAAATATATATAAAAGAAGAAAAGACTTAATAATAATTCTTTAATAAAAGATCTAACATTAACATTTTTTCACTTTGAGGATAAACAATAAACTTGTAAAAGCAAGGGCTATCATTTCTATTAGCTCTACCACATCTCGTTCTCTCCATTTCCTCTGATGATTCATTTTAGTTCAAGTGAGTGTTAAGTTGACGATATAAAGCCTTGATATATATAGCAATAATGGGATTAACACAATTTGTTGACTTAGTAATTAATTAACTTGACCGTTTATATTAAATACTAGTTTTCGAACACGTGTGTTGCCCGTGTATTCAACGCTTAATATTATAAATATTTTAAAAGTTAAAGTATTTGAATAAACTTTCTTAGATAAAGAGGACTTCTAATTAATTTTACTGTTCACTTAGATAGTTAATTAGATTTTAATTTAGTGTAGGGGCAAAACGGTAATCAAACATTGCACTTTAAACCTTCTCGTGCATTGCACGTTTATTCCATATTTCTTATGATAAAATTTATTTTACAAATGATAAATTTTAAATGATTCACACATTTTCCTATTTGCTATGAGTTACTATTTTTTTTCAAAAAAGAGAAGAAATAAGAACATTTAAAAATAATACATTTTGAAGTTAGAAGATCTTGTTAACATGATGATACTTTCATGATATATATAATATTTTAATTTAAGAACAAATACCTACCCAAATATATATATATATATATAAAGATTTGCATATAATAAAAATATTTATCTCATAAAAATTAGTAAATAAATAATAAATAAAAATTAAACTAATACACCTTTCAACCCTGCATCATTATAAATCATATGAATTTTCGTTCGATTTCAAATACATAAATATTTTGTTTAAAAGTAAATAAGTAAAAGGAAAGGGAAATGTTTATATAGTAGTAACTATTTTGAAGCAAAATTCCTGAAAATCTCAATCACATAAATAGCATTTTAAATAAAGTCATTCTTATGTCTTGAGAATCAACAAAACAATTTGTGAAAATTCTCTGACTCATGAGAAGTTCAATAATTTTTGTAAAATATATTCAGAAGCATATATCTGCATCACAGGAGAAATTGTTAACAAAAACAAATGAATTTAGACTACTTCACGTTAACTTCATACATTGGAACATTACATACTATTGTATATATTAAGCAAAAAAAAGAAAAATGATTATTAGATGAGAAAATGGTCAAATGCCTCTCAATCTATTACCCAATTCTCAACTACACACCAATACTTTACGAGGGTCCTATTACCTCCCTAAAATACTTTAAACTGTGATATTAACACCCTTAAAACGTCACCCACAAATCTTTGTTGCCTAGTGTAATACACGCGCCTATTTTTTTCAAAATCAAAAATAAAAGAAAAAATAATCATTCCATTTTTTTCTCCACCATTCCTGCCCTAATCACCATTGCCAAATCTCATCACCATTCTTCCTCTTGCTAAATTATTTTCTTTTTTTATCTTCATTGTTCCCAGATGTCTCTTTTCCCTCTATCCACCTTCATCTCCACCACACCAACCCACCAACCTCGGCCTTTTTTTAATGTCTTCCCAATCATCTATTTGCACAAAATTCAGTTGTTATTGATAAATTTGATAAATTTGCTATCATCATTATCTCTGAAGATAGTTCTTTTCCTGTTGGTTCTCAATTGCACTTTTTGATGAATTTGAAGATAAAAATTTTCTTGCGAAATCTCAAATTCTAATATCCACTTCCAATTGCAGTCAAGAAACTTCAGTTGCTATTGTAATCGAAAAGATGTCTCCAATAGAAACTGCAATTTTATCTTTAAAGTTGAGCTAAAAATATTTTCCGTCGAGGTGAAGAAATTGAAGGGTTCTTTTTTCTTTCTTTTATTCTTCTGTCTATTTTTAGGGGAAGATTTTGAAGATGTTGCTACTAAAAAGTATTTTGTGAATTAAAAATGAAAGTATGAAAAGATAAAATTCTTGTTGTATTGATGCTTGCCATGGCAGCAGACCGATATGAAGAGATGTAATTTGTAAAAGAGGGGAGGGTTAGAGAGAGAGTGTGTGTGTGTGTGATTTTAGTAAATTCACAATCTATTGTAAAAGTCATAACTAATTGGGAAAGTCACAACCTTTTGGAAAAGTCACAACTCATCAGAAAAGTGACAAGCCTTTAGAAAAGTCACAACTCATCAGAAAAGTCATAACCCTTCGAAAAAGTTACAACTCATTGAAAAAGTCACAACCTTACAAGAGAACATATGCTATTCAAATAGATATAGATGTGTGTTTTAAGTAGGGGTATTATGGTAATTTAACATTCAATTTAGCGAGTTCATGATTTTAAGGTAGTATGGATATAGATAGATAGATAGATAGATTAAATGGTCCAGATTTTTCAAATGTTTGTTTTTTATATTGTAATGACCCTCCAAGTAATTTTATCTATTTTCTAATATTTTCGGTGTTTAGAGATTTCCTGTAGAAACCCCTAGTCATTTAAGACTTCCTAGGACTGACCGTTTGGTCACATGGTTGTTCTTTTGATTTCTATGCAAGTTTTCCTCATTTGGAGCTTTTGAAGTTTGAACGATTGACTCCGGTCAAAACCTTAGGTAAATGACCTAGAAATGCAATTTTGATGGTTTCGTTATCTATAAATATCAAGTTTGGTATACAAGGACCCTTGGTTCAGGTCCCGAGGCTTCCAGACTCATTTCAAAGCAACTTTATGGCCTATAGCTAAAACGGTGCCTTGAGTTTGGGATCCACTTCTTGTCGAGATGACCTTCGTGGAAAGTTTCGACATTTTTCGTTGAGACCAAAATGTTAAATTTGGTGGGATAGTATAGTTCATTTACGTGCACGGGGTTCCGAACAAATCCCAAGCACCCTATTAAAGTATTCTCAACTCCAAAAGTTGAGCTGATACAACCCTTACTGGTGCATCTTCAAATATACTCCGTGTTCGCGGGCCAGGTCTCGCATTCAAGGAGGAGTACCATCTTGACCTCCGCATTTGAGGAGAGGAGCGCTTTGCCCTCCACATTCACATACTAGGTCTCGCAGTCACAGAGAAGTGTCACCTTTCCCTCCGCATTCGCAGAGAAGGGTCAGTGGGACTCTGGTCAAGTTTGATCTTTGCGTTTGCGCACAAGGTCCCACGTTTGGGGAGAAAGACCCTGGCAGTATATATCTATTTTCAGGGTTTTTCAGCCATTCTGTACCACGAACATCCTCCATTAAAAGACCTTGGGAACTTCTTTTTAGGAGATCATTGTGAATTGTTGGGTTTTGTTCATGATTTGTTCGGGAGTGCGTTGGGGGTCAATAATCTACCGATATTCCCGTAAGTTTCTGTCAATTTCCTTTAATTAGTGTTCTTGAACCTTATATGGAGGGGTTGATTTGGGTTCCTATTTGTACTCCGATTGTGATCAAATTTAGGGTACATGTTCCTTGAACTATTAGGGACCTAGTGACGGGTTCAATTTTGATATTCCATTAATGGGTCGTATGAGCCTATTTTTTACCTGATTTTTGGTCTGAGTTATATTATAGCAATATGGGTATTGTTCATCTCGTTGTAATGCATATTTAATGATGTTGATAGTATCGAGGCTTTCGGAGAACATGGAGAAGAGGCAGGAAGCTCATGAATAGTTTGAGATTGTAGTTCACCTTTGAGGTAGGCTTCAATCTACTTTCTCTTAGATTGTGCTATATAAGATGATGCTTAGTATAGATTGCATGTGGGTTAAGGATTGTATGTGGCAGGTTTAGGATTTACTCCCTTATTCTCATTTTCTTGATTCCCATAGTAGCCTCAAACTAGTAATGCATTGTGAAATCCTTAGCTTAGGCTGGTAATTCATTGCTTATTTTTTAGTTTAGCGTTGTTATCATTTTTAGAGTTGATATTTGAAGGTTTAGAATAGTTGGTGATCTAAGTTCCTTAGAATGAGTTTTTAATGTTTTCTTTAGTTAATGTGGTTGCTCCGTGTAGAATTGATATGGATTGGCATCCTTCTCTAGTGCGTGGGCCGAGGGCTGCTTTGGTATTTTAGAAACACTCCCTGATAGGTCCGTAGACTTGATATTGATCCCTAATTTAGATTAGTCTTTCAAGTCTTCGTTGCTTACTATAGCTGGAGGTTGGCCTTAGCTGTGCTTAGCGTTCTTTTGAGAATTACCTTGGGGTAGATATGGAGATCTTTAAGTTACTCTTTTGTTGTTTGATCCTTCATAATTCCCTTCGTTTCCTTGGTAGAGAGGATCTTGTGATGTTGTTATTTTTTTGAGAAATATGGGAATATTTTTGGGCCTGAGGCCTTGATCAAGGACTAACTAGAGTCCAAGTTAGCATTATATGCTCTAGGAGCGAGGTGTTTGTGATTTTGTATCTTAGGTTGTTTAGATGTAATTTTTTGGATGCCAGTGATGACATGCATTGCATTGGAACTCATTCTAATTTATTTTGTAGTACTACCCCGGTGCATCCGTTGGTTTTTCACCACCAATCTTTTGAGAAGGCAAGGTTTTTGCCGTTTTACTTTTAAACTGAATTTTATGGGTGTCATACTACTTTTTCTACTTGGTAAATGGACTTTGAAATAAAGAGGCATAGATGATGTGCTCACTTGTTACTTGATTGTTTGGAGAGTCGCCAACCCTTTCTTTATTGATTTTGTTCTATGTATCTCTGATCACCATGATGGAGCGAATCCAAGAGGATCGATTATGCAAGTCCTAGGTCAAGACCTAGCAGGTATATACAGACTTCTCGAGTCTCATATGGGTCCCTCTGTCCATGTGACCTACTAAGCAGGAGGAGGGAGACACATGAGTCCTACCTAGCATGTTAGGGGCAGGAGGTAGATGTATATACTTGGTACGTGGCACATATTGTAGTACTGATTTTTATTGCATAACTCAAATTCATATACATCACCTATCACCGGTATAATTGATTGTTGTGTGCACCTGTGGTCATATGGGGGGTCAGCTGGGTTATGTTTGTTGTTGTGTACCTTCGGGGCTTATGAGGGTTCGGTGAGGCTATTGTTTGCTTATGATTGTGTTTCTTTTTGCAGTATGACAAATGGTTTATATGATTGGTTTATATTCTCCGTTGTTCCCTCTATTTGATACTTTTGGACTGAGTTTAATTGAATTGGCCTTTTTGGAATTTATGATGTTTTGTGGTTATCTTCAGATAGTTGACTTACTTAATAGAATCTTGTTGTAAATACGATTTTGGGCTAGCACCTCCAGGTACGTCCCTTGCCTCAGTTACCTACTTCTTTTATTCTTATCACGACCCAAAGATTCGAGTCATGATTACACTTATTATTATCCACAGTAGGTGAGCCCACCCGTAACTCAAAACGATAAGTAACATCCTTACAGGGTAGAAACAACAATTAACTAGAAAACTGGTATAATTTAAAGGAAATAGTGAAAGATAGGAATGGACGTCAATATATATACAATCAAAAAGAGGTCCGACTCCTAAAACCAGGTAGTCACATGTACTAAGCTACTACCAAAGAGTACAAGTTCCTAACGTAGACCAAAATATACAAGCCTGTCTCAAAAGCAAAAGACTAGCCAAAACTAAATAGAAGGAGACATGCATGATGGAGAATGCCATAAAGTCACCATTGTCTCCGGATACTCCTACAACCAACTCAATATCAACACTAGTGATTGGTGCTCAGACCTGCATCATGAAAACAAATGTAGAGTGTAGTATGAGTATCAAAACAATAGTTACTGAGTAGGCATCATAGGCAGACTGAGCTTGAAATGTAAAGACAATCTGAAAAGCGAAAAATAACACTAACTAGAGGTCAAAAGAACAGAATGATAATGGAAATCTAACAGGAATGCACACAAGTATGGGAAAGAATGGAACTGAAAAATAAGTAACTAACTATAACCTAACTAGACCCCCATAAGCCCAAAAGGTATACTCTTGCACAAATTTCACTAAATAACCTGAACAGACTCCCATAAGTCAAACGAGAACATAGAAGAGCTATAACTAGTGAGTACAAAAACTCGTGAATCCAGGACAAAGAAAGTGCATAGCCTGGACCTCCAACCATGGATATATCACCTAAGGAATCCAATAGAACCATGCTGTTAGGTATCAATTTGATAGAGGATAATGTGCTCGAAACTTTGACTACGGCTGAAGATCATGTGCCCAAACCTTGAATCTGTGACTATAAGAGTGCCAGAATCTCGAACCACGGCTATATGAGCAATCAAGGGAAAATCTAGTATCAAAAGTCAACATCATAAGTCCACTGTGGATCAACGTCCACCCTAAAGTTTCCAAAGAACCACTCCAAGACTGAACCAAATCCAATCCTAAATCATCGAACAAAGCTCAATATCACAACGGAGAATCACTACGGTTGCAGTATTAAATGTAATTATGGATGAAAGTCATCAAAGCTGAGTTACCATCTAATTAAGGCTCACACTATTAAACCCAAGTCTACTACGTCAGTTTACAGAGAGCTAAGCCCTCTGAAGAAACGTCAGAGAATTCTAAGGCCTATCGGATCCATAAAAACACACTAGTCTAAGGAAGTCTCTAGTCTAAACCTAGGATAAGATCATTAATCAACTACCAATAACAACAATATCAAACCAAGAGGTAACACGAGGCAAGAAGGAAATCACGACAATGAGAAATGCATGCTCAATTTACTCGAAACGACCTGAAATACTCTTGAAACATGAATTTTAATAACTGAACATGAATCAACTACTACCCCATCCCAATTCTAACTAATCAACAAGAATTTACATTCTCGAGCTCAATCTAAGGGATGGGAAGTCGTAGCCTACCTCAAAGTTGATCGCACACGCTCCCTATCATGATTTTGGGGCTTTGCCTTTTTAAAGGGGCTTTGCCTTTTTAAATGGGCTTCGATCGATGCCACACTATAAATAATAGATTCACAATGTCAATACAGACGTTTTAACACCAAAATCACAAAAATTAGAGATGGATCCAAAATTGAGTCAAAAATGGAAATATGAGACCCATGCTGGGAATCCCAAAAATGACTCTATCAAAAGGTCTTAATCGACTTACTAAGATTATGTCCCAAAATAGGACACAATTTGATGCTCGAAAAAGTGGAAAACAACTCATATAACAATTCAACAAGAAGAACAACATAATCAAGCTCAGGCAGTCCCTTCGAGAGGAAATTTTCCTCAAATCGACGCTTCCCGCACTTCCCCAAACACTCCAATAAGAAGCCATGCAGATTCTAGACCAAAAACAAGAAGCACCCAAATCAGAGAGGTGTAGCACTCAAAATTGCACTTTGATCTCAAGAAATAGGAGCTGATTGCGACCCTGGTCTTTTATAAAAGACTAGTTGAAATGACCCCTACAAATGTAGGAATCCGTCTATGATTCCAGAAGGTCAGGACCCTAAAGCACCATGAACGCGGCTCTAAGCCCGTGAACAAGGAGGGAGGGTTTACATGCCTGACCTTCATGAATGTTGCCAGGGCGTACGATCACAAAGGCCAAACCTGACAACCTCTACGAACTCGACAAAGGCCTCAAGAACGCATTGGCCAGGTCTACTGGTCACCGTGAATGCGGCTTGGAGCCCGCGAATGAAAAAAGTAAAATTGGCTTCACTAGCTGATGCACATCAGTTTATTTTCCCAACATGAAAATCCCTGATATGGTGCTTGGTATTCGTTTGGAACCCTGTGCTTGCAAATGAGATATGCTACCCCACAAAATTTGACATTCCAGACTCAACGGAGATGTCAAATATTCTAACTGAGGTCATCTCAATAAAACGTATATTCCCAAACTCCATTTTAAGCTAAGTTCCATAAGGGGGCTTGGGATGAGCCTACAAGCCTTGGGATCTATACCAAATTGTACTTGGGCATCTCCTCTAGCTGGAGGTGCTATCGCTGACAACGACCAAGCTGAGTGTGGAGTAGGTGAAATCATCCTTTGCGGGGAACAGTCTCTTGACCAATGATCAAGCTCACCACAGTCATAGAAACCTTGTGAAGATTGGCCCATAAAATAATGACCACCACGGCCCTAAGTACCCAACTATGAACCCCTCGAACTCTGACCTATACCAATATAACTTTGATTGTACCGCTCACCCTCCAAAGTGTGAAATGCCTCATGAGCAGGCCGACTAGATTGACCTACTGATATCACTAGCGAGGCCTATCATAGGAGTCTTTGCCTCTAGACTGAGACCCACTATAGCTGCCTTGATATCAAAACCTCTTGTCGCAGCCCCCATGGGCCTCGCAATGGAGCTCCTCCATAGTATGGGCATGATCCACGATATCTAAGAAAGAGACTCACTGCAACCATAGACTCAGTCTCAATCCTCAACTAAAGCCTTAAACCTTGGGCAATGTAACGAACCCTCTCCTGCTCGATAGGTAATATCATCGTAACATGCTTGGAAAGCTTGTGAAACTTGGCCTCATACTCAGACACAGTTATGGAGCCCTGCTCCAACTTGGAGAACTAGTCCTAGAGTTGATATTTGACACTATGTGGTAGGAAGCTAGCCAAGAAGGCCTCAGAAAACTCATTCCATGACATCGGAGGTGTCCCATTGTGACACCTCGGATTCAGAAAAGGAAGAAAATAATATTTTTGGGTGCAGGCATGACCTACGGTTCCCACCTACGATTGGTAGGAGATTTACATACCGTAGTTGGTAGTGTAGGTGGAGGGGAGATTATTTTTCAGAAATTAAGTCTCTGTATCCTTCTGATGGTTCAATCGGATGGTCCGTCATTGCTTCTATAGGTCGTAGATAGGTCTCATAAGTCACTCCAAGACTTAGTGGAATTTTGAAGCTCAAGAGGTGACTTACAGCTGGTATGTACGGTCCGTAAGTGGACCTATGGACTGTACATGGGATCGTCGTTTGGAGGCCTAATTTCCTAGATTCTGGATCTGAGCTACGATTGACCAGGATGGCCCGTAGTTTAACCTACGGACCGTAGGTTGGAATCCAACAGATATTTTTAAGGGCTTTTTAGTCCTTTTCCTAATTGATCTATACGTAATCTAAGCCGGTTTAGTCCTAATTTTAGGTCCTATATAAGTCCTCTAAAGCCTAAAATCTACCTATTCTAGTCACCTTTCAACTTTCCCCAAAATCCCTCCAAATTCCCCTAATATTTCTCTCTGTAGAATCAAGGGAGAAGAAGAAGAAGAAGCTAGGGTTCTTCAAGCTCAAGTCTCCATCCTTCATCATTTCTTAGGTATTCAAACAAGGTATGTAGGGAGTTCATCAATGGGTTCCATTCACCCATTGAGTCCCCCAAAGTTTCTCCAATTCTCCAATTCAATTTCCCGAAATTGATAAGGTTTTCATCCAATTCTTCATGGGTTCTATTTGTATGGATTCAATTGATTGACCTTGACATTATCTTGATGATTTAGACTTAATTACATGCTTTTCAACGAATTCCATGTGAACCCATGAATTGATCTATGAATTTTTACTATAAACCCTAATTTCCATGAATCTATGAAGAAGCTTGAATTTATGAGTACCTTTTTGAAATCATGCATGTTTTTATGAAAGCAATGTTTATGGATCAAGTAATCTTAAATATGAAAGTATCTATATGTTCTATGAAGATTGGCCACATGACATGAATGGCAGCTGGATTTGCCATTAATGCTTTTCGGACTATTTTCTAAAATTAGGTCTTGATTAGTATGGTAACTGGTTATGCCATCAATGATCATAAATCATGCCTTTTAAAACTATTTTCATCAGTAGTATGGAATTTCTAGCATGAAGTGAATGACTATGGGCCTTAAAAGCTATTATGAAAAGATTATGGATGGTAAAAGGTTTTCTCACGCATGGTCTAAGGAGCTATTCTAATGATAAGACAAGCAAGTTAAAATTATGACTATTCCGTGGGATTTATGCTTAGAACCGAGAGGATATCGATATGGAAGCTCTCCCGTAGTAGAGGTCGGGTTTCTAGTAGCATTCTTTTTATCCATACCTATGTGCCCCATAGGATGATTGTCTTTGATAGACATTACCTAGTGGATCAACTTTAGGAATGAATGGTGTGTGTACAGATTCTACCTTGGCAAGTAGATTCCCCTTCTTTCGGTGTGAGGGATATTCCAGATTCCATGTTATAGCTAAAATGGTCTATGTCGGTTAAGGCTTACTTCCCACAAAATAACTAAGTAAATCACTAATGTTTTATGAAGCTTCCTTTATGATTTAAATATGCATTGACCATGTTTATGTTTCACGAATCTTGTTAAATGATTTTACTATGTTTAACTTGTTTATGCATTTCATGTTATTGATTATGTCCCCTTATGATCATGTCCCATGTTTTATTGCATTCCCCTCATACTTGGTACATTCCATGTACTAACGCATACTCTTGCCTACATTGTCTCACTAATGTAGGGCGCGACGACTCTTCTCTCTCCACTCGTGGCTAGTGAGTTAGCATTGATATTTTTGAAGACGTGGTGAGTCCTCATACTTCGAGGACAAGGCCACTTTTACCTTTTTATGTCATTTACTTTTGAACTTGTATGGGTTACGTCCCAACTTTCATTCTATGATGTATTAGAAGACTTTGAGACTATGTTAAATTTCCGCTACTTTGATAAACTCTTTTGGTATGAAACTTATGTTTTTTACTCTTTAACTCTTTAACTCTATGATCTTGTGTGATTTATGCTAAGTGGCTTGTATGATGCCTCTTGGGGTCTTGTACGCCATGTCATGTCTAGGGCGTACTTTGGGTCGTGATAATCTTGGTGTTCAGAACCCAAAGTTTTAGAAAGGTCCTAGGATATCTCATAAACCACGTCGAGTAGAGTCTTGCTCATTAGAGTGAGGCGCACCACATTTATGAATGAGAGGCTATATGATGTTAGGAAACTCCACTTCTTTCATTATTCTAAAGTCGTGCGATAGAGTTTAACCTCATAAGTCTTCCTCTCTTAACCCTTGTTTGTACTTTTCAAAATACGCCTCCACGAAGGAATCCCGTGAGAAGGAATGTTCGTGAAAATGTGAGACAAGAGGTTCCTCAAGTACCGGTCAACCCTTTGGCCGACGAAGTTACTAATGATGAGTTTAGAACTGCATTTCATGCATTGGCCCAAGCTATGACGGCCTAAGCAAATTGAGAGGTTGTGGCTCCCGTGAATCCAAGGGTGAGTATGGCTGCAACAAGAGTGAGGGACTTTATTAGGATGAATCCTCCGGAGTTCCATGGTTCAAAGGTTGAGGAAAATCCTCAAGAGTTCATTGATGAGGTATCCAAGGTGTTAATGATCATGGGAGTGACACCGGAGGAAAATGCGGAGTTGACCGCTTATCAACTTAAAGGTGTTGCTCAAGTGTGGTTTGAACAATGGAAGAGTGAGAGGGTGGTTGATGCGGGTCCTCTTGATTAGAAGAAATTTAAGGTTTCTTTTCTTGATAGGTTCTTTCCCCTTGAGATGAGGAAGGCAAAGGTACTTGAGTTCATTAACCTTCGTCAAGGGGATATGAGTGTGAAGGAGTATGCTTTGAAATTCACACAATTGACTAAATATACTCCAACTATGGTTGCAGATCCAAGGGCAAGGCTGAGTAAGTTTATGTCGGGTGCCTCTAACTTGGTGGTCAAAGAATGCCTTACCGCCATGCTTGTTAAGAAGATGGATGCCTCCCACTTGATGGTTCATGCACAACAAATAGAAGAAGAAAAGATCAAGGATAAAACTTGGGATTCAAATAGGGCAAGAAGGGATGATGGTGATTCTTCACATTAAAGGTCTGGTGAAGGAAATCGTTCTCAAGGTAAGGGTTCTAGTGAGCAAATATGGCCCGAGTTTCGGGAGTGTGGAAGAATACATAAGGGTGAGTGTCTAGCCGGTTCGAACGCATGTTTTTGTTGTGGCAAGATGGATCACAAGATAAGGGATTTCCCCTTAGTGGTTAAGAATGAAGGAGACAACCGTCGACGGGCTCAATGTCACCTTCTGTCGATTTCTAGTGCGAGTCAAAAGCAAATCCGATTCTATGTACTTCGAACTCGACAAGATCATGAGGGTTCCTCGGATGTGGAAATTGGTAAGTTATTGTTTTTTAGCTTGTGGTTATGCATTGATTGATATTGAGTGATTCATTGGCTACGGTGATTGTGTTTTGAATAGTTCTTGAAATCCTTGTGGAAACTTCTTAAATGTTTACTAGTATCAATGGTTTTGTGGTTTTTAGGACTTTGGTGTTCTGCTTGAGTTGAGGGAGATGAATTTGATAGGGGTAGTGAGGTTTGCTCACAGGGGGAGATGATGTGTTTCATAATTGTTGTGTGGGACTATTTAAATAGTCGGAAAGGTTCCTTGCTTTGGGTTTGTATGAGAAAGGTCGGAGGCGATGTGATGTCTTGGTATTCCTATTTCTTTCCTTCTATCTTCGGATCTAGCTTGAGGCCTTAGCTCCTCATGCTTCACTCTTTAGGATTCATGTGTCTTAATCATTTTCATGTTTCCTCATGCATGCATGAAAACTTGTTTTGAGATCTTGATTTAGCTTTAATTAATTTCTTCATAATTATGTGCATTTGAGTGTGATTTGCATGGATGCTTTATGAAATGATGTCTTAAATATGTCTTAGCTTTGAATCGAGGTTCCTCCTTGGTCAAGTGCAGTTTCATGAAGTTACATTCATGTTGGGTTGTTAGTTTTTCTCCTACTCTTTTCTTGCTAGTTGAGTCCCATTCAAGGAAGAATGTTCACAAGGGGGAGATATTGTTAAACCTTGGTTTCGAAAAAGGAAGAAAATAAATATTTTGGGTGTAGGCATAACCTACAGCTCCCACCTACGATTGGTAGGAGCATTTACGGACCGTAGGTGGCAGTGTAGGTGGAGGGGAGATTGTTTTTTAGAAATTAAGTCTCAGTATCCTTCTGATGGTTCAATAGGACAGCCCTTCATTGCTTTTACGGACCATAGATAGGTCTCGTAAGTCACTTCAAGACTTAGTGGAATTTTGAAGCTCAAGAGGTGACTTACGGCTAGTATGTACGGTCCGTAAGTGAACCTACGGACCGTACATGGGATCATCATTTGGAGGCCTAATTTCCTAGCTTCTGGATCAGACCTACGATTGACCAGGACGGTCCGTAGTTGGACCAACGGACCGTAGGTCGGAGTTCGGTAATTATTTTTAAGGGCTTTTTAGGCTTTTCCCTAATCGATATATACCTAATCTAAGTCCGTTTAGTCCTAATATTAGGCCCTATATAAGTCCTCTAAATCTTAAAATTTACCTATTCTAGTCACTTTGCAACTTTCTCAAAAATCCCTCCAAATTGCCCAAATTTTTCTCTCTCTAGAACCAAGGGAGAAGAAGAAGAAGAAGCTAGGGTTCTTCAAGATCAAGTCTCCATCCTTCATCATTGCTTAGGGCTTAAATAAAGGTATGTAGGGAGTTCACCAATGGGTTCCATTCACCCATTGACTCCCCCAATGTTTCTCCAATTCTCCAATTCAATTTCTCGAAATTGATACAGTTTTCATCCAATTCTTCATGGGTTCTATTTGTATGGATTCAACTGATTGACCTTGAAATTATGTTGATGATTTAGACTTAATTACAAGATTTTCAACTAATTCCATGTGAATCCATGCATTGATCTATGGATTTTTACTATAAACCCTAATTTCCATGAATCTATGAAGAAGATTGAATTTATGAGTACCTTTTTGAAATCATGCATGTTTTTATGAAAGCAATGTTTATGGATCAAGTAATCTTAAAGATGAAAGTATCTATATGTTCTATGAAGATTGACCACATGACATGAATGACCGCTAGATTTGCCATCAATGCTTTACGGGCTATTTTCTAAAATTAGGTCTTGATTAGTATGGTAACTGGTTATGCCATCAATGATCATAAATCATGCTTTTTAAAACTATTTCCATCAGTAGTATGGAATTTCTAGCATGAAGTGAATGACTATGGGCCTTAAAAGCTATTATGAAAAGATTATGGATGGTGAAAGGTTTTCTCACACATGGTCTAAGGAGCTATTCTAATGATAAGACAAGCAAGTTAAAATTATGACTGTTCCGTGGGATTTATGCTTAGAACCGAGAGGATATCGATATGGAAGCTCTCCCGTAGTAGAGGTCGGGTTTCTAGTAGCATTCTTTTTATCCATACCTATGTGCCCAGTAGGATGATTGTCTTTGATAGACATTAGCTAGTGGATCAACTTTAGGAATGAATGGTGTGTGTACAGATTCTACCTTGGCAAGTAGATTCCCCTTCTTTCGGTGTGAGGGATATTCCAGATTCCATGTTATAGCTAAAATGGTCTATGTCGGTTAAGGCTTACTTCCCACAAAATAACTAAGTAAATCACTAATGTTTTATGAAGCTTCCTTTATGATTTAAATATGCATTGACCATGTTCATGTTTCACGAATCTTCTTAAATGATTTTACTATGTTTAACTTATTTATGCATTTCATGTTATTGATTATGTCCCCTTATGATCATATCCCATGTTTTATTGCATTCCCCTCATACTTGGTACATTCCATGTACTAACGCATACTCTTGCCTACATTGTCTCACTAATGTAAGGCGCGACGACTCTTCTCCCTCCACTCGTGGCTAGTGAGTTAGCATTGATATTTTTGAAGACGTGGTGAGTCCTCATACTTCGAGGACAAGGCCACTTTTACCTTTTTATGTCATTTACTTTTGAACTTGTATGGGTTACGTCCCAACTTTCATTCTATGATGTATTAGATGGCTTTGAGACTATGTTAAATTTCCGCTACTTTGATAAACTCTTTTGGTATGAAACTTATGTTTTTTACTCTTTAACTCTTTAACTCTATGATCTTGTGTGATTTATGCTAAGTGGCTTGTATGATGTCTCTCGGGGTCTTGTACGCCATGTCATGTCTAGGGCGTACTTTGGGTCGTGATAATCTTGGTATTCAGAGCCCAAAGTTTTAGAAACGTCCTAGGATGTCTCATAAGCCACGTCGAGTAGAGTCTTGTTCATGAGTGTGAGGCGCACCACATTTATGAATGAGAGGCTATATGATGTTAGGAAGCTCCACTTCTTTCATTATTCTAAGGTCGCGCGATAGAGTTAACCTCATAGGTCCTCCTCTCTTAACCCTTGTTTGTACTTTTCAAAATACGCCTCCACATAGGAATCCCGTGAGAAGGAATGTTCGTGAAAATGTGAGACAAGAGGTTCCTCAAGTACCGGTCAACCCTTTGGCCGACGAAGTTACTAATGATGAGTTTCGAACTGCATTTCATGCATTGGCCCAAGCTATGACGGCCCAAGCAAATTGAGAGGTTTTGGCTCCCGTGAATCCAAGGGTGAGTATGGCGGCAACAAGAGTGAGGGACTTTATTAGGATCAATCCTCCGGAGTTCCATGGTTCAAAGGATGAGGAAGATCCTCAAGAGTTCATTGATGAGGTATCCAAGGTGTTAATGATCATGGGAGTGACACCGGAGGAAAATGCGGAGTTGACCGCTTATCAACTTAAAGGTGTTGCTCAAGTGTGGTTTGAACAATGGAAGAGTGAGAGGCTGGTTGATGCGGGTCCTCTTGATTGGAAGAAATTTAAGGTTTCTTTTCTTGATAGGTTCTTTCCCCTTGAGATGAGGAAGGCAAAGGTACTTGAGTTCATTAACCTTCGTCAAGGGGATATGAGGGTGAAGGAGTATGCTTTGAAATTCACACAATTGACTAAATATTCTCCAACTATGGTTGCAGATCCAAGGGCAAGGATGAGTAAGTTTGTGTCGGGTGCCTCTAACTTGGTGGTCAAAGAATGCTTTACCGCCATGCTTGTTAAGAAGATGGATGCCTCCCACTTGATGGTTCATGCACAACAAATAGAAGAAGAAAAGATCAAGGATAAAACTTGGGATTCAAATAGGGCAAGAAGGGATGATGGTGATTCTTCACATTAAAGGTCTGGTGAAGGAAATCGTTCTCAAGGTAAGGGTTCTAGTGAGCAAATATGGCCCGAGTTTCGGGAGTGTGGAAGAAGACATAAGGGTGAGTGTCTAGCCGGTTCAAACGCTTGTTTTTGTTGTGGCAAGATGGATCACAAGATAAGGGATTTCCCCTTAGTGGTTAAGAATGAAGGAGACAACTGTCGACGGGCTCAATGTCACCTTCTGTCGGTTTGTAGTGCGAGTCAAAAGCAAATCCGATTCTATGTACTTCGAACTCGACAAGATCATGAGGGTTCCTCGGATGTGGAAATTGGTAAGTTATGGTCTTTTAGCTTGTGGTTATGCATTGATTGATATGGAGTGATTCATTGGCTATGGTGATTGTGTTCGGAATAGTTCTTGAAATCCTTGTGGAAACTTCTTAAATGTTTACTAGTATCAATGGTTTAGTGGTTGTTAGGACTTTGGTGTTATGCTTGAGTTGAGGGAGATGAATTTGATAGGGGTAGTGAGGTTTGCTCACAGGGGGAGATGATGTGTTTCATGATTGTTGTGTGGGACTATTTAAATAGTCGGAAAGGTTCCTTGCTTTGGGTTGGTATGAGAAAGGTCGGAGGCGATGTGATGTCTTGGTATTCCTATTTCTTTCCTTCTATCTTCGGATCTAGCTTGAGGCCTTAGCTCCTCATGCTTCACTCTTTAGGATTCATGTCTCTTAGTCATTTTCATGTTTCCTCATGCATGCATGAAAACTTGTTTTGAGATCTTGATTTAGCTTTAATTAATTTCTTCATAATTATGTGCATTTGAGTGTGATTTGCATGGATTCTTTATTAAATGATGTCTTAAATATGTCTTAGCTTTGAATCGAGGTTCCTCCTTGGTCAAGTGCAGTTTCATGAAGTTACATTCATGTTGGGTTGTTAGTTTTTCTCCTACTCTTTTCTTGCTAGTTGAGTCCCATTCGAGGAAGAATGTTCCCAAGGGGGAGATATTGTAAAACCTTGGTTTCGAAAAAGGAAGAAAATAAATATTTTGGGTGCAGGCATGACCTACAGCTCCCACCTACGCTTGTTGGAGCATTTACGGACCGTAGGTGGCAGTGTAGGTGGAGGGGAGATTGTTTTTTAGAAATTAAGTCTCAGTATCCTTCTGATGGTTCAATAGGATAGTCCTTCATTGCTTTTACGGACCATAGATAGGTCTCGTAAGTCACTTCAAGACTTAGTGGAATTTTGAAGCTCAAGAGGTGACTTACGGCTAGTATGTACGGTCCGTAAGTGGACCTACGGACCGTACATGGGATCATCATTTGGAGGCCTAATTTCCTAGCTTCTGGATCAGACCTACGATTGACCAGGACAGTCCGTAGTTGGACCAACGGACCGTAGGTCGGAGTCCGGCAGTTATTTTTAAGGGCTTTTTAGGCTTTTCCCTAATCGATATATACCTAATCTAAGTCCGTTTAGTCCTAATATTAGGCCCTATATAAGTCCTCTAAATCTTAAAATTTACCTATTCTAGTCACTTTGCAACTTTCTCAAAAATCCCTCCAAATTGCCCAAATTTTTCTCTCTCTAGAACCAAGGGAGAAGAAGAAGAAGAAGCTAGGGTTCTTCAAGATCAAGTCTCCATCCTTCATCATTCCTTAGGGCTTAAATAAAGGTATGTAGGGAGTTCATCAATGGGTTCCATTCACCCATTGAGTCCCCCAATGTTTCTCCAATTCAATTTCCCAAAAATTGATTAGGTTTTCATCCAATTCTTCATGGGTTCTATTTGTATGGATTCAATTGATTGACCTTGACATTATCTTGATGATTTAGAATTAATTACATGCTTTTCAGCGAATTCCATGTGAACCCATGTATTGATCTATGAATTTTTACTATAAACCCTAATTTCCATGAATCTATGAAGAAGCTTGAATTTATGAGTACCTTTTTTAAATCATGCATGTTTTTATGATTTGTATCCATTTTTATCAGAGCCATGTTGGCAGTATACGTATTTAGCATGAGCGGCTAAATACATATACTGTCTGGGGCATGACAAAGTTTATATTAGTTTATGAATTACTTATTTAAGCTTTGATTAAACTGTTTTAATATTTTAATATGTATTTTGATATTATGTTCTTAAACTTGTTTCTATAACTGGTGTGAGGTGTCCATTCTTCTCTATGTGTGTGAGGTAACCGAATAATACCCGGTTCATACGTTGGCTAGCCGAATTGAATAGGTCGTTAAGCTAGGAGAGCGTTAGACCTTGCATGGTGATCCCGTAGCCAAGATAACTCTAGAGAAAGAACAGGTGTAAACCCAAGAGAACCTCCCTTAGAAACTAAGTTCTAGATCTTTAATATCTTTTTGCATATTATCATATTATTATTGTTTGATCTTGCTTGAATTAGCTGTTCATATACTGATTATAAAACCTGTCTGTAAGCCCTTAAGACAGTATGTTTTAAAAATGGATACAAATCAACATATTTTAAATAGTGTTAATTTGTCTTCACAAGCAACTAAGATTGCTAAACTTGAAAATGATCTTCAAAACTGGAATATACCAGAAGAACCTTTTAAGGCTATTTATCACATAGGAAAATTTAATTTTCTTTCAAATCACAATATTAAAACTTGTGAATCAACTGTTGCTATCAATAATTCTTTAGAAATTATTCGCCTGTTGAATGCTAACGATATTAATCGTTATAAAAGTAAATTCAATTATCTGCATATTGGTTTAGTGCAAGTTGCTGTTAAGCCCCTATTCAGGAAAGGCTTAGATATTCCTATTTGTGTCCTCCTTAGAGATGACAGATTTCTTAATTTTGATGATTCGCTGTTAGGAGTTCTTCAAAGTAATCTAGCCGATGGCCCGGTTTACTTTAATTGTTATCCTAATTTTTCAATAGACATTAATGATCCTAATGTCATGGATTCTTTGACACTCAATGTCAAAACTAAAAATCTTAATAGCAAAGCCAATACTCGAGAAATAGCGATTATTTACAGAGTATATTATCGGCTTATGTCTACTACTCTTGCACCAAAGGCTAGAATTGAGAGCCAAAAGGGTGTAACAATGCTCATGGAGGCCAATCATGAGCATAGTTCAATTTTCGTTCCTAGATTGATCAATTGGAATGACATTCTGTCTAACGACGAATGGCATTTTGATGCTATCACTCAACCTTTTTCCTCTCATTCAGAGAGATCTCGCATTGAAAGGGTAATTCAATACCCTGATGGTTCTATAGATCTAAAATTCCTTGAGAATTCTTTATCCAGAACTGCTTCTAGAAGAGCGTCTTGTTCGTCTGTCCCAGCTAGGATGGCTCCTTATTCGCCATCTGCTCCTTCGAGGACTGCTCCTCACCCACCCTCTTCTTCAAAAACCCCGGAGGATGATGAAGAAAAACTTATCCGTAGAGATAATGACAAAGGAAAAGTTACTGGTGTGGATTTTTCGGGAAATGTCCCTAAGGTTTATTATCAAGAAATCCCTGGTAGTCCTACAGCCAGTGAAATGGAACCACCTCCAAATCCTAAAGATTCTGTACCTGATCATTTAAAGATGATCAAATCTGAAAAGGATTTTATTCCTAATCCTCAGACTCTGCAAGAATCTTGGACTCATCCTAATAACCAAATCAACAGAGATTGGTATAAGGATACTTATACTCTCAAAGAAAGAGAGAATTTTGCAAACTCTTGGATGATTGATATGAAAAGAATAGGTTGCGAAATAGACTTCTTTAAGTGGTTTGAAATGACGGGAAAAATTGATAATCAAAAGGATTCCCTTAAAGTCATTATCAATAAATGGTATACTACTTCTAACAAAGTGATTGAAGATGTTACTCCTCCTCTTGAAGGAATAAATATCCCGATTTCTGGAACTATTATAAAAGCTTCTCCTTTCAAAATCCTCTCCGAAGAAAAACCTTCTGTCCTTGCTACCAATCTTGATATCAACAAGATTATAGAACAGAATAATTATACAAATCAAATTCTTCATGTCGTTTCTAGACAAATTGAAGATTCCAAAGAAAGAGCCTCTTTTTCAGGAAGGCCTGTCCCTCTATCTTCTACAAACATGAGTCAGAAAATAGACTCAAATCCTATATTCAAAATCAATGAATTTTCCAGAGAAAATTATCCCAAGCTCAAAAATACCTTTGATATATCTGACAACATTTTAGATAAAATCAATGAGAAACTTGCCAATTTCTCTATATCGGGAAAAAATAAGAAAGCCTCTTCCATCCATACTTCAGAAGAATTTCGTCAATCCGTTCTTGGTGGTAAGAAAGTTGCTACCATAAAAGAGAAAGATGATCTTGTCCAAAAACTCTCCAATGATAGATTTCATAACCGAAAAAACTATCATAAAAGACCTTCTTTCCCTGATCTCCAGTATGAGGAAAATGCTTTTCTCTCCACTTCTTCTCATGAAGGAAGTAGTATTACTGAATGGAACATTGATGGTCTTGCAGAACATCAGATATACAACAAGCTCCACGAAATGGGAATAGCAATCACAGCTTATAAAATAAGAAATTCATCTGATAAGGAAGCTGCTTCTATGATTGTTGCAGGATTCACCGGTATGATTAAACATTGGTGGGATAATTATGTTTCTGAAGAAACTAAGAAAATTATCTACGAAGCTCATGCTACTGAGATAGTAGTTAAGTTGGAAGGAACTATTGAAGTTCCAACTGAAGTGGTCAAAGAAGACGCTTGTGCTACCCTTCTTTATCACATAGCTAAACATTTTATAGGAGAACCAAAACTGTTTCAAGACAGAAGTCTCCAAATCCTCAACAATATCAGTTGCCCTTCTTTAGATGACTTCACCTGGTATAAGTATAATTTCTTACAGAAGGTTATGATTAGACCTGACTGTAACTTAGATTTCTGGAAAGAAAGATTTGTCAGTGGTCTCCCTCCTCTCTTTGCAGATAAGGTTAGAACCAAAATCCAAGATAGGAATGATGGAAAAATTCCCTATGATCAAATGACGTATGGTGATCTTATTAGTGTTATAAACACTGTAGGATTAGAACTTTGCACAGATATTAAGTTGAAGCATCAACTTAAAAAGGAAAAGTCTTCGTCTAGAAGAGAATTAGGAAGTTTCTGCCAAGACTTCGGATTTGTTACTTTAACCCCTCCTTCTAGGAAACTTAGAAAGGAAAGCAAAGATAGTAAGAAAACTCATCGCAGCAAGTCTAGAAGAACTTCTGATAAAGAGTATAAAAAATCGTCCAAAAGAAGAAAAGGACGAAAAGGATTTAAGAAATCCAAAGAGGATGTATGTTGGACTTGCGGAAAGACTGGCCATAGAGCTAATGAATGCAGATCCGGCAAACAAAAGAGAATCAACAGTCTCGAGATTGATGATGAAATTAAAGAGAAACTCTTTTCTATCCTTGAAGAACCTTTATCCGATTCTTCAAATAACTCTGCTGAATATAGCGACGAAGAAAATATCAACGTTGACTATGATTCAGATTCCAGCCAATCCGGTAGAGATTGTAACTGCACAGAAGCATTCTGTGTCTGTGAAAGTATTCCTCAAATTAGAGTCCTTAGCAATGACTCCAAAGAAGCTCTCTTCGACATTATCGAGCATATTGATAATGAAGAAGCTAGGAAAAAATATCTTGTAGAACTCAAGAACCTCATTCTCAACCAAAAGGAAAAGCCTAAAGCTCGCCCTATGGTTGAACCCTTCAGCATGAAACAAATCATGAACAGGTTCGAAAGAAATGCCGAGCCTTCTATATCTGATCTTCATTTAGAAGTCAAAACTCTTAAAGAAGAAATCAGAGACATTAAGTCGAGACTTGGAAAAGTCGAAACTGATGCCATTGCTGATAAAATCTTAAAAGAGATTGATAAGCAAGACTTTAATGAAGAAACTAAAGATGAACCTGAAAAGGATAACCTTGATTATCCTCCTTTTCAGATTGATCTTAGTGCTGAACCAACTCCTAATATCGCTTCTACCTCTAGTCCAGGTATCGATGTTATTACCTCTGTCAGACCTCAGAGTCATCATATTCCTATTAAAATTGTTGTTAATAAGAACTTTGTTATTAATAAAATAGCTTTACTTGACAGTGGTGCAGATAGAAATTGCATTGTTAAAGGTATTGTTCCTACAAAGTACTTAGAGAAAAGTACTTCTAAACTATATTCTGCTACTGGTGAGTTGCTGAAAATTAATTATAAGCTTTCTAAAGCTCATATTTGCAATAATAGTATCTGTTTAACCAATGATTTTATTATTACTGAAGATATTAATGAAGATATCATTCTTGGAATTCCTTTTATCACTCAGATAAAACCTTTCATTACTAATCTTAATGGTATTACTACTTCTATTTTGGGAAAAGAGTTACATTTTCCATTTGTTAAAACTCTTTCTCAAGATGAAAGTAATTTTATCAGAGATAAGACCGTTTTTAGAATAAACTCTTTATCTCAACATGTTAATTTTCTCAAAGAAGAAATAAAAATTAAAAAAATTGAGCAAATTTTAAAAACCCCGGAGATGGAAGTTAAAATATCCAATCTTCATAAAAAATTCGAAAGTGAAATTTGCTCTGATTTTCCAAATGCATTCTGGGAAAGAAAAAAGCATATTGTGGATTTGCCTTACATTGATGGATTTAATGAACAGGCTATTACTACCAAGGCTAGACCCATTCAAATGAATCATGAATTACTTGATTATTGTAAAATAGAAATTGATAATTTATTAAAAAATAAAATTATTAATGTGTCTAAATCTCCTTGGAGTTGCTCTGCTTTTTATGTCAACAATAGTGCTGAAAAAGAAAGAGGAGCACCTAGACTCGTTATTAATTATAAGCCTTTAAATGCTGTTTTAAAATGGATTAGGTATCCTATACCTAATAAAAGAGATTTGTTAAAAAGAACTTATAAGGCTAATGTCTATAGTAAGTTTGATATGAAATCTGGGTTTTGGCAAATACAAATTGCTGATAAGGATAAATATAAAACTGCTTTCAATGTCCCGTTTGGACAATATGAATGGAATGTCATGCCTTTTGGGTTAAAAAATGCCCCATCTGAATTTCAAAATATTATGAATAACATTTTTAATGATTATAGCTACATGTCGATTGTTTATATTGATGATGTGCTTATCTTCTCTGATGATATTGATTCTCATTTTAAGCATCTTAATACTTTCTTTAAGATTGTTAAGATAAATGGCCTAGTAGTCAGTGCTAAGAAGATTAAGCTTTTCCAAACCGCAATCAGATTTTTAGGTCATGACCTTTATCAAGGAAGTTATAAACCTATTTGTAGAGCCATCGAGTTCTCATCCAAATTTCCTGATGAAATTACTGACAAAACCCAATTGCAGAGATTTTTGGGAAGTTTAAACTATGTGGCTGATTTCATACCTAAAGTCAGACAAACCTGTGAACCTTTATATAAAAGGCTTAAGAAGACTCCAATTCCTTGGGGAATTGAACAAACTCAGGCAGTTATAGCCATTAAGAAATTAGTTCAAAGTCTTCCATGTCTAGGTATTCCTAATCCTAATGACTTTATGATCGTAGAAACCGATGCGTCAGATATTGGTTATGGAGGTATTCTTAAGCAAAGAAAAACCTCAGAATCTCCTGAACAATTAGTTAGGTTCACTTCTGGTATCTGGAATTCTGCCCAGAAGAACTATTCCACTGTTAAAAAGGAAATCTTGTCTATAGTGCTATGTATCACAAAATTTCAAGATGACTTAATTAACAAAGAATTTTTATTAAGAGTTGATTGTAAATCAGCTAAAGAAATTTTGCAAAAAGATGTAAAAAATCTTGTTTCAAAACAAATATTTGCTAGATGGCAAGCTCTACTATCTAGCTTTGATTTTCAGATAGATTTCATAAAAGGAGAAAATAACTCTTTACCAGATTTTCTAACAAGAGAATTTTTACAGGGAAAGAATGAGGCCTTTCAAGCCTAATACTCCTTCGAAAGAAGGAAAACCTTTGACGAAACCATTCGTCTTACCTCCAATGACACCGGCAAAAACCCCACAAAGACCGGTATTTGACAATAGATTCACTATGTTGGCAGACTATCCCAAATTGCCTGCTCCTCCCCCAATCCTACCAAGTTGATACAATTAAGGCCAAACAGACCTTTAACTCCAGGAGCTTCAAGCTCTAATGTCCAAACTAAAGACAATTATACTATGAAGACCCCTGAGTCTTTTGCCCAAGCTGTTAAGCCTGAAATACCTACTCCTACTCCTACTCAAACTTCTATCCCAAAAGAAGAAAAATTTGATTTTGTAACAACCCAAATGTTACCTTTACTTGCTTTAGATAGAGAATTTGAAAACTTTGAAGTTGGTACCCTTATCAAGCCTTGCTACACGGATGGCAACTTTGTTGATACAGACTGTTCCTACAAAACCAGAAAGTTTTATGAAGCTATTTTGGTAGATACCGAATCCATCGAGATTGAACATAACAGGGATGATCAAAACCCTGACTTCATCAGATACTCCAGGTTCACAATCAAGAGAATCTTGTCTCCGTTCGAATGGTATACGGATCATTTACACACTCCAGTGTCATTAACAATGCCTCATAGGCCACAAACATACAATTGGCATGATTACAAATCAGCCTGGTTTAATTTCATGTACCTCCGACCAAGACATACTTGGTTTGTCAAATATTGCCCCCAGGTAATTAAATCAATTATTCCTAAATGGTTCTACGAATGGTGGAACATTTTTGGGGGAAATCTGCAGATATTGCCACAACAATTCCATGTCAAGTTCAGTGAGTTTCAGAATAATCCGGAGATATCTACTCTCCCAGAATATATTAAACTATGTAAGTTTTTTATTCAGAAAAGAATTTCTTATATTATTTCTTGGAATTTTACCAAGGTAGAAATAGATAAAATCCGCTTCTTAGCCAAAGAAGTTATGATCAAAGGATGGACTCCCAAGCCAGTTGGAAAACCCATCGTTAATACTCCAGTCGTCAGACCGGGTAAAATCAAGACTTCAAAAGAAGAACTTAAAGCTAAGCTTAAAAAGGCTATGGATAATCTTGAAGATTATACAGAGACACAAATCATGCAACTCATCAGCGATGCAGCATCTTCGGGCAGCAGTAATGGAGACATGTGCGACCTAAAAGGAATTGCACAGTCTTATGTGGACCCTGATTATGAATAGCAACTTGACTCTTGAGAAAAGTAGAGGCCAAAGGTCGGAATTACTTTTCAAAAGGAGACACTTTACTATTCCTAAAAAGGAATCTAATACTTTACTTTTACTTTAAGTAAAAGCCAGCCCCACTTAACAGACAATGAACTGTCAAATAATGTAAAGAGCATCTTCTTACTCTATAAAAGAAGGGACTCTCTCATCAGTTAAGGGATCAGCTATTGTACCCAATACTGAAAACCTCTCTCTCTCTTATGTTTTTAATGCTTCCGCCTGTAGCTCTTTCATGTTGATGTTCATATAAATAAACAGTTTGTAAGTTTTTAAACTCCCTTTGTTAATCTTTCGTATAAATCTTGTCGTATTTTACTAATACAACTTCGGAGGATTACCGCCGATCCGTTATTGGTATCAGAGCCATGTTGGCAGTATACGTATTTAGCATGAGCAGCTAAATACATATACTGTCTGAGGCATGACAAAGTTTATATTAGTTTATGAATTACTTATTTAAGCTTTGATTAAACTGTTTTAATATTTTAATATGTATTTTGATATTATGTTCTTAAACTTGTTTCTATAACTGGTGTGAGGTGTCCATTCTTCTCTATGTGTGTGAGGTAACCGAATAATACCCGGTTCATACGTTGGCTAGCCGAATTGAATAGGTCGTTAAGCTAGGAGAGCGTTAGACCTTGCATGGTGATCCCGTAGCCAAGATAACTCTAGAGAAAGAACAGGTGTAAACCCAAGAGAACCTCCCTTAGAAACTAAGTTCTAGATCTTTAATATCTCTTTGCATATTATCATATTATTATTGTTTGATCTTGCTTGAAATTAGCTGTTCATATACTGATTATAAAACTTGTCTGTAAGCCCTTAAGACAGTATGTTTTAAAAATGGATACAAATCAACATATTTTAAATAGTGTTAATTTGTCTTCACAAGCAACTAAGATTGCTAAACTTGAAAATGATCTTCAAAACTGGAATATACCAGAAGAACCTTTTAAGGCTATTTATCACATAGGAAAATTTAATTTTCTTTCAAATCACAATATTAAAACTTGTGAATCAACTGTTGCTATCAATAATTCTTTAGAAATTATTCGCCTGTTGAATGCTAACGATATTAATCGTTATAAAAGTAAATTCAATTATCTGCATATTGGTTTAGTGCAAGTTGCTGTTAAGCCCCTATTCAGGAAAGGCTTAGATATTCCTATTTGTGTCCTCCTTAGAGATGACAGATTTCTTAATTTTGATGATTCGCTGTTAGGAGTTCTTCAAAGTAATCTAGCCGATGGCCCGGTTTACTTTAATTGTTATCCTAATTTTTCAATAGACATTAATGATCCTAATGTCATGGATTCTTTGACACTCAATGTCAAAACTAAAAATCTTAATAGCAAAGCCAATACTCGAGAAATAGCGATTATTTACAGAGTATATTATCGGCTTATGTCTACTACTCTTGCACCAAAGGCTAGAATTGAGAGCCAAAAGGGTGTAACAATGCTCATGGAGGCCAATCATGAGCATAGTTCAATTTTCGTTCCTAGATTGATCAATTGGAATGACATTCTGTCTAACGACGAATGGCATTTTGATGCTATCACTCAACCTTTTTCTTCTCATTCAGAGAGATCTCGCATTGAAAGGGTAATTCAATACCCTGATGGTTCTATAGATCTAAAATTCCTTGAGAATTCTTTATCCAGAACTGCTTCTAGAAGAGCGTCTTGTTCGTCTGTCCCAGCTAGGATGGCTCCTTATTCGCCATCTGCTCCTTCGAGGACTGCTCCTCACCCACCTTCTTCTTCAAAAACCCCGGAGGATGATGAAGATGAAAAACTTATCCGTAGAGATAATGACAAAGGAAAAGTTACTGGTGTGGATTTTTCGGGAAATGTCCCTAAGGTTTATTATCAAGAAATCCCTGGTAGTCCTACAGCCAGTGAAATGGAACCACCTCCAAATCCTAAAGATTCTGTACCTGATCATTTAAAGATGATCAAATCTGAAAAGGATTTTATTCCTAATCCTCAGACTCTGCAAGAATCTTGGACTCATCCTAATAACCAAATCAACAGAGATTGGTATAAGGACACTTATACTCTCAAAGAAAGAGAGAATTTTGCAAACTCTTGGATGATTGATATGAAAAGAATAGGTTGCGAAATAGACTTCTTTAAATGGTTTGAAATGACGGGAAAAATTGATAATCAAAAGGATTCTCTTAAAGTCATTATCAATAAATGGTATACTACTTCTAACAAAGTGATTGAAGATGTTACTCCTCCTCTTGAAGGAATAAATATCCCGATTTCTGGAACTATTATAAAAGCTTCTCCTTTCAAAATCCTCTCCGAAGAAAAACCTTCTGTCCTTGCTACCAATCTTGATATCAACAAGATTATAGAACAGAATAATTATACAAATCAAATTCTTCATGTCGTTTCTAGACAAATTGAAGATTCCAAAGAAAGAGCCTCTTTTTCAGGAAGGCCTGTCCCTCTATCTTCTACAAACATGAGTCAGAAAATAGACTCAAATCCTATATTCAAAATCAATGAATTTTCCAGAGAAAATTATCCCAAGCTCAAAAATACCTTTGATATATCTGACAACATTTTAGATAAAATCAATGAGAAACTTGCCAATTTCTCTATATCGGGAAAAAATAAGAAAGTCTCTTCCATCCATACTTCAGAAGAATTTCGTCAATCCGTTCTTGGTGGTAAGAAAGTTGCTACCATAAAAGAGAAAGATGATCTTGTCCAAAAACTCTCCAATGATAGATTTCATAACCGAAAAAACTATCATAAAAGACCTTCCTTCCCTGATCTCCAGTATGAAGAAAATGCTTTTCTCTCCACTTCTTCTCATGAAGGAAGTAGTATTACTGAATGGAACATTGATGGTCTGGCAGAACATCAGATATACAACAAGCTCCACGAAATGGGAATAGCAATCACAGCTTATAAAATAAGAAATTCATCTGATAAGGAAGCTGCTTCTATGATTGTTGCAGGATTCACCGGTATGATTAAACATTGGTGGGATAATTATGTTTCTGAAGAAACTAAGAAAATTATCTACGAAGCTCATGCTACTGAGATAGTAGTTAAGTTGGAAGGAACTATTGAAGTTCCAACTGAAGTGGTCAAAGAAGACGCTTGTGCTACCCTTCTTTATCACATAGCTAAACATTTTATAGGAGAACCAAAACTGTTTCAAGACAGAAGTCTCCAAATCCTCAACAATATCAGTTGCCCTTCTTTAGATGACTTCACCTGGTATAAGTATAATTTCTTACAGAAGGTTATGATTAGACCTGACTGTAACTTAGATTTCTGGAAAGAAAGATTTGTCAGTGGTCTCCCTCCTCTCTTTGCAGATAAGGTTAGAACCAAAATCCAAGATAGGAATGATGGAAAAATTCCTTATGATCAAATGACGTATGGTGATCTTATTAGTGTAATAAACACTGTAGGATTAGAACTTTGCACAGACATTAAGTTGAAGCATCAACTTAAAAAGGAAAAGTCTTCGTCTAGAAGAGAATTAGGAAGTTTTTGCCAAGACTTCGGATTTGTTACTTTAACCCCTCCTTCTAGGAAACTTAGAAAGGAAGAAGTCACATAAGTAGAATATAACTCAATCGCCTGGCAATTTGCTAAAAAGAAACTCTTCCCTGATTAAAGGTATGAAAAAATCGGTTTCAACAAAAGAATAGAAAAGGTGACAACGAAAAGGATTTAAGAAATCCAAAGAGGATGTATGTTGGACTTGCGGAAAGACTGGCCATAGAGCTAATGAACCTTTCATTACTAATCTTAATGGTATTACTACTTCTATTTTGGGAAAAGAGTTACATTTTCCATTTGTTAAAACTCTTTCTCAAGATGAAAGTAATTTTATCAGAGATAAGACCGTTTTTAGAATAAACTCCTTTTCAGGAAACTGCACTTGACCCTGCAAGGTCTAACGCTCTCCTAGCTTAACGACCTATTCAATTCGGCTAGCCAACGTATGAACCGGGTATTATTCGGTTACCTCACACACATAGAGAAGAATGGACACCTCACACCAGTTATAGAAACAAGTTTAAGAACATAATATCAAAATACATAGTAAAATATTAAAACAGTTTAATCAAAGCTTAAATAAGTAATTCATAAACTAATATAAACTTTGTCATGCCCCAGACAGTATATGTATTTAGCCGCTCATGCTAAATACGTATACTGCCAACATGGCTTTGATACCAATAACGGATCGGCGGTAATCCTCCGAAGTTGTATTAGTAAAATACGACAAGATTTATACGAAAGATTAACAAAGGGAGTTTTTCTTCATCATCCTCCGGGGTTTTTGAAGAAGAGGGTGGGTGAGGAGCAGTCCGGGTAAAATCAAGACTTCAAAAGAAGAACTTAAAGCTAAGCGTAAAAAGGCTATGGATAATCTTGAAGATTATACAGAGACACAAATCATGCAACTCGTCAGCGATGCAGCATCTTCGGGCAGCAGTAATGGAGACATGTGCGACCTAAAAGGAATTGCACAGTCTTATGTGGACCCTGATTATGAATAGCAACTTGACTCTTGAGAAAAGTAGAGGCCAAAGGTCGGAATTACTTTTCAAAAGGAGACACTTTACTATTCCTAAAAAGGAATCTAATACTTTACTTTTACTTTAAGTAAAAGCCAGCCCCACTTAACAAGGAATCTAATACTTTACTTTTACTTTAAGTAAAAGCCAGCCCCACTTAACAGACAATGGACTGTCAAATAATGTAAAGAGCATCTTCTTACTCTATAAAAGAAGGGACTCTCTCATCAGTTAAGGCATCAGCTATTGTACCCAATACTGAAAACCTCTCTCTTCTTATGTTTTTAATGCTTCCGCCTGTAGCTCTTTCATGTTGATGTTCATATAAATAAACAGTTTGTAAGTTTCCTGAACAATTAGTTAGGTTCACTTCTGGTATCTGGAATTCTGCCCAGAAGAACTATTCCACTGTTAAAAAGGAAATCTTGTCTATAGTGCTATGTATCACAAAATTTCAAGATGACTTAATTAACAAAGAATTTTTATTAAGAGTTGATTGTAAATCAGCTAAAGAAATTTTGCAAAAAGATGTAAAAAATCTTGTTTCAAAACAAATATTTGCTAGATGGCAAGCTCTACTATCTAGCTTTGATTTTCAGATAGATTTCATAAAAGGAGAAAATAACTCTTTACCAGATTTTCTAACAAGAGAATTTTTACAGGGAAAGAATGAGGCCTTTCAAGCCTAATACTCCTTCGAAAGAAGGAAAACCTTTGACGAAACCATTCGTCTTACCTCCAATGACACCGGCAAAAACCCCACAAAGACCGGTATTTGACAATAGATTCACTATGTTGGCAGACTATCCCAAATTGCCTGCTCCTCCCCCTAATCCTACCAAATTGATACAATTAAGGCCAAACAGACCTTTAACCCCAGGAGCTTCAAGCTCTAATGTCCAAACTAAAGACAATTATACTATGAAGACCCCTGAGTCTTTTGCCCAAGCTGTTAAGCCTGAAATACCTACTCCTACTCCTACTCAAACTTCTTTCCCAAAAGAAGAAAAATTTGATTTTGTAACAACCCAAATGTTACCTTTACTTGCTTTAGATAGAGAATTTGAAAACTTTGAAGTTGGTACCCTTATCAAGCCTTGCTACACGGATGGCAACTTTGTTGATACAGACTGTTCCTACAAAACCAGAAATTTTTATGAAGCTATTTTGGTAGATACCGAATCCATCGAGATTGAACATAACAGGGATGATCAAAACCCTGACTTCATCAGATACTCCAGGTTCACAATCAAGAGAATCTTGTCTCCGTTCGAATGGTATACGGATCATTTACACACTCCAGTGTCATTAACAATGCCTCATAGGCCACAAACATACAATTGGCATGATTACAAATCAGCCTGGTTTAATTTCATGTACCTCCGACCAAGACATACTTGGTTTGTCAAATATTGCCCCCAGGTAATTAAATCAATTATTCCTAAATGGTTCTACGAATGGTGGAACATTTTTGGGGAAAATCTGCAGATATTGCCACAACAATTCCATGTCAAGTTCAGTGAGTTTCAGAATAATCCGGAGATATCTACTCTCCCAGAATATATTAAACTATGTAAGTTTTTTATTCAGAAAAGAATTTCTTATATTATTTCTTGGAATTTTACCAAGGTAGAAATAGATAAAATCCGCTTCTTAGCCAAAGAAGTTATGATCAAAGGATGGACTCCCAAGCCAGTTGGAAAACCCATCGTTAATACTCCAGTCGTCAGACCGGGTAAAATCAAGACTTCAAAAGAAGAACTTAAAGCTAAGCTTAAAAAGGCTATGGATAATCTTGAAGATTATACAGAGACACAAATCATGCAACTCGTCAGCGATGCAGCATCTTCGGGCAGCAGTAATGGAGACATGTGCGACCTAAAAGGAATTGCACAGTCTTATGTGGACCCTGATTATGAATAGCAACTTGACTCTTGAGAAAAGTAGAGGCCAAAGGTCGGAATTACTTTTCAAAAGGAGACACTTTACTATTCCTAAAAAGGAATCTAATACTTTACTTTTACTTTAAGTAAAAGCCAGCCCCACTTAACAAGGAATCTAATACTTTACTTTTACTTTAAGTAAAAGCCAGCCCCACTTAACAGACAATGGACTGTCAAATAATGTAAAGAGCATCTTCTTACTCTATAAAAGAAGGGACTCTCTCATCAGTTAAGGCATCAGCTATTGTACCCAATACTGAAAACCTCTCTCTTCTTATGTTTTTAATGTTTTTAATGCTTCCGCCTGTAGCTCTTTCATGTTGATGTTCATATAAATAAACAGTTTGTAAGTTTTTAAACTCCCTTTGTTAATCTTTCGTATAAATCTTGTCGTATTTTACTAATACAACTTCGGAGGATTACCGCTGGATCAAGTAATCTTAAAGATGAAAGTATCTATATGTTCTATGAAGCTTGGCCACATGACATGAATGACAACTAGATTTGCCATCAATGCTTTTCGGGCTATTTTCTAAAATTAGGTCTTGATTATTATGGTAACTGGTTATGCCATCAATGATCATAAATCATGCTTTTTAAAACTATTTACATCAGTAGTATGGAATTTCTAGCATGAAGTGAATGACTATGGGCCTTAAAAGCTATTATGAAAAGATTATGGATGGTGAAAGGTTTTCTCACGCATGGTCTAAGGAGCTATTCTAATGATAAGACAAGCAAGTTAAAATTATGACTATTCCCTGGGATTTATGCTTAGAACCGAGAGGATATCGATATGGAAGCTCTCCCGTAGTAGAGGTCGGGTTTCTAGTAGCATTCTTTTTATCCATACCTATGTGCATCATAGGATGATTGTCTTTGATAGACATTAGCTAGTGGATCCACTTTAGGAATGAATGGTGTGTGTACAGATTCTAACTTGGCAAGTAGATTCCCCTTCTTTCGGTATGAAGGATATTCCAGATTCCATGTTATAGCTCAAATGGTCTATGTCAGTTAAGGCTTACTTCCCACAAAAGAACTAAGTAAATCACTAATGTTTTATGAAGCTTCCTTTATGATTTAAATATGCATTGACCATGTTCATGTTTCACGAATCTTCTTAAATGATTTTAATATGTTTAACTTGTTTAAGCATTTCTTGTTATTGAATATGTCCCCTTATGATCATGTCCCATGTTTTATTGCATGTCCCATGTTATATTGCATTCCCCTCATACTTGGTACATTTCATGTACTAATGCATACTATTTCCTACATTGTCTCACTAATGTAGGGCGCGACGACTCTTCTCTCTCCACTCGTGGCTAGTGAGTTAGCATTGATATTTTTGAAGACGTGGTGAGTCCTCATACTTCGAGGACAAGGCCACTTTTACCTTTTTATGTCATTTACTTTTGAACTTGTATGGGTTACGTCCCAACTTTCATTCTATGATGTATTAGATGGCTTTGAGACTATGTTAAATTTCCGCTACTTTGATAAACTCTTTTGGTATGAAACTTATGTTTTTTACTCTTTAACTCTTTAACTCTATGATCTTGTGTGATTTATGCTAAGTGGCTTGTATGATGTCTCTCGGGGTCTTGTACGCCATGTCATGTCTAGGGCGTACTTTGGGTCGTGATAATCTTGGTGTTCAGAGCCCAAAGTTTTAGAAAGGTCCTAGGATGTCTCATAAGCCACGTCGAGTAGAGTCTTGTTCATGAGTGTGAGGCGTACCACATTTATTAATGAGAGGCTATATGATGTTAGGAAGCTCCACTTCTTTCATTATTCTAAAGTCGTGCGATAGAGTTTTACCTCATAGCTCTTCCTCTCTTAACCCTTGTTTGTACTTTTCAAAATACGCCTCCACGAAGGAATCCCGTGAGAAGGAATGTTCGTGAAAATGTGAGATTAGAGGTTCCTCAAGTACCGGTCAACCCTTTGGCCGACGAAGTTACTAATGATGAGTTTCTAACTGCATTTTATGCATTGGCCCAAGCTGTGACGGCCCAAGCAAATTGAGAGGTTGTGGCTCCCGTGAATCCAAGGGAGAGTATGGCGGCAACAAGAGTGAGGGACTTTATTAGGATGAATCCTCCGGAGTTCCATGGTTCAAAGGATGAGGAAGATCCTCAAGAGTTCATTGATGAGGTATCCAAGGTGTTAATGATCATGGGAGTGACACCGGATGAAAATGCGGAGTTGACCGCTAATCAACTTAAAGGTGTTGCTTAAGTGTGGTTTGAACAATGGAAGAGTGAGAGGGTGGTTGATGCGGGTCCTCTTGATTGGAAGAAATTTAAGGTTTCTTTTCTTGATAGGTTCTTTCCCCTTGAGATGAGGAAGGCAAAGGTACTTGAGTTCATTAACCTTCGTCAAGGGGATATGAGGGTGAAGGAGTATGCTTTGAAATTCACACAATTGACTAAATATTCTCCAACTATGGTTGCAGATCCAAGGGCAAGGATGAGTAAGTTTGTGTCGGGTGCCTCTAACTTGGTGGTCAAAGAATGCTTTACCGCCATGCTTGTTAAGAAGATGGATGCCTCCCACTTGATGGTTCATGCACAACAAATAGAAGAAGAAAAGATCAAGGATAAAACTTGGGATTCAAATAGGGCAAGAAGGGATGATGGTGATTCTTCACATTAAAGGTCTGGTGAAGGAAATCGTTCTCAAGGTAAGGGTTCTAGTGAGCAAATATGGCCCGAGTTTCGGGAGTGTGGAAGAAGACATAAGGGTGAGTGTCTAGCCGGTTCAAACGCTTGTTTTTGTTGTGGCAAGATGGATCACAAGATAAGGGATTTCCCCTTAGTGGTTAAGAATGAAGGAGACAACTGTCGACGGGCTCAATGTCACCTTCTGTCGGTTTGTAGTGCGAGTCAAAAGCAAATCCGATTCTATGTACTTCGAACTCGACAAGATCATGAGGGTTCCTCGGATGTGGAAATTGGTAAGTTATGGTCTTTTAGCTTGTGGTTATGCATTGATTGATATGGAGTGATTCATTGGCTATGGTGATTGTGTTCGGAATAGTTCTTGAAATCCTTGTGGAAACTTCTTAAATGTTTACTAGTATCAATGGTTTAGTGGTTGTTAAGACTTTGGTGTTATGCTTGAGTTGAGGGAGATGAATTTGATAGGGGTAGTGAGGTTTGCTCACAGGGGGAGATGATGTGTTTCATGATTGTTGTGTGGGACTATTTAAATAGTCGGAAAGGTTCCTTGCTTTGGGTTGGTATGAGAAAGGTCGGAGGCGATGTGATGTCTTGGTATTCCTATTTCTTTCCTTCTATCTTCGGATCTAGCTTGAGGCCTTAGCTCCTCATGCTTCACTCTTTAGGATTCATGTGTCTTAGTCATTTTCATGTTTCCTCATGCTTGCATGAAAACTTGTTTTGAGATCTTGATTTAGCTTTAATTAATTTCTTCATAATTATGTGCATTTGAGTGTGATTTGCATGGATGCTTTATTAAATGATGTCTTAAATATGTCTTAGCTTTGAATCGAGGTTCCTCCTTGGTCAAGTGCAGTTTCATGAAGTTACATTCATGTTGGGTTGTTAGTTTTTCTCCTACTCCTTTCTTGCTAGTTGAGTCCCATTCGAGGAAGAATGTTCCCAAGGGGGAGATATTGTAAAACCTTGGTTTCGAAAAAGGAAGAAAATAAATATTTTGGGTGC
This sequence comes from Solanum appendiculatum, assembly GCA_018342035.1. Taxonomy (NCBI): domain Eukaryota; kingdom Viridiplantae; phylum Streptophyta; class Magnoliopsida; order Solanales; family Solanaceae; genus Solanum; species Solanum appendiculatum. Next base: position 2,996,862 of record JAGDQO010000335.1, read on the forward strand.
AGGCATGACCTACAGCTCCCACCTACGATTGGTAGGAGCATTTACGGACCGTAGGTGGCAGTGTAGGTGGAGGGGAGATTGTTTTTTAGAAATTAAGTCTCAGTATCCTTCTGATGGTTCAATAGGACAGTCCTTCATTGCTTTTACGGACCATAGATAGGTCTCGTAAGTCACTTCAAGACTTAGTGGAATTTTGAAGCTCAAGAGGTGACTTACGGCTAGTATGTACGGTCCGTAAGTGGACCTACGGACCGTACATGGGATCATCATTTGGAGGCCTAATTTTCTAGCTTCTGGATCTGACCTACGATTGACTAGGACGGTCCGTAGTTGGACCAAAGGACCGTAGGTCGGAGTCCGGCAGTTATTTTTAAGGGCTTTTTAGGCTTTTCCCTAATCGATATATACCAAATCTAAGTCCGTTTCGTCCTAATATTAGGCCCTATATAAGTCCTCTAAAGCTTAAAATTTACCTATTCTAGTCACTTCGCAACTTTCTCAAAAATCCCTCCAAATTGCCCAAATTTTTCTCTCTCTAGAACCAATGGAGAAGAAGAAGAAGAAGCTAGGGTTCTTCAAGATCAAGTCTCCATCCTTCATCATTCCTTAGGGCTTAAATAAAGGTATGTAGGGAGTTCATCAATGGGTTCCATTCACCCATTGAGTCCCCCAATGTTTCTCCAATTCAATTTCCTAAAAATTGATTAGGTTTTCATCCAATTCTTCATGGGTTCTATTTGTATGGATTCAATTGATTGACCTTGACATTATCTTTATGATTTAGACTTAATTACATGCTTTTCAACTAATTCCATGTGAACCCATGTATTGATCTATGAATTTTTACTATAAACCCTAATTTCCATGAATCTATGAAGAAGCTTGAATTTATGAGTACCTTTTTTAAATCATGCATGTTTTTATGAAAGCAATGTGTATGGATCAAGTAATCTTAAAGATGAAAGTATCTATATGTTCTTTGAAGCTTCGCCACATGACATGAATGACAGCTAGATTTGCCATCAATTCTTTTCGGGCTATTTTCTAAAATTAGGTCTTGATTAGTATGGTAACTGGTTATGCCATCAATGATCATAAATCATGCTTTTAAAAACTATTTCCATCAGTAGTATGGAATTTCTAGCATGAAGTGAATGACTATGGGCCTTAAAAGCTACTATGAAAAGATTAAAGTATGCTCCTTTAACTCGGTCTCATACTCAGTGTATTCTATTCCTTCATTCTTGTTACCGGTAGTATCATGCTATATTTTCTCGTTAGATACTTGTGTTGTACTTTCGTTATTTACTAGTTGCTTTTTGCTTTGTCTTTGGTGTTCAATCATCCTATGCATACAGATTATCACTTGTTGGTACTCATACTATACTTCTGCACCCTACAAATCATAAAATGAGTTCTCGCCATTGATTTGGATCTTGTGCCGAGCTTCTTTTGAGAATCGAAGACTAGGGTGAGCTCCTGAGTTTGAAATTGCTGATCTCTCTCAATGTTGGCTAGGGCTAGTGTTTATTTTGCTTTTGAAGACATTTCTACACTTATTGTATTTGTAAAGCCTTGTACTCCAACTTTTTATTAGAAGCTCGACTACCGAATGGTATCAGGTCTAGGGATTGTCTTGTTAAGTATATATATGTTTAATTCTCTTTCTTCTCCTAGTTATTGTTCAAAGATTCCTTTTATGTGTTCTTCAATGTGATAGCCTGTTGCTTCTAGTTTCGGGTTATGTGTTAGGCTTATCTGATGATGGGACATAGTAGGTGCCAAGAAATCGGATCGTGACATGTCAAGACTAGTTGGGCAAGATTAAAGTCCCTTAGCATGTGTGTACATGAGTTATTGTGTGAGTGACATATGATATTGATAAGTTATAGAGGCTATACATTATACACAGTGGATACATCCAAAAAACAAATTTCCAATTCTTCAACTCCATAAGAATTCTCATCCCTATGTTGTGGAATTTCCTTCAACAATGTATATGATTTCTATCAATTTTCTAGATTCATCAATTTTATGTGATTTGAAATAACATTAACTAAATCATCATACATAGTGTAATCCTTAAGAAGAATTCTATCAATTTTATAACCATCATATATATTTTTCAAAATTCAAATGTCAGAATATCTCAACAACACAGTGATATTTGTCATTGTGAATCTCAGATACAGTGATTTCGACGAAATTGAACAATACACTATGTTTAAAATTGAAGATGAATTAAATGGAAGATACAAATTGAATTCTCAATGATGAACAAAATTTAGGATAGCATTTGAATTTTTTGATCTATTTTTTAGGTTAGGTATACTCCATATTCATAAAATTTGTTAGAACTGTGAATTACTCTTTATTTAATGTGATTCAGTTATATTCCTTTTTAAAATAGTCAAAATAAAGATACTCTTAACTCACATGTTTCTGAAATATATGTATTTGCTCTGTCAGATACATGTATCCGAAATAATAATACTCTTACCAAAAATGTATTTATAAAAATTATTTTATTAATTTGTAATAAGGAAAAATAATAATGTGTTTTATGGAGTTTTAATCTAGGCCCCTCACAAGTATCATATTCATTTTCGCAAATCAAAATCATATTAATACCAAAAAATTTACAAAATTATTTATACTTTATATTTCTTAGTAGAAGACATCAAATATAAGTAGAGTTATGAAAACGAGCAAGTCCAGCTCCATCCAGCCCAAGCCTCACGGGCCAATGAATTTGATGGGCTTAAGATGGGCTGACTCTTTCATTGAAAAGACCTTCAACTAAACAACCAACCGAACCCGAAAAGGGTCGTAGTTTTGTGCCTTCTAGAAACAATTTGTAGGTTTTGTCAATCGGCATGGAATCTACATCAAAGAGTTTGTTGTGATAGTTTCCAGGTTCAAATTTGCTTCTCTACCAAATAGTTTTAGGTGTTCTTCTTTTCTGTTCGAAAACCCTTTCCTTTTAGAAGCTATTGATTTGAACAACTGATATGAATTCGTGGAATCATATATGAAATCATATACACAGTGGATACATCCAAAAAACAAATTTCCAATTCTTCAACACCATAAGAATTCTCATCCCTATGTTGTTGAATTTCCCTCAACAGTGTATTTG